>CM041629.1:40173489-40217225 GCA_023333625.1 Bothriochloa decipiens
GAATTGATCCTCCCTCTGTCTTGGGAATGTTGTTGATGTCTCATGCAAGAATTCAAGGCATAAGATGGTGTTGAAGTGGGGAACTCTATGTTATTCCCAAAATCAACATCAAGAAAAATGTCATCTCCGAATTCAAAGGAGCATGCATAAGGATGAGGATCATCATCCTCAAAAGTGTAATGCATCCCCTCAATGGGAGGTTCCTCAGCAACCAGATTATGAGGAAGATTAGAAAGAAATTCAAATTTGGTTGTGGGTGCCTCCTCTTGTTGGTCAGGGCTTGACTCCATTGTTTCTTCAGAGGCTCACCACAGATGCTAGTGTAAGGGGTGTTCTCAAGAATTGTTTCTAAAATGGCTTTCCCTTCACTAATGGACATATGCACAAATGAGCCTCCAGAAGATATATCAAGTTGGAGAGCATCTTCTTTGCTAAGACCATGGTGGAAGTGATGTAGGAGGACTTGGTTAGGAAAAGAAAGGTTTGGACCGGTATTGATGAGACTTAAGAACCTAGCCCAAGATGCTCCTAGAGTCTCCTTCTCCTTCTGTTGAAAAGTAAGAATTTCTATACGAAGTGCAGCAACTCTAGAAACAGGAAAGAAAGCAAGACAAAATTTGTCTTGAAGTTCATACCAATTTCCATGAACATCTCCAATAGTATGAGCATACCATTGCTTTGCATTTCCCAAAAGTGAGAAAGGAAACATTTTCCATTTGAGGGTATCTTGTGTCATGCCAGAAAAAATTAGGCAAGAAAACAAGTGCTCGAATTCCCAAAGGTGGGTATAAGGATTTTTGTCTTGTTGCCCAGAGAAGGGTTGCTCCTATACCATGGCTATGAAAGCGGGGTGAATTTCATAGCCATTTATAAAAATGGAATGGGATGATGGTCAAGGTTCCAATGAATCACCCTTTGGAACCGAATACTGAAAGATAGGAGTGGAATCCATGTTGTTGGGATGGTGGTGGTAGTGGTATGGTGCATATATTTTTGGTATAAAGAAAATAAAAAGGATACACGGATGAACCTTGGTTCGAATCTAGAACAACTACCGCTCCCCGGCAACGGCGCCAGAAAGCTTGTTGGTATTTCTTAGCGTAAGCAGATAAATCCGCAAGTGCACGGAGTACCATTGTAGCTTTCACCCGAAAGTATTCAGGGTATCATATTTATCCACAGGGAATGGAAGTGTACTAGAGAGAAGTAAGAACGCCCAAGAGAAGAAGGTAGAAGGGTATTTTTGTAGGACGAGAGGGATTTCTAAGCTCAACCCAAGTCTCGGCTTACTGAACTCACTCACTTCGGAGCAGTTGTTCCTTTCTGGTTCTTGAAAAGACTAGGAAGAGGTAATCGGGATTAGGCAGCCAAAAGCTCTATGAAAATACCAACCCTAACATGGTGGAATACAAAGGCCTTGTCGGGTCTGTCACCCCCGGGGCTACCACAACTATCCGTGGGGTTGGGCGCAAACTCAGGTAACTCGCTAGCCTAGACACCACGTCTACGCTAACGGTTACTACTCTAGTCCGATATCTTAGCTAGACTAAAGCACTCGATCGAGTGGAGATCCCGTAAGTAAGAAAGTAAGCACTAAATTTTAATTAAATAGATCACTAGGAAATCGCAAAGAAAGAATGTGGATATTACTCACGAAGGAGTCAGCTCCATAGAGGTACAAGTTGGAGAGAACCTGACAAGCCGGCTCTGCCTCTACAACTAGGTGAGAGCACCTAGAGGGACACTACTACTAAAATGATATAGAAGTGAAGCTCAAATGTAAAATATGATATATATAGCTCAAACTTGTAGTGTAGAGTGTGTTTACAATAGGGGGAATAGCCCTATATTTATAGTAGAGAGGAGGAGGACACTTTTGCACATCACCCCTCTCTAATGACGGTGTTGGGCATGCAACCGACCTCCCCTATGGTGGTAACTTAATTGCCAATCAATTAGCATCGAAAACCAGAAGAGAATCAGCTAGGAAGGCAATGAACCAGAGGTGAACTGACCGATTCTGCACTATCTACAATTTCTGGGTGGAAATCCTGGCGCCTGGCCGGCGGAACTGGGCTGAACCGCGGCAAAACTGCTGTCTACCCTCACGTGAACCCCGTGGACCACAACCGCCTTTGAGGCTCCACTCCTGCGCCGACACGTGTCCACCAGGCCGAGCAAACCCTGCTGCCTCCGCACCCTATGCGCGCCCGCGCGTGGGAGGCCGGTGCCTGTCGCGTGCCACCACGTGGTGTGCTGGCGTTGGTCCATTTAAATTCGGCCACCGCAGTTGCTCCGCGCGGACGTGGGTTGGAGCATTGTGGCCTGGCCACGTGTCACCGAGGCACTGGCTTTCTCGGTCGACTGTCTCCTTCGCGACCGACAACGGCTGTTGCTGCGGGGCCCGCCTGTCAGTTGTGGCAGGCGTTGACTTGGGGGTGCTGATGTAATTGATGATGTCAGCACATTTTTTAATTTGGAATTTTTGTATCTTTTTATCCTGGAGTCCAAATATGACAATAATATTTCCATTGTGCTCAGCTCGATGAGCCCGTCGCAATGGTGTACTCTGTTTCCTCATTTGAGATACTTTTATATTGTGAAAACTCCAATATTCTAAAAAACATGTCATAACACCAAAACTCATGGAACTTGTTAAATAAATAATATTTTTGGCTACGATGTTCCATGAATTTATATTATTTTGGTGGTCAAATTATATGCAATAAGGAGCACCAACAGTCATCAGTGAAAGTTATGAAGTATTAAAAACCGTCTCTAGTTGTCATGCTTAGCGGTCCACACACATCAATATGTATGAGTTCCAATAAGTCTGCTGCCCTCTTAGGAAAACTTGTGAATGGCGCCCTGGTCATCTTGCCGAGCAGGCAGGCCTCACATGTCTCATAAGATTCAAAATCAAACGAAGTTAAAAGCCCATCAGTATAAAGCTTCTTTATGCAATTCTTACTTATATGACCCAAACGACAATGCCATATATAGGTAAGACTTAACTCAATAAGCTGAGGCTTTTTAGCACTAACATTATAGACAGGTGCATCGTCAAGATTTAAAATAAATAACCCATTCACAATGGATGCAAAAGCCATAAACATGTCATTTTTAGAGATCACACAACCATTGTCTTTACTCATAAAAGAATAACTATTCTTCATCAAACATGAAGGTGACACAATGTTTCGACTTAAGTTAGGAACAAAATAACAATTATTCAATTCCATGATAAATCCTAATGGCAGGTGAAGTTGCATCGTCCCAACGTTCAACGCAGCAACTCTTGCATTGTTGCCCACACGAAAGTCAACCTCTCCCTTTTCTACGCTTCTACTTCTTATCATTCCTTGCATCGTATTGCAAATATGAGCAACCGATCCGATATCAAATACCCAAGAATTGATATAAGAGTTAGCAAGAAAAATGTCCATAACATGAACAACAAGAGTACAAATAGCAGTAGTACCTTTACCGCTGCCACCTTCTCTAAGGACGCCAAGTACTCCTTGCAGTTCCTTTTTCAGTGACCTTTTCCCTTACAGTAAAAGCAATCTGAATTTGCAGATGGTCCAGCCTTGGCAACAAATGGGTTTGGCTTAGAGATCTCATCTTTAGCCTTGCCCTTCTTCTTCTTCCAAGAATTGCCCTTCCTCTTGAACCGAGGCCTGTTCTGGACCGCCACACTTGGCTACTGCCGGCACCTCTCTTGATGTCGGCCTTTGCTGTTTTCAGCATGCCGCACAATTCACTCAAGCCTTTCTCTGCCCCATGAATATGGCAGTTCGAGATGAAGTTTCTATAACTGGGCAGAAGAGATGAGAGGATAAAATCAGTAGCCAACTCTTGGCCAATTGGGAAGCATAGCTTCTCCAACCTCTGAGTGTAACCAACCATCTTGATTACGTGTGGTCCAACTGTTGCGCCCTCTGCAAGCTTGGTTTCAGCATGCGCCTTAGTGACATTGAACCTTTCAGTCCTGGCTTGCATGCGGAACATCTCTTCAAGCACCACAATCATATCATTTGCTGAATGATTATTATCGAACTGCATCTGTAGATCAGGTTCCATGCAAGCAAGCATAAGGCAACTCACTTCAAGATCAGCATTGCATGCTCTCCTGTAAGCAGTTCTTTCAACAGCAGTTGCATTTTCATTAGGCTCATCTGGTAATGGGGTGTCTAGAATTTCTTCGTTTTTCTCAGCCCTGAGAACTATTCTCAGGTTGCGGATCCAATCCGAATAATTTGTTCCATTCAACTTATCTTTCTCAAGAATTGTACACAAAGAAAATGGTTGATTGCGAGCGGCCATTTATTTCAAAAAAAGTAATGCAAAATACTAAGACAATGTATCCATGAAGAGAAAATCATATCAAATAGAATCTACTCCCACTAAAATCAATATTCCTCAATTGATACTTAGTGATTCAGGACCCACAACTAATATGCCGACCAGTGAGCTTTAGCATCACCGCTGGTCGGTATGGTAGATTAGTAAGCAACACCTTGCTAATCATATCTCATATGACTCTTGTTATTGGGCTAGCATCTCTATGCCGAGCACTCAACCTTACCATGCTTCAATGTCCCTAACCGTTAGGATGACTTTGTTCAATTAACCAAACCTCCTTGCTGTAAGTATCCGATACGAACCTGTCTAGTCAAGGAAAATCAGTGGCACCCTAATTTCATAGACCCACCACCGATCGTACAAGACTTGTGACAGTGCAAGGTTTGGGGAAGCATGTAACTTAAACATTGCTGAGGGATCATTCTACTTCACTACCGCACTTATGTAGACAATAACATCATAGCATGTGAAAGTAGAACATAATAAGAATGACACTAAACAGATATGATTTGGTATAGCCCAATGCTCCTTTGAAGATCTTTATCTCCAAAAATTTGTTCGTCATGATGATCTCCATCTCCATGATCTACGCCTGCCATCCTCCAGTGATGAATCCGCCAAGGCAAGCTATCACTAGTGCAAGGTAGTGAACTTTAATTACATAGTCGTAGATTGAAATGTCATGGATTGGCACGCAGGCCATTACATGATTGGTGATAATATCTTTAAGGCTCCTGCCCATATTGTCCTCATGATGTGCAAGCCATGAATTAATTACATACATGCATCACATACACATAAGGGCTATACCAATCATGAATTCCTGCAAAACAGAGTTAACCAATTCCTACGTCCAAATTTGCAACGCAGAAAACTCTATTTTCCAAGACTTATTTTGCAATTCTAAATTCGCCAAAGCATCAGATGCAAAATTTTGTTCTCAACAATTTTTGTTTAGAGTTCGTCTCAATCCGAGTTACGGTTCAAAAGTTACGGCTGTATTACCGAACATGACTTTTCTCAGGAAACCGGTGCCTGGTAGTAGATCCCATCTACTACCGCCGCACATCACATGTGCTTGGCACTTGACCTAGGGTTCAATTTGATCAATCTGATTGATCTCAAACTCGCCATGATTGCTTTTACATGTATCACTTAACTCAGATGGCGGAATTCTGACCGGTACGAGTAGATTGTTATAATACCAACGTGGCAAGATGATGAACCAAGATCAGAGACTTATCTATAACAGCGCATATCACCATATGCACACATCTGAATCTATAACACAGCAGTATAGAGCTCTAATACCACTGTAGGGTTATGAGGGTGCTACGCTAGCTAGAAAACAAAAAATTTCTACCTCATAAACTAGGATCTACTGCTAGATAGAGGTCATAGGATTACCACTAGACGCACAGGTGCAGCAGAACACTCGATGTAGTCGAATGTGTCACAGGAGTGCTGTGCAGTTGCGTGGTCATCCATCAAGTACGTCCTTCACTCGCAGATCGTCCAAGTAGGTTCTCAACCAGTCCAACTAGTCATCGGCTAGTTGCCGACCACCGTGATCAGCAAGATCCGTCTTAGTGCCGTAGATGTAGCACCTTAGAGGAATCACATACGTACAGGGAGAAGCGTTGCTCCTCTGGACTACTAGGTCTGTGGGGTGCAAAGGCATGAGCGTGGGCGGCGACGGCGGCTACCAATAGGTGTGTATCAGATCCTATTTGGCCATGCCCTACCCTTTACTTATATAGGCATCCCCTATACAACCCCAACTTGGAGGCCCATCAGGAAACCCTAAGCCTTAATTCGGGTCCAACCCAAATTAGACTTCCAACCCTTAAGCGTGCGACCCTATGGGTTCACGCACACATAGACATGGACCGATTACTCCTACTCACCCAATAGCTGACAGCGGCCTCTAGCAAGGCGTGACAACTCCTATGCATACGCAAAGATCATATTAGATGAACCACTATGACCACATACAAATTATTCCCTTTGCCACTCGATATATGGTTCAACTCGTGGGTTAACACATAACCCAAGCACGACCATGCATTTGTTGATCCAATCACTTGAGTGATCCACTGATATCTCTCTCATGCAGAGAGGGGCAAATTCCATCTTGACTGTCTATGTCTCACAGCATGCTTCCCGACCACCCGAAGACCGCCTCTATAACTACCTAGTTACGGAGCAGCGTTTGATAGTCCCTATGTAGGTCATTTCATATCTTGAGTACATACCACAATCTCAGCTCTAAGGACATAACGTACAAGATCCAAATAGAGACTTTCTCATGTTGGGTCAGTCCAGCCTACATGTCTCACATGTGCCCACATTATTAGTTCAACATCTCCATGTCTATGACTTATGAAATATAGTCATCAACTAATACATGTGTTGGTCTAATATTCAAGTGTGTTCTCACAAAAATGCCAACCAGGGCAACATTAGAATAACCATTCAAGTAAATAATTTTCACAAACAATTTACATAATTGTCAATCAATACAAGTTGTCTATAATGGATATTCAATGAACACTTAATAATAATCATAGATACAATCAGAATATCATCATCTACATGATTAGCTCTAGGGTATATTCCCAACAAAAAGGCTTCCATCATAGAGCTGTGGGATTAATTGGGCCTAAATCAGAATTTGGCCCATTAAGGCCTATGTGCATTTTAATGAGATATGGTGGGAAAGTTTAGTACCATATCACTAATTCAAGGAGGAGGGAAGGCCAGGCGCCCCATATATACAGCCCAGGATCCTAGGCACCATACATCATCATGGAGATGAGAGGTGTCCATCGAATGGATAATCTCTCAACTCTGGAGAATTAGGGCTAGACTTTCCAGTGTAGTAGATTAGTTCTAGTTGAGAGTTAGGGAGAGCGGAGCTGTGCTTCAGTTCTGGAGAAGTCTTTAGGGGTCTGGTATATCTTTATATCTCATCTTTGTAAAACTTATGCTTTAATATTTATTTATCTTCTTCATTTACTTTTATGCCTTCCATATATTGTTTAGTATAGTTGTTACATCTTGGCATGGGATCTTTGCTCGTATTGAGTGCTCTAGTTATCGTACGTGATTATAGTATTAATCATTAGTGTAGGCATGGTGTCTAGGCTAGTGGTTACCTGAGGTTGCGATCAACCCCACGATAGTTGTGGTAGTCCCAGGGGTGACAACCCTATTAGGCCTTTGTAATCCACCACGTATGGGTTGATGTTTCGTAGAGCTTTTTGGCAGCCTTCTCCCGACTACTTTATTCCCAGTCTCTTTCAAGAGTCGAAAAGGTATTGTTGCTCCAAAGTGTCATGTGTGTGATTGTTATATCTATCCATCTTCTGTTACCTTAGAACCCAAGTAATAGAGAAGTATTTAGGAACCTTGATCTCTCCCGTTGTCCTCTCACTTTAGCTATCTACTCATTTATTATAGAATTCTCATGTGTATGCTTTCATTCATATTCCTATCAATTTATCATTTACCCCTGCTTTAGTTTGGTTGGTTTATTAAGTTAGTAGATACATGATGATGAATTATTAGAATCTTTAACCCTAGCTTCCCTGTGGTAAAATATAAATAACAATACCTAGAATACTCCCGGTAAAATGCTACATTGATATTCTATGTGCTTGCGGAAATATTTCATATTTTATTTGCACTCAACGAATGTCAACATCCATGTTGTTGAGGAAGCCACAAATGGCTTGGGCTTGCCACAAAGGCTTGCCTTACCCTCGTTCTCAAGTCAAAAGAGTTAACTCTTGAGGTGAGGGGTGATTTCACTAGCTGCAATGTGAGGTTACAAACCTCCCTAGGCTGCCACACAAGTTGGCAAGCTCTAGGGCGACGCCTAGCTGGCTAGGAGCAAAGCTCCAAGAGTAATAAACCCTAGGATGCTGACCAAACATGCACCAAATGCTCTTTTGATAGATCCACTCTCCAATCGAAGTTTGCTGCCTTTTCTCTCAAGATTTAGTGGTGGAATCTAGAGATCGGCTTGGGAGCTTAAGGAGCAACAATGGAAGGAGAGAGAGTGAGCTTCTGGCTGTTTGCAACGGTTATGTCGCGAGATAGATGAAGGGGTAAGTGAGTTGGGCCGACAGGAGGATATAAATACCTGTCTGGGCCCAACGGTCACATTTGAAGGGCCGCACTGCCGCACTCTAAACAACTCAGAATGAAATATTCTTTTGGTGGTTGTTTGGTAATGGTATGAGAATGTGTTTTTCCAGAATATGAGCATTTGGTGATACTTTTGACAAGTCATCTTAGGATCCCTCTTGATAGTACGGCTTTTCCTAAACTCAAATTCAAACCAAAAATGAATTTAAACCTCCTTTGAGTTCAGCATAGCCTTCATTTGTAATTGGGAACCCTCCAACCTGTACATCATCCTCATTTTTGCAACTACCTGCTTGTCATCTTGATAAATCTCATTAGTCCCCTAATTCGGTGGTCATCAACGCCAAAACCCACATCAAGGCTTGATTGCACTTACAAAATGAACTTGAGATATTGTTGCATAAGAAAACCAACGTGAAAATAGCTATTTTTTCTGAGGTACCCATTTAAAAAAGTTGTTTCTAAAACCCGAAGAATGCTATGAAAATAACTCTATTTTCAAAAATTATTTTTGCTCTTTCTCTAAAACCAATTTCTAGAAATGGACTCTGGAATTAGACTCATGACATATTTTAGAGATAGAGGTCCTTTTGAATAGCCTTTAAACAAAAGGTAACATCTCCAAAGTCTGCACGTGGCAGTCTAGTGGTTTTTACCCATATAAGAGCTCTTCAAGAGATTAGCCAAGTCATTTTGTAAAGCTAAATGTAGCTAGTATTAGAGTAAAACTATCTCCAACAATTATGCTATCTGCCATTCTAAATAGCCAATTATGTATTCCGTAATTCTTGGTCGCTAGAAAAGGCAAAGCGCAGGTGCTCGCCATCCGCTCAGACTACCTACACTGGATATCGGAGAAGCTCCCGCTACCACTTTGCCGTATTAAAACATCCTGCAGCGGCCTACGCTAACTCATACACAAGCATCCTCCGCACACCAAAGATAGCGACGGTACCTGCCTGTGGCGTAGTTACGGTACCAGCCTGTGGCGGGCCCCGCGCAGCATGTGCGTGACCGAGAGGAGAGAGGTGAGAACATGCAGCGACGGACCCCACTTGTTCAACTAACTAAAAAATGTTATAACTCTGGAACCAAAGAACCAAATTAAATTTCGATTACGCCATTGAATTTGTTTTAATAAATCCTTGAAAACAAGATCTCACATGAATATATTTAGATAAAAGTGATAAGTGGGCCCCACAGTGAATAGAGTATGATATAGAAAATGAATAGTGAAGGAGAATTTGGTGTAGAGAAGAAAATCTTGATAACTAGGATATATAGAGTATAAATATAGAGCTCCATGAGTGCGGATAGTCAGCAATCCAGTCCCTTCCTATGCCTACACGTGCACACTGCTTGACTTCCTAAGTGTACGAAAGGACCATTTAACTAGCCTGTTGGTGTGCTATACTTTTAAGAACTTTTCTATTTTAAATAATAGCTAAAACATGAACCTTGAAATATATTTTCCGATGATCTCTTGGAGTTGCCACGAATTAATTAAAAGCTTCTTTCAGTAGTCGCCAAGCACTTTTTTGTAAAGAAAAAAAAGCTTAGAAAAAAGGCGTGCATGGAGTCTATATATATAGGTAGGTAGCACGGTGGTTGGGGAGTTCTTCTGAAGTAAAATAATCACATCTTTTCTTTTTAATTTTTTTTGGGAAGCTCTACCAGTGATGTTCGTGACTGCACTTGATGGAGTCTGTGACGACTCACGCATTAGCGTACTTATTGCACTCCGCTTCGCAATATATATAATGTGATGATGAACATCATCCAAATCAATAATGTTCATCATCAGTCTCCACACTTCGCTGTTAAAATCGTTTAAATTTGATCATGATTGGAAAATAACAAAAAAAGAATAATAAAAATGGAAATGGCTCAGAATGATCACTAATAAATAAATCAATAAACATATTGTGTGCCCCCTGTTACACATGCCAAATAAATGTTAGATTAGAGTTATCTTTATATTAGGAGCATACGGTATAATAATGCAACACTGTTGTTGTATATGTGATAATGATATCAACAACGATCAACGTACAAGACGTTTGGTGGTGGAGTAGGTGGTGCCTTGCCACAAAAGGTGGTTAGAATCTGCCATGCATGCGTCGATGGAAAGACCGTAGCTTGTGTATGTCCTTGGAATTCCCGTTGGTTGCAACGTTTCTATCTTGGCATTACATCTCGCGTTAAGGAAGGAACGAGAGCTAGCTTTGATATCTGGATGCGTTGAAGAGCTGAAAGATATGCTAAGATGTGAACTGGCCAGCTGATTTGACGCTAACGTATGTTGGCATATGCATGTGCCGATCAAGGGATTGGGAAACCTTCTATCCCTACCTAGTTGGTAGGTACGGTTGTTCTCAATGGAGTTGGTAGAGAAAGCTCGAGCCCGTGTGTGTGTGAATATTTCGTACATAAGACTTAAAGAAAGTCTTACTGTTTATTATGTGGCGAAGAGTTGATTGTCGTAGAAAAAAGAATCAGGCATTGCACAACCACATCTTTTCCAACAAGAATCACCACTTCTAGGATTGAGTAAACCTAGAAAAATTTACTTAATTATGTCCCAAACCTCAGGGGATCAAGATTCTTTAGTTTTAATAAACCACCTGAGTAGCATACAACATGCCTAGGTTCAACTCCCCATGAAAACGTATTTAAACAAGTTTGCAATTAAAAAATTTAAAATTTAAAAACACGCTTGGTTTTTCCCTCTGACTTCGTAAAAAATGTACTAATACATACGTAGTTATGAGTTTATCTAGAGATATTGTCATCGCTAGGCTTTTCTTCATGTTGGCCTAGTTTATATGTTAATGGTAATGAAATCCTAGAAATATGTCTACTTCCACATTTTTAAGAAAAAAATAAAGCACACAATGGAGGAGTGAACAAAAAAAATTGTACTCCTTTAAAAAAAAGATAGGAAATATTGCTCTCCGATGAATCAAACAATTCTAATTTTAACTATAAAAGTTTAAAAAATAGTAACAATGTTTGTATCTTCAAATAGGTACGAAACATATATTCTATGATTAGTTTAGTGATTTTTTTTGATGCATCATACATAGTCTTTTATACACGTACTTCTCAAAATTTGAGATTGTTTGATGAAAAATGCATTTTTTCCCCTGCGGAGAAATTAGGTTTTATTGGTGTGCTTGTAGCTCTTATTTGTGAACGAAGTGCTTGTAGCTCTTTGTCGTGTTGTTTGGTGATAACTGATGAGTGTGTGCAGGTAGGTAACGTGGAGGTGAGGAAACACGGACACACTTTATTGGGAGAGATTAACCATGATTTTAAGCCGTACCTGATGACAAATAAAGGCAGCCACTACCACTGCCAGCTCACTGCATTTCGCCGCGTGTCTGAACCACTCCCGTCCAATAAAGAATACAATTTAGCATAGTATCATATTTCAGTATCTTATAAGTTTCCAAGCTACCTTCAACAATAAAATCAATTGTCCATGTAAATTTTACAAAATAAAAATAAAGTAATTTAACATGTTAGTATAGAAAAACACGTAAAGCACAGGCACGTAAATACACTGCCTACAGTGGCTTAGTATTTTATAATGAACATGGTTTTATTTACGTAAGCACAGGGACTAATCACAAGCTTTACGACATTATTAGTAAGCACAGGCACTAAGTGTATAAGATTAGTCGCTCACAAAGAACTAGCATATTATTCTCTTTCTTTTTATTGGATAAAAAGTTTTATGAGCTACTGTGTGAATAATAGACTGTAGCTCTTAATACACATCTCAAACTGCCTTAGTGTTATTATATAATACACTGCCTACAACTCTACTCTGTGAAGGTACGAGCGGATCACTTGACAAGACATCATTTTAGGTTTGAATACATATGGTATCGTCTAATAGTATAATATATATACTCCATATATATTTAGTCAAACGATCACAAGCTTAAGCATAATAAAACTTTAAAGTTAATAGATCGAGGTAGCTTGTCTTTATCTAATTAGTATTTTTTTTCGGCGGAACGGTGCACCTAAGTTTAAGTCTTTGACTTAGGTTAGGTGCTCAGAATTCTTTTTGAAGTCATTCCAAATTCGTGGATGTTGAAATTTCGCGTACCCGTCGATAAAAAACGACTATGATGACTTCATCAATCTTAAGATCTGGTGGCTCAGTATTTCTATGGTGCTCATTATGATAAGATTTACATACATCTATGTTTGTATTTTATAACAATTCAAACAAAGAAATATTAAAACTTGTTTTTTCAAAAAAACAAATACAAAATAGATACGAAATTAGCCATGACAATTTTCACTCAGACACCATCATCATTGTGTTGTGACATGCTGTACTGGCTCAAAAACCTGAATAGCATACCTGATATATGGATGTTTTTTTTTTACAACAACCTGATATATGGAGGTTGGCAACAACCACGACACCAAGCAAGGTAGAGCCAGCAAATTCTGTAATGTGTAATAATACACAATGTTGCATCCAGCGCGAAGGTTCCCTGCAACGATTCTATCTCCATGACTCCATGTCAAGTGGTTCAGTGGTTGTTTCGGTTAGATGAATATGCTATTAAGCACTGTCACATGGAAATGGAATGATTGATGAAGTTTTGTTTTTATCGGATAATGAGTAGTTGGGTAGCCTTGTGATCCTAGATTACATTAGGTCCTCAGTTGTTGTTTATCTTGACATATGAACTTAGAAAGACAGTTGTTAGAATTCTTTGTTTGAACGTTGCCTCCGTGCGCGCGCGCACACACACAAACGGACATGAGTTAGATCAAGACCATGTTATCTGAGATTCTAAACAATCTGAAAATGCAAAATACAAAATTAAAATTTTAAATGGTTCAGAAATCACATCGCTAGTAGAAATATTTTGATTTATCCTCCAAATATTGTAGATGGTTTGTCCTACAAATGACACAGGAGGTTGAACTTTGACTTTCAAGTTCAAAATTTCACAATTTTGGGGCTACTTGCTTCTATGGCTTCATTACATGAACAATAGAGTTTGTATGCCCTCTATAATAAAAGTCTATTGTTCATGTAGAAAGTAATCTATCCTCTATCACAAAAGTACTCCCTCCATCCAAAAAAACATATTTTTTGTTTATTAGAAGTTAAATAAGTTCAACTTTGATCAAAATTATAGAATAAAGTACTAATATTTATAATGCAAAATAAAACATAAATAGATTAATGATGAAATATATTTTCATAATAAAGTCTTGTTTAAGACATAAATATTAATAATGATTACTACGGATTTGGTCAACTTTAGTCAAGTTGATCATCACTAGTCCTATAATTGTTTTTCTTTTGGATTAGAGGGAGTAAGAAGTCAACTAATTTTAAATTTAATTAGATTTATAAGAAAACAGTGTTGACATTTGAATATCTAAATCATTTTTAAAAAACATATGAAATTCGAGATACGAAAGGATGGATAGAAAGTTTGTGCACTCTAGGATCGGAGCTGCAGAATCCTCGAAGCTACTAATCGATGCCAGCCGTTCGATCTAAAAGCGGTTGATCGGTCAGTTCTCTAACGGGTCCCTGGTTCAGTTCTCTAACGGGTCCCTGGTTTGCGGGCCCTCACCAGCCTCGGGTGCTGGCCTCGGCTGGCGCGCCGGGCGCAGCAGCCCGCAGTGCTCTGCTGCTCCCAATTAAAATATACTTCCCAAAGAATTCGGCAGCGCCGAGTAAAGAATTAAGAAACTGCGTAAACCCGAGAAAATCGAGTATACTGGAGCCAAAAGGCGGGATCTTTTTAGCCGTGAAAGCAGCTTTCTTGCAATTCCCATGGCCCTATAAGGCAGAGGGAGGGAGGGAGGGAGAGGGAGAGTCGTAGAGATTGAGTAGTGCTGTAGCCCTGAGGGAGAGGACCTGAGGTAGAGGAAGCTTGGTGGGGGAGCAATGGCGAGGGCGGCCTGGGCCGCTTGGCTGTTCGTCCACATGTGTTTCGGCGCTTGGACCCCGCGGCAAATCTTGGTCGCCGCGGCCACCGACACGAATGATGGTGGGCGACAGACTGAATCTTGCTTTGTTTTTGATCGCATTTCTGCCTTCCCTTATTTGCTGCTCGGCTTCCTTCTATGGTCGCCCTGGATTCAGTTGGGTCAGGGGCTTGGTATTTTGCTTTGCCGCGGCATTGAGTGTATGGGTTCAGTTTGGTTGCTGCTCTGGTTGTTCCTTCTTTGAATGCTTTGTGTCGTGTCCACTGCATGCTCGGTTTGGGATTCTGTGGATACTCGTTCTGTTCTGCAGGTTCCATTCCACCATCTGAATCTAGTGTTGTTGGGTGGGGTGGTCAAAACTAGTTACTTTCTTGTAATGGCGTCTTCGGCAGATTTGGGCCCCGGGAGGCTTGAGGAAACGCCGAGCTGTTTCCCCAACTCCAGCGGCTAATTTTCGAGGAGCAAGGACCTGCATGCTCTGTGGGGAATATTGCATCTCTCACCTGCTCTGTAGCTGCTGAGCCAAATCTTGGTGTAGTTTGCTTGTTGCTTACTTCTGATGTTCTAAATAAAGATTGGGTCGATAAAATGAGGATTATGGCATATGAACATGTGTTCTGGATACTGACTGGATTGGAATTTGTAGTTTTAGGAATGAAATGTCTGCTCCGCTAGCACGGACCTCTTACCCAGCTTCTGAGATTATTTCTGGCTTCAAAGTATTGATCCAAATTTCTCAATGTCACCAAACAATTAAATTTTTACAACATGGATCTGTGATATCACTGCACGAAGAAATTAGATCGCTTTTACTATGTGTGTATTTGTGATTTATTTCGTTGGTCCAAATGTATACCATGGTCCATCTTTCCATTCCAAGTAACTGGAATTTATTCAGTGGCCCGCCAAACTCAATCTAGTGATTCTTGTCTTTCTGACATGCAGTTACTGCCCTCAACACGCTGTTTACCAGCATGAATTCGCCGGGACAACTGCAGGGCTGGAAGGCGAGTGGTGGCGACCCATGTGGCGAATTGTGGCAGGGCATCACTTGTTCTGGATCTTCTGTCACTGCAATGTGAGCGAGCTTTGCAGAATCCACTCTACTTGCTTCCAAGCTTTGTTTACTGCTTTTGTGCCTTTTCTAATATGTTTGTCATGGTTGTCCTATTAATAGTAAATTGCCGAACTTGGGCCTCTCGGGAAATCTGGCCTACAACATGAATACCATGGATTCACTAGTTGAGCTGTGAGTTTCATTCATATTTCTCTCTTGCAATGCTGTTCTGTGTCTGGCAGTTTTACTAGTTTCTGACTAGGCTTATCCCAATTATTGCAGAGACATCAGCCAAAACAGTCTCGGTGGTGGCCAACAGATTCCATACAATCTTCCAAATAAGAAGCTTGAAAGACTGTAAGTCTCATGCAGACACGTATAATATTTTCCATCCCATGATATGCCATCTGAGTGAACTGTTGATTTGCAGCAATCTAGCAGGAAACCAGTTCTCTGGAACTGTGCCGTACTCAATTTCCACAATGCCTAAACTGAAGTACCTGTGAGTACATTTACTCATTACCAAAAACTGGATTTGCATTAAATTATATGTTTATGTTTGAAGGACTAATGGATTTTTCTATGTATATATAGAAACCTTAATCATAACCAGCTATCAGGAGATATAACTGACATATTTTCCAACCTCCCAAGTTTAACCACAGTGTGAGTGTTTCCTCTTTCATGTTTTTAACTCTTCTTGTTGACATGTCCATCATACGCTTCATCTGATTATCTTTTTTTGGTGAAATTGTTTCAGAGACCTTTCGTCCAATTCTCTTACTGGCAATCTACCACAAAGTTTTACTTCTTTGTCAAGCCTGAAAACACTGTAAGAAAGATAGTTGATTAATTGAATTTGATCTTGTTTTTTTGCTGTTGTCCCTCTTAAGCTTAATCCATGTCACAATTCTTCCCAGGTATTTGCAGAACAATCAACTTACTGGTTCAATCAATGTACTTGCGAATCTTCCCCTTGATGATCTGTGAGTAAATCAATTTGCAAGCATAAATGGTGTGTTTTGCATACTTTGCACTGCATTTGGTTCTGATTATTTATGTGCAGGAATGTTGCAAACAACCGCTTCACTGGTTGGATTCCTAATGAGTTAAAGAAGATAAATAGTCTCCAGTATGTACTATTCAACTCTTGGTTTTTTGGTGATCTGGAGGGCTGTGGCCTCAACTAATGATATGGTTATTTACAGAACTGATGGTAACTCTTGGAGCACAGGCCAAGCACCACCACCACCACCATTTACAGCTCCTCCACAATCGCGCAACCGTCGAAAGAGCCCAGGCCAGCACTCCAATGGAAGTAACAACTCGAGTTCAGGTGGAAGCTCCGGTATAGGAGCTGGAGCCATAGCAGGCATTATTATATCTGTTCTTGTTGTTGGAGCAGTTGTTGCATTCTTCCTGATAAAGAGAAATCAGCGAAAAAGTGCAATGCCAGAACACTATGAACAACGCCAGCCCTTCAATTCGTTCCCTTCAAATGAAGTTAAAAGTGAGTTTATATGATACTATGTATTCCTAAATAAATAGACGCTTTGGTTTGTAGCGTGATAGGCTGATGTCTGTACGGTTGTGCAACCTTGTAGATATGAAGCCCATTGAAGAGGCTACCACTATAGAGGTGGAATCTTTGCCTTCTCCTGCTGCAGTTAACCTGAAACCACCTCCCAAGATTGAGCGGCATCAATCATTTGGTGATGATGATTTTGCAAACAAGCCTGTTGCCAAGAAAAGTAATGCAGCACCAGTTAAGGCAACTGTTTATTCGGTTGCTGACCTACAGATGGCAACAGATAGCTTCAACATGGACAACCTTATTGGAGAGGGTACTTTCGGACGTGTGTACAGGGCACAATTCAGTGATGGAAAGGTAAAGAACTATAAGTTATCCATAATGAGTTATACATTTCTTTTGACAAGAAAGATTGGACAAAACTTAAATCAGTAGTCAGCTTTCCTGTCATATTCTTTTACTTGTTTTGCATGCTACCAAATATTTTGGTTATGTAATGTGGTTCGGGAGTATATGATATAGCTTACCTTTTTCTTTTTGCTTGAATTAGGTTCTATCTGTGAAGAAATTAAACAGTACAGCACTGCCAAGGCAATCATCGGATGATTTCTATGAGCTGGTGTCGAACATTTC
The DNA here is from genome assembly GCA_023333625.1 of Bothriochloa decipiens. Classification (NCBI taxonomy): domain Eukaryota; kingdom Viridiplantae; phylum Streptophyta; class Magnoliopsida; order Poales; family Poaceae; genus Bothriochloa; species Bothriochloa decipiens. The sequence continues at coordinate 40,191,207 of CM041629.1, forward strand.
AATGTTGCACCATCCCAATATCAGTGAGCTTGTGGGCTACTGCATGGAGCACGGACAGCACTTGCTTATTTATGATTTTCACAGGAATGGTTCACTGCATGATATGCTCCATCTCTCAGATGATTATAACAAGCCACTCAGTTGGAATTCTCGTGTTAAGATTGCATTAGGTTCTGCACGTGCACTAGAGTAAGCGACTATGATCTCTCTCTCTCTCTCTCTCTCTCTCTCTCTCTCTCCCCCCACTTTATGCAATTGTGATGATAGAAATTTGGTAAAAACTAGTTGATCGAATTCTTTTTGCTGAATGGAACTCGATATTTACTCTACTTGCCTTCCTGTAGGTATCTTCATGAAATTTGTTCTCCATCTATAATTCACAAGAACTTTAAGTCGTCCAATATTTTACTGGACAATGAGCTCAATCCTCACATTTCTGATGCTGGGCATTTAAGTTTTGTTCCAGATGCTGAGTTCCAGGTAAAGTGAGGCAAATGTGCTTCAAGAAACATGTGTCGAACTATATGTAGTAACCTAAGTCCATGCTGAATTTGTTATTGGTCCTGGACTTCCTAAAATGTTCAGTATATGAGCTTGTATAGTCATTAAGGAATCTGAATGAATTATCTGGTGATTCGAAACAATGGAAGATATAATTGTGCTGAAATGATTTACATCACATATCACTGACAAGTTCTATTCTTCATTTTGCTTCAAAATGATCTACAGGCTTCAGATCAGGGGTCTGGATATAGTGCCCCTGAGGTGGACATGTCTGGTCAGTATACTCTCAAGAGTGATGTCTACAGCTTTGGAGTCGTCATGCTGGAACTCTTGACAGGCCGCAAACCATTTGACAGGTATGCCTATCATCACTAGATGCCAGCACTGCTTTAAACTGTTGTCCACGCAGTGATTTCTGGTTACCTGACTATATTTCATAACTTCATTGCAGCTCTAGGCCCTGGTCAGAGCAATCGCTTGTCCGGTGGGCAACTCCCCAGCTGCATGACATCGACGCCTTGGACCAGATGGTTGATCCGGCGCTCAAGGGTCTTTACCCTGCCAAATCCCTCTCCCGATTTGCCGATGTTGTTGCTCTGTGTGTCCAGGTATGAACTCCAGTCCCCATATACAACGTAGTTAGTACATGTATACATCAAAATACTAGCCTTGTGGACCAAAACCTTTGCTGGTGCAGCCTGAGCCAGAGTTCAGGCCTCCAATGTCTGAGGTGGTGCAAGCTCTGGTGCGCCTTGTTCAGAGGGCCAACATGACCAGGAGAATGATCGATGGTGAGGAGGCTTATCGGCGGCCAGATGACCAGGAACAGGAATTCGTCTAACAAGCTAGTGAAACAGAATACACATCACGTTCTGGATCTGCACCATCTTAATGTTGCGACTGTTAACACGTAATGCAGAGAAAAAGTAGGGGAAGGACAGCTGTCTGCCGGTCTCGACCCCATTCAGTACATATTACAGGTTTTATTTCTTATAATGAAATATATATATGTTATGCCTCTGGTGTGCCTCTAAATGTCCCGGAGTAACTTTGACCATTCTGTTAGCTGAGCTTCTACATAACAATGTGAACAGTATATGTGAAACTTCATACTGAAGGAACAGTGCTACGATAGTCATGGTTATCATTATTCCAGGGGTGACCAATTAGCTAGTTATCAGAAATTTCAATATAGTATTGGCTACAAGTCTACAATTTTACTAGTATTATTGATTGGAGACTCCTTTACTAGTATCATGGCGGTACATTCTACTATCTCTGTCATGAAATACAAGATATCTAAGCAATTTTCGGATAAAATAATTAGTCTAGCAAAATACTAACTTGTTATTTACTAATTAAATTACATAGTTTTTATTATTGTCAACTTGCTTAACGTTTTGTGTAACACATAGTTTAAAAATGAACGCATGTATGTCACTGAATTTGCGTACCAATTATAGGAGTTGTTTTGTGCGATATGGTGTGTTTAAACTTTAAAAGACATGTATGGCTGTGGTTTGAAAGGTAGACATGTATGGATGGATTGAGCAAACCAGAGTATCTTATAACATTTTAGAATACACTAGTAGCGTGACCGTGTGTTGCTACAGGATAATAAAACTTTTGTCCTAAAAATACATAGATCGTACGATAAGATAATAATACCATGAAATTAAATATCAATATTAATATGATACTTAATCCTAAATGAAAAGTTCGTCAAATTAACAGTCGCGGAGAGAGTGCGGCGTCACAACATCACCAACTCTATTGTATAGACTTTCCGTAATATGGTTAAGATAATGTTTTATATCGAGAGGAAGAAATTTACGATATCTGTTTATTTCATGAAAATTGCAATTGGGGAAGTTTATCATTTCACATCGGAATAATCCAATTTTACAGATAACAAATTCCTAGAAGCTGGCAGTGAATAGGCTCATTTTGTTGATAAAAAAAGTATCTCATCAATGCTGAATGGACTTGCAACACCACCCCAACTATGGGTGAGATAGTTAACTGTAGAGGAATAAATTGGCACTGATTGCTGAATGGATAAATCTAGGCTTCTAATTGAGATTCATTTTGTGCACTGGCACCAGGACACCAAGAATAGGTTACATGTCTCCATATCGGGGTGAGTGGTATACAAATGGAGAGTTACTGATTTTGGGATCAGATCTATATGCCGATTAGGGAAGTGATCATCTAGACCTGTAAATGTGGTCACAAATCCCTCGCTATTGAGTCTTGAAGATAATGACACCCCTTTTATGGTAAATAACCTGACCCTCCAAACCTAAGGAGACATTTCTTGTTTGTACAACCACCTGGCCAATCAAGCCCAAAAAGAAGATCATACCATAAGAAATAGTGTTTAAAGAAAGGAATTTCAAGTATCCATGGCCTGTTTCAACAAATTAACATCCAGGAATTCTAGATAGGTATACATATCAGTTCAGTTGATCTAAGTTAAAAAGGAAATTTTTCTATATGCCCTTGTTCCAGATCTTTAAAATGCCACTAAGAAATGCATGCTCACCTTCCCTCTATCCCCATTCAAGCTCCGCAAATAATAGTAAAACCCCCCATGAGTTAAGTCATATTGGACATCGTATTGGATGAAACCCCATGAATAAAGTGTAAGGCAACTAAAACATGCCACCACTGGATACAAAAATAGGAAGGCTGCAAACAGATAACCCATACAATAAAATTCATTGATATATCTCAAATGAATATACATGATGTTGCAGGTTTGTTAGTTTGATTGCAATAGATGTTCATGTGACATGGAGGGGCAGTATACATTAGCCTGGTGTATGCTTTTGACTTACAGAAACTAACCTGTTCACAAATGCTTGTTTTTTTCAGCATGTGGCACAAAGGAAACTAAAATAGAAGCATAAAACAGGAGTGTATGAGTACACAACAATATATTAGCAGTGGAGCTTCAGTCAAGCAAAAAAAGAACATTGCAGGAACATACTGCCCCTTAGGTAGGAACCCATTTGTTTGCCTCCACTATATAGTCACAAAGACATTCTCACATGTTCAACCTATTTTTTTAATGAATCTAGAGATTACCTAGTCCTTCATATCAGATTCTTCAGAAAATGTCAATGGCTCCATCTATATTGCCCTTGCCATTATATACCTATAAAAATTAGCTACTTTACCTGTCGCCTAGAAAATCCAGCAGACTAACATGAAACAATATACGACAATTTGGTAAGCATCCCATAAGCCATACAACAATTTGAGCTGCAGAAATAAATAATCATAATATGCATTGCAGTAACGGGAAACAGGTCAAACAGCATACATATTCCTATACATGCACAAGAATTAGGTAAGTACCAGCATGAGGTACTATCTCATTACTGTGTGTAACCATATGTCATTGCATCTAGTGTTGTGTTGGTAGAGCAATTAGTCCACGGTACTCCCTCAGGAAATGTCATATGGACAAACCTATATTTAGTCGAAAAGGTATAGACCGCATGTGGGGAAAAAAAATACATTCATCAGTGAGAGCTTACCCTTTCTAATTTGGTAAAGACTCCATTCCAATAAATAAGTCCTCCTTGGACGAGAGAATTTGCTCTCCTTTAATATCAGCATGTTATAGCATTTGCTCTCATTTAATATCAGCATATTATAAGGGTATATGTACATAGGCTCACCAATTTTCGGATGACCAGAAGATTTAACTATCATTAAAGGGATGTCATTTCCATATTCTATCAAGCATGAAAGGCTAGAGCTAAGAAAGCAAGTTCCAATATTGTCAGCCATCACCACCCTTTGATTAACATTTTCAAGGAAACTTGTCTATATCAATTATAAACTGAGCATTTTCTAATTTAAGGCACAGGACATATGCACAGGGTATTGTAGAGCAAAACATATTTGCAAAAGAGGAGGTCCAGTACCTTTAGAGCAGCACCATGAAGAGTATGATAGGTCCAGTCCTCGGCATGACACACATGCTTTAACACGAGTAGTCAAGCTTGATAACATCAAACTGGACACCGTACAAGTAATGGAAGTAGTGGAGGCATTTTTCTTAGTAGCTACCAAGCAACAAAGCTACCTGTATCGCAAAGTAATGAGCCTGTTATAATTCATAAATCATACAATACAAGATCTAACATCGAAGGGAACTATACATATTGTCCAAGAAGGCAACGCAAATCTATTGACCAAACCTTAAAAAAAATCTAGGCTGCTGAAATGTCAAGGGCACGCACCTGGGTGTCGGTGAGCGGCATGGGGCGGGTGACAACCCTGGCTTCATCATGTTCGTCGGCGTCACCGGCTGGAAAAGAAAAGTAATTATGCAAATACATCTTTCAAATATTCTTCTAAGCAACACTCTTTATCCTTTTTATTTATTTCCTTTTGCTAACTAAGTTAAAAATTTTAAATTTTTTAATACTTATTTAATATCATAGATTGGGAGTATGTTAGATGCGGGGAATCCTAATTGGAATTGTATCAAGAACTATATACAAAAGAATAGTAAAAAAGGCTCGAATAGAAAAATGGAATCCGAGACAGAATTCTTCATGACATGACAAAAATTTCCCCTTTTTGAATTCTTTTTTAGTATATGAAGCAAAAAGAAGAAAAGATGGTCACGCTTCGTTGACCTATTACGTGGTAAAGAGAAGAGCGTAGAAAGAATTGTAAACAGAGCAAATATTTGGGGAAACTAGAAATCTTTTGACTATATTAAAAAGTGACACATTATCTTTAGGACAGAGGGGCGCGAGTGTGCCAAGTGAGGTACGACACGTGTTAAAATGTTAAAATGAAAACAAGAAATATGTAAGGCCAAAGATAAGAAAAAACAATAATAATAATAAACAAAAATAAAGTAGGGTATTAAAAACAGTAAAGTGTTTTTTGTTTCAATGAACATTAAATTGTTTTCAAGCATTACGATGAAGTGGAAAATTAAATAAATTTTGGTTTTGTCCAAAAAAGGTACAAGTAGTAAATAAAAATAATTAATTAAAAAAACAATGGGTACAATACTAGGAAAGAAAGAACACAACAATGGCATTGGTGGATAAAGACAAAAAAAAGTTAAAGGAAATAAAATCAAGAAATGGGTACAATAAAATGTGTTTTAGGTAGTTGGAAACAATAATTACGAAAAATTTATAATGAGTGAAATAAATGTAAAAAAATGATGTACTTACTTAATCATTGAGAAATGTAAATAAACAAATATTAGTAAAAACGGATGAAGAAAGTGCAAAAAAGAAAATAAGAAAATAATCAATAAAAAGATCGGCGAAGGACTCAACAGCAGGTTGATGGACAAAAATAAGAAAAAAAATTACTGTAACTGCAAATGGTGTGTGAAAGAGTGGGTACTGCTTTGCGTCCGCGCTGTGCTGCTAGATGTTGCTGTACTGCTGCTGCACGTCTAAGACTACTGCTGTTGTACTGCTGTGGGTGTTGAATGCCTAGACCTCGACGTCGAGTTGTGCCACGCCGAGGTCTGCGCCTTAGCATTGAGTAACACAGCGTCGAGGTACGCGGGGCCCAACGCCTTCGTGGCAACTGTGATCAGAGTCCGTGCTGACGTGACAAAAGTTTGGCGTCGTCTGATACAGCGCCGAGCCCTCATACCTCGGCGTCGTGTTCTAATACATCGAAAAATGGTCCATTTTTAAAAAATATTTTGACATGGAATTATTTGTAAAAAAATATTTTTAAAAAAGACCAAAATATAAAAATTTCACTAGGATACAAGATCGCAGGCGCACACATGGGTGAAGGCAGGAAGCCATGGAGGATGAGCGATCCGTAATTAGTTGTTGCTTTCCTTTTTTAATTGAATTATTATCTTTCTTATAATATAAAACTTCTTTAAAAATTAGACACGGACAAACTTACCCCTTACCTACAACACAAACTCAAAACCACACTCCTATACAAATGCGTCCTCACTTATTTTATGTTCCTGTAATATGAAACTTCTGCGTGAGTTAGACGCGGAGACTCAAAACCACACCCCCTGTACAAACGCGTCCCCACCCGCTTTATGCGCGGCATCCACGCCGGCCCAGGATCGAATCCTGCATGCACCTGGAAGAAAAGAAAAAAGAGCCTCTTCCAGATCGGCCCCTCGACACCACGCAAACATCACGGAGAAAAAAAGGAAGCCAGCAGCCGGCGCCGCGGCTGGTCCGTCTCCTCCGTGGGTATCCCGCCGCCGTCTCCTTCGTGGCCAACCCCCCTCCGTGTGCGCAACTGGATCCGCCGCAACGTCATCGCCGGCCGCTAGGCAAGGCCGGGCCAGGCCGCCGCGTGGGCGCACGAGGGTTAGATCAGATGGGGACATCGGGGATGGCGACGGCGTGCGCAGCGACATCGACGAGCGCAAGCGTGGACTACGCCGCGGCCACGCGGGCGCGGGCGCGAGGTCCGCCGTAGCCACAAGGGCGCACGCCGTGGCCATCATCTTGCCGATCACCGCAGGGCCACGTCTACCCGGCCATCCTCCCCGCCGGCGGCCACTCGGTGAGACGAAAGGTCCGTGTCCGCCTCTCACTCTCTACGCGCCAGCCGTAACCCGTCGCAAATATGTCAGAAACATGGAGACGATGGCCTCCGAGACAGGTCCCGTCTGAATCCGTTGCCTCTGCTTTGTCTGTCTGTGCCCCATCCAGGTTCTCAAGGAGATCACCAACAGGGAACTACATGTATGTTCGAGGATGTGGAGTATGTGAAGACAACCGTCGGAGGCTCACTGGTTGTTAGTACACTGTAATTGTATCTACACCAACTGATTCTGACCTATGCGGGGAATGGGATTTTGAGGTCTGATTCTGATTGAATGTCACCGTATGCTGTTCACATTTGTGTTTGTATGGTGATTCGATTTGTATTGATTGATGTCTCCATTTGTGGCCTGTAGGAGTGGAGGAAGGCGCATTTGAAGGACTACCTCGTGATGACTCAGGAATTCATGCTGGAATTCGTGCAATTTTAAACAACAGTCCTCTGGTTTATAACTGAACAGGATCCTTGCAAAACTACCATGAATAGTCTGTCATAGTATAGCCTCTTGTGCCCATAGAGTCCACGAGTGCTTGCTCCATGATGCATTTCTTTTGTGTTTTTAGAACATAAAGGGTCGTCGCAACCTTTGTGACGCGCTACATCTGTGCCCGGGTGTAGTGAAAAATGAGCAAGGGTCTTCGCACTTCCCTCGACGGGTGCGAAGGGTAAGGAAGTTAGCCGAGCCAACTAGGATTCGTCTAGGTAGCTGGAATGTAGAGTCCCTAACGGGTAAGTTAAGAGAGCTAGTCGATACAGCAATTAGGAGGCGTGTAAATATTCTATGCGTTCAAGAGACTAAATAGAAGGGCCAGAAGGCGAAGGAGGTGGAGGATACTGGCTACAAACTTTAGTACATGGGGACAACATCGGGTAGGAGTGGTGTAGGCATCTTGATCGATAGGAGTCTTAAGGATGGAGTAGTTGAGGTGTGGAGGCAAGACGACCGGATTATCCTAGTCCGGTTGATAGTTGGAGATTTGGCTCTGAATGTGATCAGTGCCTATGCCCCACAGGTAGGTCTTTGCGAGAGCACCAAGAGGCAATTTTGGGAAGATCTCGATAGCATGGTTAGTACTGTGCCTATCAGCGAGAAACTTTTCATAGGAGGAGACCTCAACGGCCATGTGGGTGCGACTAATGTAGGTTTCGAGCGGGTGCATGGGGGTTTCGGGTATGGTAGTAGAAATCAAGAGGGGGAGGATGTTTTGAACTTCGCGTTGGCCTACGATTTGTTGATAGCGAACACCGTCTTTAAGAAGAGGGAATCCCATCTAGTGACCTTTCGTAGCGGACAACACCTGAGTCAGATTGACTTTATCCTTGCAAGGAGGGGGATAGACGTGCTTGCTTAGATTGTAAGGTGTTACCTGGGGAGTGTGTTGTCCGTCAACACAAGCTTGTGGTGACGGATTTTCGCTTTCGGGTATGTGTCCATCGGGACAATCAGGCCAAGATTGCGAGAACAAAATGGTGGAAGCTTAGGGGGGAAGCAGCGCAAACATTTAAGGAGAGGATGCTAGATGAGGGGCCATGGGAAGAAGGAGAAGATGCAGATGACATGTGGCTAAAGATGGCAACATGTGTTCGGAAGGTGGCTTCGGATGTGTTTGGAGTGAGTAGGGGAGGCAAACGGAAAGCGAAAGACACCTGGTGGTGGAATGACGAGATGCAAAGGGCTATTAGGGAGAAGAAGAAGTGGTTCAAGCGCCTCCATCATGATAAGAGTGCAGCCAACATTGAGGGCTATAAAATAGCGAAGAGGGCTGCAAAACGAGCGGTGAGTGTAGCAAAAGGTCAGACGTATGATGACCTTTATCAGCGACTAGGCACGAAGGAAGGGGAGAAGGACATTTATAGGATGGCTAGGATCCGCGAGAGGAAGACGAGGGACATCAACCAAATCAAATGCATCAAGGATGGGACGGATCAACTTTTGGTGAGAGATGAGGAGGTCAAGAACAGGTGGAGAGAGTACTTTGACAAGATGTTTAATGGGGAGAATGAGGGTCCTACCTTGGAGTTGGATTACTCATTTGACGATACCAACAGACGTTTCGTGAGGAGATTTCAGGAGGCAGAGATCGGGGAGGCTTTGAAGAGGATGAAGGGAGGTAAAGCGATGGGCCCTGACGGTATCCCCATTGAGATGTGGAGATGCCTAGGTGCCAGAGCGATAGTATGGTTAACTAAGCTTTTTAACCTCATTTTTCGGTCAAACAAGATGCCTGAAGAATGGAGGAGAAGTATATTAGTACCGATCTTCAAGAACAAGGGAGATGTTCAAAGTGTACTAATTACCGTGGGATTAAGTTGATGAGCCATACGATGAAGCTCTGGGAGAGGGTTATCGAGCATCGCCTAAGAAGAGTGACAAGTGTGACCCAAAACCAATTTGGGTTTATGCCTGGTAGGTCGACCATGGAGGCAATTTTCTTATTACGACAGTTGATGGAGAGGTATAGGGAGCAGAAGAAGGACTTGCACATGGTCTTTATTGACCTCGAGAAGACATATGACAAAGTACCGAGAAATGTCATGTGGTGGGCCTTAGAAAAGCACAAAGTCCCAACTAAGTACATCACCCTCATCAAGGATATGTACAGGGATGTGGTGACGTGTGTCAGAACATGTGATGGTGACACCAGTGACTTTCTAATTAAAATAGGACTACATCAAGGGTCGGTATTGAGCCCTTATTTATTTGCTTTGGTGATGGATGAGGTCACAAGGGACATACAAGGTGATATCCCTTGATGTATGCTCTTTGCTGATGATGTGGTGCTAGTGGATGAGACTAGGGCAGGGGTTAATAGGAAGTTAGAACTATGTAGGCACACGTTAGAGTCGAAAGGGTTTAGACTTAGTAGGACCAAGACCGAGTACATGAGGTGCGATTTCAGCGCGACTAGGAATGAGGAGGGAGACGTTAGCCTCGATGGGCAACTGGTGGACAGAAGGATATTTTTTGGTATTTAGGATCGATGCTACAAAAGGATGGTGACATTGATGAAGATGTTAGGCATAGAATTTTAGCCGGTTGGTTGAAATGGCGTCAAGCTTCAGGCGTCCTCTGTGACAAAAGGGTGCCTTAGAAGTTAAAAGGTAAGTTTTATAGGACACCGATTCGTCCGGCGATGTTATACGGTGTTGAATGTTGGCCTACAAAAAGGCGACATATCCAGCAATTGAGTGTAGCAGAGATGCGTATGTTACGATGGTGTTGTGGGCACACAAGGAGGGATAGAGTCCGGAACGATGATATTCGGGATAGGTTTGGGGTGGCACCAATTGAGGAAAAATTGATTCAACACCAGTTGAGATGGTTTGGCTATGTCCAACGGAAACATCTTGAGGCACCGGTGCGTAGTGGGGTTCTAAAGCGGGTCGATAATGTAAAGAGAGGTAGAGGTCGACCTAAACTGACTTGAGACGAGTCGGTTAAGAGAGACCTTAAGGAGTGGAATATCCCTAAGGATTTAGCTATGGATAGGAGCGCTTGGAGACTAGTAAGTAACGTGCCTGAATCATAATTTTTTTCTTGTACCATTTATGTGTTCTTTGTTTTCATGTCTCTTTTGGGTTTTATCTCTAGGCTACCCTAACTTGCTTGGGACAAAAGGCTATATCGTTGTTGTTGTTTTGGAACATAAAGATGTTACTCCATTTGGATGTGAACAAATCGACTCTTCTCTTTTGCCTGTTTTTACTGTGTTGTCCAGTGAAATGATAAAGGTTTCTGCTTCCTACTAGATGCCTACCACTAGCAGTGACGTTTACAGCTCTATATATTGGTCACCAACGATTAGGATCTGTGGATTATTATTAATGTTCAAGGGAGGATGCTACGAAGAATGTTGTTGCAGGTAATAAAACTGTATGTACCATATATGAGGTGGTTGTGCAACGATTTTCATGCAATTACAACTGCCTCTATGCCACTGGTTAATCTATGAAATTTTGGCAATATAAAACTTTATGATGCCTAAATACTCTGAAATTAGAAATCTATGGTTTGGATGATGCTGTACTTGCTATTAAACAGGAACGAGATGCTGCCCTGGGCAATGGTGGTTTAGGCCGCCTGGCTTCTTGTTTTATTGCAACATTAAATTATCCAGCATGGGGATATGGACTTTGCTACAAATATGGCCTCTTTTAAGCAGATCATAACAAAGGCTGGTCAGGTGGAGATTGCTGAGCTTCCGGTAGCAAGATGCCTTTTTTTTTATCATCTACCAAGTTGTCTAACTGGATTGTTTCTAAGTGACAAATGGCCAAACTCTCCTAGACAGTGATATGTGTTTTCTGTTAAGGCATATACTGAGAATAGATTTTCTTCTTGGTCATAACACTTTTTTTCTGTTCATGTTAATTCAAGTTCATTTTTCTCCTTTTCACAAATTTTATAACTGATGATATCCGATTGTTCTTCTTGGTTGCAGGATGGTTGATGATATATTGTTTTTATTAACGAGGAAATCTTGCATTTATTGGAGCTAAAGATTTTCAACAGCCGCACAAATGAATATTTTAATATCTTTCCGGAAGAACACCAAAGCCTACTCAGGTCTTATTCAGATTGTAAATTAGATGGTTACTAAGGCGACACAACTTTATTATATCTTGTTCTGCATATGTATTTTCAGGGCTATATACATGGTTATATACAATTATGTGAAAGTTGACTATGGAAAAAATATCATTGTTCGGTTTTATGTGCATCCTTAAAATTAAACCGTGGCGTTAGCACGGATACTCTACTAATTTATTATAAGTGTATACGGTAGAAAAGAAAAGGGAAGGAAGAAATCACCGGCTAGCTTGCCGTGTGTACAGGCGAGTTTCCTTTTCTTTGCACACGAGCAACGGAGGAAGGAGAGGCCATAGGATCGCATGGCAGGTCAGACGGAAGTACTAAATAATAATTATCGTACCAAAAAGTGTCCATTCTTTATTTTTTTATTTATGAGAGATTTGAATGTTTGATACCTTGTATTTAAGGGTGAAGGGAGTAAAAAAAAAATCCTAAATTTGTATTTCAAAAGCAGAAATATCTTGCCATAAATTAAGTGCCAATAATAGAAATTTTAAAGTAGCACTATAAATTTATATTGCAAGTGCCTACATTTGCCACAATAAAAAGGTAAATTTAAAGTACTCTCTAGATTTCCATCTAGATTATCCATGTTTAACATTATTAAAGATAAGATATAGTAGAACCCTAAATTCTTACCATCTACATCCGTTAGAATAAAAAACCTTAAAATACTACCTTTAAATCTAGGGATAGTTATCCACATACGCTATTATGTGAAAAAATAAACTAACTATACTATGCTTCTAAGTACCCATTTCTACAATTATTATATTAATAAATAACAAACTTTGTAGCCTAAATATAAGTATATATATGTTGGCATGGGCTATAAATATATAATCAGATCTAGCAACTACGAACAATATTTACTTAACAAATCAAACATTAATACTACAAGTGTTGACACCGTTTTTTGACACGTGTCAGTAAGAGTCGGAAATTGAGCTAATCGGCAAAGGATTGGTTATTATTTTGTCTTCAGTATTGCTTTGGATGTTGCCGATGAATGGTTGCCGATAAAGGGTGGATTGGTCTGAGTTGTTACCAATAAGGTTGAAGAGCTGTTACCGATGAGATTGGCGGGAAGCTAGAGGATCGCTGCCGATGAAGCTGAAGGGCTATTGCCGATGAGACAGGCCGGAGATTGAAAGATTGTTGCCGATGCCAGAGAGTATACCGATGGAAAGATAGCTTCATCATGACGGAAACGGACAGAGGATCGGCATCATGTGAGCTTTAGATTTTCATAGTATAGTCTGAGTCCAGTTCCTATATGAGTTTTATTTCTTTCCTTTAGAGATAGAGTTCATATAAGGAGTAAGTTTATTTTTCAATATTTAAGCTTTTCGTATTCAGTTAGGATTCTTCGAATAGTAGAGTATAAATATGTGCTGAAGGGCATTGTAATAAAGAATCTAAGCATCAATAAACAAATCTACTTTTTATCGCAATTTACTTCTACCAGCACTTTACTTTTCGACGGCTTCGTCAAGTATTTTCTCTTTTTCAACGAGTTCTTTTAAGAATCGACAGGCTGCATCAACTTGATCTCCGACGACCTTGCAAGTTCCGCGTCTACCGAGCACGATTCAGGCTTTGACTTCTGGGCGTATCGCTGTCGTCTCGTCTGATCTGTTCAACAGTTATCTAATACATTCTGAGCTTTGACGTCCGGGCGTATCGCTGTCGTCTCGTTCGGTTTTTATTCAAATTATCATCCTTGTCGATTAACAGGTCAAATCGACTGGCACGCTTCGGATATCGAATTAGGGTATTAGCCCAGTATGTTTGCAGATAGAATTTTGCATTAACACATCTTTTGGCACGCCCGGTGGGACCAAGTCAACATATTTATCATGAAGAACCCTGCTGATATCAATCCAGAGAACATCATCGAGATATCAGAGTCAGATCTCAAGGAAGATCAGAAGCTAGCCATGAAAAAAGCTATGGAAGATTACAGGCAATTTTGTTTAAAGTCTTTCAGCAAGAATAGGGGCGGAGAAGTAATCCAGAAGCAAGATCTGCCGTTGCCTCGGCAGGTAACTTTTGACTCCAACCCTGGTAAATTACAGGAGATGGTCAATTCCGCATTGAATCATGCTTTGATCAACCACTCCACCGTGCTGTCCAATACTGTTTACAATGCTGTTGTGCAAACATTAAGAGAAGGACAAGCACCAGGTTATGTCAGGCCGGCATATCATCAGCCGGGATCGGTATCTGTCAGTACTCCATCGGCAATTCCAGCCATTGAGAGTATAGAAGCTCCTACTCCTCCAGCTTTATCAGGATCACCTAACATTGAAGCCACGCCGATAAGATCAGATCTAACATCCCAGGAAAGGCAAATCACTCAATTGGGACAGATCTATCGGCATCAGCAATGTCAGGTCCTTCAGGTCAACACAGCCAAGTTGCTGCTAATTGGTGGGGATATGGGATGCCTCCAGGACCATCTACCGCCAATTCTGGATTTCCTCAGGTGCATGATATAGCAGGAAAGAGTCCTATGGTATCGGTAACTCTGGTCCGACCGATGACCCAGGTATCACATTATTCTACTACACCTCCTTCTATACAGCCATTATCAATGGGGTTCCACGTGCCTCTGCAGCAAACATCTTATGCGAGTCCATCGGCAAGTTCCCCGCCAATGCAACAGAAGGTTTCTACTGCAAGACAACCCATAGTGCTGTTTGTATCTTAATCCGGGTTATATGCAAATCAAGGCAATTATGCTGGTTAACATCCAATCATACAAGAGCATCAATTGTCAGCAAGCTATCCACCATTGGCAAGTCAGGTGCCGATGAGTTATAATCACAATTGGTCAGGGCAAGCGCCAGCTCAGCAACATGCTATTCAGCCAAACTACCAGGTAATGGGGACTCAGCAATATAATCCACAGGCAGCTTTTCAGGATCAAACATCGGCAAAATAGCTGATGAGCTTTACTCCACAGATTGGTGCTGTGAATATGCCAATTTCTCCAAGCCAAGTACCACAAGGATACGTAGAAGCTTATCAGCCAGTACCTCCAGCAGAGATTCAGCCAGTGCATCGGCAAGATCAAGATGCGTTTTGGACCGATAAGATTGCAGAAGTGATGAAAGAGCAATTTGGGATTCAACCCAAGATTAATACTTACTCTTATCGGACTCCATACCCTCCAGCATATGACTCAATTCCCTTTTCAAATTGGTACAAGGTGCCAGATTTCACTAAGTTTTCTGGGCAGGATGATACATCGACAATGGAGCACATCAACCGATTCATCATTCAGTGCGGAGAAGCTGCTAACAGGGATGAGCTGAGGGTCCGTTTATTCTCGTCCTCTTTGTCTGGATCAGCATTCACGTGGTTTATCTCATTGCCACCGAACTCTATTCATACTTGGGCCGATCTAGAGAGACAATTCCATAAGTACTTCTTTGCTGGTGTACATGAGAAGAAGCTTACTGATTTGATGAAGTTGAGACAGCGAAGCGATGAATCGGTAGAGAGCTTTGTGCAAAGAGTTTGAGATATAAAGAACAGGTGCTACAGCTTAGTGCTTGATGATCGTCAGTTAGCTGGTTTGGCTTTCCAGGGTCTGTTGCCGCATCTCAGGGACAAGTACGATTCTCAGGAGTTTAAAAGTCTTAGCCATATTGTGCAGAGGATTTCTGACCAAGGTACTCAAGCTCCAGAACCTAGGAAGAGCTAGAACAAGAAAGTGTCCTTTGTAGAAGAAGCAGAGGAATCAGACTCAGATGAAGAACCAACTATCGGCCTGGCTGAGTGGGTGAAGGGTAAAAAGCCTTTATCTTGTCCTTTTGGTCAGAAAGAGCCAGAGAAATTCACGTTCGACGTCACAAAGGCCGATAGAATATTCGATCTGCTACTTCAAGAAGGCCAAATCAAGCTGTCGCCTACTCATGTGATTCCATCGGCAGAGGAGCTAAAGAAAATGAGGTACTGCAAATTTTATAATGCAACTTCGCACAGTATCAATGACTGCGAGGTGTTCAGACAGCAGTTGCAATCGGCGATTGAATCTGGGAGAATTAAGTTTGACAACTTTAAAGCTTAAAGGCCGATGAAGATTGATCAGCACCCTTTCCCAGCAAACATGGTGGATGCCGTGAGCAAGATCAGAGTGTTAACATCGGCAAGTGCTAAGAGGAACGCATCAGTGGATCCCAAAAATCAAGTAACCACCGATGGCTTGAGGGGAAAAAGAGCAGCTAAAGAAAGCAGCAGTTCCAGAAGACCTTCTAGACCTGCTCCCTATAGGGTTTTAGGTGATCGCTATCGGCAGCGACAGGAAGAGTTGCGTCGGGAAGAATGGCGTCGGCATGAAGATCATTGGAGATGCCCCTTCTTCATCTACTGCTGGGAAGAAGGCATTAAATTGCCTACTGTTGATAATTGCCCCGAATGCAATGGTTATGATCGAGCCGATCGGGCGAAGAGAAGATCGCGCTATGGTAATCAGGGCAAATACATCAATGAGCCGATCAGGAGAAGAGCATCGGTACATGATCGGCTGGGGGGCAGAACCAGTGTACATGAAAGGCTGGGTAGGCATGATGACTTCTTTTCGATGGATCAGGAAGAACTTGAGGAGATGGCCAATGCAAGAGTTCCCGATGAAGCGATACTCTGCAGAGATCCCAACATAAACTGCCCAGATTCGAATACGAAATGTTATCAGCCTGTCTGGAAGACAAAGCTTCCTCAATGGTGCCCTGAAGGTCTGACAAAAACCCAGAAGAGGAAGATGCAACGTGAGCACAGAGAAGAAAACTCCCGTGGGGTGAAGTCTCAAGTGTGGCAACCAAAGAACAAAGATTAAGGCCCATCGGCAGATATCAACATGGTTTTCATGTTGTCGATGGAATTCTTAGCATTTACCAATGATGAAGAAGTTGTTCCTTCCAAATAAATAGCTCAGTTGACCTTAGATCCAATGATGGCTGTTTTTGAGAAGCCTACCGATGATGAGAGACAGCATCTCAAAGCTTTATTTGTTAAAGGCAGAGTTGATGGGCAGCCAGTATCCAAGATACTCATAGATGGGGGAGCTGCAATTAATATCATGCCATATGTCATGTTCCGAAGGCTTGGAAAAGGGGATCAAGATTTGGTCAAGACTGATATGAAGCTTAAAGACTTTGAAGGTAATATATCACCAGTTAAGAGAGCGCTTTGCACTGAGTTAACCATCGGCAGCAAAACATTGCCGACCATATTCTTTGTCATCGGCGGTAAAGGTGCTTATAATATGCTATTAGGAAGGGATTGGATTCATGCCAATTGCTGCGTTCCTTCTACAATGCACCAGTGCCTCGTACAGTGGGTGGAAGATAAGATTGAAGTAGTCCCTGGTGATTCATCTTATATAATTGCATCGGCAGAGTCAGAAACTTACGAGCGGTCCAAGTGTATATTGGGGGAAGCATGGGATTCAGAGTTTCTCAGAATTGCCGATTATGAGCTGCCACCGATCCAAGCAGTCGGATCCGAAGATGAGTTATAATGGATAGGTTTGCCGATGATGGAAAATTAGGCCATGGATTTACATCAGCTGATGAATTAGTAGAAGTAGACATTGGTGATGGCGATAGGCCGAGGCCAACTTTTGTTAGTGCTAAATTAGATCTCCAGAGTAGAGAACAATTGATTACTTTATTAAAAGAATATAAGGATTGTTTTGCTTGGGATTACACAGAGATGCCTGGGTTAGATCGATCAATTGTTGAACATCGGTTACCTATCAAACAAGGATTTCAGCCACATCAGCAGCCAGCACACCGATGCAACCCTAAAGTGCTACCTGATATTAAGGCCAAAATAAAAAGGTTGATTGAAGCAAAGTTCATCCGACAGTGCCGATATGCTGAGTGGATTTCTAATGTGGTTCCTGTCTACAAGAAAAATGGGAAACTTCGTGTCTGTATTGATTTCAGGAATCTTAACAAAGCTACACCGATGGATGGCTACCCAATGCCATTGCCAATTTATTAATTGATGCTGCTGCTGGACATCGGATTATTAGCTTCATGGATGGGAACGCTGGATATAATTAGATCTTTATGGCCGAAGAAGATATCTCCAAGACTGCCTTCAGATGTCCAAGTCATGTGGGGTTATTTGAATGGATAGTCATGACTTTTGGTTTGAAGAATGCCGGTGCTACTTATCAGAGAGCAATGAATTACATTTTTCATGAATACATCGGCACATTGGTTGAAATTTATATAGATGATATGGCGATCTAGTTTGGAAACTGAATTTACCCATTGGGACTAAGAGCACAAAATTCGGCAAGTGGTCTCCTAATTGGAAAGGTCCTTATCGAGTAAATCGGTCCGTTCCTGGTAATTCCTATATCCTAGAAATTCTCGAAGGAGGAATATTTCCAAAAGCGTTGAATGGTAAATATCTGAAGAAATATTATCCTAGTATTTGGATGGATGCGTGAAGAAACAGACATAATACTTGTCCAATAAGAACGTATCGGCGCTATGTTAATATGAATTTTTACAAGTTGCCGATGCACCACTTTGTCGATGGAAATGAAGTTTACAAGTTTAGCAGTGAATGAATAGCCGATATCGCACGCAGGCAAATCTGGTTGGCTTCCTCTATTGTCTTTTCGTCTTCATTAGCATTGCCTTTTACTGGCTTGATTTTCTTCTTAAGGGCCAGTGTCTTGAGGGCTTGGTTATCCCTTTCCTGCTGGAGAATCTTGATAGTGTCAGGCATTTGGGCTTTCTCTTGAGTGGCTGTATCCAGGGTTTCTTCAACCTTTTTCAGCTCCTCTAATAAAGCATCTCTCTTTGCCGATAATTGGGAAATCTTCTCTTCCAGCTCTACACGGGAGGCTTCTAGTTTGCCGATGTCTTTGTGTTTCTCATCGGCAGATTGCTTGTGCTTCATCATCTCCTCCTGGAATCATGCCTGGGTAATTCTATCGGCAATACGTTTAGCAGCTTTCTGATACTGGAGTTGCCGACTCTCTAGGTGTGCGGCTTGAAAGAGTGTCTCTTCAACATCGGTAGGGATCTGGCCTCGGATTGCCTTGAAAGTTGCCCTGGTGGAGTCAGAGTCCTGGATTAGCTGAGATGTGTCCTGTTGCAGCAGGGATAGCAATGTCTCTAGCCTAGACTTGATTTCGGATGATAAGGCTTCGGAGGCTAGAGCAAAGCTTTCTTCGTTCTCTTCATCGTCAGGAATGTCCCCAATAATAGAGAAAGAGAATAGGCTATTGGGGAAATCTTGCTCCTGAAAGGAAAGAGTTGTTAGCCAAAGGATATGAATGTCGAAAAATTAACTAAGGAAGTTAACTTACTTGCTTCAAGGCAATTTCTCGCCTTTGGCTGGAGGAAGCAACCTGAGATGTGATTGCCGATGGCATTTTCTGTGTTGATGCCTCGGTTGATTGCTGCTGCAACATGAGTGCCGATGAGGACTCTTGTACAGGAACAATTGCCGGTTGAAGAATAGTTGCCGATAGGGAAGCCTGCATAGGAGCATCGGGCGATATCTGGCGAAGCGAGGATGCCGATGATGCGATTGAAGCTGATGAAAGCCTTGACCGTTTTGATTGAGACTCGTCCTTCGATGAAGCCTTACGCTTGTGCTATAAAATATCGACATCGGATGGCTGGGGGGCATCGGCAATGGATGGTTGGAGTGTCTGCGCACTCGGAGCAGTTGTCGATGCGACTACTTGGTGCTGTAGAGAAGCAGATGAGTAAAAGTGTCGATACGATGATCAGAGTTTAATTTGAGGGGTACCTCTGGAGAATCATCAAGGATGACAAGGAGTGGCGATGAAGGTGCAGCAGGTAGAGATGAAGGACGAGTTGCTGATGAGGATTCATCAAATGTAGAACTTACACCCTGAAATATGAGATCAGTATATCACGGCAATCGGCACACACAGAAGAAAATAAGACAGTTACCTGGAATGTCCGTGCTGAGGATGCAGCCATGTCCGATGGAGCAGCCATACTTCTGGTCGATTTTGATTTGAAGGAGCTCTTCTTGGAATGACCACGGCCCATCAGAGCGTCTAGCGAAGGAGCTTTATGGCCAATGATGGATACTGGAGAGATCGGCTGCAATTGTATGACCTTGCCGCTCTTACTCAGTGTTGAAACTTGGTCATCGACCTGTTAAAGAAGAGTTAGTTGCCGATGGGATAAAGGAAGGTTAGAAGTACAAATGGTCAGACTTACTGCATCGGTAGGTATATCATGGTCAGGGTCGATGAGGTTCCAATAAAGATGAGGAGATGCGAAGAATAGTTGTTCTCTCCACTCTTGCCACCAGACGTTGAAAGATTCAGTGATAAAGGAGGCCGGTGCCCAGTCGGTCGGATTGGCATTAGAGATATCGGCATTAGGAAGGAGAGTAACAATATTGTGCCAATCCATGCGGTTCATGATGGTCTCTCTCGGTTTAATCACATCGGCAAAGCAGAGGTTGATGGGCAGTTGTCCAAAAACTAATTGTCTGGCTGCTGTCGATGGATAATAGAACTCGTATGTGGGATTGATGTCTTCCCACTTCCAAATATGTTGACCGGAATGGTGCGAGGGGTGATTATTGCACTAAGAATATCGGCATCTTTATTCAAGGCCTCATCGGTAAAGTTGAAGAAAAGAGGGAATCTTGCTTCTTCATCAACATAAGGGACCCAGGCCCGAAGCTCAGAAGGGATGCCTATGTAGAGTCTGTGAAAGAGATTACCGATCTGAGCTCTGTTTGCTTTCGCCCCTGGTAATACTGCCAGTGCTTCTCCAAAGTTAAGAGGGGGGCGTGTTGCCGATTCTTCTTCCCCGAGTTGATAGTCTTCAGAAAGATTTTGAGGGAATCGCTGGGCAAACAGATCGATGTGAAAATATTTGTACATATGGGCGTTCAACCACATATTGATGAACCACCAAGGGCCTCCCAAATTGCCGATGGATTCGCCTTGCAGCACCCTTTGTGACACTTGGTGAAGAAGATGGTAAACTGAGCCAAGGAGATATAGGCCAAGTGGGAGTCTGACGCCGTTAGCCAACATCTCTGCTGCAGGAAGGTGCATATTGGTCGGTCCAACTGTTCTGCCATAGAAGATGAATTTCTCAAGCCACATGTTCAAGAAAGCTGAGTGCTCCCTTTGATTAACTGATCCGGATTTCTGATACTCGATGATATATCCGGTCCAACTGCCGATGTTCCTGGTGGTCAGCCGATGCTCAGGCTTCCTTTGAAATAGAGTGTTGTCACCGGCAGTTGAGACATCCAGGCCAGTGAGCATGACTACATCAGCAAGAGTGGCGGAGGCTGGTCCATGTTTGAAGATGAAGGCATTCATGGTATCGGACCAAAAGTAGGAGGCAGTGATTAGCAGTGATTCGTTCCTCTCCATATCGGCAATGGAAAATTTGATGCACTGGTCTAGTTTTCATTCTGCCCAGTATAGCTCCATCGGCCTGGCAACCCTTAGATACCAATCTTTCCATCCCTTAGTGGTTTTCGGCCAAGATCGAAAAGTGTCAGTCCAAAGACCCAAATCAAAGTTCTGAGCTCTAAAGGGAATTCGATTGGTTTCCGCATTTATAATATCAGTTGGGTCTTGATTCCCCATTGGGCCTAGGTAGATGAATTGGTTTTGATGCGTAGGGATGAGAAGTTTATTGCGAAGTTCCTGAGATTAAAGATTGAAATGAGGAGGAGTCATGAACTCTGCGGAAGAGAGGAAAAGTCAAAAGATGGATAAATAAGAAGATTAACCTTGGGGACGTCGAAGGGGACAGCCATGTCCGCGGACGAAGATGGAGAGAATGAAGAATGCTAATGGAGGCTAAGAATCGCCGCTAAGAGTGGCGCTGATTGAGTTCGTCGGAGGATTGCCTGCTGATGTCGCCGCCGGAGAGAGAAAATGCTAGGGTTGAATCGAAAGTGAAGGATGGGCCGAGATGGAGGAAGTATTTTATGGGCCCATTGATACAGGGTTTTTATGGCGGCACGCGCAATGTTCGAGGGGACGTTCAAGCGGCTCGGCAGTGGGTAATCATGACTTGGAGGAAATTTCGGTGCATAAAATATTTTATACTCCAAAATTGGGGGACATGTGTTGACACCGTTTTTCGGCACGTGTCAATAAGAGTCAGAAATTGAGCTAATCAGTGAAGGATTGGTTATTATTTTGTCTTCGGTATTGCTTTGGATGTTGCCGATGAATGGTTGCCGATAAAGGGTGGATTGGTCTGAGTTGTTACCAATAAGGCTGAAGAGCTGTTACCGATGAGATTGGCGGGAAGCTAGAGGATCGCTGCCGATGAAGCTGAAGGGCTATTGCCGATGAGACAGGCCGGGGATTGGAAGATTGTTGCCGATGCTAGAGAGTATGCCGATGGAAAGATAGCTTCATCATGACGAAAACGGACAGAGGATTAGCATCATGTGAACTTTAGATTTTCGTAGTATAGTCTGAGTCCAGTTCCTATACGAGTTTTATTTCTTTCCTTTAGAGATAGAGTTCGTATAAGGAGTAAGTTTATTTTTCTATATTTAAGCTTTTCGTATTCAGTTAGGATTCTTCAAATAGTAGAGTATAAATATGTGCTGAAGGGCATTGTAATAAAGAATCCAAGCATCAATAAACAAATCTACTTTTTATCGTAATTTACTTCTACCAGCACTTTACTTTTCGACGGCTTCGTCAAGTATTTTCTCTTTTTCAACGAGTTCTTTCAAGAATCGACAGGCTGCATCAACTTGATCTCCGGCGACCTTGCAAGTTCCGTATCTACCGAGCACGATTCAGGCTTTGACTTCCGGGCGTATCGCTGTCGTCTCGTCTGATCTGTTCAACAGTTATTGAATACATTCTGAGCTTTGACGTCCGGACGTATCGCTGTCGTCTCGTTCGGTTTTTATTCAAATTATCATCCTTGTCGATTAACAGGTCAAATCGACTGGCACGCTTCGGATATCGAATTGGGGTATTAGCCCGGTGTGTTTGCAGATAGAATTTTGCATCAACAACAAGCAATGTATTTTAAGTTTCAACTCCAAGCTAATTAATTTGTTTTCTTCGAGTTATGCCATGTGAGGACGGTTTTATTGGCATAAGAGAGAGCTTCTATAGTGGAGTTGATCCATATTAGTGGTTGAAACCATAGTAGCAGGTATAAAATAGACTTGGAGGAACATTTTAAAAACCTTATAATAAAGCCCAGACACACATCTTAGAAATGTAATATGGACCTTGCAAACCCTGACTTAACAGGAACACAACTCATGTAGTGTAAGTGTGCAAATTCTGCATATTATAAAAATATATCAGTCGTGCTCACGATCAAGAGCGAGCCTAGACTTCTTTACGATTAATTAATGGATCTTTGTGGGTGAGGATGGATGGTGCAGATGATTGATTGAATGGAATCCTAGTGTTGGTGTGTTTTGGTTCTCTAAGGAATAAGGATATGGTGGTCTTCACCTAGTTCAATAGGAGCTTAATAAGGTTTATGACAATAGGAGGGTCACTTGGGTGTTTGTGTCAACTAATGAAGCTTTTCATCGTTTTAAGCCTCATGCCATACTTTTCTATATGTACTCGTGGAATATATTTGGATGTACTGGTTCTTTCTCTTTGTCCCCGCTTACTATCCCTGTAGTTGTTCAGACTTGATGGAGTTGGCTTAAGACGGTGGTAAGACTAGGCGGTCAACTTTTTTTTTTGAAACAAGAAAATCCCATTTACATTACCATCATCGAAAATGCATCAATTTGCAGAGAATAACAAGCTGACTAAAATAGAGAACAAGGAGTACCTTTACATCCCCATGCATATGATTCTGATTCAGGGCATACAAACTCCGGTTAGCTACATGTGGAAGATAGAAGACCTGCTTAGCTGAAGTCTTTGTGATGTAGTTTTGTTTAGACCCTTGCGTCATTTTGTAATAAAGCTATCACTTTTGTAATAGAAACTAAAATGTATCACTAATAGATGTTATTCACGTATATTAATAAACTGTTCATTCCATATTAACGTGTACTATCACATCTTTACTTCGATACAAAATGTGGGAGTCTTGCTCCCCATGCCATGCCTTGTATTCATCGTGAGTAGTGGGAACAATATGCCCACACATTGTAGGTATGGCTTGTCCATTTTTTTTGTGATGTAGGAACATAACAGTCTAAGATGTGCCGCACCTTGTGTCATATTTGGACGGTGTCTCAGCATGCACGTCATGTACGAGTTACTATTTCATATGATTAGCTTTGACCCTTCTAATAGAAAGAAACCTAGCGAGTTTTCTGGATCTCTCTTTGTATATAGTTCTTACTATGCAATTATATATAAAAACATATTAAATGAAAAATAAAGTAGTAAAATTTTTTAAAACGAACCAGGCAGGAGAGTTGCCGATTATATTAAAAAGAAGAAGAGCCCAAAGTGGGCACAACAGTACAACAGAGAACCACCACCACGCCGAAACAACAAACTCCACAAAAGAAAACTTTGGTCGGTCGGATTGGGATGTCGACACGAGCCGCACACACTTGCCGGTCGGACTGGGACATCGACAACGGCCTACGCTACCACACAACACCACCCCCTATGATAGAAGCAGCAGAAACGAAGCCATATCGCGGCACCACCAAACATCCACGCTATCGTAGTCGTCGAAACCTCGGGAGTGACCTTGCGTCGATAGAGGAACGAAGGAAATAGACACCACCTCACCAAGAAGGCCACCGCCATGCAGGACCTTTCGCCTCAGTGCCGCTGCAACATCACACTCCACCCGACGAAGTGAAAACGCCGAATCCAGGCCTTTTTAGGCTGCTGCGCAGTCGCCACCACGCCAAAACAACGTGCGGGGGCCTCGCCACATCCACCGTTGGACACCACTCTCTCATTGCCTCGAAGAGGAACACCTGCCTAGAATCGTTTCTTAAGTCGCCGTCCGGGTGGTGGGCAATGATGCCCCGCTCCCAAGAACTCCATCAAACCGCCAAGTCGCTGCCATCATCCGACCTCGCCTAGTTGCTTCGTCCTCGCACCTAGCAACCTCCGTTAAAGCAGCAAGCCAAGGAAGTCGCTTGCGCCATCTTCCGACGTTGTACTGCACCGGATGGCTCCAGCCTAGCTGAGCAATCCGCCGTGGTCCGCTGCAAGCGTAGTCGTCGCATGATGCCGTTGCCGCAAGCGCCGTCCTCCGACGCTGTCCCACGCCACACTGACCGTTGCCAGGCAAGGTCAGCCACCGCGATCCGCTGCAAGCAGCCAGCCGGCAAACACACGACAACCCCGGACCGCCACCAAGATAGCGCTCACCGCTGCATGGGCTCGGCAACCCCCGTCCAGCTCGCCCCGCGGCGGTATTGCCGACACCGTCAAAAGCCGTCGTGGGTAGGACCGGTGCAGCAGGGTTGTGGCTTCAAAATGACACCCCCAGCGGGGAGAATGACGTCCAAGGACGCCGCTGTCATCCACCAGGAAGAACACCGGTGAGGGCTTTCGCCCGGAGCAACTCAACCCGTGCTGCTCATGCACGCCCGGCGCGCCGCACCACAACCATGACAGCTCTTCCGGGACCAGCTTCCGTTGCACCACTGCGACGCCGCCACGGCATCGCCACCGCACCACCACACCACCACCGCACCACCATGCCACTCCACCGCCTCACCACACGCTTCACCGCACCTGCCATCGGCCACCGCCCATCACCACCCCAGCGCTGAACCAACGCCGTGCCGGCCGGTCAAGCTCCGTCATGAGCCGTCGGAGGGCCCTTGGCGGACCCATCTGGCCCCGAGCGGACGAATCCACCCACCACCTCGCCGGATCCGGGCGAGGAGGCCGCGGATCCGCGCGCCGGCAACGAGGAGGAACCGCCGTCGCCGCCATCCTCCGACCGTCGGTGTTCCCTGCGCCCTCCCTGCACGAGGAGCAGCAGGCACCGCATCGGAGAGAAGCCTCGCCGCCACCCTCATGGGGAGCCGCGCGGGCCTCCTGGCGGCACCCTCCGGCTGCGGCGAGGGGAGGGGAGACGGGTGGGGGGCGCCAGGCGGCGGCTAGGGTTGGTTGCCGCCCGTGCAGGAGGGCGACGCGGGGGGAGGGGGCATAATGATTGACTAAAGTAGTAAAATTATACATATACATAATCAAAGATGGATAACTTTTAACATGCACTCAGATATACACTATATCTATGTATAGTAAATTTAATAAATCCGAGAGATCGAAATATTTTGTAATTTGAAACAATGTAACATATAGAAAATAATAATAATAATAATAATAATAATAATAATAATAATAATAATAA
>CM041629.1:40217235-40232153 GCA_023333625.1 Bothriochloa decipiens
TAATAATAATAATAATAATAATAATAATAATAATAATAATAATAATATATCGTCCGACGGAAAGTATATGCCGGCGGGGTCGTTCCTATGGCTGCCGGCGGGCTTTGAGGGGCGAGTGCCAGCGTGGTTCGCCTGTCATGCACTGACGTCATCCCAGGCGTAGATCTTTACGCGCAAACTGGGGAAACTCCAACGGGCCCCGCCTGGCAGCCTCTTATACCAGTAGAAAATATCGGGGCCGAGATATTTTCCACCAGGAGGCCTGAGGCGCCCCAACGATGCCACGTGGAAAAGTACCGCCACGTCACCGAAAAGCCCTGAGGGCATGGAGCCCACCGCAGCTCTCCCAGTCCCCACCCCCACCTGCACACAACACCCCCCGGACCAGCCGAGATGTATCTGCTCTCCCTCTTCGCTTTGGCTTCCGCTTCCTCCCTTCCCTATTAACACAACGCCGGCACGCCGTCGTGTTCCAGTTCAGTTTGCATCCTGAGTTCTCTCTCTCTCTCTCTCTCTCTCTCTCCCGGACCAGCCGAGATTTCTCTCTTTGCGTATCTCTGATTCTTCTTCTTGGTCGAGGAGCTGTTCCTTTTCTTTGCCACCTTGAATCAGGGGGGCAAATATCTGTATCTTGGGTCAGTTCGCCCCCGGACTGGTTTTCTGAATCCCTGCCGTGGTGCTGTGCACGGCTTCTCTTTCTTTGTCGCCCGATTTTTGCCAATAAATATCTCGTATATTGATCTGGTAGGCAGGTCCTTTCTCTCCTTCCATTTTGGCTGTTTCCTTTTTCGGGAAGGAGAACAAACAAGGGAGAGAAATTTCTATATAATCCCTAGAATTGCTCAGCTCATTCGTTGCCCTGGTTCTTGAGAGGTGTAAAATCCAATGGGGGGTGTGTCGTTGAACCAGCCGTTGATCAACGACGAACAGCTGCCCCTGCCCGGCAGTATCGCCAAGGTAACCGACCATGAACTGAGGATCTGATTTATTTAGAAACACATCAGTTAAGTTCATTCTAGATGGAGACTTTCTACTTTGTTTGTTGAATACACCTCTGAATAATTTCATATTGCGTACAGTATTCTTCGGTAATTATCTATTGGATACGGGGCAGTACATTTCTTGGTGCTTGTGCAAACATTTTCAATTTTTTTTTATAAAAACTATAATACTGAAAAGTCAATAAGATGCTGAGGAAATTTTCTTCAGGAGCTCATCTCCTGATATGGAACTTCAAATCATAAGTATATCAAACTAAAGACAGAACCTATGTGATCTTGAATATCTCCACTAGGAGTCTTTTTCCTGCTCTTGCATAATAACTGAAGATACAACATGTACCATATGTGAACATTTTCTTCAGGACTCTCTTTTACTATGGCATTATCGTAGTTCAGTGACCTTTACCTTGTATGGGACTTTTAGACTTGTTACAGATATTGTTTTTTGATTCTTCAGCAGGGTGATCAAATTGAAGGCTTGTTGTCAGCTGGATGGACAAATGAGCGGTGCAGCTTGTACATAAGCTCCATGGAGGCATCTTTCGTGGAGCAACTTTATGGCCAAGACAACTGCAACTATGATGCTAATAAGAACATTCTCCATAATATCACTATAAACAGCTTCCCTGAGAATCCAGGGGTGAGGCGTTTCAAGCCACGCGGTGCCTGTGTGAATCACCGTGGGACTGGACTGGAACCTATTGTTGATGATTATGGATCAGGTACTGAAACGTCCAGAGAGAAGGTCCGGACCCATGCAGGAGTAGTCAAGACTTCTGTTATTATTGGTAAAAGCAAAGGTCACTACCTTGTCTTTCCTTTATTGCAGAATGTGTCCTATGTTTCACTTTTTGTCTCTTCAGAGACATCCAATATATTTCACTTTTTTTGTGAACACTATATGTTTCACTTTGTTCAAACCTATTTTGGTAGTACGTTGATGAATACTTATTAAATAACAAGTATGCAATAAAATCAACGCAATTTTGCATGCAGTCTCGCAGATAGTTAGTACATTCAGTCAAAAAATAATAAACCATAGGACAATAATTTGTACTTGTTGAATATGACACTTGAAATAAACACCAAGATAGGTGCGTGACCAGGCTCACCTCTGAGTGATGGGCTCTGGGCTCATTTCTAGGATATTGATTAGGGATGTGCTGTGTTTTATCTAGTTTAAAGAGTGGTGTTAAAAATATAACGGAAGCCGAATTGGCACGTAGTTGGGGGGGGGGGGGGGGACCTGAATTTTCATTAACTTGGTGGCTCTTCTACCTGTCAATGGAATGATAGGAAATCCTTCTGGATGTTCGAGGAAAAAAAACACCAAGGTTTAAGTAGCTATTGTGTTCACTGTCTGAATTATGTTATTTGATCATATGGTTCATCTTCATCATTGGGTTATTGCAAATTGCATGATCAAAACAGATCAAGTTGCAGTTATACACATGAAATTGCATGTTGGGCACTATTGATTTTTCCCAAATTATCCCATCCATTAACACTTGCTGTTGTCATCCTGCTCTACTTATCAGAACTGAGGGACGTAATGTAACAGAGACATTTCATTTTCATCCATTTTCAGAAGTCACGGATCAGAATTTTCCTGATGACGGGATTCAATCCAGCAATGATCCATGCAAAAAACAGAAGTCTATTGGCACTGCATCAAATGACCAGGGTACTTAACAAGGTTACTAACATTGATTTTTTTTGTAAGTACATATAGGTGATGAATTTAACGTTTAACATGTTGCACTGGTTGTTGGTACTCACCGCTGTTCTCTATCTGCATACTCAGGTGGTTATTATCACACATAGAGACCACAAAAGCACTGGAAGCCATGCCTTTCTGAAGCCTGAAGGAGACCATGGGAGACCTGTTATGAAATCTAGCTTCAGTACTACGTGACAGGTCGTGCTGCAGTTGCAAGTAGTTTGGCTTAGCAAAATTGGTATCATCGTCCATTTTGCGATGTGGAGAGTAATTGTGGTCGTGGAATATGCATACCATCTCTGCAGAGTATCATCTCTGTTCTTCTTGTTGCCATTATTATTTTTTGCTATCTGTGGAGCAATTTTTTTGGTGAATTTGAGCAGCTACTGTCTGCAAAGCGAATTATTGGAAAACAATGCTGGTTCCTGTTAATACCGAGAATTCAAAAGCAAATAGGTTGGCCAAGAGCTTTGGTTTGCCTATTGGGAGGCGGATAACACGTGACCTGGCTGCTCATCGCCCCACCGCAGTGCAGCAGGGTCTCAGTGGACTCTGAGGCGCATGGTCGTCGGACTCTACCACCTGCGGCGACCTCCTCCTTCCTTCCGATCGTATAGCATGTTGTCGATGTAGCCGTAGATTGGGTAGTCGTTCAAGCACGTGTTGTTGCTAATGATCGTGATGCAGGCGTTATCGACGTAGATGAGCTTGCAGCCCAAGTTGTTGATGAAGATCACGGTGATGACATACACTGTGCTGCGCCCTTGGAGGGTGCTCCTTGGTGCATCATTGCCATATGGCGCAGATGGAGGCCAGTCCGGGCTAGGCGTCAACTGTCCCATGTGCCATGACCCAACGTCTAGCAGTGCCTGCAGCATGTTACCTAGGACGGATGTCATTACCAGTGTGTAGAGACTGTCGTTGGTGAAGATCAACCCTCTGTCCATGAACAAGGATGGTGTCGCCGTCTTGGTTGGCTTTGGCTAGTGGTTGAACAAATTACAGTCTTGGTGGCTTGTGTTGTGGTGCTTGGATGCCCTTTAACTCGCATATGCTTGATAGAGATCATTCGATAGTGTGAGAGAGTTATTCTAGTGCGATTGCATTGAGAGATTGCATCGTGTGACACTAGGTATCCATGTTGCAAGCTCGTGTGCTTGTTACTCTTGGAGGTTGCCACCTCCTAGACGGCTTGGTGGCAAGGGACTTCGTGAGGCACGCAAAGAAGATTGTGCGGTGCTTCGAAGGAGGATTTATAAGAGGTTTTGTACTCACCTCGCAAGGATCGCAAAGAGTAGCTCTATTGGATTGCTCGTGTCATTGAGTTATCACACTTGCGTGTGGGTTCGCTTGCGGTGCCTTTGCAGAGGCGTGCCTTGAGGGGCTTGGCTTGTGGGTCAAATACCGGAGGAACCACCCAAGACGTTGGTCGACCCAAGAGGACGTAGCTTGGTGGCAACCGAGTGAACCTTGGAAAAATTGTCGTGTCATCTTGTGTCCACTCTTCGTGGTGATTTGCAATCTTCTTCGTAAGCTTGTATTTACGTTTCATCATATATAGCTTGTGTAGTTGCTTTTATGATTAGATAGCTTGTGTAGATCTCTAATTTCCTTCTTGCTTGTGTAGCTAGAAGTAATTCCTTGCATTGATTAATTTGTGTAGCTAAGTGATTTGAGCTCTTGGGTTCGGCTTGTGTAGCCTTGTCCTTGAGCATCTAGTGAGCTTAGGTTGACTTTGTGCTTTTGTTCATTAGAATTGTGTATGTGCTCCCTCGTTTGCTAAAGTACTAGTTGATTAGGTTGTATAACCTTGCAAGCTAGAATTGATTAGGAGAGCACTAGTTGGATTGACACCTTGTTTTCTTGTTTAGGATCTAAGGTGCCTCTAGAGTCATAGTTAGAGGGGTGAAGTCTTGTCTAGGCCAACTGTTTTAGTTCCGCACTTATATCGGTTAGCCGGAGCGATTAGTTTTAAAAAGGACTATTCACCCCCCTCTAGTCCACCATCTTGACCTTACGGTGGAGATGATGACCGGAGGCTCATCATTGTTGTCAATCTGTTGTGCCTCCACAACAGGGTCGTCGATAGCAACGTCCAGATCTGATCTGGGTTGGATCACGATGATGGTGGCGTCCAATGGGTGGACATGCCCGGTGCTCGTGGCGTGGCGATGATGTCGCCGTTGCCGCGGGGCGTGTCCACTCGGCCTCTTTGGCCGTGATGCGCTGATCTAGTTTGGCGAGCTCGTTGTCAAACAACTGTTGGGCGTCGTTGGAGGCGTCCAGATCTGATCCGATGTGGACCACACTATGTTGCTACATGAAAAAGTTTTGAGTTCCTCTACTCTACCTGCAATTATGGCGCGGATCTTGTCCAGGCTGTTATCGACGTTGGTGGCGTAGATTGCGAACTCTTCCTTCATGATGGCGTTCATGGCGATGGCGGCCATGGATCGTAGATGGCTTTGTATACCAGTTGTCAGGGGTATTTCGTAGGGTGCCCCTACAGGCGATATTTTTAGCAAAGTAGACGGTGGTCGGCGACGACCGAAGGCAGAGCCGCGCCCTGGCGGTGGCGTGGAGGGGCGGCGGCGCAGTGGCAAGGCGTGGGGGCGACGACGATGGCTAGGGTTTAGGGGGAGAGAGAGAGCTAGAGAGCTTTAGGGTAAAAGTCTTTTGATTTCTTTTTCGAAATTCAACGGTTACAATTCCCCTTGTATTTATATCCCGGGTATTTCTCAGCCCTTAAATGATCTAACCCTAGCTTAGCACCGAAGTGACGGCAGCGCACGGAGGTGGTGCATAGGCTAAAAATGGAAACAGGGAAAATATGCACGGATAGTGGCTTTGCATGCCCGCGCCCGCCATCCGCCACTGGCAGCAACCTGTGCCCACTATCCGTGGGCAAGGCTTGCCCACGGGCATGCCCATGTGACTGACGGCAACGAGGATGACGGCCAGCTATGGCGAGCGATGAGGACAGAGTCTGGCTGAGGCAAGCAAACATGAAGGTGGCCGGTCGGGGTGAGCGACGAGGATGACTGGCGAAGCAACAAGGGCGAGTGATGAGGAAGACGTCTTGCCGAGGTCGTCAGCGAGGACGATGTTCGGAGCAACGAGGGCGAGCGAAGAGGGCGGCTCGCCAGCATCCGGTGGCCGCGACGACATGCCGCCATGGCCCTCGCTTGAGGAAGCAGGATGGGGAGCATGGCCTGGTGAGGGTTGCCAAGCTGGGCAGGTGCACGAGCTTGGAGCCGGCCATGGAGGACGACCTCTGGTCTCCTCCAATACTCCACGCTACGGAGAGCCCCATAGGTGAATGGAAAGCTCTTGACATGGAGACGTGGTGGTGTGGCATGTATAGCCTGATTTCTAGATTGGGAGATGGGATTTGGGAGAGGAAGAATAGGATTTGTTTCTCTGTTTCAATTCTTTCGCAAAAGAATGTGGAGAGAGAGAGCAGTGAAGTACGTTGAGAAGAGTGAGGGGTTGAGTGCTTGAGTGAGGGGAGCCAGGAAGGTGCGGTAGGAGTGGTGTAGGGAGGAGACTGGTGGTCCACTTCCCGTTGCCAATTTTAGCATGGGCAGTAGGGGCCATGCGCCATATCCTTTGGTTGTATGGGCTTTGGCCCATGATACTTTGTATTAGAAAGGAAGAATTTATATACAAGATGCTGTCGCCAACTACAGAAAAGTACTAAGGTATTACGTATTCAAATGAAACGTTGTAGCCTATCTACTTCCTGACAGCTACGGATTGGGGAGCGTCATGAGCCCGAAGGCGCTGGCTTCAATCCATCAGCGTCTACCTTCATCATTGCAGTATCTCATTTACCGATGCTGATGCATTACTGAAGCAACGAGCGTTTTGCTTTTAACGATCTTGTTCGCTGTCGAACGCAGCCGATGCCACCAGATGATGGTACTCCCGGCTGCCAGCGGGAGCTATGAACCGATTGCCTGCATCACGAAGAACTATATCTCCTGAGAGAAGGAACAAGCTGCGATTATGTGATCGATGGACTGATCTCCCTATAATAGAGATAGCATTGCTCCCTCGCCTTTAGGACATGTCGTTTCCTCTGATCCGCTGTCATGGACGACCGTAGGAAGATCTTCACCTTCAGTGGTACACGGGCTTTCCAAATTAATGTGTGTCCTAAGAAGCCCACTGAGCCAGCGTGGACACTGATCTCGCCAAGTATTCCCCGTTTGATGTCCAGCGCCACACAGTTTTGTTGTCTGGCTAGATAGTTGAACTACGGCGACCGCGTTCCAGAGATACACAAAGTCAATAATCACTTGGGAGGAGAGGTATTAAAATGTGACCGAGACATTTTAGTCCATTTTAGTTTAGAATGTGGAAACCAAACACACCCTAAGTTAAGTTTAATCCTAATAAATGAATTATGTTTTTAGTCATTCAATACAGTAGTTAAGCTTGAGGAAGACCACTTGACAATCCTGTGAAGTTGAACTTTGATTTACCATGTGGGATTGTCTTCCATAAAAAATAAAAAAAACCCAAAGACGTGGGGAGGGTCGGATGACAGTGTTAAGCTGGCTTACTTCCTGACTCCTTCGAATTTTAGGCACACACATTTCTCATTTGATTACTTGCAGTCTACTTGCAGTGTGTTACCATCTCCAAGAGTTTGTCAAATTCTACTTAAAACTATATGCCAAGTGAAAAAATAGTCCATCTTCAGAAGTTTGACATTTTGACTCGCTAAAATAAAAATGTCTACTAAATGAGGAGGCCCGCTAAGTGAACAAAGAGCCTCGCTAAGCAAACGATGAGCCTCAGATGCCAAGCCTTATATGCCCTGTATATTTGCGTGCGGAGGGAAGATATGTCAAGTTGTTATTGATGCCAAATTATTTTACCAAACTGTTGGAGGCTATTTTGTCTAGTTTTACCAAAATTATATGGATGCAAAGTTGAGATAGCAAATTCTTAGAGATGCTCTAGTGGATGTTTACGGCTTCCGGTTTTTCTTTCTAATTCTTCCTTATATGTATAATAATTGCTTAGTACATGTTATCAATACAACCTTGCAAAAGGTTCCTCCATATATGTTTGTCCTACTTCCGCACAATTTTGAAATTGAGTTGTAAAAAGGCGTTGGTAAGGATGCCGCAATGCACACATCTTTTTTAAATACTCTGTTCGTTCTAAACTATAAAATATTTTGATTTTTCTATGATATTACTTTATTTATGCATTTAGACAAATACCTAAGTGCATAAAAGAACTATGTATCTAAAAAGCTAAATAGTCTTATAATTTGAAATAGAGGCATGAAATGGAGGTCGTCGCAAAAAAAAAGAGGGATGGAATGGAGGGGGAGAGAGAGTACAATGTAAAATAGCTGCGCCATCTTGTGGATAACATGAAAATTTGCTACAGGCCAAAGTCAAAGGCAAGATGTTTAGGAAGGTTGTGTAGATGCACACGGCTTCTTGTTATGAACACGTCATGCGTGGAGTTGTTTGGCTGGTCATCAGCGTCAATATGATAATAATATATATATGGAGATGGAGCCATGTATCGAGCACATTCAAAACAAGGTTATACTGGAGCTGGAGTCCTTCCTGTCAGCAGAACCAGAACACGGGACGGGGAGGAAAATTTTTTGTGCGGCTCTATCAAAACCCTTCTATAAAAATGATTTACTGACTATCTTTTTGTGGTGTCTAGGTTTTTCAATAGCATGTAGAGATGTTCTTCTATTCTTAGAGGTGACTGATAAGCTGATGCAGTCATGTTTAGATACAGCTAGACTTCTCAACCTTTGGTCATCAATTTGGCTCATCTCTAAAAGTAAATGCAACGTAGTAAAACTAATAACCTTTTCATATCAAGTTAGGTGAGGACAAACTTTATATCAAAATTGTAGTACTCAAAGAGATCTATGACATTACAATTCATGAATTTTTCATTTGAAAACTTTTATAATTTAAAATTCAATATTTAAAAATGTCAAATATCCTCAAAATTTTAGAACTATCAAAGGGGTTTATAACTTCATATTCACCACTGTTTCATTTGAAACTATTTGGGGCCCAGAAAAATTGTTTTAACATCAATGTTGAAATTCGCTTATAGTCTCAAATATATATTACAATATTCATTAAAATTAATACAATAAACGTGCTGCTATCTTAACCAATGCGCAAGTCACTCATGACTATTTAGAGGCTGCTTGCCTGTGCTTAGTAGTGATGGGCAAGAAGAATTCTATGGGGTCGAATGCAGTCGCAAAATTACTTTTCATTTTCTCAAAACATTTAGTTAGAGGAAGAGAGTGGAATTGATGTCCTTAAAATAGATAAATAATTTCTCCGTTCAGAAAATGTATAATTTCTACTTTTTGAGAAGTCAAACAATTTTAAATCTAACTAGTTATTTAAAAATACTAACATTTGGCTTTTCTATGATATTACTTTATTTATGCATTTAGACAAAGTTTATACCTAAGTGCATAAAAGAACTATGCATCTAAAAACCAAAATAGTCTTATAATTTGGAATAGAGGGATGAAATAGAGGTCATCGCAAAAAAAGAGGGATCAAATGGAGGGGGAGAGAGAGTACAATGTAACATAGCCGCGCCATCTCGTGAATAACGTGGAAAATTTGCTACAGGCCATGGTCAAAGGCAAGATGTTAGGAAGGTTGTATAGATACACACGACTTCTTGTTGTGAACACGTCATGCGTGAAATTGTTTGGCTGGACATCACCGTCAATATGACAATATATATGAAGATAGAGCCATGTATCGAGCACATTCAAAATAGGGTTGTACTGGAGCTGGAGTCCTTCCTGTATACTAATAAATAAACAAACAGTAAAACCGGAACACGGGACGGGGAGGAAAATTTTGCGTGCGGCTCTATCAAAACCCTCCTATAAAAATGATTTACTGACTTTCTTTTTTGGTTTCTGGGTTTCTCGGTAGCTTGTAGAGATGCTTTTCTATTTTTAGAGGTAGCTGACAAGCTGATGCAGTCATGTTTAGAGACAGCTAGACTTCCCAACCTTTGGTTATCAATTTGGCTGTTCTCTAAAAGTAAATGCAACATAGTAAAACTAATAACCTTTTCATATCAAGTTAGGTGAGGACAAGTATATCCAAAGTCGGGGCTTCCTTCCCCTTGAAGGCTCCCCTTCCTCCTAGTGCCGCCTCCAATCGGCCCCCTTCCGTCCGCCTCCGGCGACCTCGCCGGAGCGTGCCGGGAGCGGGGCCCCCGTCTCTTATAGCCAGTAACTAGTTGTAGTACGTTTCTAGTTCTTGAGTGCCTCTATGGCTCAGCCCTGTGTGGTAACCGCTACCTGGAGAACGCCACCGCCATCGTCGTCGTCGCCGTCTTCACCGGCTTCTTCGCCACCGGAGCCGTCGCATTCCAGGTTACTATGAATAAAACAAAATCGCCTCCTCCTCCACTCACCCTGCTCCTCTGCAGATCGGATTCCCCTTCCTCCACCTCCGCTCTGCTAGTTCCGCGCTGCTCCGCCCCGTAACCGCCCCAGCTCGCATCCGCCTCCGCCTCCTCCTCTACCAAGTAGCCATCGAACCTGTAGATCTAGTGTCTAGCCATGCAGCTCTTCAACTGGCGTTGGCTTGACGAGCTCGTCTCCACCGGGTATACGACACCAAGCTAGATCTCATACCTCCGGCGACGACATAACATCTATTCTTCAGTCGCCTGGAAAGCACTTCCTCAACGGCTCTGTCGCCCCATCTTCAACCGACACCTAGCGCGGTCCTTGCATCCGGGTGTATGCGCCATCGATGCCTCTACGGTCCCTCGCCGGCGAGCTCATCGTCGTCAACGCCTCCGTTGCAGTTGCTATCCTTATCCGGTCATTGGACCTCGTTGTAATTTGGTCTTCTTTCAAGGACCTTGGTGTAATATGGCTGCTTAATATAATATAATATGTGCAATTGTCAAAAAAAAGTTATAGTACTCAAAGAGATCTATGACATTAGAATTCACGACTTTTCCATTTGAAAAGTTTTTATAATTTAAAATTCAACAATTAAAAATTTCAAATATCCTCAAAATTTTATAATTTTCAAAGGGGTTTATAACTTCATATTTCACCATGGTTTCATTTGAAACTATTTGGGGGCCAGAAAATTTGTTTTTAAATCAATGATTTTGAATTTCGCTTATAGTCTCAAATATATATTACAATATTCATTAAAATTAATACAATAAACGTGTTTCTATCTTAACCAATGCACAAGTCACTCATTACTATATAGCGGCTGCTTGCCTGTGCTTAGTAGTGATGGGCAAGAAGAATTCTATGGGGTCGAATGCAGTCGCAAAATTACTTCTCATTTTCTCAAAGCATTTAGTTAGAGGAAGAGAGTGGAATCGATGTCCTTAAAGTAGATAAATAATTTCTCTGTTCAAAAAAGGTATAATTTCTAATTTTTAAGAAGTCAAATAATTTTAAATCTAACTAAAGTTATATAAAAATACTAACATTTATGATACAAAATCTAAATTAAAAGATGTTTTGGTTTTTCTATGATATTACTTTATTTATGCATTTAGACAAAGTTTATACCTAAGTGCATAAAATAACTATGCATCTAAAAACTTAAATAGTTTTATAATTTGGAATAGGGAGGAAATGAAGGTCGTCGCAAAAAAAAGAGGGATCAAATGGAGGGGAGGGAGAGAGTACAATTTAACATAGCCGCGCCATCTCGTGGATAACGTGGAAAATTTGCTACAGGCCAAGGTCAAAGGCAAGATGTTTAGGAAGGTTGTATAGATACACACGGCTTCTTGTTGTGAACACGTCATGCGTGGAATTGTTTGGCTGGACATCACCGTCAATATGACAATATATATGGAGATGGAGCCATGTATCGAGCATATTCAAAACAAGGTTGTACTAGAGCTGGATTCCTTCCTGTATATACTATACTAATAAAATAAACAAACAGCAAAACCGGAACACGGGACGCGGGGGGGTGGAGTGGGTAGGGTGGGGATTTTGCGTGGGGCTCTATGAAAACCCTCCTATAAAAATGATTCACTGACTTTCTTTTTGTGGTGTCTAGGTTTTTCAGTAGTTTGTAGAGATGCTCTTCTATTCTTAGAGGTGGCTGACAAGCTGATACTATCTTAACCAATGCGCAAGTCACTCATGACTATTTAGAGGCTGCTTGCCTGTGCTTAGTAATGATGGGCAAGAATATTTCTATGGGGTCGAAATGCAGTGGCAAAATTACTTCTCATTTTCTCAAAGCATTTAGTTAAAGGAAGAGAGTGGAATCGATGTCCTTAAAATAGATAAATAATTACTCTGTTCAGAAAAGATATAATTTCTACTTTTTGAGAAGTCAAACAATTTAAAATTTAACTAAAGTTATATAAAAATACTAACATTTATGATACAAAATAAATAACAATAAATTAATTATAAAATAGATTCTCTTAGTAAACGATGGATTCCAACTTCCAGGCGATCCCTCTGATCGGTAAGCTGTTAAATTCGCTGTTGCTGCCTACTCTTGCGTCTCTTGATTTGGAGGTGCGGGGGTTTCCATCTTTCTCTTTGTTTCTTTCATTTTTAATATTATATTATGGTGACACGTAGCAAACATAAACGGCTATGCCTGCATGCTTTACTTAGACCGCCCACAGTGTAGCTGATGTCGAAAATCGTCATGCCCATGCCGAAAACCATAGACCACACAATGTTAGCAACGATGCTGAATTCTTGTGGGACCAGCTCAACTGTACAAGATTCATCTCTCGCCTTCTCCTGAGAAGAAAATTCACTTGTTCATTGAGCATCGATGCATCATGACTTGAGTAGGATGTTTTGATTCCAACATCGCCTCCTGCACTGATATGCTTTGATGCCTAGATCTCTCTCTTCATTGAGGTAGGTATCGGGTGCAGACCATGTTGTGGCTAGTACGTCTAATACTACCATTAGTAAGAGTTATTGAATATTTCTATTTGGATTGGAGATTGTTTTTGGTTGACTAAGATTTGAAATGCGTACTCATTTATGTTTATTTACCAATAGTATCTGATTTTAGTTTGAAAGTTGTAAAACCATCACTAACATTGTATCAACTATATATTGCCCTAGAAACATGCATGAGTCCTAGTCTGTATCTAGATACCTAATCAGATAAAAGCATGCAAACCGTATTGCGCCGAGTTGTCACTATGTTCCCCCTCGCCTAGGTCCGTCGCAAGGGAAGCGAAAGCCAAGATTTGCTTTATCAGGTATCAGACGGGAACTGCGAGCAAATAAAACACCTTTTAAAGTGCTAGAGCAGTTACATATGCATTCGTCTGTAGAACTCCTTGTGAAAAATGTGTCTAATTAGCAATGTTTTGGGTCAACTAAGTCCCTGTTTGTTTCCACTTATAATTGGATTATTGGTGAAAGAAAAGCAAGAATCCCATCAAACACTTTGATTACTTTTTTTTTACCGTTGCTTTTGAATTTTAAACTGTCATAGTTGAAAAATCAAAAAAATCCTTTAAATCAAAAAAATCCTTTTGGGTAGTATTTGAAAACTTTAAATCATTGGTTTTGGCGTAGCTGGTAGATAAGGAGGAAGTGTGAGTAAATATGTGATTGTGTGAAGAACTACAAGTCTACTGAGGTGAGAATTGACTTTTAGTTTTAAGGATCTAAATTGATACTATATATCCTGCAAGATTAGCAAGTACCGAGGAAAACATCCTTTTTCTTTTGGCTTTAAACTAGCTTGAACAACAAGACTGGTCTAAGTACTTTTTCTCCCTTCTTCAGGACATCTGAAGATGCACCTGATTCAATTTAGTGAGATATTGGATAAATTTGACACAAATCTTGTGTGCCAAAATACCAATTTACAAATAGTTATTATTATCTTTTTCTCTGCTAGATATTGCTCCACTTGTTGAGAAGATTGATGATCCAGATATGGTCAATGACAAGGATTTGCAAGAAGTTGTCCAAATGTTGGACGATACTTGCAAGGACGTTGGATTCTTTTATGTGGTAAGCACCAATGAACTTATTGGTTGTTGAAAACAAATTAGTTAAGATATTTTAAGTCAATTGCCGCAACAACACATTTTAATTTAACTTTACAACACTTTGATATTTTGATGGAAAAAACAAAATCATTACAAAAACCCTTTGATGTCAAGCAACATGTTCTAGAAATAAAAAATGAAAATGTAGTAGCCGCAACAATGCAAATGAACATGCTGGAAACTGAATGTGACACAATGTAGTACAGTAATGTTTTTAGCGTGTTCAATTGTTATGGTTAATTCCATGAATGCAATGGTGTTGATGCAAAAAGAGGTTGGATCTGCAAACACACCGGGCTAATACCCTGGTTCGATATCTAGGCGTGCCAGTCGATTTGACCTGTTAATCGACAAGGATGATAGATTTGAATAAAACCCGAACGAGACGACAGCGATACGCCCGGACGTCAAAGCTCAGATGATACTCGATAACTGTTGAACAGATCAGACGAGACGACAACGATACGCCCGGACGTCAAAGCCTGAATCTTGCTCGGTAAAAGCGGAACCTGCAAGGTCGCCGGAGATCAAGTTGATGCAGCCCGCCGACTCTTGAAAGAACTCGTTGAAAAGGAAAAAGTACTGGTGACGAAGTCGTCGAAGAGTAGATTGCTGGAAAAGTAGATAAAAGTAATAGACTTGTTGTATTTGATTGTCCCTCTTTACATTGTCTCTCGGTACATATTTATACCCTGGTACTATGAGTCCTAAACAGACACGACTTGTACCAAGGTCGGACTCAAAAATAAACTAATAAAATAATGGCATAAATATCGCCAGTTTCCTTATCCA
The DNA here is from genome assembly GCA_023333625.1 of Bothriochloa decipiens. Lineage (NCBI taxonomy): Eukaryota > Viridiplantae > Streptophyta > Magnoliopsida > Poales > Poaceae > Bothriochloa > Bothriochloa decipiens. Next base: position 40,231,822 of record CM041629.1, read on the forward strand.
TTGCTTTGCGATGAAACCTCTACCGGCACGCTCCTCATCTCTGTAGATTCCATCGGCAACCCATCGATAACGACTCAGACCTGCTTTCCATGTCCGTCAGCTCCGCTTTCCATCGGCAACCATGCCTCCATCTCCATCGGCAACAGCCCTCTGGCTTCATCGGCAATGTACGAGATCAACATGCCCTTTATCGGCAATCATCCATCGGCAACTCAGAAGCAACGCTGGAGAAGAACCACTCCCTTGCCGATCGGCACAGTTTTCGGTCTTTATTGACACGTGTCAAAAAAACGGTGTCAACACATGCCCCTCAATTTCGGAGTATAGAATAC
>CM041629.1:40232163-40256349 GCA_023333625.1 Bothriochloa decipiens
CACAGTTTTCGGTCTTTATTGACACGTGTCAAAAAACGGTGTCAACAAATGGTTTACCTTTATTCATTATATATAGAAGGACAAAAAAATGGAATTGGTGTGTGGTCAACTTCTTCTGCTTGCTAATTAACCAGGAATTTGTCATCTTATTAACAGAAAGGCCATGGGATCTGCGAGTTGCTAATGAAGGAAGTCAGGGATGTTGCACAAAAATTCTTTCATCTTCCTTATGAGGAAAAAATGAAGATTAAGATGACACGTCAGAATGGATATAGGTGTGTGACTGCATAAATATGCCTACTGCCCTTAAGTCCATATTTGGTTATTGAAAATTTTATAATTGTTCCTTTTTTTAAAGGATACCAAAGACTAGGCGAGTTTATTACACTGGGGAAACCTGACATGCATGAAGCAATTAACGTAAGTTGTCTGATGTCAATTTCTGTCTGCATTTTTTTTTTCTTTTTATGCAATTAACGTAAGTTGTTAGTATGATGGTAGTTAACCTTGAGCTATTTTGGTAAAACATTTGAAGAATTGAAGGATCTAACTAGTGGTATGGTATTATGGCAGTACTTGACTCCTATTGTACCTGGTAAATACGGAAATCTTGGTAAACCGTTTGAAGGATCTAATTTGTGGTACGATTCTGAATTGTATCTTTCTTCTTTGATTTTATTTATCACTAATACATCTAGAGTCACCCTATATAGAGAACATGGTCAATCTGAATAACTGTACACCTAAAACTGGAGAAAAATTTGATATAAATAATAAGTTTCTGTCAATTTTGAACACTAGGTTTCATTTTATAAAAACCTACTTCTGCATTCTTTTTCTGAAGAACTATACGTTTCTCAGTAATTATCAACCAGCAGATTGAGTACGAAAGAACATTCCATAAACTGATTATTCTCTTGTACCATGAAACCACAAGTGCTGAACTACACTGATAGAGTGATTATGTCCAGAAAGCAAACTGTATGTGAGTGTGTGCTGCGAAAGTTATATAATAAAGTATATATGTAATCCATACACCTCGGCACATTTGTTATATACATTGTAATTAAGAAAAACAGCATATATCAATAGATATGCTGCTACAACCTATAATGTAGTGCCAGTGCTATAAACCATGTTGACGATAGAAAATAATATATAGAACCTTTGGATCATGTTGATTTTGCATGTTGCTACCCATCAACTCATGTTGTTGACTATAGAAAATAATAGAACCTTTGGATCAATGTAGATTCAGCATGTTGCTACCCATTCTCACTTGCCATGAAAAGAAGAGTTTGCCTATTTCCACCAGCGAAAGAAATCACTAGCTTTCTCGCAGGCCTGAATATCCATCGAATTCTAAGTTACTGCTCGAAAACTATATCAACCTTCTTAAAGGTTACCTTCTCTACTGTACTACAATCATTCTCTTTTTCTCACCTTGACACTATGGGTACTCATCATGTTGTTCCTCGCTACAGATCTTTCAAGAAAGATCATGCGAGGTATAGCCTTGGCATTGGGAGGGCCAGTTGATGCATTTGAAGGTACAATAGCAGGAGATCCTTATTGGGGAATCAGGCTGGTTAGCTGTCCTGGCTGGTTAACTGATCTTTCAGAAGAGAAATGTGCTAATACTGGGATGTAAGGGAAAACATGTTGGCCATTAATTTCTTTTAAAATTTTGGTGTCTAAAATTTATGCTTTCTAGGTTGATAGATCTAACCGTGTTTTTTTTGGTACTTTCATGCATCCGGTTAACAATTCAGGGGTCTCACACAGACTACGGTTAGTACATCTTTTCGTGAGTTGTTTTTATTTTGGTCCTATATTTTGTGCTTCTCAAATCGTTGGATCGGAGATCACTTCTCTCACTGTATAAGATCGAAAATCACAGGTCTTCTGACTCTGGTTAACCAGGATGATGATATATGTGCCCTTGAGGTACTTGTTTCTTTCTTCCCTTTTGTGTAACCTGTATTTATATTAATTATATTATCACTTGTCAGTTTGTCACTGTCTTGGCCTGAGGTTTGTCCGTCTGAATAGCCTCATCTTCTCTGCCACAAACTGTGGGTGTTTTGTAGTGATTATGGTAGAGACCTTAGGTCCTGGTTAACAACATTATGCTTAATTTAGTACCTGCAAACATTACATCCTAGTCCAAATCCTGTGAAGTTCCTATATTTCCTCAACGAATAATGTGTCATACTAGATGTATTTGTGGCTTGTATTTATGCATATATGTAATGAAGCACCTTTTATGTAGTACTAGATTGCATATATATCTTTGTCAAGTCCATTATTTTTACCTTTCTCAGAGAGTAATAAATACAGGCAAAAAATGAACCGTGTAATAAATCTTTGGTAATGCAATTTCAGGTTCAAAACCAGTCTGGTGAGTGGATACATGCCAAGCCTATTCCTGGAACCTTTGTTTGCAACATTGGTGATATGCTCGAGGTAGTTTGCACAGTTTACCTTCGTCTGTCATTTCTAGCTGATTGTTCATAGTTAGCGAGGTAGCTTGATTACTAGCCGTCATGTTTCACTTAATTAGATCTACTCATGTTTCACTTAATTAGATCTACTCAAATGGAATTTATCATCCCACGGTTCATAGAGTCGTCAACAATTCCCCTCGTTGCCGTGTATCTGCTGTGTTTTTCTATGAGAGGTATATATCATAAGTGACTACTGCTGCTGCTCTACCTCCTTCGTGCATTTACTTTTTACAATATTTATTTCTGAAAGTTGAACCCATTGATGCAGACGAACTACGATACTGCCATAGAGCCGGTAGGGTTTTGCAAGGAGAAAACTGATGGGGTGGCCAAATATGAGAAGGTCGTGTATGGGGAGCATCTGTTTCGCATGGCCTGTGACTGTTATGACGATGTATAGGTCGGGTCACATTATTTATACATATACATATATATATTGTTGATGTAAAAGAAAGGGATTAAAGAATCTATATATGATGTAAGATGTTACTTTTAGGTAACTGCTGTTACTTTTTGTTATTTTCTCTGGAGTAAAGGGTTAGTCAACTTACTCGCTAGCTCCATATACTCAAAGGGACGACGATAGGCGCGTGACCCTTTCTTCCGCCTACCATGCGATTTGCTGCAATAGCCAATGGTATTTTTAGGATGTGTCTTAATCATCACTACTACAACAGGTTTATCATCACCGCTAGCTCTAGAGACCTCATTATCGCCGATCGTCTCTCTTTGATGAAAGTGGATGGTTAATTATGAACCAGGTCCCCGCGTCGCCCCCGCATCGGGTGACTCAGGCGGCAGCAACCCTAGCCCAGCCACCGGCCCTACTTCCCAATACTTCTTCCCTTGCTGCCGCCGGAGGGGCACTACTAGAAGTGCAATAATGGTCAACAGTTATTAATCATCGGGCATTAGCTTGTACCGTCGAAAAGTGTAATTCCCAAGCGTATACCGTCGGGAACCTCTCATCGGGCATCCATGATCGGGCATTCCGACCTTTACCGACGGGTAGTCAGTCATTTTGTGGCCGACTTTATGTTTTCGACGGTTAACGCTCGGCAATTAATTTGTAAACACGCCAGAAGGACTTTACAGACATGAATTGCCGAGGGTACCCCGGTCGGGGACTTGGTGCTTGACGGTTTTTTAAAACCCATCAGGAAACATAACCAGTCGGGGATTTGTTGCACGATGGGTTTTTAAGAACACATCGGAAAACATATCCGGTTGGGGATTTGTTGCATAGCAGTTTTGACCCATCAGAAAACATATTAGCAATGGTGTTTATTAACCATCAGGAATTAAATACTCTCGGTAAAATATATATGCGAAGGTTTTGGTTTTCCATCGGCTAAAACTATTAAACCATCGGCAGTATATATAGATGCATTCTAGTGTAGTTACCAACGGTGTCACTAAGACTGTTGGCAATTAATTTGTCCTCTCAGTATTCTAGTGTAGTTCCCGACGGGTTGATATCTAACGCTCGGGAATAGTTTGTACCGTCGGCTATTCAATACATAGAGCGATAGTGGAGCTTATAACTGTCGATAACATGTTCACTGTCGGCCATTCATGGTTTCCCCAACTACACGTCGGTTATTATACTTCACTGTTGGCATAGGTTGCGTTTCTAGTAGTGGGTGGCTAGGAGGCCCACGCTGGCCCCTAGGATGGTGGTGGCGAGGCCTTCACCTAGGTGGATGCCACACGATGCTCTGTGCGGGGCGGTGCTCGGAGGCCATGCCATGGTGTTGCGGTTCTTGGCGTGTGGAGAGTGTGAAGGTGGGACTGGGCTGCAGAGTGGCTGGCCGGATCTGTGTGCGGCGGTGGTGGATGTGGCCTGGTTGCAGGACGTGCGGTGGCCACTGCCTGGTCGCCAGTGGTGGTGACAGCCGGTGCCGGGGCAGTTGTGTGGGCAATGCCTACGGTCGGGGCTTCTTGGGTGACGGCAGCTAGATTTGGATCTGGTCGCCAACACCCTCATCCCCTGGAGCGGCTGATCTGGACGGTGACCGGTTCCAGCATCCGGTGGCTAGTTCACGGCCGATAGTTTCGGTGAAAACCCTGCCCGCACCTTACGCTGGGCCGGCGGCAGTGGTACTGACTGTGCCACATACTTTGTTGAAGGTGTCGCTGAAGCTGTTGCATCCGTGGGCGTTCAATAACTACGTGAAAACCTAGCCTGGTTTCTCTGGGCCGGCGGTGGTGGCGCAGTTGGCGCGTCATCGAAGTTATTGTTCGTCAGGGCCGAGATTTCCTATCACGTGTTACTCTCCTGCGCAGCTTAAGATGGAGGTGGCGCTTGATGGCGTAATGGCTTGGCTTTTGGTGGGAAGGCTTGTATCTACACCAAGTGCTTTGTGTTGTTGCCTTGAAAAGCATCCAGTCATCAATGGTGGTCGGTGTCCAACATTTTTAATATCTTTTTTTAAGGTAATGTATTTTGACAGCTTTGTCTTCATGTTGGTGATCTTATTCTAGCGGAATTGTCATCACGTTGGTTATCTTATTCTAGTGGAAGTTGACATCACAGAGAAAGTTTGTCATGTAAGACTACTCAAGCTCCTCGTTGGGGATGTAATTTTTTATTAGTTTCTTTCTTTTTAATTTTCTGTTGTAATAATTTGGCCTGATTCTACCCACGGGTGGATAAAGCCTTATAGTTTCTATACTTTATCTAATAAAGAAGATGAGAGTTGAAGCGGTAGGGGTGGCGATGGGAGTCTGCACCACAACCACAACATCCACGGCGCCATGCTGACCTTCTGAAGACGATGACGTACTTGGGGCCCTCTGCACTGTGCCAAAGTCTGGTGGGTAGCCAACTTCGCCCACAATGACCCCATCAACGCCCAAAGAGTCATCGAACACCAACTGCCTTGGCGTGACCGGCAGTGGAAGCTGAGTCGACACTGGTAGCAAGGCGAGGCATGTGGGTGGTGTCTGCAACATCGAGCCATGCTAGGACGAAGCCTAAGTGCAACCACAGGGAACCCCCGATGGGGCCTCATCCACCAGCAAGTTGAGCGGCACGGGGCACGCGACAACTCGGCTTGTAGTGGCGAAGCCATGATCTCCACCAGCATCGAGTCGTCCGAAGAGTCGTGGTCAGTTGTGGCGTCCATGCATGTGGCCAGCGACAGCGGATCAAGCTCAGCGAGGGCCAACGCGCTGGTCAGCTCCTCGCAGCCATCCTAGGCATCAACGGCCCTACACGCGACATCCGGCTTAGCCTGGGTGGCCTTAGAATAACGACCATGACGCCTTCATCGTCATTGGCGGCATCGTCGCTGATGTCATTGTCCCCGTCCTTCGCCACTGCATCCATCCACGCTTGGCATGGCCTCGATCATGCTCGCTGCACAATTGATGCTGGAGCCAGGTGAAGTGACATCCCAAGGCTTTGACTCTATGTTCATGGTCACGACCCGAGACAGCGTTGTAGTCGATCGTCACATCCACATTGACAATATGACGCTTCCACCGACGCGCTGAGGCCTGCCGGCGCCCCCCATGGCACTCCGCATGGTCTCTGATGTTGTCTTGGGGCTTTGGGTGCGTGCTGGGAGGCTAGCAGGGGACTCCACCGGCGAGCTGTCATGGCAGGTCAACGCCCTTCGCCGTGTAACTTGCAGCCACCCTAGGCATCCTGCAATCCCAGGCAAGGTGGTGGAGATCGTGACAACACAAGCAACGTCATGGCAGCTGGCAAGTTGCTACACGATGTGAGTAGGACAGGAAGTTAAAACATCTGTCACGAAGCTCTACAGGGATCTTTCGTGGAAGCGGTCATTGCCTTGGGCGATGCTCAATCAGGGCCGACATGGGACGTGTGACTCCTAGTGGGGAAGGATGTCATGCCACCCATCAGCATTGGGTCGAAGTCTCTCACACGGCGGCTGAGGCGATGTCAAACAGGTACTCGTCCTTCCACTGGTCGAGCAAGAATGCCACTCACTAGTTGTGGACACGGCCGATGCGCTTCCTTTACCTTCATCAAGGCTCATGCCATCCAACAGCAGCCCTGTAATGGCCCGGAGTCTCGGTTGGACCTGCCTGTGGTGGCACCCCAAGGCACAGTGATAGACTTCGGCCGACTGGCTGCATCCAGATAGGACGAGGGTTGCTCATCACCGGACGTGTCGTCGTTGTCTGCCCACCAGCGGTGCTTGGAGTGCTCGGTCGAAGCTGGCACGAAGGGAGCTGCATCCGGAGCTGCATCCGGAGATAGGGGGAACCTTGGGGCCATCAGCGATGGTGCGACACCAACAACTCGCTGTGGCCATGGCTAAGCAGCAGCGTCCTCGTCCTTGTCCTCCGAGGCATCCATGACGATGACTAGCGACACGTCCACCGTGGACCGCTGGCAGGGCAGGGTCAACTACGCCAACGCCGACATGGGCGATACCGGGGTGGCCACTGCGCCGAGGACACCCAAATCCTCCCCTACCGGCATCGTCGATGGCGTGGTCGGAGAGGAGGCCCGTAGAGACCTCCCTGCTATAGCGGCCATGGCCACTGGCATGGAAGCCCCCTTGCTAGACGCCCAAGCCCCGAGTCGGGTGGATGTTTGCAGGAGATGGGGCCGCTCTCAACGGCAGTTGAGGCAGTGATGCGCCAGACCCAGGCCTGTGTAGGCTCTGGCAGCGCCAGGGGTGGCCGCCTCAGCCACCGGCACCGAGGTCCCTGCTTTGCAATCCTCACGAGGGAGAGGAGAGGAGGGAGTGGGGGAAGGGGAGGGAGGAGGGGGAGGATGATGTGGGATCCATGGAGGTTGGCACCGGTACTGGCACTGGAGAAGAGGCCTCCCGCAGCGTCTCATCGGAGTGCGCGAGATAGGACAAGGAGGGAGATGGTGGATTTGGTGGGGGGAGGGGAGGGGGCGGCGGCCAAGGGCGCGGGCGCCGACACCACGAGACCGCTAGTGGTGGCTAGGGTTCGGGGGTCATGGGGAGGAGTTCTAGGGGTAGCTCCTGCATTGTCTTTATCATTTTCTCCATCTTTCTGTTGGGTCAACATCCATATCAATAGACATAGGTTTAGGCATCTTTTACTCTTATTCAAATTGCACCATAGACAGTCTCATTCATTATACATATTCTGGGGCCATTGAATTTATTACTGCTGTTCATTCCGAAATGGTGGTGCAGTGTGTTGGATTCCATAGGAGTCAAGTGAAAAGCAAAATGCGCCAATGCTATAAAATGATTTTAAGAAAAAAAGATAAACAATGTTCAGAAAAAACTTTCGTTGACTAGAAAGTCATATTACTCTTTGAGATGTACAACTTTTGTTTGGTCGTTTCTCATCCTAGATTGTTTGAAAAAAATAAATTATATTGTGCTGATGGTTAGATCTAGAGCCGTCTCTGGTCTAAGAATAGAGTTATTTGTAGACATGTCTGAAAGTAACAAGCTTTTTTTAGTGATGGTGTTAAAAAATCAAGTAGTACAAACGGCACCGTAGTGTGATTTTGATCCGCTGTCCTTAGCTAGCTCCATCTCTTGTCAAAGCCAGTGCCATATTTTTGTGTGGTTGGTTGCAGTTGCAGCTCGGCCTCGCATAGACTGTTGTTCGTCAAATCCCTATTTTGGAGTCTTCCAGCGGAGTGTGTTGGCCCTTTTCCCCTCCTATATGTTGTAGCTATCGTGCGTTGTACACTATTGTGTGGAAGAGAGTTCTTTTTGAACGAACATGTTGGGAAGAGTTTGGAAAAAGTGTGTAGAACTTCGCAATCGATCATTTCGCCGTCGTTGGTAGAGAAAGACCTCTCACAGTCGTGCCCTTGCGCACAGCATACATTGATACATATATGGTTCACACTTCATGCAAAGTCGTCACCACCTGTATGGCTGTATCTCCCGTATCTGCGGGCTTTTGTCTTCATTGAGAAAATGAATTAAACCACGCAGACAGCGTAGAAAAAGCCTGCAAAACTAAAACACTAACCTTGACACGTCTTTCAACTTTCAAGTGGATTATTCATACATCATATATGGAAACAAGAAACAGTAGTAAAGTGACAGCCAGTGGACCATCTATATTGATGCATATGCATGCTGACTATGAGGAACAGACGTGCGCCATGACATGTGGTTAGCGCGCAGCACGGGCACGGCTGAGGGCCGACAGCGACGACTCGGTTTCGCGCGCCGAGGCTGCACGCCAGTGCTTTGCTCCCAACGCGTGGTACATGTGCCGCCGCCGCCGCTATATAGTATATGCTCATATATGTCCACCTCGCGAGTGTAGTGTAGGCACCACTTTTGTGCTAGCAGGCTAGCAGCGGCAGCGTGTAGCGGGTGTCGCTGGCCCATCCATCCACCCCGTGCCGTGAGACGACGATCATATATACACGGCTGACACGGCCGGCGGTGCGCGTATATATGGCTACGCTTCCCGCGCTGTGCATCAGCCACCAGCACCGCTGCCGCCGGTTTTCGTCGCCGGCGCCAGGACTCCATGATGGGCATTCCGCTCATCTACGGCGCCCATTCCGGCGCAAGACGCTGTCGTCGACTCTGTGCGCGGCGACGGCCTCCAGCTCCAGGAGGGAGGCCGCAGTGGCCCGTATGCCACGGCTGGCGCACAGGGAGGTGATGCTGGCACTGGCGCAGCAGATGGAGGCACGTCTCGGCCCGCGGCTGCTGCCTTCTGAGGTGCCCGCGGACGTGGCCTGGTTCGGAGACGCCGCTGTGCCGGGGGCTGCGCTCGGATCCGTCGACGTTCACCGGGGCGCGCCGGGCTCCTCGGTACGCTTCATCCCGGTGCAGTCGTGTTTTTTTTCAACAAAAAAGCTAGCTTGTGATTTAGCTAGCTCGTGATTTAGCTCGTGAAATCGTAACTAAAAGAGAGAAAAACATGGCAAGACGCTACTGTAAAATTATTTATCTATTGCACCTGCCTCTATCAACGGTCTCGTCTAGAAATCGATTCTAGTTCTGATATTTCAATTATTTATTTTGTATTCACATTTTTATTTCATCTTAATTTGTTAGCATGTTTAGTGAGGTTAGATGCATTAATTTCATTTATTTGAATTTTTAAAACGTTTAAGTGTTATTTAAATTTTAGTTTTTTTAATATTTCTGCACTTCTTTCAGTATACTATATCTTTGGTGAAAGTAAAATTTCATTAAAATATTTGAATCTTATACTAGAATGTTCATAAAAGATAAGAGCATCTCCAAGAGTTTTGTAAAAAAAATTCTCTAATTTGATTCTTTAGTCAAAAGGGCAATAAGTGACATCCAACAATTTGATAAAAGAGCTCCTTAGAAATAAAAACTTGGCAAATATCCTCTTTGACTCAATAAGTTTCCAGAGTAGAGAGCAACTTCATATCGGCTCCCCATACGCTGTTTTTCTTGGGAGATCGGAGTAAACTACATGCATGAGTAAATTAAGAAAATAAAGGGTTCCAGATGAGATATTCGTAAGAGGCAAAGATACAATTAAAAAAGATTTGGTGGCTACAAATAGTTGGGCCTCCCAATGCAAAATATTTTTTTTGCGAGTTATTACAAGTGACTGTTGGAGAAGGGCAAAATATAAGTTTACTGTATTTTGTTGTTAACTTGCTAGAACTATTAGTTTCTAGCAAGTAAACTACACTGAACTCTTAGAGATGCCGATTCATGGTATCTTCCTTCGATTAAAAAGATAATAACAACTCAAATTCACAGAACCACCGATGGCTGCCGCTGTACAACCCTCACATTTTTTAGCAGTGGCATTGTCACACGTATCGTCTATCGATGGCTAAACGGGCGACCAGGCACTGCTGAAGGAGGTATTCGTGCCTGGCCATCCGGCCAACCACGACAAACAGCGGGCCGGCCAGGTTGCCCGATAAGCATGGTGTGCAGAGCAGGTCGGGTGTCTGAAGCTCGTGTCTCCGTGTCGTCGCCACTTCCATGGCCCCCATGAGTGAGCGCCGTATCACGAAGAAGTGGCTGCCACTGCGTCACAATGGAGTGCGGCTTCCATGGTTTGGCACTGCCCTTCCACCACTGTGCGCCACCAGATTTGGCATTCTCCTTTATTTCTAGATCCGGCCTATGGAAGCGCATGTGGGCCTGGGGAGGCCGAGGCAATGGCAACGCACCTCGCTAGCCCCGCATGCCACAGCCACCGCCTTCGCTTGGCCTGTACACACAATCATCACCGCTCACTCGCCATGGGCATTGTCATTGCCCTTGTCTCTTTAATTAACGCCAAACATGCATGCCGCCATACAGTACCGTTGCCCCGAACACCGGCACACCGCCGTTTGCTTATGCCAATTTACTGGGTCAGGCAGCAATCTAGGCCATTAATTTTGAATTTGTGGTGGCCAAGGGCTTAAGCTTTGTTGTCTGATAGGAACCAAACAAGCCGACACTAAAAATATGTAAAATTAGTTATGGGACGCTGAACTCTTTGCAGTAGGACACCAGACGGTGTAGCAACAGCAAAAAAAAATCAGTTCTGTGTCGCACAACATAAGAAATTTAAAGTGAGTGTCCCACAGCTAAATTTTCCTTTTAATTAAGACATGCTCTCTGCGCAGATCGACTTCATGCTGGAGGCCTGGTTCCACCGCGCTCTCCCGACCGGTGGCGCCATCGACATCACCTCTCTCGTCGTGTTCCTCAACGCCACCACCGACGCGCCGCATTTCCTCATGGAGCTCATCCAGGGCGGCCTGTCCTCCACCGTCGTCCTCCTCGACCTCTTCCCGCGCAGGGACCTCCCGGTCCACCCAGACTACATCGACAAGTACTACGTCACGACCGACGTCGACGCCCATCGCATCAATATCGAGAAGATCCCTCAGGTCCGCCCATATGTCTCGTCGTCGCTGCTGGTTCGGAGCCTGTGGTCACCAACGGCGGTCGTCGTCGACGTCCAGTGCGGGGAGGGTAAGGAAGCCGTGCTTGAGGAGATCGTGCGGGGCCAGCTTGCACAGTCCGCCGCGGAGCTTCTTGATGTGTGGCTCCAAAAGTGTGCGGGGAGTGTCGTGGAGATGGAAGAGACGGAGAAGGAGAGCTTGGTGGCGAGGGACAAGATGATCTCAGCCACATCGGTCAAGCTTAACTTGTCTGCCAACCTACCCAAAATATTTGACAAGCATGTGTCCGGTAGGGTAATGGCTGAAATCGACAAGGCCTTTCGTGGGCCCTAATGTTATATACTGCGATGTGCAATATACTGTAGTATATTATAATTCTGTTCTTTTAGCTTCAAATCATTTTAAACCTCACTTCTTCCTGTACATAACTAGTAAGGTTCATACGTAATTTGTGTGTGCTACGGTACTCAATTCGTCCAAAACCTTTAATTCAAACTTTATCCAACCCAACAGTACAACATAATAAACAATCACTGCCAGCCCTATTATTATTGGAATTTTAAAAACCTACACTAATAGATGCATCATTGCCTGTTGTAAGGAAGAAGCCTATCTGTGTCCGTTTTTTTAACAGACCGACAATTATATAGATGCATCATTGCCGGTTGATAATAAAATCTGATAGTGATGTATATTAGTGTCAGTTGCATAACCAAACCGGTCGCGGACTCAGAAATTTTTTATTCACCCTGGTTCACTCCTCATGACCGTCGTGCACACCTTTCTTCCCCTCTCTCTCTCTCTCTCTGAGATACTCCTCTGGTCCTCCCAACTCCACAGACCTCCTCCTCCTACCAAATCTCCTCCAATCCATCACGGCACGCTCCACCCCGCCACAGGCATGAGGCCGCCGTGGACGCCGGCAACCGGTCGGGACCCCGGGAGCGAGTGTGGATCCACCCCGGTGGCTTCTTCCTTAGCTCTTGGCGCAGGCGAATGGCTCGGTACGGATCCACTTGGCGGCTTCTTCTTCTTATTGGCACAGGCGAGCAGCTCGGCACGGATCCACCCTGGCGGTTTCTTCTTCCTCTTGGTATCCCCTACCCTCCCTGTATGTTCTATGAATCAATTTGTGGATGAGTTGATGTGTGATGTGTTAAACCCTTCTTCTTTGTCAGTGATGTACAATTGATTTGTGGATGAGTTGATGTGATATGTTGGATCTATCCTCTCGTTTGTCTGCGATGTTTGAATTGTTTCTTATATGAAATGCGGTGGTAGCCGGGTTCTTGTATTATTCCTCGTTTGTGATGTATGAATTGGTTCTTGTATGATTTGTGGACGAGTTTTTATCCATCAAGCATAGTGGTTGCATTCCTTTTTTTAATCTTTAAGTCCTATCAATGCCGGGTGAAGTACTAACAGTGTTAGCAAAGAGGCTTCACTGTCAATTATCTTGTGTCGGTTCCAAGTACAGCAGTGACATGTCTTTTGCAACTAGCATTGTTTCCCTGTTTTGTAGGATCTTGTCAACGTAGGGTTTGGACAAGTAGTGAGGTCAAAGTATGGAATATCGTTATTTCACGACTAGTCCCGCTCCCACGCGCGCGTGCAACCCCACCCACCATTGCCTCCGTCACCACGGCGGGCGGCGCTCTACTGCCGCTCTGCTTTGCCCACCCACCGTTGTCCATTACACTACTAATATAAACTTAACCGAGGTGAGCAAAAGAGATTAATGGAGCCAGACAAACCATACACCTTCGTGAAAAGGTCACGGTTAGTCCGGTCTTAAAGGAGGTGGTTGGTTGTCTCCTCGGTTAATCAATTAACCAAGGTGGGTGCCTTAACGTACTCGCCTCCATTAATCCCATTAACCGTTGTGAGCGTTTTAATGTGTCCGCCTCCGTTAATGTTCTCTAGAAAAAATAAAAATTAAAAGAAAAACATGAAACTATGGATAGTTAAACTCACGGTCTGTCACACTTAACACCACTACGTCTTCACCACTACATTGCACACTCATTCATGTATATATATAATATGTACCTTTTTATACTAGGAGCATAATACGTGCGTTGCCATGGGAACTACTGATTTGGAATGATATTAAACTATTCATACAATTCTTAGTATTACAAAATAATGTTAGTGGGTAGTGTGGCACGCTGACGTGGATAGCTAATAGTATGTTAATGGATGATATGTTGGATATCATAATTACTTGTGTTAGTGAGTTTCAATTGAAAGTATGAGTGGGCTACTGAGGTAGACAACTTGCGTATTGAGATAAATAGCCTAGTGAGATTTATCTATATAAGATATACAGATTAGATATTTCACCTACTAAATGAACTCAAGTAGAAAAACAAAGTTTTAATTCTTGTCAAGTCCTACAATTGTGATATAGGATGTATCTCTATTTTTTAGAGATAGTTTAAAAAATTCAAACAATTGAGTCTAAAAATATTTGAATTTCAAACACATATTCAAGACTTTAGATGACTTTAAATAAGAAAATTTTTAGTAGCAAACATGTGGATCAGGTTGTCCACTAAAAGTATGGTATTAACTATGTGAACACTTGAGATCGTTGAAGAATTCTAAATTTTAAATTTCAAAATCTATAATCTTCAAACGCATATTTGGAGCTCTAAACATCTTCTAATTTAAAACTTTTCAACTAAACAGTTGTATATTCTACTGACAACTGTAATTTTTGTATAGACTATGTCAACATATCAGATCGTTTGATAATTTTTAAATTTTAAATCTATGCACTTACGATAATGTTTTGGGACCCTAGATATTTTTAATTCAAAAACTTTTCAATTATAAAGTTATAGATCTCATCAAGAGCTATAATTTTAATATAAAATTTATTTTAATTTGAGTTCATATAAAAATAATATGTTTTTTCAATCTTAATAGAGGCGGTTCTCGTAAGGCTCACGATTAACCAATTGTTGGGCTAGCTGCTCCCCCACCTAATAAAAGAAGGCGAGCAACTGGCATGCCCGCCTCCCAAGGCCATTTTTCAAATGCCTTGCATAAATATTTCTACAGTGGCATAGCTGGGTTAGTCTACTATCAGAAGTGTGTCGTTAGGTCGGCGTTGCATTGTCGCGTAAATCCACGACTGTCGTGTAATGGAGTCTGCGCAAAGTATATCAACCTAACCGCTACCAGATAATTGATGTTTTAATATGACCTAAAATATTTCAGGTTCTTAGATCGATTAATTATTTGATGTCTTTAGTGTGACCTAAAATTGAGGACTACGAGAAAAAATATGTTCTCCTAGCAAAAATTTTGTACCACTACAGACTATAGATTTCCATCACATGACCGAGGCGTGTACATCAATAAAAAACAAAGTTTAAAAATATGTAAACTTTAATAATCTTCCAAAAAATACTATTATGTTATGTATTCAGTATAGAACGAGGGAAAACAGATGTCTGCAGTCTACGATGCTAATAGAGCGTCTCCCAGAATTCACCAAATTAACTTACCATACATAAAAATTTAACAAAACATGAAAAAACACTCTCCAATAATTTAACATATAATTTAGCAAATTTTAACAACTTGCCAAATTCCACCCCTTCACGCGCATATATGCGCGCGCGCAAGCAGCTTGCCATGGCGTGCTGCTGCCCGCTCAATGCAGGTCTTGTCGCATTGCATGCTGATGTCCTGTGAATGCCCGGTACCTGTTGCCGCCAGATTGGTGCTCCCTGAATGCCGAGACACAGTCATACAGGATTCGATGGCATGTTGCTGGTCCTGTCATTGTCATGCTACTGTGCTACTAGAAATACTACGCATCACTATGTAACGACGCTGCTTAGTGAAAAAAAAAACATTGGACAACACTATGTACAATATAAATCACTTATTAAAATGTACTTAATACACAATTAATAAAAACAAATTATTGGAGATGTGCTCCTAAAATTAATACGA
Source organism: Bothriochloa decipiens (assembly GCA_023333625.1). Lineage (NCBI taxonomy): Eukaryota > Viridiplantae > Streptophyta > Magnoliopsida > Poales > Poaceae > Bothriochloa > Bothriochloa decipiens. The sequence continues at coordinate 40,247,476 of CM041629.1, forward strand.
CCAGGGAAAAGGTCTCATGGGCCTTCTTTTTTCATTTTATCAAGTCTAAAATAGCACTACTTTTTACTTAGTATATTATTTTAGGAGTTGGCAAAATATATAATTTGCCAAATAAAATTTATCAAACCCTTAGAGATGCTCTAATGCGACATATTCTCTACGTAACTAAATAACTGTCGCTTACGGTTACTGAGAAATAACTTTGATTAAATATATATTTAAAAATATTAATATTTATGATACGTAATTAGTATCATTAGAGAAGTCTTTGAATCTAATTTTTTAAGTAAATTTACTTGAAAATATAAATATTACATATTTTTTTCATAGATCGAGTCAAATTTATGGTATACATAGTTAGGGACGGAGGAGATAGCTCATTAGAAATTGATAGTTGAAATTTCAGACCACGCTAAAAGCCCATGAGCCGACACAAATTTTGGACCGGCTTCTGAGCTTATTTCCGGCGTGTCATCCGACGGCCGTCGGATGTTACAGGAACGGTGCTGAAGATTTGGACGTTCCTCTTACATACTGAGGAAAACGTTTTTTTTTTGGCAAGAATAGAGAGGAAAACGTTAAGAGGACTCTGGGTTCCCCACCTGTTGGCAAAATAGCCGTTAGGGTTCCTCAGCCGGCCGGCCGCCGCCCACGAGACAGACGCCGTCTACATGCGTCCCCAGCCGGCCGACCGCCGCCCCCAAGACGGACGCCATGCAGATGCGGCCCCAGCCGGCCGCTCCTACTACCCTGTCCTCCAGCGGTGCGCAGTGCGGAGGAGATGACGGTGGTCGCGTGGCGGAGGCTGCGCGGCCAGGCCGCAGCGCTCGCAGACGCGGCCGAGGAATGGGCTCCGGTGTCCCGTTCGCCTCCTGCGCTGCAGAAACTAGCCCCGTGCCTACCACCACGCCGCCCGCCTCGCAGCGCCGTCCTGATTTGGAGAAGGCGAGTTCCTTTGCTTCCAACGTGATTTGGAATTTTCATCCGGCTCGTTTCTCTTCGATGGGTTGATTCATTGTTTGGTTGGTTGCTTGCGGCCTGCTGAACCACTCATTGCCTTTTGATCTAAGACCAATCATGCACTGCCAGATTCATTTGAAATAAAATGTTTAATTTTGTGGACTTGGACAGAAGGATGTTTTTCTCTCGCTTCCTTTGCTCCCTAAAACAATGATTTACCTCATTTAGGGATCTCGGCAACAGTAATATCGGCAGCACCATACCAGATGGTCTAAACTCCCAACAATAATATCGAGCATTCTACTGCTCTTTCCATCCACCTGCATGATTATTTTCTTACTATAAAACCTTTCTTCAATCACAGTTTCCTTTCAGCCCCCAGCCAAGTGGTAGCCTTCGAAATGCAATGTCATCCCTTACACTTTCGACAACCATGTAATTATATTACTGCCAAAAAAAAATTCTTAGGCCTTTAAAAATTTGAACTTCCTATGATAGTTCCTCAATCTGTCCCTCTTATTTTCTTTCATTTTGCAGGTCACTCAATAGCAATCGTTTCACTAGAGCCACTCACTGGACTTGCATATTTGTATGAGCACTCTAACTTGGTTAACAATGTTATTCTATAGCTAATTGAAAGCCACTTGCCAATGACAATCAATCTTCTTAATTATAGATTTTTCTGACAACTTGACCGGTCCATTGCCGCCTTCAATGGGAAATCTGACAGTATTGATTAGCCTGTGGTACTGAAGCCTATTGCACTACCATTTGTGATAACTTTTCACTATGTTTAATTGCCTCATTTTCTACAATCATTGCAGACATATTCTGAATAATTTGGAACCCTTAATGTGTTGCAAGACCTCCCTTTCCAAGATTTGTATGCCCACTCCTATAGATTCTCTTCTCTGGTCGCGTACCTGTCAAATTATTGCACTTCCCAAACTTCAGGTAACAACTCAGAAACTCCTTGATTGGCCTGTTGACTTTTTGACAAATCCATGTCCTAAGTGCCATCCTATGAATTGATGATATTTTTGTACTCTGTTTGAGATGTTTGATAAAAAAATGATATATTTGTACTTTGTATTTTTGAACGGGGAATATAATTTGTAATTTGTATTTTTTAGCACACAAAAGTACCCGCAGGATTATCTTTTCGACAAATCCATGTCATCTAAGTGCCATCCCATGATTGTTTTAGTTCCTAAGGAATAATATGTCGGTGCTGTATGAATAAAACACCTAACATATTTCAGTCCACTAGAACCTTTGTGGACTGTATCCGTGTTGATACTATTTTCCATAAATGTTCACAGATAAAGAAATAGTTCCGAAAACTGTCATGGATTTGAAACTTATCAATGCTGGAAGGATACTAGAGAATAGCAAAACTCTCACTCAATCTCAAGCCCCAGTTGCAGAAGTTCCTGCAAGTGTGATTACAATGCATGTTGTTGTGTGGTCTCCTCAATCTAACAAAAGTGGTAATATTATTTTCTCCTCAAAGCTATTCACGTTATTGTCGTAATCTGTTTGATGACCTCCCTGTCATAAGCTCCAAAGGACAGTGTAATTGAAATTTCTAAGTTGTTTCTTTAGTAAAATATTTGCTATGTCCTCCACTTTAGGTTGGTTCTTTAGTAAAATATTTTGGGCCTTAAACTCTTTATGCAACTTGTGACTTTAGAATCGGTTTGGATCTAGCCTTTTTTTATCCTTAGTGCTGTGATACAAAGAAGATGATAGATGATGATTGATACAAAGTACGTGCGGCTCTATTTTGTTCAACATGTTATGACGAGTTTAATCTGGCAGGCAAACATGGGACAAGTGATAGCAAATCCCCAACAACAATAGCAATAACAACTCCAGAGTATAGATACGCCACCAACAACCAGCTTGAAGGGGAGAGGCACCTCCATGTATCAAGATAAGTATTTCTTTTTTCCTCCGTTTGACTTTGTTACTTTTAGTTTCTTTCTTATAGTTAAAAAAATGCAAAATAAATAATTTATCTCTATAGTAGTAATAATAATGAAAACAAAATAAAGAGAGTGTATACAAAATTTTCTTTACTAATTGTTTTTAAGAGCTCCAAGTAAACAAAAATGGACTATATGGAAATGATGCATGGCATGTTTTGGGTGTCTACGTGGAGGGCAAACAAAAAATACAATGGCTTTCCCAACCAGGCTACAGTTGCAGCGGAAGGTTCGACTGCCTTGGGACTTTTCTAGAAGGTCCGAAAGCAACAACTTGGCGCATGGTGCCCGCGACAAGTCACCACATCACGGAACACACGTCGGATGCTGATCGTGTTGCCATTGGGGGCAGCGGGAAGATGGCTTGGGCCACTCCTAAGCAGCGAGGCGACCATGCTGCTCGCGCTTTCTAACATCAAAGCGACACACGCTCCAGGGAAGACTATAGAAGAAGAGCAAGAAAGGGCTACCTAGTGCAACACAAGTTCCACCAAGTGTGCAACCTCTTGCCACCCTGGAAGGTGACAACAAGGGACCACAAGAAAACACACAATGCTAGTGAGGATTCACCTAGTTACACAAAGGTGAATAGCTACCCTCCAAGTTCCTCGGTTTGAGGCAAAAAAAACTAAAAAAAGAGCAAAGTAAAAAGGTCACCAAAGGATGTGGTCGACAAGCTCAATCATCAAGTTCAATGTCAAGCGGAAGGCGGAGGTAGTTGCTCACCATCCTCGGCAAAAGTTATGGCAATTCCTCAGCCGTTACCCAAAACCAAACACCAACTTAACCGTACCTACGCCTCCATGTCAGAGAGTGCGAGTGGGTTGTGGTTCAACTCAATGCAAGGGAGTCCTCAGCAAGAATTCCCTTCGCCTCAGTGGAGACACCAAAGCGGAGGTCTACACATTCAAGCACACAACGGGGTGAAATCGTAGGTGCCATGATGCTATGGTTACGCAACCGCGCCCAATGGTTAATTTCCCTTGGTTGTCCTATCTCAAGCTGCTCATATAACTAATGCCGATGGGAGAGCCAACATTGTTTTAAAAAATATACCAAAAATTTATAAAACTCCGAAACAATGGTGGAACAAAGAACTTAAGACATGGTGCTTGACTTGATCATTCTATCTTTCAATTGCTCAAGACCTAAGTGAAGGCTAAGAATCCCTATAGTTGAAGGTAATATGGGTAAGTTTAAAAGTTAGACCAGTTTATTCTAATCCGGAGGAGAATTTTGATTGAACGCATGTGTACTTTTGAGGGGTGAAAGCATTGAAGCAACACCTGATCCGCTGTTCCCTCCCCCTCCATTACGGGGCATATGCATGGATTCTACAACTTGTTGTAGGTTTAATAGCACTTTCTTTGCTGGCCTGCATTTTTTTTATAGTCAATAGAAGTTCAGAATCGTTGCTAATGTTTCCTGCTCCCTGATTTTGATTTAGGAGAGGGAAGCCTCATCCCAGTTGGAAGCGGGCGATACCGAGGGATCGACCCTGTGATTCATTGATTAGTTTCAGGTTTGTAGTATCTGCTACGATGTATATTGCTACTGTTGATTTCAATTCTAATGCCTGCCCCTATCTGTTGCAGCAATGGTGTGTCAGCATTGCCATCGTAGGTACCACCAACAAATGCTCATCGTTTTCTCTGTGATAATTTCAGAATTAAAGAGTTTAGAAGTTCATTATGGTTCATCTAGACAGACCAATGGGTATGTAAGATCAATATGAATGTACATGAAAGAGAATATAATTGGTGGAATATTGAATATATTGCATTGGGCCTCATGGGCTGATTATATAGAGTACATAAGACTAACACCTCTCAAGGATAGGCAATGTGGTACTATTCCTAATACTCTAACACTCCCCCGCAGTCACAGCAGGAGCGCTACAGACGGTGAGACTGGAGAAGAAGCTGACAAGCTAACATTCCCCCCGCAGTCATTACAGTCAATGTGGCGTGTATGCTGTGGTTGGAGAAGAAGCCGATGAGTCCTCATGCAAGGCGGTAGCCCTTTGTGCCGATGTCGAGGTAGCCGAGCGTGAGGGCGTAGTAGCCGTGGTCGAGGAAGCCATGGTGATGTGGCCGCGGTCGTCGTAGTTGTGGTCGGGTAGCCTTGTCAATGGAGCTGCAGGTGCACAAGGGGCGCCATGGTGATATGACGGAGACACATCGAGGCAGTCGTTGTGGGAGGAGGCGATGCCGAAGTCGACGCAGTCAAGGCCGTCATGGACGTAGAAGAAAGACGACGACGCAATCGAGGCAGATGAGGTGGGAACGGGAGGGTCGATGCCGAAGTCGATGCAGTCAAGCCGCCTATGCGCCGAGGTGTGTGCTGGGTTTGCCAGTCCCAGCAACGCATCGGGGAAGAAAGCACACATCGGTGTTGCCAATACCGGGCGTACAAGGGAGAGGGCCCCAACCACAAGGACACGACATGGTTGTGCTGGACGAAGTAGAAGCAGTGCGAGAGCGACGCATTGGCGAGTGGAGCTTAGCGACGATGCGAGGGCCGGCGAGCTAGGCCCAGCGACGGCGAGGGTGTAGTTGCAGCTCGATGATGAAGACCCAATCAGTAGGACGAAGACCTTGTGCAGACGGAAACAGGTACGCGTCGGCGAGCACCGCGCAGTGACAACGTGAGACAGTACAACCATCGATGCACAGGGGACGGCGATGTAGATGCAACGGCGAGGTGGACACACGGGCGGCGGTGCTGCGGCCCGATGAGGCGACACAGCAGTAGCCCTGTTGCGCAAAGAAGATGCGCATAGTACTCAGCGATGGTGTCGATGCAGTCGATGCCGATGCCGGAGTAGTTCGCACGAGGTCGACGGGCGGTGGGCGACTCAATCCCGAAGTGATCGGGCAAACCAAAAAGATACAGTAGCAGTCGATCAGGTGTACCCAGCGTGACGACACGGCAATGGTGGTGCAACCTCATTAGGCGCGCTCCCTCAGCGACAGGTGCATAGCGGGGCGCGGACGTGCGGGGTCGAAGGCGCCGACGTAGATCGACGTAGTGGAGATGGGCAGATCCACCTCACTGCAGCGACACACCGGATCTGGCTACCTCCATGGCAGCATAGATCGGGGCGTGTGGCTGGGCCAGGCCACCACCACGGCGGCATGGGACGAGGCGAGATCCAGCAACCTCCATACGGTGAAGATCAGGAAGGCGTTGACAACGACAGCCCAGCGACGAGCCTGGGGATGAGGTAGCGGGCGACTGGGCGATGACGTAGGGGACATCCTGATCTGCTGTGTGACGACGACAATGGCTGCCGGATCAATAGGATCGGGCGCCTAAACGAGGGCGCTGCCCCCGACGGAGAATGGCCTCTCCCCGGGGGCGCACGGTGCGGAAGCGGCGGCGGCTAGGGTTAGGATCTAAACCTAGGCGAATGATACCATGAAAAAGAATTGTCATATCTCATTTTAAAGGACTAAAATAAGATATATAGAAGCCTTGCATGCGCCCTAGGATGTCGCACACATAAGTTGATAAATTATAAATAGTACCAAATCAGAGTTTATTACATATCGCATGAATAGCATGACGTAGTCTTTAACAAAAATAAGATATAACTAAGATAACTTCGGATGATAGCTCCACCACAGGAACAAGTCAACTCGATAACTCTCACTCCAATTTTGATCTGTTACCCATCCGGGATTTCCAAGTTATAAAATAAAACAAGTGTAAGCACGTACGTACTTAGCAAGCATAGCAAAGGGGTTCATGAGGCTCAAATAAGCAGACACTATTTAGACTGCATTTAGCTTTTAAGTATATGTCAATTTTTAGCATCTAGCAACAAGGTAGTGATATGCCCATAACCACATGATCAGAATAACATAAATAACAAGTAACACATGAAAGTCATAAATAAACAATTAGCAAGTTTTATTAATGATCAACTATTCCATAGATGTCTCCAAGGCCACCCTATCCGTGGGCACGGATGATATATCGGTTTAACTCTGCGCAGAGGTGTACACTTTCACTACGGGTCATGATCCTCAAATGCACGGGCTAGCTACTTCCCATAACACCAAGAACCATATAAAGCCACTCATAAGTTCGTCTAACAAGCTAGGGCCACAGGGTCATTGAATATAGAAAACCCCTCTCCCACTATGGCACATCCTAGTTATAACACACAATAGAGACGCAGCCCTATACCCAACTCACAGATCCTCTAAGCTGCTAGAAAAGGTCCTATGAATAACTATAGCCAGAGCCATGTAGCCCCCGCAGCTGTACGTTAAGTCTCGGAGGTTCACAAATAGATAGGATCTTATATAAAAAGGGTTTTCTCTTATTATTCATGGCAACATTATTAACCAAGTTCGTGATCATGATTTAATAGAGCATTAGCAGGCATACTACCCAAATGCATAACCCAAGGTGACAAGGTAACAAGAATTCAATCGCTAGGAAATTCTACTTAGGTAGCAAAGACACACATGTAATTTAGTGTTTATCATAAATAGGTAACAAGGATGTTCCAAAACTATACTTGCCTTGATCAAAGTTCTCCTACTGGACCTGCTGATCCTGGTCGTAGAAGTACTCTTGATCTCCCACGAACGGCTCACTCTCTAGATCCGATCAACAATCAGCAACACGCAAGCATCGAGCAACCATACACGAGCAAACAAATATATTCAATTAGAACAGTACACCACACCAATAGAACAGATTGAAAAGAGTTGATAAAACTATCCTACACGTCGCTACGATCACACAGACGTAAAGATCATCAAAATCAGAGCTATAACGAGAAAGTTATGAATTTTATAAGTTTTCCTATTGTAAAATAGTACAGTAAAATAAATCTCAGTTTTCAAAAGTTAGAAATAAATCTAACAATGGTACTAACACATAGATTATGAAATTACGAACCTAACGCAACTTGAACCGACCAAATCAGAATTAAAGCGGAGAAGTTATGAGCTTTTGAAATTAGTGACAAAACTGTAAATAAAGGAAAACGTATTTTTGAATCTGTTAAAGGAAAATACGCTTTTGAATGGAGAAAACGCATTCTGTGGAACCCGCAAAGGGCTCTTAACGAAATTAGATAGAAACCCAAGGGGTTTTCTGCAAAGTTGCCATGCGAAGGGGTATCGGCCGATGATGGCCGTCGAATCCAAGATGGACAGCTCAGATTAGAAAGGAGGGGGTGTGAGAGCGGCGCCGGACCGGAGAAGAAGGCCGGCGCGGCGGACGTCCGTGGCCGGCGGCGAAGGACCTCGCCGGCGTAGATGAAACCGACCCTATGGACCTCGGATTGACTCGGGACTTGAACCAAACAGACACGGAGCTCGTTGCGATCTCACCTGGCGTGAAGATGCCGACCGGGACAGAGGAAGGAGAGCGGGCAACGTACGGCGGCGACGGTGAGCTCCCTGTGAAAACTGGCGAAGCCATGTGAGCAAAGCGGTGAGGAAGAAAGAGGGAAAAGGAACTCGGCGACTTTGCGAACTCGAAGATGACCTCGGCAACTTGCTCACGGTGTCGATAAAGCAGCGGAATGGTGGAATCGAGTTACAAGGGCGGTGGTTAGGGTTTGCGGCGGCTTGGGTTGAAGCAGAGGCGGTGCTGCGTGAAACGACCTTGATTTCCGCGAAGGGAAATCCACAGTGTCGGAGTGTAATATGACCATTTAAATCATATTACCCGATAACAGTTGAATCTATAATCCATACATCGAACAAAAGAGTGCAAATAGAGGGAGTTACAATAACTTATTACATCGCCACAGGGCGGAATCAGAGTTCATGCAGCATAACAATAAAAGCTTGAGGTGCGGAAGCTATCTTCTTCTCTCCAACTTGAGCGTAGGCACGAAACCCTCAATCGCTGTACTCCCCAGATGAGTACTCACTCCTTGAACCTGAAACCAAATTTT
>CM041629.1:40264964-40366627 GCA_023333625.1 Bothriochloa decipiens
TATTTTAATCTCCAATAAACTAATTATGCACACGCATGCATATTCGTTGCAAGTGAGCCCTGCTAATGCTGCTAATAGCCGATGCTCCGAATTATCTGGATTTGCTAAAATCTATTGTCAACACATCTACTACATCCCCGTGCTGAGGAACTCCATCATCAGCTTGGGACAGCTGGATGAGAATGGCTCGCGCGTGGAGATCCAGGATGGTGTGCTTCGCATTTGGGATCCCCGTCACCGACTTCTCACCAAGGTGAACAGGGGAGCAACCGCCTCTATGTTCTTCATGTACAGTTGGCGCAACCCTTTTGTCTTGCAGCTCGGTGAGACGATGAGGCCCGGCGGTGGCACGAGCGCGTTGGGCACCTCAATTTCGAGGCCCTGAAGCAGCTCGGCAACAAGGAGATGGTGCAGGGCATGCCATGCGTTGACCACGTGGAGCAGTTCTGTGACACCTGCGTCCTCACCAAGCAGCGATGGCTGTCTTTTCCCTGCCAAGCAAGCTTCCGCGCCAAGGAGAAGCTGGAGCTCGTGCACGGTGATCTTTGTGGCCCGTGACACCAGCTACACCTGGAGGACAATGCTGCTTCCTCCTCCTTGTCGATGACGTGTCTCACTACATGTGGGTTGTCCTCCTCGACACCAAGGGGGCAGCCACAGATGCCATCAAGCACCACCAAGCTATTGCAGAGAAGGAGTGCAGCCGCAAGCTTTGGGTGCTGTGCATGGATAACGGCGGCGAGTTCATGGTGGCTGAGTTCATGACGTACTGCACCGATGAAGGGATCAAGCGCCACTTCACCGTGCCGAACACCCCGCAGCAGAACGACGTCATCGAGTGCCGTAACCAGACAGTGGTCGCCACCGCCCGCGCCCTGCTCAAGCAGAGAGGGATGCCGGTGATCTACTGGGGGGAGGCGGTGATGACTGCCATCCATATCCTCAACCGCTCGCCCACCAAGGCGCTTGACGGCAAGACGCCGTACGAGGCCTGGCACGGGCGAAAGCCAGTGGTGAGCCACCTCCGCGTCTTCGGCTGTCTGGCGTTCGCCAAGGAGCTCACTCATGTCGGCAAGCTCGACGACCAAAGCATTCTAGGAGTGTTCATTGGTTACGCGGAGGGCGCCAAGGCCTACCACATCCTCGACCCTGCGACACAGCGAGTCCCATCTCCCGGGACGTCGTGTTCGATGAAGGGCGAGGCTGGACCTGGGACACGGTGGTGGACGACGGCTCGACTTCAACCCTCAGGGACTTCATCATCGACTACGTCCACCTGGAGGGAGCCGGGGGAGTTAGTAGCTCATCTTCACCGAGCTCGTCCTCAACAACCGGCTCGCCATCAGCGTCGGCGAGCCCTCCACCGCCTCCGCCACCAGCGAGTCCACCACCACCGGCTACGCCATGCACTCCTACACTGGCTCCCCACTCTCTTGCACCGGCGCCGGCTTCTCCAAGATCGGCACCAGCAGCTTTGGCCCGTCAGCGTTCGATGGAGTTTGCCACTCCACTGTCCGACGATGAGGATCGTGTCGACGCCTACCACGACGATGAGCCTCTACGCTACCGCACCATGGACAACATCCTCGGCAACCAGCCTGTCCCTGGGTTGGTGGTACACGACTTCGAGGCGGATCTGCACTTGGCACATGAGGACGGTGAGCCTCACTCCTTCGCTGAGGCGGAGGGAGACGTGGCATGGCGTGCCACGATGCAGCAGGAGATGGACGCGGTCGAGCAAAACCGCACTTGGGAGCTCGCTGACCTCCCTCGTGGTCACCGCGCGATCACCCTTAAGTGGGTGTTCAAGCTGAAGAGGGATGAACCCGGTGCCATCGTCAAGCACAAGGCTCGCTTGGTGGCATGAGGTTTCGTGCAGCAGGAGGGGGTCCACTTCGACAATGCTTTCGCCCCTGTGGCATGGATGGAGTTCGTGTGACTCCTCATTGCGCTAGCTGCCCAGGAGGGCTGGCTTGTCCATCACATGGATGTCAAGTCGGCGTTCCTTAACGGCGACTTGAAGGAGGAGGTTTATGTACATCAGCCGCCGGGATTCGCAATTCCCGGCAAGGAGGGTAAGGTGCTTTGCCTGCGCAAGGCCCTCTACGGCTTGCGGCAGGCACCGAGGGCGTGGAATGCCACGCTGAATTCCACACTGAAGGGGATGGGCTTCAAGCAAAGCCCGCACGAGGTGGCCATCTACCGGCGGGGCAGTGGAGGAAAGGCCCTGCAGGTAGGAGTCTACATCGATGATCTTGTGATCACCGGTACCAAGGAGGTGGAGATCGAGGCGTTCAAGGAGAAGATGAGGGCGACTTTCCAGATGAGCGACTTGGGCCCTCTCTCCTTCTACCTGGGGATCGAGGTCTAGCAGGACAGCTCTGGCACCTCTCTTCGCCAGACTGCCTACGCCAAGTGCATTGTGGAGCTTGGCAGTCTCACCGGCTGCAACCCAGCCCACACTTCTATGGAGGAGAGGCTGAGGCTGAGTCAGGAAAGTACAAAGGAGGAGGTGGACGCGACGCAGTATCGGCGCATTGTGGACAGCCTTCGCTACCTTGTCCAACGCGACCGGACTTGGAGTTCGCCGTCGGCTATGTCAGCTGGTTCATGCAGCGACCAACGACGGAGCACCAGCAGGCCATGAAGAGGATCCTCCGCTACGTCGCAGGCACCTCTGACTATGGCTTGCACTACCCGAGGTGCCCCGGCGCGGCACATTTCATCAGGTACAGTGACAGCGACCACGCCGGCGACATCGACACGAGCAAGAGCACCAGTGGGACGTTGTTCTTCCTCGGCAAGTGTCTGATCAGCTGGCAGTCGGCCAAGCAGTAGGTGGTGGCTCTGTCCAGCTGCAAGGCAGAGTACATCGCAGCCACTACCGCTTCTACTCAGGCTCTGTGGCTGGCTCGGCTGCTTGGTGATCTCCTTGGTAGAGACGCAGAGGTAGTGGAGCTCAGGGTGGACAGCAAGTCCGCCTTGGCCTTGGCAAAGAATCCAGTTTTCCATGAGCGTAGCAAGCACATCCGGGTGAGGTACCATTTCATCAGGAGCTGCCTGGAGGAAGAGAGTGTCCAGGCCAACTACATCAACACCCAAGACCAGCTCGCCGACTTCCTGACCAAGTCCCTTGGGCGACTCAAGTTCCAGGAACTTCACGCTAGGATCAGAATGGCTCAGATACCTCACAAGGAGCCACACAAGACTTAGGGGAGAGTGATGGATAAGTATTGTGTTGGCTGTGGGGCTGCTGCAGTACGCAGCACATGTTTCTCTGTGTGTCAAGGTCAACATCTTTGACTGTAGGACAGCAGTTAGCATCTGCTTTTAGGACCACATCTAGGACAATATCTAGGACATCTAGGATAGCATCTTAGTGTCAGCTTAGACTAGCATCTTAGACTAGCATCTTGGCATATGCCTGGCTGCCTAGCAGCCCTATAAATATGTATCCCCAACCCCTCAGGTTGGCATCGCATTGTGTGAGAAATAAACCCAGAAAATTGCCCCAACTCTGAGTTCTCCAAGTGTGATCCTCTTGATGAGAGTAAGGATCCTGCTCACACCTAGAGCAAGGATCCAGAGACTGACAGTTTGTCGAGAACAGGACACATCAGAGACTGTGCAGAAACATCAACTTGGAACAATTATTACTCACAGCTCAGAACAGATCTAAAGATGATTCTTGTGGCATTAGAAAGATACGGAGTTCTAGTTATTTCCATAAAAATTTCACCAGATTTGAAGTAGCCAATTTTGAGATATATTAGAAATATTGCAGACTAATCCAGAACTTCAGCACCAGACAAATTTGAGATTGACCAATCCAAACTTTATTAAAGACCCCAAAACTCTAATATGTTTAACTAAAGAACATTGCGGACATGTCCACAAAGCTCCAACACTCATTGCAAAGAATCAAATCACCCATAAAGCAAAAAGATAACTCAACTAGCACATCAAAAGAACTTCCCTATCTTTTTTACCAAAAGTAGCCAACAGTCTATGGCTTACTTGATCATTAGCCAAAGTTCACTCACACATAAAAGACTCAACTAGACTTGACTATCGCATTCAAAATGACATAATACATAAGGGATTTCTTAAGCCTATGGTCAGGGTGGACTGTCAAACTCCTCATAAATCTTTAGTGGACTTGGTGATGACAACACGTCTTTATCATCTTCACTATTCTAGTCCTCCTCTAGGATTTCATCCCTATGCTTCATTGACTCGTACAAAACACACGGTGGGTAGTAACCTCTGGTGGAGTTGCGAGCAATTTGTAAGCACGAGTCATCCATAAAATTAGAATAAGTTAAGTTAGAAGCAATATTTTTATAATAGAATAAGAGGAAAGTAGCACAAAAGTTTTAGAAAATAACAAGGCCCAGATAGTAAGCAAGAATCAAGATAAACAAAGAGAGCTAAAAGCAACCATTCTAACTAGGCTTGCGTCCTACAGTCAACCTGGCTCTGATACCAATCTATCATATCTCATTTTAATGGACTAAAATAAGATATATAAAAGCCTTACATGCGTCCTAGGATGTCACACACATAAGTTGACAAATTATAAATAGTACCAAATCAGAGTTTATTACATATCGCATGAATAGCATGACGTAGTCTTTAACAAAAATAAGACATAACTAAGATAACTTCGGATGATGGCTCCACCACAGGGACAAGTCAACTGGTTGACACAAGCTAGTAGTTGTGTCGATAACTCTCACTCCAATCTTGATCTGTTACCCATCCAGGATTTTCCATGTTATGAAATAAAACAAGTGTAAGCACGTACGTACTTAGCAAGCATAACAAAGGGGTTCATGAGGCTCAAATAAGCTGACACTATTTAGACTGCATTTAGCTTTTAAGTATATGTCAATTTTTAGCATCTAGCAACAAGGTAGTGATATGCCCATAACCACATGGTCAGAATAACATGAATAACAAGTAACACATGAAAGTCATGAATAAACAATTAGCAAGTTTCATTAATGATCAACTATTTCATAGATGTCTCCAAGGCTACCTTGTCCGTGGGCACGGACGATATATCGGTTTAACTCTGCGCAGAGGTGTACACTTTCACTATGGGTCATAATCCTCAAATGCGCGGGCTAGCTACTTCTCATAACACCATGAACCATATAAAGCCACTCATAGGTTCGTCTAATAAGCTAGGACCGGAGGGTCATTGAATATAGAAAATCCCTCTCCCACTATAGCACATCCCAGTTATAACACACAATGGAGAGGCAGCCCTATACCCAACTCGTAGATCCTCTAACCTGCTAGAAAAGGTCCTATGAATAACTAGAGCCAGAGACATGTAGCCTCCGCAGCTGTACGTTAAGTCCCGGAGGTTCACAAACAGATAGGATCTTATATAAAAAGGGTTTTCTCTTATTGTTCATGGCAACATTATTAACCAAGTTACATGATCATGATTTAACAGAGCACTAGCAGGCATACTACCCAAATGCATAACCCAAGGTGACAAGGTAACAGGAATTCAATCGCTAGGAAATTTTACTTAGGTAGCAAAGACACATGCACATGTAATTTAGTGTTTATCATGAATAGGTAACAAGGATGTCCCAAAACTATACTTGCCTTGATCAAAGTTCTCCTGCTGGACCTACTGATCCTGGTCGTAGAAGTACTCTTGATCTCCCACGAACGGCTCACTCTCTAGATCCGATCAATAATTAGCAACACGCAAGCATCGAGCAATCATACACGAGCAAACAAATAGATTCAATTAGAACAGTACACCACACCAATAAAACAGATTGAAAAGAGTTGATAAAACTATCCTACACGTTGCTACGATCACACAGACATAAAGATCATCAAAATCGGAGCTATAACGAGAAAGTTATGAATTTTACAAGTTTTCCTATTGTAAAATAATAGAGTAAAATAAATCTCGGTTTTCAAAAGTGGGAAATAAATCTAACAATGGTACTAACACGTAGACTATGAAATTACGAACCTAACGCAACTTGAACCGACCAAATCAGAATTAAAACGGAGAAGTTATGAGCTTTTGAAATTAGTGACAAAACTATAAATAAAGAAAAACGTATTTTTAAATCTGTTAAAGGAAAATACGCTTTCCAATGGAGAAAACGCATTCTGCGGAACCCGCAAAGGGCTCTTAACTAATTAAACAGAAACCCGAGGGGTTTGCTGCAAAGTTGCCATGCGAAGGGGTATCGGCCGATGATGGCCGTCGAATCCGAGATGGACGGCTGAGATTAGAAAGGAGGGGGTGTGAGAGCGGCACCCGGCCGGAGAAGAAGGCCGGCGCGGCGGACGTCCATGGCCGGCGGCGAAGGACCTCGGATTGACTCGGGACTTGAACCAAACAGACGCGGAGCTCGTTGCGATCACACCTGGCATGAAGTTGCCGACCGGGACAGAGGAAGGAGAGCGCGTGACGTACGGCGGCGGCGGTGAGCTCACTGTGAAAACCGGCGAAGCCGTGTGAGCAAAGAGGTGAGGAAGAAAGAGGGAAAACGACCTCGGCGACTTTGCAAACTCGAAGATGACCTCGGCGACTTGCTCACGGTGTCGATAAAGAGGCAGAATAGTGGAATCGAGTTCAAAGGCGGCGGTTAGGGTTTGTGGCGACTCGGGTTGAAGCAGAGGCGGCGCTGCGCGAGGATTCGGGTGAAGGTTGAAGTGGCGTGCGGCGCTTACTATTTAATGCCGGGTCGGCTTGGGGAGCACGGAAGGACGCGGCATCGTGGCAGACGCGGACTCCGGCTCTGCGGTGTCCTGATCGGACACGAGCAGAGGAAGGGGGAAGGTGCCGACAGGCGGGTCCTGACCGTTAGTCGGATGGAGAGAGAGGGAGGCGGGCACGCAGCACGGCGGCTTGCTGGGCCGTGGCCTTGCGGCCCAGGAGGGAGGAGCGGCGCACTGGCGGCCCTTCGGGCCAGAGCAAGGGAAGGAAGGGAGGTGTAACACCTCTGGTGTTATATTAACTAAAACCTGCCATGTCATCATATGCATTGCAAAGCATTCATGGTTAAGTCAACTTTAATGTGCATCAACTAAAATAAGTTTACATTTCATAGGTTGATTGAGTTTCTGGAATGACTTGTCACATGAAATGATAAAATCTTATTTTCGAATGTCATCGTAAATGCTTAGTTTATACTCTATGTACTTGAGGTGTAAACTGTGTTTACACTAGTATCAAGCATAGTGTATAAGTCTAAGTCTAACCCTAAAAATGATTTCCATATTTGAAATTAAATTTGGATTTCCAAACTTATTTCTAAACCTGGCTATCCAAGTTTAAATTCAAATAGGAAATGCTATAAAAGGTTTTTCAAAAGTCAATTTGGTCAACCAAGGGTGTAATTGGGTCAATGATCTAAAAATGTCCTTGGATGATGTTTGTGATCATTAATAACCAACCAATTAAATTAGAAACCAAATTAAGTTTAAATTCTATTTCAAAAACCCTTTATTTCCAACCCTAGTTTTATCCCCTTTTCTCTAATTCAAATTTTATAAGGAATTTGGAGATACTCTAAAAAGATAGTTTGTAGATCTTGACAGGAGCTACAAAGTTGGCATACAAAGTTCTTCAAGTTTCCAAAAGGAATTTCAAATTAATTTGAAAATACAGTTTCTAGCATTTATCCCCTTTTGAATTTAAAACCATAATTTAAAAATTATGCATAATTTGGGGAAACTTTGTACATGAAAAATGTTTGGTTTGACAAACTCAACATTTCATAGTTTTGAAGATTTTCAAGTTTTATTTAAAAATCAAAAGTAATTTCAAATGTTTATTTCTATGGTTAATCCCCTTTTCAAATCTGAATTCAAATTTTAAAATTTAAACAGAATTTGAAGATGCCCATTAAAGGAAAAGTGTAGCTCTTGAAAAGTTATACAAATGATGTTTTTGGAGATTTTCAAGTTTTTATTCAAATTTTGGAGTAATTTGTATTTTAAACCAAGTGGCAATTCTGTAAATACCCTGAACAGCACCCAACCCTATCGGCGCCCGCCATGACCGGCTTCACACCGCGCGCCGCCGTCCACCGCCGCGCCTTCTCGGCCGCCCGCGCGCTCACAGACGCGCGAAGGTTCACCGTCGCCGTGTCAGCTGCTCATTCATCATCTTCTTGCTATAAATAGCCGTCGGTCGTCGTCATTCTTCTTCTTTCTTCCTCCCGCCGCCGTCGCCGACGATCTCCCTCCGCCGTCGAAATTCGCCGTCGACGCTCCACCTCTGTCTAATTGCCCTCGCTCAAAGCTCCGCCACTTCATCACGGTTCTTTTGGGCCAGTTCAAGCTCACTCTCATCGCCCGAGTCACCCCCACTCGATCTTCTTCCCCGCGGCCAGTCAGTCGCGCCACCGTCGCCATCTCCGCCATTTGCTGTCGCCGGAGGTGAAAATATTTTACCTTCGACCCTTTTATCGTGCTCTCCGTGTTATCCTGCGTCTGATGCGTACCTTGGTTTGGGCAGCGCATTACCGGAGGTCGCCGTAACATCGTCGTGCCATCGGAGCGCCGCCGCCGCCATCACCGCCGTCGACCACAGCAACCCAGCCACTCCGGACCTCCCTTAACGTGCGCATCAGCGCCGTGGTGAGCTCCTGCGTCTATTCGTGTTATCAATTTCATCCATCTCGCATCGGGAGTTGTTGTAGTGCAGTTCGAAGTCGTCGGAGTCCTGCTCGAGGGCTCGGCCGACTAGTCGAGGGGGTGACGGTCGAGGTGCGGACTCGAATCGAGGGGTCGAGTCGAAGGGTGCACTGTTCTCGAGGGTATTCGAGGGTTGCACTGTTCTCGAAGGGGTCGAGTCGAGGAATCGAGTCGAGGGATCGAGTCGAGGAATCGAGTCGAGGAATCGAGTCGAGGGATCGAATCGAGGAATCAAGTCGAGGGGTCGAGTCGAGGAACCGAGTCGAGGGGAGGCTCGTTCGTCGGGCAGAGTTCCGTACTCGAGGGGAGGCTCGTTCGTCGGGCGGAGTTCCGTCCTCGAGGGGAGGCTCGTTCGCTGGGGGAAGTTTCGTCTTCGAGGCTGGTCCATTCGCTCGAGCGGAGTTCCGTCTTCGAGAGGACGCCCGAATTGTAACCCCGAGTGTACAGTACCTAACCGCTCGATCGCTCCTCGAGCAGGACTTGGTTTCGAGCCGCCATAGCCCGTCCGTGAGTTAGCCGGGCATGTCTTAGCCTGCGGGACCTCGAGCGTCGATAGCCAGCTCGAGGCATCGCCGGTCAACCCCGGCGGGGTCGGCTGTTGACCCAGAGACACTGTGCCGATTTTCTTTTTCTATTTTCAGAAAATGATTTAAATGCTATTTTTCCTTGAAAATTTATAGTAATTCATATATAGCTCCAAAAATTCTAAAAATTTTTGTGAATGTTCTTTATGGTGTTATCTACCTAGGAAAAATATGAAATGCCAAATTTGATAACTTTAATTTTTATGTCTTTGTTTAATGTTTTTAAATAATTAAGTAAACTCTTTAGTTAACCTAATCATTATAGGATTTGATTGACCTTGAGATTGATTGATGACCTTAGGTCATTAACCCTAATGACCTTTGGCACTTTAATTAATTGTTTGCGCTTATCTTAATCATGTTATTAGGATTTAATTAACGTTATTTTATGTGTTTAATTAATTATAAAAAAATGACGTAGTTAACCCTAACAAATTATATAAGCGAAGTTTTGTTGGCTTGCAACTTTATCATTAAGAAGAGTTGTACTCAAGCCCTTAATCTGATCATACACTCATCAAGCATCATGTTTACTATTCCATCATGTAAAGCATATTAATTATCGAATAGTTCCCTTTAACGGAGAGTTAACGTATCACTCAGATCCGAAGGACGAGCAGATTCAAGAATCGAGAGTTGATTCAGAGTTCGAGAACTTCTACCCCGAACATCAAGGCAAGCCCCGGATGCATCTAAACCCTATTCTATTTATAAATGTTTTACTGCTTCAGCTCTGGTATGTTGCATTCAGTAATAGGAGTTGAGTGAAAACCCACAAAATTGCATTACCTGTCTTATTCCTTATCCCTTGTTACCTAATGAAAGATAAGTAGTAATGCTTAGCCCTGCTCATTTATTTATTTATTCAAAGGCAGAAGAATGAAAAAGATGAGATTGGTTTTATTGTTGGAATCTTGATGATAGTAAGAAATCGAGTCCGGACGGCGAACTTGCACTGGGAATGGAGTCCCTCTGTAGTGTTCTCGTCTGTTGATGCCCTAGGTCCCGTGCGTTGGTGAACTGTATGATATCGAGAATGTAGAAATCCACATGCATGAAGTGGTATACGGATGGTTGGAGCCGTGTATGCCATGGAGTGACCTAGCGTGGGGTCAGAGAATCCCATCTGCTGTCATAGTGTGTTTTACTGTGGGGTTAAGTTCCCATGTATCTCGGTACGCTGGGCCACAGAGCTCACGTGTATCATGTGGCGATATATGGTTGAGGTTGTTATCCCGGTATATCGGTGTACCTGGGGTGCTTCGGAGTTAAAGTCTCCGGTATGCCCAGTCGCCTAGGTCCCAGCTGGGTATGGAAATGGATTCGAATCGCCGTTGCTTCTCGGAGAAGAAGACTCGATCGTTGTTCATCGTCGTAGTAACAACTTGAACAAAAGTTAAGATTCAATAATGAAGTTGAGTGATAATGGGAGTTAGCCCAAGCAAACTTCTCTTTCTATAAAGCTTTTACGCAAAATTTCTTATCTCCTACAGACCTTACCTTGTCCCTCTAGCCTGCATTTCTGTTTTCTCTACCCTTCTCTTTCGTCGGGTCAGTCTTGTTGAGTACTTTGTACTCAGGGTTTGTTGAACCCTTGTTGCAGGTGAGCCTCATGGGCAGGAGTGCTTTGCATCCTGCTGCATGACAGTCGTCGAGGAAAGCGACGAAGAGTAAAGGAGTTCAGCTCTTGGGCAGAGCTTTTGTTAATATTGTAATCTACTGCTACTCCACTACTATTATGGCGTGTATAATCCAAACTTATTGATGTAAATATTTGAAAGTTAGAGTTTTATAAACTTATGTTATTGTAAGTCTTCCGCTGTTTTACTCCATGGTACTTTATTTATATGAAACTGTTGTAATACTGCAATATCTCTCTACAACGATTGATTCTGCTCGGAGAATCGTGGATGATTCGGGATTTACCCGACAGACTTCTTAAGTCGTATGGAACACAGTCATGGTTATTTGGAGTCTGTTTAGACAATAATCATGCGTGTGGGCCGTATGATTTAGGAGGTTCTGCCACAGGAGGAGGGGAAGCGGGCCGGCCAGGCCGCTTGGGCCAGAAAGAAGAAAGGAGGGGGAGGGAAAATAAAAAGTTTTTCTTTTATTTGAACCATTTTTCAAATGAAATTTCAAAAGGATTTTGAAATCCAATTCAAACTCAACAAAATCCAAACATCACAATAAAAATTATGCAGCAGCATGAATGCACAAGCATGCTTCTTGTCCTATAATTGATTTTAATTTTATAAATAATATTATTTCTCCTAGGTTAAATGCTCACAACATTGCATAAATAAATCAATTTGATTATTTTAAAATTATGTAAATTTTAGGGTGTTATAAGAATATAATTGGTGGAATATTGAATATATTACCTTGGGCCTCATGGGCTGATTATATAGACTACATAGGACTAACACCTCTCAAGGATAGACAATATGGTACTATTGCTAATACTCTAACAGTACATATGTGCACAACAGAAAACAAATACCTTTTCTGATTGTTTGATTGGCGACACAGGTGGAGAAACGATACTAATGCTATACTTTCTGATGAAATGGGTCTGGGACAAACTATCCAATTTGTTTCCATGCTTGGCTTCCTTCATGTAATTATTTCTCATTGTATTTGCTTGTCATCATTATGATGAATGAAATTGCCTTTTTATATTAATATCTGACATATCTGTCGCAGAATGCTCAAGAAATCAATGGTCCATTTCTTGTAGTTGTGCCACTGTCAACATTGTTGAACTGGGTAAAGGAATTTTGGAAGAGGCTGCCCAGCATGAATATTGTCATTTATGTTGGCAACCGTGCTTATCATAACTGATGAAGGTTAGACAGCTCTGCATTCTGTTTACCATATGTTCCTTCCAATTTGTCCTTTGTTTTAGTTTCTTTGCGGCAGGTTGTCACGAGTCTTTTTGTGTTATACATAGTTACCTGTCTAAGCAACTGTCTCTGCTCCATACGTAATAATAATGATAGTTGCTTTTGTTCTCCACGAAAAATAGAAGTTTCGGTTAAATGGGAAAAGATAGAGATATTCTTGATGGACTAATTAGCTCTCTTTTAGGATTCTATGTTCACTTACTGAGATGGTACCTCTGTACTGTTTGTGTTTTTCTGTTTTTATCTACATATTCTTGCCCTCAATAATGAGAATGCTGTTATTATCAGAGACTAAGCGTGCATATGCAGGTGTTGGTTTGAAAATAAAGATCTCACTCATTTATTGATTAGACTTATACTTACGTTTTCCCTGCACAGGTAAGCAGCTTGCTTACCAGCACACACACTCACTCACTATGGCTAGAGGTAGAAGAAGACCCTGAGCACGCACACAGAGCTGAGAAATTACATTACTAGGGATACATACATATAAAAGTGGTTCAGTTTGTTGAAATGCAGTCTACCTCTGCTGTCCTAGTAGCTGGGTCCTCCATGAAACAACTGATGTACCAACAGCCGGGTATGTGTGAGGTAGCGTAGCCCGCCGATGATGCTCTGGTAGCACGTCGCGTCCACCTTTGCAGTGGTGCTGTGCTTGCTTAGCTTCAGCCACTCCTTCGTCGAGGTCGCGCATGGCTTGCAATCATTCATGTCACTTCAGCAACTTCTCTGCGTAGGCGCGCTGGCCTAGGAGATGTGCTACTTCCCCTGCCTCACCTCAATGCCAAGTATCTTCAGGCCTTGATACCTTGTCCAGCCAGAAATCCCGGATGGCATAGATGCAAACCTCTTTAGCTCTTCCAACTTTGGAGTTTAAGAACTAGAGCTTGTCTTGAGGGCAAAGCAGTTTCCAACTAAGAACTTGAGACATGGTGCTTGACTTGATCGTTCTATCTTTTAATTGCTCAAGACCAGTTTATTCTAACTAAGTGAAGGCTAAGAAGCCCTATAGTTGAAGGTAATATGGGTAAGTTTGAAAGTCAGACTAGTTTATTCTAATCCGGAGGAGAATTTTGATTGAACGCATGTGTACTTTTGAGGAGTGAAAGCATTGAAGCAACTCCTGATCCACTGCCCCCTCCCCCTCCATTACGGGGCATATGCATGGATTCTGCAACTCGCTGTAGGTTGATATCTTAGTTTAATAGCACTTTCTTCGCTGGCCTGCATTTTTTTTATCGTCAATAGAAGTTCAGAATCGTTGCTAATGTTTCCTGCTCCCTGATTTTGATTTAGGAGAGGGCTGCCTCATCCCAGTTGGAAGTGGGTGATACCAAGGGATCAATCTTGTGATGCATTGATTAGTTTCAGGTTTGTAGTATCTGCTACGATGTATATTGCTACTGTTGATTTCAATTCTAAAGACCCTGCCCCTATCTGTTGCAGCAATGGTGTGTCAGCATTGCCATCATGATGTTTCCTGTGTATCAGCAATGGTGCCCCCTTCCTTGCTTGCCAGATCATTAGTCTTGGTGAGTTTCTACTTACTATATAGTCTATTCTATATTTATATTGCTGAAAGATTTATGCCAGATCATTGCTGAAAGGCTTCTCATGATGTGTGCAGTTTTGGATTACACAAAGGCCAAGCCAAACATCATGTTGCTGGAAACTGAACATAATTGTAAGCTGTTTCAAACCATAGGAGGCCGTTCAAGACAACAAACATGTTGAACCACTACTTGGATTGTTCACTTGAAGAGCAGCGATCTTGCCTTGCCTCCTTGGGTAGCCAGATCGGAAGTAGCATCGGTGACTCCCTTCGGTCATCTCAAAATCTCGTCTTCCTCAAACCACAACAAACATGTTGAACCACTACTTGGATTGTTCACTTGAAGAGCAGCGATCTTGCCTTGCCTCCTTGGGTAGCCAGATCGGAAGCAGCATCGGTGACTCCCTTCGGTCATCTCAAAACCTCGTCTTCCGCAAACCGTTGTTAACCTTCTTTATCCATTTGTTCAGTTTTTCCCTTCCTTTATGTTAGTATTAGCATTACTCCGATGTTCCCAGTGATTCTGATTTCAAACACAGATCAAAAAAACCTAACAGGTTGCATCAGAAACCTGTGGGCCACAGTGACGTTGCCCCAGTCAATTCTCATAACGAGCTTCGAACTTCTGGAAGGAGGTGGACGGTGAAAAAGATCCCATATGCTGAAAGCGAAGAAAGTGAAATAGCAACAAAAGGTGAGCTCAATACAAACTATTAGTGAAATAGCAATTTTGTCACTGAGGAATCATAATGGATAACTGGCTAACTAGTTCTTGTCATGTATGGCTTGATATCAGGCTGGATTGCACATGTATTATATTCTTGATGTTGTCATTCAGTTCCTGATTCTCACTTTTAAGTTGCTTCTTTGACAATAGAGAATATCTGTCTTCTAAACTTTCCTCTCTATTTTGTTGCCTAAGGCAACGTTATTATGGTGCTAATTTAAGTTTCTTCTATTTAATGTAATCTTAGCTCATGAAGGAGAAGCTGGAAGAGGAAGATGGAGAATGAATCAAAAAAATCCTTGGCATCAACCCAAGGGTGTGCTAAAGAGCCGATAAGGAATCACCAGTAAGCTCAACCTACCGTTGTCAGCCTAACATCAGACTTCGATCAACAGCGGGATGAAATAGAGTTCTATATAAAATGGAAAGGCCAGTCTTACCTGCATTGTCAATCGAAGACATTATCAGAACTCCAAAATGTAAGTACTTATAGATTATGTTATCTGTATGTTAGTTTAGGTGTATGTGCTTAATCCTTTGTCCTCGTTCTTTCTAAATCTGCTTTCATTCGTATAACCTCTACATGACAAGTTAGTGGATTCAAGAAGGTAATAAATTACATGCTAAGAGTTGCTGACGAACAGAGGTACAAGAGGGCACTATCACGTGAAGAGGTAAACCAGTAGACCTTTCATTTCAATCTAACTTGAGTTGAGGCATGACACCTTTTGTATCTTAGCATCCAGAGTATAAATAGTAACTTTATATAGAACTTCAAAATGTAAAGGAAAATTTGTGCTCTTCCTGTTATGGAATTATGGAAGGTCCTTTTTTTCGCATAGTAGTTATTTTGATGATGTTCAAAATTAAGTCAATGTTAGGTTTATATTCCGTGCTATTAATTAGTGATTATGGAGTGCTATTAATTAGTGCTTCTTTACTTGGCAAAATATTGGCATTAATTTGATATGTTTCTCTGGTTATGCCAACATATTCATATCAGATTGAGGTGCATGATGTGGGCAAGGAGATGGAACTGGATCTTATTAAACACTGCAGTCAGGTGACTTTTGATATACACTGTTCATTATCGCTTTGCATGTTTTCAAAGCTGATGGAGATGATATGGTTCCGGAATATTTAGTCAAATGGCAAGGACTTCCTTATGCAGAATTTACCTAGTAATTTTTGTGGCATGGTATCCAGTTATATGGTTATGATTATTTTTTTCTCGAAAACGCAGTAGAGCTGCGCTTCATTATATTAAGAAGAAATAAAGGGGCAGAGCCCTACAACACAACACACACCAAACACAACCCACACACACACCAATCATAAGCCTTACACTTCAAAGTTACATTCACGCCCGCAAAAGAGACAGTGAAGCGACCAAAAGGACTAGCACTAATCTAACCACCAAGGAGAGGGGCTATCAAGGAGAACAGACCCTTAGCTAGACTCCACAACCAGTGCTCTTCTCCAGCAAGGATGAGTGCACCGCCAAGGCTTGGAATAGTGCCATCAAAAACACAACGGTTCCGATGGTTCCAAAGAGTCCATGCCCCAAGCACAATGAGGGAGTTGAGACCTTTCTGTGTCAATCCGCTTGTTGCTCCACTTGCTTGTTCCCACCAGCTATCAAAAGAAGTGTTTGAAGGTTGTGGTGACAAGGAATGGAGGCCGACTTGCCTTAAAAGATAATACGAGAATTGCCTAGCAAAGACACAAGAGACTAGAAGGTGGTTGATAGTCTCATCTTCCTGGTCACAAAAAAGGCACTTCTCATGATGAGGCAGCCCACGCCGCGCGAAGCGATCCGCTGTCCAGCACCGATTATGGGCCACCAACCATAGGAAAAAATGGCACTTGGGCTGTGCCTTGGTTCTCCAAATCCGCTCATAAGGTCTAAACTGAGTAGTTCCTAGGAAGAAACCCTCATAAGTAGACTTGGCTTAGTATTGCCCACTATTTGATAGCCACCAAATGTGGACATCTTCAACATCAGGCTCTAATTCAAAGTTTTACAGCACTTCCCAAAGATGGAGGAAGTCCACTATAACACCAACTGTGCGGGCTCCCTTGATATCCAGAATCCAGCTGTGATCAGTAAGAGCTTCCTGGACAGTATGTCATTTCACCCTTCTCTTTGGTATGACTTCTAATAATCGAGGGGCAAGATCAGCAATACACTGTCCATGGATCCAACGATCAGTCCAGAACAATGTGCGATTCCCATTGCCTACTTCTGATATAACAGCCACCGAGAAGAAGGCATTGACTTGCTCCAGGATCTGAATAGGAAGGGCAGCCCAAGGGCGGTGAGGTTCAGTCTTTTTCAGCCAAGCCCACCTCATCCTTAGTGCCCAACCGAGATGTTTGAGATCAGAATTCCAAGTCCACCAAGCTCACGAGGGCGGGTGACCTTTTCCCAAGCCACAATAGCACAAGGGAGAAGTTGCTGAATCAATTCCATTTCTGTATCCCCACACCTGATTGGTAGCACATTGCTTTTGAGGCCAGAAGCTTCACCAAAAAGTTGGAGGATACTCATTGTGATATTTATGTCCAGTGCCTTCGGGCGGAGAAAAAGAACCACATCGTCTGCATAGAGAGAAATGCGATGTTGGAGAGCTCGAGATGAAAGTGGCCGCAACAAACCATCAGCAGCTGCCTTGCTACCATATGTCCCAACACATCCATAACTAGAATAAAAAGCATGGGCAATAATGGGTCGCCTTGTCTTAATCTGCGCCGGTGAGAAATACGCTCCCTAGGTATACCATTCAAAATCACTTGAGTAATAGAGGAGGAGAGCAGTCCACTGAATATGTCTCTCCAAATTTGGCCAAATCCTAAGTGTTGCAAGACCTCTAGCAAAAAGGGCCAAGAAACTGAATCAAAAGCCTTCGAAATATCTAATTTGAGAAGGATTCTAGGCTGCTTCTGTTGATTGAGAAATCTTGCAGTTTGCTGAACAAGCATGAAGTTGTCCTGTATGAAGCGGCCCTTTATAAATGCACTTTGATTAGGTGACACCATCTGCTGCAGCCTGCATGCAAGTCGATTAGCCAACAATTTAGTGATCAATTTAGCAACACTGTGAACCAGGCTGATAGGCCAAAAATCCCTTGGCTGCTCTGCTTCTTCTTTCTTAGGTAGAAGGGTGATGTAGGCTGCATTAAGAATTTCAAAACCTACAAATTTCCTACTCCACACCGCAGAAACTGCAGCCACAATATCATTTTTTTATAATTGGTCAGCAGACCTTGTAAAACCGTCCAGTAAACCCATCTGGACCAGGCGTTTTGTCTGGAGGCAGCTGCTTGATTGTGTTCCACACCTCTTCCTCCGTAAAAGGGAGTTCAAGGTCAGCCAGATCATGGGGGACAATTCCAAGCTCATCAAGATTCCAAGTAAATTCTCATAGAAATCATCAACCATGCCAACGCATCGACATTTGCTCTCGACGACGAACAACTTGATGGTGTCTCCTAGGTATTGATGACTAATAGATTTTTTTACACTCGAACCCGAAATTGTGGGTACCAAAATTTGTGAGTAGTGTTTTTTTAGGCGAAGATCGGATAGCAATTTTCATTACCTAATTTCTCAATCACCCAAATTACCCAACCCAAAAAAATCGGGTAACCCGAATGCCCAGGGCTAATGCCAAGGTAGTAGGAGATTGTGCCAAGATCTCATCTCGAAACGAGCAGCCATCTCACGCTTAAGCCATCAATTTCCTCCACACGCGCTCTAGTGATGATCAAGTCATCCACATATACGCTGACGACGAGATCCTCCTTCCTCGTGCTCTGTTTTGCAGCGCGTGAACCCAAGTACCCCAGCGTGGCGTCGAGCTTGGTGTTCCATGCCAGCGGTGCCTGCCTCAGCCCGTACAAAGCCTTGCGCAACCATAGCACCTTATGCTCTTGTACCTTCACGACGAAGCCTGGAGCTTTCTTGGTGAAGATCGTCTCTGTTAGCTCGCCGTTGAGGAACACAAACTTGACATCGAGATGGCGGATTCGCCAATCCTTCGTGGCCGCCATGGCCAACAGCAAGCGAACGGACTCCATTTGCGTTGCCAGAGCAAAGACTTCCTCGAAGTCGATGACCTCACGTTGCAAAAAAACCATGGGCAACAAGCCAGGCCTTGTACTTGAGAATGGCACCATGCTCATCTCACTTCACCATGTAGACCCACTTTAGCCCAATCAGTCTGCAGCCTGCTGGTGGATCAACCACCTCTTATGTCTGGTTGTCCTGTACTTCATCTCTTGCAACGTTGCCCGACACCAATTTGCATCGCGCTCAGCCACTGCAAATGTTGGTGGCTCCTTTCCACTGACAAGGAGCAACTCTGGGTCATCGAGAAGCTGACTGGCCAATCCAGGAGCTCCCCCTTCGCCGATGATGTTGTTCACCTATCTGAACAGGACCTCCTCGCCGTCGTGGAAAGCATCCACTTACTTGTCGATATCGATGGGTGGGGAAGCAAACTACAGTGTTGGTGTCCCTTGTCTCGCTGTCGCAGGGACTGTGTTGGAGGTGAATGCACTGCTGCTGGTGGAGACTGCTTTCCAGCAGTAGCAATCTATTGTCTAGTAGCAGTAGCAATAGTAGTATGCTCTCCGGCATCTCCTCCTTGGATCACCAAGTGCTCAATGATAAATGTGCTGTTGACGCTAGTAGCTTCTCCAAGCCTGAGTCTTCCCAGTCCCAAGCTGCCATCTCATCAAACACCACATCCCTAGAGATCACCACCTTGCATGTCTTGGGTTCATAGTGCTAATAGGCTGTGCTGCCCTCCTCGTAGCCCAACAGCACCATGTGTGTGCTTCGGTCTTCTAGCTTGCTGAGGTGGGGCTCCATGTTCTTGACATTCGGCTTGCGTCCATGCCAAGCCTCGAACGACGTCTTGCCCTTTAGGGCTTTGGTGGGCGCACGGTTGAGGATGAACACCGCCATGGTCACCGCCTTCCCTAGAACTTCACCAGCATCTTTTTGCCCTCCATCAATGACCTTGCCATGCTGACCATAGTCTGGTTGCGCATCTCCAGCATGCCATTCTTCTGCGGTGTGTACAACGCTGTGTGGTGGTGCACAACACCTTCTTCCGCATAGTATGCAACGAACTCCATAGAAGTGATTCGTTGCCGCGATCAATCCGCAGCAAGCGCAACTTCTTGCCGCTTGCCGCCTCCGTGCGCGCTTTGAACTTCTTGATCGCTTCTGCTGCCTCAATCTTGCTAGTTAGAAGTGATACCCACTTGATCACTTCTGCTGCCTCAATCTTGCTGGTTAGAAGCTGCAGCCACATGAACCGTCTGTAGTCATGGGCTGCTCCACCTTCAAATCGAGAAGGTACAACCGATTATGGGACCTCTTCACCTTGGCAAGAAGCCGAAGCTCCCTGTCCTCCTCAAAACACCATCCTTGATTAGCACCTTGCTGCCATGCTCATCCAGCTGGCCAATGCTGATGATGCTTGAACGCAACTGTGGTATGTAATACACGTCCGTTAGCGCACGGCGCTCACCGTTTTGGCACCTAAAGATGATGGTGTTGCGCCCTCGGATTGCTACACTTCTTGTCAAGCTCGGAGAAGGCCGCCTTAGAACCTATCATGTGGTTCCTAGCGCCGAAGTCCAAGTACCACCGTTGCTCCTCTTCACTGCCCACACGTCCAAGATGGACTTGGGCACGTGGCTCGTTGAGGTTGACAATGTTTACAACCTTTGGAGCATTCCCATGCTTCTTTACCACCATCACCTCTTCCTTCTCCTTGGCCTCAATGTCGTGTAGTGCACAGAACATGGCCATTAGGAGAGTGGCCTCATCATCATCTTCAGCCTGCACCAAATAAGCCTCAAGCTTTCTTGCGATTTGGGCACTCCTTTGCCCAATGGCCTATCTTCCCGCAACGCCGATAGGTGTTGGGGTCGATCTTCTACTTCTCCAGCTGGAGGAGGCTTTCTCGGACTTCTTCTCTGTCATCCGGGCAACCCACTCCTCTGTCAGCAGCAGCTTGCCGCTGTCCATCATTGTTGTGGCTTGCCTGCAGATGGCCAGCCACATCCTCAACGGTGAGGGTGACTGGTCTAGCATTGTCTCTATGGAGAGAGGGATTTGGATGAACTTTGGTGGCATAGAGTGAAGATACTTGGAGACTGCCTCTTCTTTGTTGATGGTGACATGATGCCATAGCTCCCTAGCTTGCTGATGAGCGATGATAGGCGGATGGAGAACTCCACCGACTCTCCATCCTTGAACTTGAGGTTGGCGTACTCCTGCTTTAGTAGGGTTGTTGCCTTTTTTGTAGGATCATAGTCGACGCACATCTCAACAATGGCCTCCCACGCCTCCTTAGCAGTTTTCTTCGCCCCCAACGGTTGTACTCCGCCAGTACAACAGTGAGGATGGCCTCCATCGCTAGCATGTCATATTCTTCTACGTCGGTGCCCTTCTCAATGGTTCTCCAGAGCCGTCGCGCTCTAAGCTTCACCTTCATGGTCATCACCCACTTGCCATAGTTGGTGCAAGTCAGCTGTGGCCACAAAGTGCCACTGACCTCCCGTACCGTGTGAAAACAACCTCTTGACACGGTCGGGTAGCACCAGGAGCATCGCTGTTGGCGCCCTTCTCCAAGCTCACTTTGTCCAAGCGACACAACAACCTATACGACTCTGATACCACTTGTTAGCCCCTGAATCCTTGCACTTGTAAGCAACTTTCTTACCAGCACGCACATTCACTCACTATGGCTAGAGGTAAAAGAAGACCATGAGCATTGCTAATGTACTCTTGATAACACACACACACACTACGGAAGCTCCAGGTTGGCCAAGGCTCTGACCTTTGGTTGTGGTAGCTGAGAAGTTACATTACCAGGGATACATATATAGGAGAGGTTTAGTTTGTGTATGAACCGAGGAAGGCTGATGCTTATATAGAGCAGGGCCTCTAACTACTACTTAGCATATTCTTGCATAAAGCAAGAAGCTTTAGGCTGCTTAGCTGCCAAGGCTTCTCATGATCAACCTGAGAGCCAAGGGAGCTCTAATTGCATAAAGGTACAGTGTAGAAAAGCAAGATACATGTGCTAGCTTAATCCTATCAATCTCCCCCTTAAGCCTAGCACTACTTGATCTTCTTCAGGTAAATCCTCCCACTCCTCTCCTGGAACTTGGCCCTGCCTTGGTGAGTATGTCGGCTAGCTGATATGTGGTGGGAATGTGGCCACGATGCTCCCTTCTTCCAGATAGTCTTTGATGAAGTGGAACTTGGCCTGATGTGCTTGCTCCTGTCATGGAAGACAGAGTTCTTAGCTAGGGCAAGGGCAGACTTGTTGTCCACCATGACCTCCCCGAGCAACCAGCCAGAGAGCTTGAGTTTTTGCAGTAGTTGTGTTAATGTACTCTATCTCGCAGCTCGACAGAGCCACCACCTTTGGTGTGATTAACTACCAACTGACCAAGCAATTGACCTAGAAGAACATTGTTCCATTGGTGCTCTTGCTCGTGTTGACATCGCCGGTGAGGTCGTTGTTGCAGTAGCCGATGAAGCGCGCTGTGTCGGGAGCCTATGGTAGAACCTCCCAAATTA
The DNA here is from genome assembly GCA_023333625.1 of Bothriochloa decipiens. Taxonomy (NCBI): domain Eukaryota; kingdom Viridiplantae; phylum Streptophyta; class Magnoliopsida; order Poales; family Poaceae; genus Bothriochloa; species Bothriochloa decipiens. Next base: position 40,287,030 of record CM041629.1, read on the forward strand.
TATGGCCCACACGCACCTATCATTGTCCTAAAGACCTGTGATAGCCATGCATGTGTTCCAGATAACTTAGAAAGCCCTGTCGGGTGCCCTCAAAGGACCCCGATTAAACCACATTTGACAACTCATACCAGGATCAACAAAGGAGTAGCTGCAACATTACAACATTTATTATAAAATATATATCAGATTGCGGAAGAATAAGAAAATTAAATTTACAAAATATATGAATAAGTTAAATTTTTACAAACTTAACTTCAATTGCGAAAGCAGAGTAGAACTACAGAAGACAACTTACCTAAGTCAGGAGAGGACAACCAGATCACATCGAGCCCACTGATATGAACTGATTAGCAACACCAGTCAGCACCTGCAACAGGGGTTCAACAAACCCTGAGTACAAAAGTACCCAACAAGACTGACCCGACGAAAAAGAGGGGTGAAGACTCAGAAATGCAGGCCAGAGGGACAAGGTAAGGCTCGAAGAAACAAGGACTTTTTACAGAAAAGCTCTTGTGGATCAAATTTTAACTCATCATTAGATATAACAAAAAGTAAAGTTGTTTTGCTCTAGCTCAAGATTACCAAACAACTTCATTTAGATACCTTATCATCATTCAAGTTGTTACTATGATGATGAACAGAGATCGAGTCTTCTTCTCCGAGAAGCAACGGCGATTCGAATCCATTTTTATACCCAGCTGGGACGTAGATCGCTAGGATACCAGAGACTCTAACTCTGATGCATACCAGATCACAGATATACTGGGATAACAACCGCAGCCATATATCATTATATGATACACGTGAGCACTTCGACCCAGTGTACCGATATACATGGGAATTTAAACCCACAGTATACCACACTATGACATATGTGGGGACTCTGGCCCACTATATATCACTCCATGACATACCTGGGCTCCAACCTCAGTATATCACTTCATGCATGTGGATTTTCTAGTTTCTCGATACACGCAGATCACCATCGAACGGGACCTAGGGCATCAATAGACGAAAACACTACAGAGGGACTCCATTCCCAATGCAAGTTACCCGTCCGGACTCGATTTATTAACTATCATCATGTTTCCACAAATAAAGTCATTCTCATCTTTTTCATTCTTTTACTTTTTGAAAACTTAACCAATTAGGCAGGGCTAAGCATTACTACGTATTTTCCAAAAATCAGATAACAAGGAATATGAAAATAAGACAGGTAATACAATTGGTGGGTTATCACTCAACTCCTATTACTTAATGCAACATTTCATAACTGAAGCGATAAAACTTTTATAAAATAAGGGTAGGGTTTGAATGCATCTGGGGCTTGCCTTTGTTGCAGTGGTGGTTAGTTCTTGTCGGGATCACAGATGTTACTCTTGACACCAGCTCCAGGGATGGATGACACCAACATCATGGATCCACGTTTCCATCTTGAATGGTACTTTCGGAAATGTACCACGATCCAACTTACTCTTGAAATAACTACACGTAATGAAATGATGCACACTTTAGCATGATGAACTCATGACATGATGCACGGCAATGCATTGGTCAAAGCATAACAAGATTAATTATTAACTATTTTAAAAGCATTACACAAGATAAATATAAAACTCTTCATATTCTGAAATCACATAGCCATATTAGATGTTAATATGACATACCAACATCACACAAAGGTAAAGGAACCACATTTTCTATTTATATATTTTTATTACAATTATAAACTATTTAATTAGCAACAAACAAGATAAATCAAAAGATACAGCATACGGTATCCAATGACCACAATATTTTTACCATAACACACACATGGCATCAGAAACATGTCATAAAAATTTCAAGTCAAAAGGAGTTACACAGCATGATATATGAATTTCCTTCTTTTCTATTATAAAATAAAGGCATAAAACATAGCTAATTATTTTTCTACAAAATAAGGCATGTTTCATATTTTTAATAAAAACTAGGCATCACAAGGAACGCAACAAAATTTGGTTCACCAAAAACAGAGTTACAAAACTCCAGATATGAATTTTTAAAGATTCAAAAAAGTATTGATAAACAGGTCCTTGGGGCACTATTCACATGAGTCATTGACTTCGTAGCTAGGCCCCTGCAGTTTCTCTAATTCTTGCCCGAGGTCCTTGACGTGAGTTGGAGACACAGGAGCTCGTCGGGCTCGCGGTTACGGTGACGTGGTGCTCGTCGATGGCAACGGTTCGGCGTGGGATCATCGGAAGGTAGCCGCACCCACGGGCGGTCATGGCTCGCCCCACGGTGGCTTGTGGTGGCCTAGCCGCGTGCACATCCAGGGCCACAGTGGGCAACCACGACGGCGGCGGCTTCTGGTGGGATTGAGGCTGGGAAAGTAGCGCGAGAGAGGCATAGGGAGGTGGCAAAGCTGCTGATGACTGCGGCCTAGCGCATGGAGGTCCAGAACGCAGCGCGGCCGGAGCTCCACTTGGTGGCAGCCATGGCGGTGACGAAAAGGAGGAGGAGAAGAAGACGACGACGGCGGCTTAAATAGAGCAGGGAGAGGCATGGCGAGGTGGCAGGCGACTTCGCGAACTCGTCCACGCGGCCATGCTCGGGAATCGCTGTGAAGTCGCGGCCAAGTCGACCACGGCAGCGACGCGACTGACTGGAGTTCGTGAAGGTACTGTTCATCAAAATTACAGTACTACCACTCAATGAAAATTCAAAATTACTCCAAGATTTTGAATAGAAATTGAAAAACTCCCAATCTATGGAATGATCAAAATTTTTTTCTCTACACTTTTGTCAAAATGAAGAACTTCAAATTCTACACAGAAATTATATTTCTAAATCAAATTTTATAAAGAGAGTAAAAAGGGAATAAACCCCTAGAACAAACATTTTAAAAATCTTTTGATTTTGCTAAACAACTTGAAAATATTCAAATCTATGAAATGCTCAACTTTTCAAACCAAACATTTTTCATATACAAAGTTTTCCAAAATATGCATAATTTTTGAAATATGGATTTAAAATTGAAAAGGGGCAAATGCAGGAAAACTATATTTTCAAATTCATTTAAAATTCTTTTTGAAAACTTGAAAAACTTTGAATACAAACTTTGTAGCTCTTGTCAAGATCTACAAACTATCTTTTTAGAGTATCTTTGAATTCCTTATAGATTTTGAAATATAGAAAGAGGGGTAAAACAGGGTTTTGAAAATAGTTTTTAAATTATCAATCAACTCATCATTTCATAAGCACAACGAACCTATAAATATAAACTTATTTTAGTTGAGACATATCATGGTTGACCTAACATAAACATTAAGCAAAGCACAAGATAACAAGATAAATTTTAGGTTGTTTTAAACATTTACAAAGTCACATAAAATGATAAGGAAACTTTAAGTAAACAGAAAGCATCATCATTTCTTGTATAAAACTAAGCATCACATAAAATACATAATTAAAACATGAATACATTTATGCCATGATGCTCAATGATTATGCTTGATAATGCACTTGATTATAATTTTAATTGCTTATTAACATCTGGGATGTTACAGAGCCCATAGTCCAAGGTCGTCCCGGCCATCTAACGAAGCACACGCTTGACGGCCTGCGAATGCCAGGTCTAGGTGTGTGTGCACAAGGTACCTGGGGCTACCGATGAGCCACCATACTGCATAGGATCCACCTCCTCTACTGTGCTCTCACGGGCTGAGCTTCAACTTCTCTTCCACTGGTGTGGCGGCCAAGTTGTAGTCCTGCATCTTCCCCAGCATGAGAATGCACTGCGCATAGTGGGCTTGGCAGAGAGTGATGCCCTTGGCATCTTGGTGGACCTTGACGCCAAGGTAGAAACAAAGTCGGCCGAGGTCGCTCATGTTGATCCTCTTCTTCATCTCAGCCTTGAACTCCTCCACCTCTTTCCAATTGGCACCGATGATGATGAGGTTGTTGAAATAGACGCCGACCAGTAGGACAGAGCGCCTACCGGCCCACCGATACACCGCCGCCTCATGTGTGCTTTGCTGGAAGCCCATCTTCTTGAGCGTGGCGTCCAACTTCGTGTTCCAGGCGCGCGACACCTACCTTAGCCCGTAGAGCAACTTGCGCAGGCGATACACCACTTCCTTGAGGTCGCTGTTGAGGAAGGTGATACATATTTTCCAGGCTTCATCCTCACCACCGGCACGAAAGCATCCTCGAATTCGATGCCTTCTTGCTCCATGAACCCGCGCGTCACCAGCCTTGCTTATGCTTGGTCACCACCCCCTTCTCGTCCATCTTGGGCTTGAAGACTCACTTGAGCAGATCAGGCAGTGGCCGGTGGGCAGGTCCACGAGGTCCCACGTCTTGTTCTTCTCCACCGACTCTAGGTCTTGCTTCATGGTAACCTCCCAGGCTAGATCGCCTTAGGCTTTAGCGTGTGTGAGATGGAGCTGATGCGGCACCAAGGCTTGCGGTAGCGAAAGGGCTCGTCATCATAGAATGGGTCCAGTCTGTCCTCATCATCCTCTAGCGGTGTTGCGAGCTCAATCGGATGTGTAGTCAATGCTATTGCCGCCATGTCTCGACGGCGTCTAGGGGTAGAGATGGCTAGGGAAGGAGAGTCGCACCATCCTCTACTTATGGGTTCAACAAAAGAGGCAGGGCTTGGAAATGGTGAGCGTGGTGCAGCTGGAGCAGCGGACGATGGCGTCGCAGTATGCGCTTACTCCGCTCCATCTTCCCAGAAGTGCTCGATGATGAACTCGTCCACCGGAGCTTGCCTGCCTCACTCCTTGTTCCTGTCCCACCCACGGACCTCGTCAAAAATGATGTCACATAAGACGCGAACGCGCTAGGTCGCTTGGTCAAGGATGTAGTAGGCCTTGGCGCCGTCGACATAGCCATGAAGATGCCTGGGATGCTCCGATCATCGAGCTTCTTGAGCTAGGCAGGTCCTTGGTGAACGCCACGCAGAGGAACATGCACAAATGTCCCACCTCTAGTGCCTTCCCATGCAAGGCTTCGTACGGCTCCATGCCCTGCAGCGCCTTGGTCTGTGCCTTGTTCAACAAATGCACATCGACCACCATGGCCTCACCCCAGAAGCGTGTCCCAGAAGCAGCTCGCTAGTCCTCTCTACTTCAATAGTGTCGTTACCCAGGAAATGGGTACCCCAAACCCTTGGTTTACCAAGCTAAACCCCGCAAGATCAACAACACGAACCCTCCAGTGACCTCCCACGTTAACGTTCGAACGCACACAGGCTAAGGCATATTGGGCTGACCCACGAACGGGCTATGATGGCCCAAAGCTAAAGCCTGCTCGAGGGGCTACCGCGCGGACTGGGACTGTACACTTGATGGTACAATTCGGGCGACCCCTCGAGGACGGAACTTCGCCCGGCGAACGAGCCTGCCCTCGAGGACGGAACTTCGTTTGCGCGAATGGGCAGTCCTCGAGGACAGTGCACCCCTCGGCTGCCGACTCTCCCGTATGGATCCTGGCGCATTTAATTCATTTTACCTACCCCCGCCTAACCGTATGGCCATAGTTACGGTAACAGTTGTGGGAGTGGCGGTCAAATCTTGCTTTTACCGCCCATGCCCCGGAATCCCGCGGGTCGTACTTAGCTGTTGTGCCATGCCAAGCACTATGCCCCGTCCAGCACCCCCTCGAGATGCATAAATCAGCACGTTTCCCGCATTTCCCGGGATTTGACCTTATCCAGTGAGGCTCGACCCCTTCGACTCGACCCCCTCGACTCGAGCCAAGCCCTCGACCGCCGCCTCTCGACTTCGTCAGACGAACCCTCGAGCGGGACTCCAATGACTCCAGGCTACACTTCAACAAGTCCCGACGTGACGGCTGCAGGGCCTCCCATACCGATGTACATCACTACAGCAGCACCGACGTGATCGGCCTCCATGCCATGCGACACCAGCCATGCAAACTCTAAATATATATACTCCTGTGCCCCTCCTTCACCTATAAAAGGAGGTGCCAGGACGTTAGGAAGAGAGAGACAGAACAACAGGATCCAGAGCATAGAAACACTAAGGCTTTAGATCACAAAACAATACCGTGAGACTGTGTAAAGTAGAGAGCTAGGCGCCCGAAACGCCCAAGCTCTAGCTCATGCTCCTCACACCTGCTTGTATTTTCCCCTGTACTAGCACTTCAGTGCAAGATAACACGAACTATCCTCCCCCCGCTGGACGTAGGGCCTTCTTTGCCCGAACCAGGATAAATCGCCGTGACCTTCTTGCATCTCCCACCGAATTAAGGGGGCACGCGATTATGAATATTACTCGTTGGTGTTAACCCCTCGGGGGTCAAAACACCGACAGTTGGCGCGCCAGGTAGGGAAACCGTGTGTCACTAATGATTTCCCGCCATTTTTCTGGATGGACCACTTTGTTTCACCACTTCCGCGTGCTACGGTGATCTGGTTTGGGAGCTTGGAGTTCATGACCCTTGGCTAGGGCTATGACATGACCCTGCTCTCGATCAGTGACCTGAACGGAGGTCGCTGTATGCCCCCACGCTCATGGGGGGCCGCTCGCCGGTCTCACCACCACGCTTCCACATCCAGAAGGAGGCACGATCGACACCGTCATCGCCATCAACCTGAGTCGAGGATGGTTCCCACTGCTTTCTCCTCGCCCCTGACCGGAGATGAGGAACCCCTTGTTGAGGGGTTGTCTGACCTGAGTTTAGAGGTAGAGGGCAAACCGGCAGGACCCCACCACAACCCCGACTCCACCTTCGCAGTACGCTCATTGAGGAAGCACGACGAAGTCCCCGCTCGATCGAGCCCGCTCCCGCATGAGCTGTTCGAGCGTCATCGGCGGCCTTCGTTCGACTTCAACAATGCCACGATGACGATCTCGACAGTGACCCACTCCAACATGAGCATGTTAGAGGACCGCCCAGGTGCCCTTCTCCATGCAATGACGGACGTGGGGACTGTCACACCAGCCTCCGAGGGCTTGGCATTCGCGAGAGCGCCCGGCCCCCGGAGGTACACCGTCGGCACACTCCGACGGCAGCTGCAGGAGGAGGCACGGGGACAATTCCCCATTTTCTGCTGCGGCGACCCAGACTCTGACTCTGATCATTGGGATCCTACCTGCGAGTGCCTCCACATCGATGGTTATCTCGACTCCGATCAGGACACCATCGATCCAGTTGTCGTTACCGAGGAAATGGGTACCCCAAACCCCAGGTTTACCGAACTAAACCCCGCAAAATCAGCAAACCAAACCCTCCAGTGACCACCCGCGCTAATGTACGAAGCCCCGCAGGCAAAGACATATCGGGCTGACCCACGAACGGATGACGATGGCCCAAAGCCAAAGCCTGCTCGAGGGGTTACCAAACAGACCAGAAATTCAGGCGACCCCTCGAGGACGGAACTTCGCCCGGCGAACGAGCCTGCCCTCGAGGACGTAACTTCGTTCGGGCGAATGGGCGGTCCTCGAGGACAGTGCACCCCTCGACTACTGACTCTCCTGTACGGATCCAGGCGCATTTAATGCAATCTACCTACCCCCGCCTAACCGTATGGCCACAGTTACGATAACAGTCACGGGAGTGGTGGTCAAATCTTGCTTTTACCGCCCATGCCCTAGAATCTTGCGGATCGTGCTTCACTGTTGCACCATGCCGAGCACTGTGCCATGTCCAGCACCCCCTCGAGATGTATGAGTCAGTACATTTCCTGCATTTCCCGGGATTTGGCCTTATCCGGTGAGGCTCGACGCCTTCAACTCGACCACCTCGACCGCCGCCCCTCGACGTCAACAAACGAACCCTCGAGTGGGACTCAACAACTCCCGATGTGATGGCAGCAGGACCCCCCATACCGACGTACATCGCTACAGCGGCACCGATGTAATCGGCCTCAACGTCATACGTCATCAACGTCATGCGAACTCGAAATACATGTACCCCTGTGGCCCCCTTCATCTATAAAAGGAGGCGCCAGGGCGTTAGAAAAGAGGATCGGACTGAAAAATGAGAGGATCTAGAGCATAAAAACGCTAAGGCTTTAGACCACAGAACTACACCGTGAGCTTGTGTAAGGTCGAGAGCTAGGCGGCCGACCGCCAAAGCCCCACCTCACGCTCCTCACACCCGCTTGTATTTTCCCCTGTACTAGCACTTCGGTGCAAGATAACACAAACTATCCTCCCCCGCTAGACGTAGGGCCTTCTTTGCCCGAACCAGGATAAATCGCCGTGTCCTTCTTGCATCACCCACTGGATTAAGGGAGCACGCAATTACAAATATTACTCGTTGGTGTTAACCCCTCAAGGGTCAGAAAACTGACAGTTGGCATGCCAGGTAGGGGAGTTGCGTGTCACTAACGATTTCCTACCATTTTTCCGGATGGGTGACTTTGTTTCACCACTTCCGCGCGCTACAGTGATCTGGTTTGGGAGCCTGGAGTTCATGTCCCTCGGCCAGGGCTATGACATGATCCTGCTCTCGATCAGTGTCCCAAACAGAGGTCGCGGTACGCCACCACGCTCATGGGCGACCGCTCGCCAGTCCCACCACCATGCTTCCACATCCAGAAGGAGGCACGGTCGACACCGTCGTCGCCATCAACCTGGGTCGAGGATGGTTCCCGTCACTTTCTCCTCACCCCTGACTGGAGATGAGGAACCTCTTGTCGAGGGATCGTCTGACCCGAGTTCAGGGGTAGAGGGCGAACCGGCAGGACCCCACCACAACCCCGACTCCACCTTCATAGTACGCTTATCGAGGAAGCACGACGAAGTCCCGGCTCGATCGAGCCCGCTCCCGCACGAGCTGTTCGAGCATCGTCGGCGGCCTTCGTTCGACTTCAACAACCCCACGACGACGATCTCGACAGCGACCCACTCCAACATGAGCATGTTGGAGGACCGCCCAGGCGCCCTTCTCCGTGCAATGACGGACGTGGATACTATCACACCGGCCTCCGAGGGCTTGGCCTTCGTAAGAGTGCCCGGCCCCCGGAGGTACACCGTCGGCACACTCCGACGGTAGCTGCAGGAGGAGGCACGGGGGCAATTCCCCATCTTCTGCTGTGGTGACCCTGACTCTGACTCTGATCATTGGGATCCTACCCACGAGTGCCTCCACATCGATGGTGATATCAACTCCGATCAGGAAACTGTCGATCCAGCGGCCGTGGCAGCTACCCCTGCGGTGGGGGGTGCTCCCCCTAGAGCAGAGGATCAACAACCAGACGCACCCCGAGAGACATGCCCCCGTCCTGTCAAGCAGGACGCATAGTTGGCACAAATTCAAAAGTTGCAGGCGAAGCTCGCCGACGAGCAGGAACGATTGCGCCTGCTCGAGCTAACCTCGAGCAAGAGCGGTGATCGCCCGGCGGTAGAGCCCGAGCCAGGGCCCGAGAGGTCAACCGGTAGATCAACGAGGCAGGGGGACCCGAGCAACCCGCAAACCGTTATCCCCGAGCAAGCCAGAACATTGTCGCGGTGGCTATGCTCCTATGCAATATGCCTGCGCCATCCAACCTGCAAGCTCGGTGGATACAACGTGAGGTTGAGGACCTCCTCCAATTAGCTGCTATTCAGCAAGCCGAGAGCTCAGCCTTCGAACCGTAGGTCGAGCCCTCCCGGCCCGAAAGGGAGAGCTCGGTCGATCAGGGGGCGGCCCCCCGACAGAAGAAGAAGCCGGCCCAAGAACGTATCAACGACGACCGCGCTCCCCGCGACGCGCGCCTCGACATTGTCGAGAACCGCAGACGCAAGCACGAGGATGCCGAGGATCGAGGGTACAGCGCCCATCGTGGAGGGCGTTACTACAGCGATGAAGACCGACAGGCCTCGGAGCCACCGGGTCCCCGAGTCTTCAGTAGGAAGATCCGCTACGCCCAGCTGCCCGACAAGTTTCGACCCCCCACGAGTATCATCAAATACAATGGTGAAACCAATCCCGAGCTCTGGCTAGCCGACTTTCGCCTGGCTTGTCAGGCGGGCAGGGTGCGTGATGATCACGCCATCATACGTCACCTTCCCCTGTTCCTGTCCAACACCGTGCGTAGGTGGCTCGAGGAGCTTCCCCTGACCAGATTTGAGGCTGGATCGACCTTGTTCGGATCTTCGAGGGGAACTTCAAAGGTACCTACATACGTCCCGGGAACTCCTGGGAACTGTGCAACTACAAGCAGAAACCAGGGGAGTCTCTCCGCGACTTTGCTCGACGATTCTCCAAGCTCCGCACCGAACTGCCCCACATCTCCGATGTCAACATCATTCTAGCGTTCATTGTGGGTACAACCTGCAAGGACCTAGTCCGCGAGTTGGGGCGTAACCGCCCCGACACCGTCGATGAGCTCATGGATGTGGTCGCCAATTACGCGACTGGCGAAGAGGCCGTCGGCGCCTTCTTCAGCGATGGGAAGGACAAGGGAAAGGCGTCGGCAGCTGACGACGCCGGAGGCTTGAGCAAAGGATCTTCGACAACAAGAAGAAGAAACATCAGCAAGGCAAGCGTGAGGCTGCAGAAGACGATCTCATCGCAGCAACCAAACGCAAAAGACCTCGAGGCCCCCCGAGGGTGCCATCTTCGACAAAATGCTCGAGGAGCCCTGCCCTTATCACAACGACGGGGCAAGGCACAAGCTCAAGAGGTGCCAACTCCGACCCAGCGCCGGGGGATTCCATGGCGTTGTGCCAGGGAAAAGGCCCTCCCCGTCAGCCGTATCGACCTTCTTGTCTGCTTTGGCACCCCTGCCAACTTCAGGAAAGAGACCCTCACCTTCGAGGTGGTTGGGTTTCATGGAACGTACCACGCTATCATCGACCGACCGGGATACGCGCAGTTCATGGCAATCCCGAACTACACCTACCTCAAGCTCAAGATGCCAGGACCCAAGGGCGTCATCACTGTCGCCTCCTCCTATGAGCACGCTTACGACTGCGACGTCGAATGCGTCGAGTATGGGGAGGCCGTCGAGCAAAATGCCATGACAGCCGCGACCCTCGAGCACCTCGCTGACGAGGTGCCCGATCCCAAGCGACACGCCGGCAAATTTGAGCCAGCACAAGACACCAAGAAGGTCCCCCTCGACCCGAGCTGCCCCAGCGAGAAGGTGCTAACGATCAGCGCCGACCTCGAGGGCAAATAGGAAGCCATGCTCGTCGAGTTTCTCTGCGCGAACGCCGATATGTTTGCGTGGAGTCCTTCGGATATGCCGGGCATATCGAGGGAAGTCGCCGAGCACGCCTTGGAGATCCGGGCCGGCTCCAGACCGGTGAAGCAACGCCTGCGCCGCTTCGACGAGGAGAAACGCAGAATCATCGGCGAAGAGGTTCACAAGCTTTTGGCAGCTGGATTCATCAAGGAGGTCATCAAGGCTGGATTCATCAAGCTTTTGCCGAGTGGTCGATCAAGGTCATGGGCGAGACCATCACCTACGCACCGTGGGAGGCCATCAAGTCTCAAGTGCTGGCGGATTTCATCGCTGAGTGGACCGACACGCAGTTGCCGCCAGTCCAAATCCAAGCCGAGCTATGGACAATGTACTTCGACGGGTCGCTCATGAAGACAGGACCAGGCGCGGGCTTGCTCTTCATCTCACCCCTCGGAGTCCACATGCATTACGTCATTCGCATCCACTTTGCCGCTTCTAATAACATCGCGGAGTATGAAGCACTTGTCACTGGATTACGAATCGCCCTCGAACTCGGGGTCCGATGCCTTGACGTTCGAGGCGACTCACAACTGATTGTCGACCAAGTGATGAAGGCCTCGAGCTGCCACGACGCCAAGATGGAAGCCTACTGCAATGAAGTGCGCAAGTTGGAAGACAAGTTCCATGGCCTCAAGCTTATTCATGTTGCTCGATGATACAACGAAGCCGCGGATGAGCTTGCAAAAATCGCATCGACTCGAGGTACAGTCCCTCCGGACGTATTCTCGAGGGACCTCTTCGAGCCCTCCATCAACTTGGGCTCGGGGGCTTACACTACACCCTCGAAGCTCCACACCATGACCTCGACTGGGCCCCCTCGATCGGGGCCCAGGTTATGGAGATCCAGGGGACTTCTCCTCCATTGAGCCCACCACCGGATTGGCGAGCCCCTTTACTCGACTGCCTCATTAGAGGAGAGCTTCCGGAGGACCGGACCGAAGCTCGCCGGATCGCGCGACGGGCCAAGTCCTACATCATCTACGGTGATGGTAAGGAACTCTATAGGCGAAGCCCCTCAGGCGTTCTTCAGCGCTGCATTACCATCGAGGAAGGCAGGAGGCTCCTCGAGGCTATACACTCAGGGGCTTGCGGCCATCACGCAGTGCCAAGGACCCTCGTAGGCAATGCCTTCTGACAGGGTTTCTACTGGTCGACCGCCGTCTCTGACGCCACGAGCATTGTCCGTTCGTGCAAAGGGTGTCAATTCTACGCCAAGCAGACGCATCTCTCAGCTCACGCCCTACAAATGATCCCCATCACCTGGCCGTTCGTGGTCTAGGGGCTCGATCTTGTGGGGCCTCTCAAGAGGACGACCAAAGGGTACACGCACCTGCTCGTTGCCATCAACAAGTTTACCAAGTGGATCGAGGCCTGGCCTATCGGCAACATCCGCTCCGAACGGGCAGTCGAGTTCTTCACCGATATCATCCATCGCTTCAGGGTCCCAAACATCATCATCACTGACAACGGCACACAGTTCATCGGCAAGAAGTTCTTGGATTTCTGTGATCGCCATCACATCCATGTGAATTGGTCCGCGGTTGCACATCCTCAAACTAATGGCCAGGTCGAGCGCGCCAACGGCATGATTTTGCAAGGCCTCAAGCCAAGGATCCTCAACCGCCTCAGCAAGCACGGAAAAAAATGGGCCGTGGAGCTGCCTTCGGTCCTATGGAGCTTAAGGACAACACCTAGTCAAGCCACGGGCTTCACCCCATTCTTCTTGGTCTATGGGTCTGAGGCCGTCCTCCCCACTAACCTCGAGTATGGTTCCCCTCGACTAAAGACGTACAACGAGCAAAGCAATGAAGAAGCCCTCACAAACACCGTCGACCAGCTCAAGGAGGCTTGAGACATGGCGCTAATTCACTCCGCGAGGTATCAGCAAAAACTTCAACGCTACCACGACAAGCACGTGCGCCCGAGGGACTTCCAAGTTGGAGACCTCGTCCTACGTTGATGATAGAACAACAAAGGACGTCACAAGCTGACCCCGCCATGGGAAGGCCCATACGCCGTAGCTGAGGTGCTAAAGCCTGGGACATACAAGCTCGCTAACGACAAAGGCAAAATCCTCACCAACGCATGGAACATCGAGCAGCTACGTCGTTTCTACCCTTAGGGCACCGATGCCCTCGTACATTCTCGTATATTTTGTAAATTTCCGCATGACAAATATAAGGAGTACTTTCGATTATAAGTTTAAACTTGTTATTGTACATGCAAGAGGTAGCCTCGACCCTGTCTCGCCAGAATCGAGCCTCCCTCGGGGGCTAACGGGGGGGAACCCCCTAAGTTCCTAAAAATACGAACGACTTTTTTTCGCGCGCCTCCCTTTCGCTTCGCAACTAAGTTGAAAACGCCTCGAACTCCCTAGGGGTCGAGGGCTGTTGAGCTGGAGCTCTCCTATGCTTCCGGGCTATGGTACCTCCACTCGCTCGCTCCTCGAGGGATACGAGCTTGCGTCGAACACTTAGTCAGAAAGCAAAAGTCAGGCGATCAGAACTCGAGCGCCTCTTCTTTCTCATGCCTCGATACGCTTCGTGATTAAGTAGAAAACGCCTCGAACTCCCTAGAGGGTCGAGGGCTGTCGAGCTGGGAGCTCTCCTACGCCTCCGGGCTACGGTACCTCCACTCGCTCCCCCCTCAAAGGATACGAGCATGCGTCGAAAACTTAGTCAAAAAAGCAAAGTCTAGGTGAAAGAAAGCAGAGAAGGCTCGAAAGTAAAACAACAAATTGCATTACGATAGATGCATTTATGTTCAATAAGGCTTTTGAATCCACGTTGAATACAAGTTACAAAAACTAACTTATTACATGGGCAACTTCGCCCAGCCTTGCCATATAGGCCCGCTCCGTCGCCGCCCTCCTCGACGCTGTACCCTTCGTCCGTGGGGGGAGGACTTCGACCTCGAATAACTTCGCCAGCGCTCCACCCGGCCTCTCAGCGTCATTGATGAGCCCTCGGCATCGCTCTTTGTTCTCGGCGTCCGTCTTCGAGATATCAGGAACGAAGCCTTGGGCGACCATGTTCATGTCGAAGACGAAGCCGGAGGAGACCACTGCTAGCGCCCGCTTCACGTCGGTGTGAAGCGCCTCCCGCACGCGATCGCGAAGGGTGGTGTCGAGGTAGTAGATCCAGTCGACGAGCGCGGCACCCGAGATGTCTTCTTCAGTACCCTCGACGGGCCCGACCTCCCAGGAGGCGCAGAGCCCGTCGAGGGCAACCCGGAGCCGGCCGAGAAGCGCCCCCTCCGCCACGAGGCTTTCCTGCAGCGCCTTGGCGGCGGTCTGGGTAGCGAGCAGCTTAGACTCGAGGCCTGAAACACAAAGAAGGAATTAGACAAACCATACGGGAAGAAAAAAGATCAAAAGCCTTTTAAGGAACTCACCAGCACAGCGAGTCTCGAGGGCGTTGCGATCCTCCAGCACGGCGTCGCACTCCCCTCGAGCCTCGTCCCGCTCCCGTTGGGCCTCCTTGAAGGCCTGGGTCACCTCCGTTTTCTCGCAGCGGAGGGTCTCGAGGGCGCCACCAGCCAGGATGATGGCCTGCTCCTTCTCTTGGAGGGTAGCCTTCATCACCCCAAGCTGGGTTTCCAGGCTAGCGGCTCGGTTCTTCTCCTCTTGGACCAAAGCGGTGAGGGCGTTGCGCGCCGCGGAGACTTCAGCAAAATTACCCTCGAGCGAGCGGATGCGCTCCACGGAGCTTTGAGCCTCCCCCACGAGTAGCTCGACGCGCTCCTGGGCTCGGATGCTCTCGCCCCTGGCCCTCTCCACTCCGGCCTTGGCCGCATCAGCCTCCTCCCTGGCACGCTTGAGCTCCTCCTTGAGGTGGGTGGCTTCCCCTCGAGCGGCCTCGGAGTCTTCCTTCGCTCGGGCGGCCTCCTCTTTGGCTTTGGTGGCCTCCTCCCTGGTCCGCTTCAGCTCCTCCTCGATCTCGGCCACCCTGCCCTGCGCAGAGCAGTCGGCTTCGAGTTGGCGAAGCACTTCCTCCTGGCTGGTGTGCGTTTCATGGAGGAAGTACGACTTGGAGTAGGAACGCCTGCGCACCTCCTGGGGACAAGAAGTCGAGGGTTGAGGCATTTCATACGAAACGCATACGTTCTACACAGGGACTCACCGTGAGGTTCCGATCGAGGCCTTCGGCGAGCTCGACCCCCAGCTTCAGCAAGTGTTGCAGCCACGCCCGGGACCGCTCGGCGTCCTCCCAGCACTTAACTTCCGCCGGGTCATCAATCGCGATCCCCGGAGCACTGGAGTCGCTGAGTTCCCGGAGTACGATGCGCTCCTTGCCCCAATGTGGAAGGACCGTCTTGACCTTGGTTCGCGCCAAGGACTCGATCTCGCCCACCACATCGCGCAGGACGCCGTAACGCACGGCCAACTCCGCCGGGGTGCAGAACTCCGACGCGGCACTGGCATCCCTCAGCCCGGGGTCGGAAGTCGACCTCCTCAGCACGCCAGAAGCCGCCGTCTCCTCTTGTTGCTCCATCGACGGTTGTGGCGGCTGGCCTGACGCTGCTTCTGGCGCCTTCGGAGGCAGCGGAGGTGCCGAGGCCATCACTTCCCCCAACACCATGACTTGTGGCGCCGGCAGGACCACCATCGACGCATCTTCTGGTGGTTTCGGTACCGAGGCCGTGGCAGCTCCGCTTCTTGTAGGGCCCCCTGCTCCTGCTCCCTCCGGGCCTCGAGCGCGCATAGCCCCGCCGGCCAGGGCCTCCGCTCTCTCAACGAGGGGGGAAGGGCCGTGGTCTCCTCACCCTCGAGGTCCACGACGACTACCTCCTCTCCCGGCTCGTGGCCCTCGCGGGCTTCTGCCTTGGGTGCGGGGATCGAGGCCTCCGGCCCGCCAGGAGCGGAAGCTCCTGACGTCGGGGCACCACCCCCTGGAGCCGGTCCGAGCTCGAGGGCCATCGGCGACGACGACAAGGAGGTGCTCCCTCCTTCATGCGTCCTCCCCAGCTTGGAGTCACCGCCCGCCGTGGCCCCGGAGACGCTCGACCCTGCAGCAAGAGTGGAACCCGTCAGCCTACCGCACGCCATAGCACCGAGGGCTGAAGACAACCACTTGGCTTCCCACGGAGCCAAGGGCCTCGACGTCGCACCTGTGACCGGGGCCTCCATCCTCGCAGCTGCATCCATCTTGAGCCGCTTAGCCAGCGCAAGAGATGCCTCCTCGATTTGGCGCTTGGGCCTAGATGGGAAGCAGGACAGCAAAAAGTTTATTAAACTACGCAAGAAAGACGCAACGAAAAGAAATTGAGTCAGCGACGCTTACCCGAAGGGGATGGAGGCCTTTTGGGTCCCCCTCGAACCGCCAGCAGATTTTGAGACCCCTCCCAAAGCCGAGCTCTTCCCGGGGCTAAGGCTGCTCGGGGCCGTCGATGGGGTCGCCGCCCCTCCCTGCTTCGACGGGGCCTCCTGGGCACGGCTCTGCTCCGCCCGCGCTGACGACCGGGACCGAGTCTCCCGGATCGAAGTGGGTGGGGTCCTGCCTCGAGTACGACGGGAGGGGGGTAGACCCCCTCGAGGCGAAGCCTCGACCCCCCCTTTTCCCATGCCGGCGCTCCGAGGCCAACGCCACCGGCTGGGGGCGCGCTGCTCCACCACCTCCTCGTGCATGAAGGGGCAGTCAGCATGGGAGGAACCCAACAAGATGCGGTCGAGGCGCCCCACCACCCCCTCGACGTCATCACTGTCATCATCATCATCTTCATCTCCCTTGGACGAGGGAGACTCCTCCTCCGGGAGCCCATCGCGCCTCTGCTCAGTGCAGCGCTTCGCAAGCCTTTCGTGCTCCCAGAGCTTCTTGGCTTTCTTTTTCTCCTCCTCATCCTTACTCCGCTTCTCTTACTGGGCGGTGAAGCGTCTTACCTGACGATCGGGAGCGTCCTCCCTCAGCGGGGGCCTCTATCTTCGGCAGTCGATTCTCCCCTACACAAAGACGTTTAGTCACAGGGACAAGGAAAAGGGGGAGGGGGGACGAAAATGCAAAAGGCACGGGTCGGGGCACTCACCAGGTCGAGGCAACCCTCCTCCGGCCACATGGGGAGGCGGTTGACGTCTTCCACCCTGAACGAGCCCGCCACCATCCCCTTTACCCATGCGATGACTTCCGCGGCGGATGGCCTCTCGTCGGACATCCGGCACCTCTTGAGAACCTCGGGTGCCGCCGAGGGGAGCATCTCGTCCAACCGCAGCGGGCGCTCCATCAGATGGAGCACCCGTCGACTGTGGAAGGCCGAGACCACCACACCCGCCATCAGGCCCGCCTCTTGAAGGGTCTTCATCGCGACGACAAGGGGATGAAGTCGACGCTGAAGATCTCTGCGACACCGTGCGGCCAGTTGTATGGATGCTCGGTGATAAGCCTCCCGGTGTACGGCGGAAGGTAGCCGCCGTCGTTGCGAAGGTAGAACCACTGCTCGTCCCACTGGGAGTGGTTGGACATCAACCCGGTGGGGATGTACTCGCGTGGCTCCTCCGACCTCTTGGTCTTCAACGCGAAGTTGAGGCACCCCGCTCTGACGATTCGCCTTACTCCTGGCACCACCGGGGAGGCGAACCACTCCCCCTTGTAGAGGTGGAGCCACAGCTCCCAATGTGGCACCATCCCGAGGTAGCCCTCACAGACGACCGCGAAGATGGCGGCATTGGAGATGGCATTGGGGAGAAATGGTGGAGCTCGACGCCGTAGAAGTTCATCAACCCCCGCATGAACTCGCTCGAGGGCACACTGAACCCATGCCGATGATACTTGAGGAAGCTCACCACGTAGCCCTCTAGCGGGTTTGGCTCTTGGTCGCCCCTCGGCGGCGCAATCCACTCCGGCCGATTCGGATCGGTGACGGGGCGGAGAAGTCCTTCCCTCACCAGCTTGATCAGCCTTTGCCGCATCACGGTCGATGGGCGCCAGGGCTCGTCGGGCTGGAGGACGGGGGCCATGGCGGTAGCGGCAGCACAGATCTGCTCGGTGGGCGCGGCGGCGGCAACAACAGCACGAATCTCCTTGGCAGACGGACGACCAGGAAGCTTCCCAATCATGACTTGTCGCTTTAAGTTTTTACCCTCACGCGCGTAGCAAAGCAGGAGTTTGGCAGGATGGCAAAAGTAGGGGTGAACAGCGCCTGCCCCCTCCGTTTTTATACCCGGGAAGAGCAACGGGCGGAGTCTGACGGCAGGGAAAAGGTAACTTCCCGCAATTAATGCATTTACCTAACCGTTCCCCCCTCGATCCTCGACCGGACACACGTGTCACAGCTCTGGCAAAGAGCCATTGCTCAGGCCCACCACGATCTCCACTACCGCATCGTTTTAGCTTCCTCCTCAAAAGGCGCATCCAACGGTAAGAAAAACAAGCATCGCCTACCGGCGGATTCTTCCAGGAGAAGGTAAACGGGCTCTGGCCCCGCCTCGAAGTCTCGAGGGAGCAAAGGCCGGTCCTCGAGTGAGGGCACAACGACCGCCCTTGAGCACCAAAAAATAATGGACTCTGACGCCACCTCAAAGTCTCGAGGGAGCAAAGCCCGGTGCTCGAGTGAGGGCGCAACGGTCGCCTTTGAGCACCAGAAAAATCAGGCTCCGGCCCTAAGCCTCGAGGGACCGAAGGCTGGCCCCACGATCAGGGTTCGACAGTCGCCCTCGAGCACCCGAGTCAGGGGTGACCAAGGGGGAGCCAACACGAGGCCCTGCTCGAGAACGAACTCTCGAGACCCCTTTGGACGCATCCAAGGCAAAACGCTACAGACTTATGAAATCCCCCCGAAGGGAGGCATCGAGCCGTCGAGACCTATCGAATGGAATCGGTATCCATAGGTCCATTGCATTTTGCTTTAATGAGACTGCCTCCGGGCCTCCTGCCGACCTCTATCGAACGAGGAATGGGCTCTCGCTTGGATTTTCCCGTTACCAGCTCACTGAGAACTTCGCGGCTCGCCCTATCGAGGGTACTCCGACGCTTCTTGCCTCACGTCCGATTGAAAGGACTCGTGAGATGAATGCCGAGGCCAGCAACGCCCTAGCCGCATGAGGCTCAGGAGCTCGACTGTGCCCGGCACCCCTCGACAAAAGAGGGTCGAAAATCCCCCGAGGGCTCCCCTCGGTAAAGCGTTGCGACTCCAGTTTAGGCCTGTACCCGACTGGACAAGCACCCTTCAACCAAAGATAAATAAAGCCCTCACAGGAGTCTTTCGACTCCTACGAGGCCTTGGGGGCTACCCCCACGGGGGTCGCTCGCGCGCCCCCCACGAAAAAATCCGAATCACGTCCTGTTTCCAAATTCCTGACCCCCTACCCGAGTGTCATCACTCGAGCAGGGGCTCGGGGGCTACTTTCGTTACCGAGGAAATGGGTACCCCAGACCCCAGGTTTACCAAACTAAACCCCACAAAATCAGCAAACCAAACCCTCCAGTGACCTCCCGCGCTAACGTACAAAGCCCCGCAGGCAAAGACATATGGGGCTGACCCACGAACGAACGACGACGGCCCAAAGCCAAAGCCTGCTCGAGGGGTTACCGAACGGACCAGAAATTCAGGCGACCCCTCGAGGATGGAACTTCGCCCGGCGAACGAGCCTGCCCTCGAGGACGTAACTTTGTTCGAGCGAATGCGCGGTCCTCGAGGACAGTGCACCCCTCGCCTACCGACTCTCCCGTACGGATCTGGGCGCATTTAATGCAATCTACCTACCCCCGCCTAACTGTATGGCCACAGTTACGGTAACAGTCGCGGGAGTGGCGGTCAAATCTTGCTTTTACCGCCCATGCCCCGGAATCCTGCGGATCGTGCTTCGCTGTTGCACCATGCCGAGCATTGTGCCATGTCCAGCACCCCCTCGAGACGTATGAGTCAGTACGTTTCCCGCATTTCTCGGGATTCGTCCTTATCCGGTGAGGCTCGACGCCTTCAACTCGACCACCTCGACCGCCGCCCCTCGACGTCAACAAACGAACCCTCAAGCGGGACTCAACAACTCCCGAGGTGACGGCAGCAGGACCTCCCATACCGACGTACATCGCTACAGCGGCACCGATGTAATCGGCCTCAACGTCATACGTCATCAACATCATGCGAACTCAAAATACATGTACCCCTGTGCCCCCCTTCATCTATAAAAGGAGGCGCCAGGGCGTTAGAAAAGAGGACCGGACTGAAAAACAAGAGGATCTAGAGCATACGGGAAGAAAAAAGATCAAAGGCTCTTCAAGGAACTCACCAGCATAGCGAGTCTCGAGGGCGCTGCGATCCCCCAGCACGGCGTCGCGCTCCCCCCGAGCCTCATCTCTCTCCCGCTGGGCCTCCTTGAAGGCCCGGGTCACCTCCGTCTTCTCGTAGCAGAGGGTCTCGAGGGTGCCACCAGCCAAGATGATGGCCTGCTCCTTCTCTTGGAGGGTAACCTTCATAGCTCTGAGTTGGGTTTCCAGGCTAGCGGCTCGATTCTTCTCCTCCTAGGTCAAGGCGGAGAGGGTGTTGCGCGCCGTGGAGATTTCAACGAGATTGGCCTCGAGCGAGCGGATGCGCTCCACGGAGCTTTGAGCCTCCCCCATGAGTAGCTCGACGCGCTCCTAGGCTCGGATGCTCTCACCCTTGGCCCTCTTCATTTCGGCCTTGGCTGGGTCAGCTTCCTCCTTGGCACACCTAAGCTCCTCCTTGAGTTGGGCGGCTTCCCCTCGAGTAGCCTCAGCATCCTCCTTTGCCCGGGCGGCCTCCTCTTTGGCATTGGCGGCCTCGTCCCTGGTCCGCTTCAGCTCCTCCTCGATCTCGGCCACCCTGCCCTGCGCAGAGCGACCGGTTTTGAGTTGGTGAAGCACTTCCTCCCAGCTGTGGAGCGTTTCATGGAGGAAGTCTGACTTGGAGTAGGAACGCCTCCACACCTCGTGGGGATAGGAAATCGAGGGTTAAGGCATTCCATACGAAAGAACTCAAAAAATTGCATATGGTCTACACAGGGACTCACCACGAGATTCCGGTCGAGGCCTTCGGCGAGCTCGATGCCCAGCTTCAGCAAGTGCTGCAGCCACGCCCTGGACCGCTCCGTGTCCTCCCAGCACTTGACTTCCGCCGGGTCATCCATCTCGATCCCCGGAGCGCTGGAGTCGCCAAGCTCCCAGAGTATGATGCACTCCGTGCCCCAATGTGGAAGGACCATCTTGACCTTGGTTCATGCCAAGGACTTGATCTCGTCCACCACATTGCGTGGGACGCCGTAACGCTCGGCCAACTCCACCGGGGTGCGGAGCTTCGACGTGGTGCCAGCATCCCTCAGCTCAAGGTCGGAAGTCAACCTCCTCGGCAGGCTGCAAGCCGCGGTCTCCTCTGGCTGCTCCATCGATGGTTGCGGCGGCTAGCTCGACGCTACTTCTGGCGCCTTCGGAGGCAGCGGAGGTGTCGAGGCCATCGCTTCCCCCAAAGCCACGTCCTGTGGCATCGGCAGGTCCACCATCGACGCATCTTCCGGTGGGTTCGATACCGAGGCCTCCTCCAATTGCACCCCCGGTAGCCGCGGGACCATCGACCAGCTCGTCCAGAGTGATCACGGACACCCATTGCTTGGACAGTCCCGAAGTCCCCTCTGTCTCCGACGTCTCGGGCGGCTGCTGCGCCGACGGGTCCAGCGGCGCCGTGTCCCCAGGCGGCGTCTGCTCTGCCTGTTGATGCTGGGGCTAGCCCCCAGTTTTCTCCTCCTCTTCCCGCCGCTCCTGTGGCTCTTTCTCCCCCTCCTGCTGCGACCGCGGCAGCTCTGTTCCTTTCAGGGCCCCCTGCTCCTGCTTCCTCTGGGCCTTGAGCTCGCGTAGCCCCACCGGCCAGGGTCTCCGCTCTCCCGTCAAGGGGAGAAGGGCTGTGGTCTCCTCGCCCTCGAGGTCGACGACGGCTACATCCTCTCCCGGCTCATGGACCTCGGGGGCTCCCGCCTTGGGTGCGGGGATCGAGGCCTCCAGTTGGCTAGGAGCGGAAGCTCCCGACGTCGGGTCTCCGCCCCCTGGCGCTGGGCTGAGCTCGAGGACCATGGACGACGACGTCAAGGAGGCGCTCCCTCCCTCTTGCGTCCTCCCTGGCTCGGAGTCACCGCCCATCGTGGCCCCTGAGACGCTCGACCCTGCAGAAAGAGCGGAACCCGTCAGCCTACCACGCGCCATAGCTCCGAGAGCTGAGGACAACCACTTGGCTTCCCACGGAGCCAAGGGCCTCGACGTCGCACCTGTGACCGAGGCCTCCATCTTCGCAGCTGCGTCCACCTTGAGCCGCTTAGCCGGCGCAAGAGACGCCTCCTCGATTTGGCGCTTGGGCCTGGATGGGAAGCAGGGCGGCAAAAAGCTTATTAAGCTGCATGATGAGGATGCGACGGAAAAGAATTGAATCAACAACACTTACCCGAAGGGGATAGAGGCCTTTCGTGTCCCCCTCGAACCAGCAGCAGATCTCGAGACCCCTCCCGAAGCCGAGCTTTTCCCGAGGCTGAGGCTGCTCGGGGCTATCGGTGGGGTCGCCACGCCTCCCTGCTCCGACGGGGCCTCCTGAGCCCGGCTCTGCTCCGTCCGCACCGACGACCAGGACCGGGTTTCCCGGGTCAAAATGGGTGGGGTCCCGCCTCGAGTACGAAGGGAGGGGGTGAACCCTCTCGAGTCGAGGCGTCGGCCCACCTTTTCCCACGCTAGCGCTCCGAGGCCGACGTTCCCGGCTGGGGGGCGCGCTGCTCCACCGCCTCCTCCTGCACGAAGGGGCAGTCAGCATGGGAGGAACCCGACAAGATGAGCTCAAGACGCCCCGCCACCCCCTCGACATCATCACTATCATCATCAACATCATCTTCATCTCCCTCGGACGAGGGAGACTCCTCCTCCGGGAGCCCGTCGCGCCTCTGCTGAGCGTGGCGCCTCGTAAGCCTTTCGCGCTCCCGGAGCTTCTTTGCCTTCTTCTTCTCTTCTTTGTCCTTACGCCACTTTTCTTGCTGGGCGTCGAAGCGTCTTACCTGACGATCAGGAGCGTCCTCCCTCAGTGGGGGCCTCAATCTCCGGTAGTCGATTCTCCCCTACACGAAAACGTTTAGTCACAGGAACAAGAGAAGGGGGCGGAATGAAAACACGAAAGGCACGGGTCGGGGCACTCACCAAGTCGAGGCAACCCTCCTCCGGCCGCATGGGGATGCGGTTGACGTCTTCTGCCCTAAACGAGCCCGCGACCATCCCCTTTACCCGCACAATGATTTCCACGGCGGACGGCTTCTCGCCGGACATCCTGCACCTCTCGAGAACCTCGGGCGCCGTCGAGGGGAGCATCTCGTCCAACCGCAGTGGGCGCTCCATCAGAGGGAGCACCCGTCGACTGTGGAAGGCCAAGACCACCACACCTGCCGTCAGGCCCGCCTCTCATAGGGCCTTCATCGCGGCAATGAGGGCACGAAGTCGACGCTGAAGATCTCCCGCGACACCGTGCGGCCAGTTGAATGGAAGCTCGGTGATAAGCCGCCCGATGTACGGCGGGAGGTAGCCTCCATCGTTGCGAAGGTAGAACCAGTGCTCGTCCCACCGGGAGTGGTTGGACATCAACCCGGTGGGGATATACTTGCGCGGCTCCTCCGACTTTCCAGTCTTCAACACGAAGTTGAGGCAGCCCGCTCTGATGACTCACCTTATCCCTGGTGCCACCGGGGAGGCGAACCACTCCCCTTGTAAAGATGGAGCCACAGCTCCCAATGTGGCACCATCCCAAGGTAGCCCTCGCAGACGGCCACGAAGATGGTGGCGTTGGAGATGGCGTTGGGGGAGAAATGTTGGAGCTCGACGTCGTAGAAGTTCATCAACCCCTACATGAACTCGCTCGGGGGTACACCGAACCCATGCCGATGATATTTGAGGAAGCTCACCACATAGCCCTCCGGCGGGTTCGGCTCTTGGTGGTTCCTCGGCGGCGCAATCCACTCCGACCGATTCGGATCTGTGATGGGGCGGAGAAGTCCTTCTCCCACCAGCTCGTTCAGCCTTTGTCGCGTCACGGTCGACGGGCGCCAGGGTTCGATGGGCTGGAGGACGGGGGCCATGGCAGCAGCGGCGGCACGGATCCGCTCGGTGGACGCGGTGGCGGGAGCAACAACACGAATCTCCTCGGCGGACGGATGACCGGGAAGGTTCCCAATTGTGATTTATTGCTCTAAGTTTCTACCCTCATGCGCACAGGAAAGTAGGAATTTAGGAGAATGGCAAAGGTGGGGGCGAACAACGCCTGTTCCTCTCCGTTTTTATACCCAGGAAGAGCAACGGGCGGAGTCCGGCGGCAGGGAAAAGGTAACTTCCCGCAATTAATGCCCTTACCTGACCATTTCCCTCTCGATCCTCGATCGGATGCACGCGTCACACCTCTGGCAAAGAGCCGTTGCTCGGGCCCACCATGATCGCACCGCTAAGGCCTACTCCTCAAAAGGCGTGTCCGACGACAAGAAAAAAGAGCCGTCACTAGCCAACGGAGATTTCTACAAAAGGTAAAATGGGCTCTGGCCCCACCTCAAAGTCTCGAGGGAGCGAAGGCCGGCCCTCGAGTGAGGGTTCAACGGCCACCCTTGAGCACCAAAAAAATTAGGCTCTGGCCCTAAGCCTCGAGGGAGCGAAGGCTGGCCCCACGATCAGGGTTCAATAGCCGCCCTCGAGCACCCGAGTCAGGGGTGACCAAGGGGGAGCCAACACGAGGCCTTGCTCAAGAATGAACTCTCGAGACCCCTTTGGACACATCCAAGGTGAAATGCTATGGACTTTATGGAATCCCCCTGAAGGGAGGCATCGAGCCGCCGAGACCTATCGAATGGAATCGGTATCCGTAAGACCATGCGTTTTGCTCTAATGAGACCGCCTCCGGGCCACCAGCCGACCTCTATTGAACGCAGAATGGGCTCTCACTTGGATCTTCCCGTTACCAGCTCACTGAGAACTTCGCAGCTCGCCCTATCGAGGGTAGTCCGACGCTTCTCGCCTCACATCCGATCAAAAGGACTTGTGAGATGGATACCGAGGCTGGCAATGCCCCAGCCGCACGAGGCTCGGGAGCTCGACTGTGCCCGACACCCCTCGACAAAAGAGGGTCGAAAATCCCCCGGGGGCTTGGCATCCCGACGCACCCCTCGGTAAAGCGCTGTGACTCCAGTTCAGGCCTGTACCCGACTGGACAAGCACCCCTCGACCAAAGACAAATGAAGCCCTCACAAGAGTCTTCTGACTCCTATGAGGCCTCGGGGGCTACCCCCATGGGGGTCACTCGCGCGCCCCCATGGAAAGATCCGAATCATGTCCCGTTTCTGATTCTTGACCCCCTGCCCGAGTGCCATCACTCGCGCAGGGGCTCGGGGGCTACTGTCGTTACCCAGGAAATGGGTACCCCAAACCCTTGGTTTACCGGGCTAAACCCTGCAAGATCAGCAACACGAACCCTCCAGTGACCTCCCACATTAACGTTCAAAGGCACACAGGCTAAGGCATATTGGGCTGACCCACGAACGGGCTACGACGGCCCAAAGCTAAAGCCTGCTCGAGGGGCTACCGTGCGGACTGGGACTGTACACTCGAGGGTACAATTCGGGCGACCCCTCGAGGACGGAACTTCGCTTGGCGAACGAGCCTGCCCTCGAGGACGAAACTTCGCCCGGCGAACGAGCCTGCACTCGAGGACGGAACTTCGTTCGGCGAATGAGCCTGCCCTCGAGGATGGAACTTCATTCGCGCGAACGGGCAATCCTCGAGGACAGTGCACCCCTCGGCTGCCGACTCTCCCGTACGGATCCGGGAGCATTTAATGCATTTTACCTACCCCCGCCTAACCGTATAGCCACAGTTATGGTAACAGTTGTGGGAGTGGCGGTCAAATCTTGCTTTTACCACCCATGCCCCGGAATCCCGCGGGTCGTACTTAGCTATTGCGCCATGCCGAGCACTATGCCCCATCCAGCACCCCCTCGAGATGCATAAATCAGCACATTTCCCACATTTCCTGGGATTCGACCTTATCCGGTGAGGCTCGACCCCCTCGACTCGAGCCAAGCCCTCGACCGCCGCGTCTCGACTTCGTCGGATGAACCCTCGAGTGGGACTCCAATGACTCTAGCTGCACTTCAACAACTCCTGACGTGATGGCTGCAGGGCCTCCCATACCGACGTACATCACTACAGCAGCACCGACGTGATCGGCCTCCACGCCATGCGACACCAGCCATGCGAACTCTAAATATATGTACTCCTGTGCCCCTCCTTCATCTATAAAAGGAGGCGCCAGGACGTTAGGAAGAGGGAGACAGAACAAAGGGTCCAAAGCATAGAAACGCTAAGGCTTTAGATCACAAAACAATACCGTGAGACAGTGTAAAGTAGAGAGCTAGGCGCCCGAAATGCCCCTCCAGCTCACGCTCCTCACACCTGGTTGTATTTCCCCTGTACTAGCACTTCGGTGCAAGATAACACAAACTATCCTCCCCCCGCTGGACGTAGGGCCTTCTTTGCCCGAACCAGGATAAATCGCCGTGTCCTTCTTGCATCGCCCACCGGATTAAGGGAGCACGTGATTACAAATATTACTCATTGGTGTTAACCCCTCGGGGGTCAAAACACCGACAAATAGCGCTCACGCCATCGCGACCACCGTCTGGTTTCACCGCTCCATGATGCCGATCTGCAGCGGCGAGTACATGGCATTGTAGTGGCGTTGGATCCCCTCCTCGACGTAGTACGACACAAACTCGATGACAGTGCACTCACAACCGTTGTTTGTGCGCAGCGTCTATAGCTTCTTACTGCTCTTCTTCTTCGCCATGGCGTGGAGGTGCTTGATGGCGTCTGCGACGGCATCCTTGGTTGTTAGCAATGCCACCCACATGTATTGTGTGGCATCGTCCACCTGTAGGAGGAAGTAGCGCCTGCCACCGAGATGGAGCCTTAGAAATTGGCGTGGATGAGCTCGAGTGGATCCTGCGCGTGGTACTTGGCCTCAGACAGGAACGACGCGTGCACCATGTCATCCTTGGACAACTGGTGGCTTTGAAATGGAGTTGGCAATACCACTCATGCCAGCACTAGGCTTCATCTTCCTTGCGGGCAGCGAGGCAGAGCCGTGTTGATGTAGAGAACATAGAGGCGGTTGGCGCCGCGACGAACCTTGACAAGAAGCCACTTGTGTTAATCCCAAATCCTTAGAATGCCATCCTCTATCCCCACCTTGGACCCTGCTTTATCAAGCTGTCTAAGGCTCAAGATTGAATTGCGGAGTGCCAGGATAAAGTACACCCCGTGAAGTACCTGGTGCTCTCGGTTCTTGGCCTCAAAGATGATGGAGCCAACGCCCAAAATTTCCACCTTTGACTCATCGCCGAACCTCACCGTGCCTCTGGCCATCTAAATTACACGGATACGGATATGTGTATCAGTAACGGAAGGATACGGATACACGGCTTGTCACCGGCGAGCAGAGGGTCGTCGCTGGTGGCCGGCGGGCAGCGAGATGGAGTTGTAGTCGCGGGCTTGCGGCGCGCGGGGAGTCAGGGATGTGGCATGATGCGGCCGCGTGCGAGAGTGTGGCATGACAAAAGTAGGGCGACGGGGGAAAGAGGAATATGTGGTTGTGTGTTGGGATGTTGTTGGGTTGGGCCATATCCAGAAATGTAGATACCTGTATCACAACGCTGATACGTATCAGCCAACGTATTGGAATTTAATAAAAATAATAAAATCCAGATACTTCTTGGATACGTATCGGATCCATGTCTGATGCGTATCAGATACGAGATACGCCCATTCCTTGTGCATCAGTATAACTTAGCTGGCCATCATGTCCAGGTTCATGAAGAGCTCACGATGCCTAGTCATGTGGTGGGTGGCATCGCAGTCCAAGTACCAACCATCCATCTTGTCACCTCCGCCGACGTTGGTGTTGAGGAAGGCACGGGCTCGTAGTTCATTGATGTCGATGTTGGTGGTCTTGGCGTTGAAGGATGAAGCTTGTGCCTTGCCACCGTTCACCTCCATGTCCATCTCTAGGAACCCGTGCACGAGGAACAGAGCATGGTCCTCCTATGCTTCTTCCATGTGTGTCGTGCCACGCCACGATCACAATCGTGATCATGCCATGGATAGGGCCAATCTCGTGCCCTGTGCACGGCACCGTTGCATTTAAGGTAGGTGTCATCACAGTTCGCCTTGCGCTCGCCAGTGAAGATGCCAACCTTGTCCCCACTATCGCCTGTTGCATCGCGGTTGCCTGACTTCTTGTTCTTATCTCCGCGGGGATGCGACCCCGATCCCTATGGTGCCCTCCTCTTTCCTGTTGAAGGCCTGCCACTACTCAGTGGTGTAGAGTAGCTTGCGGTTGGGTGCCTTTGACTCTGGCGCACGCTCACAATCCTAGACTGCCTTGAGCCGGCCGATGACGTCCTTGATCGTGAGCTGCATGAAGTGGAGCAGGGTCTCGATGGAGAGCACCAACTGCTCATACTTCTTCGGCACGCACCAGAGAATCTTCTCCACGGCACGCTCCACGTCGAGATCGATGTCGCCGTTGCGCGCTATCTGCTCCATGAGGTTGGTGAGGTCAAGCGCAAAGTCCTCGACTTGCTCCCTTGGCCGAAAGACTAGAGCTTCCCACTTGGTGTGAAGCTGCTGCGAGGTGGCGTGTTAAACATGCTCGCTGTTGATGCGCCTGGTCGCGGTCCCCTCCTAGGCGAGCTTGGCAGTTTGCTTGCCAGCGATGGCTGTGCTTAGCTCCGGCTGGACAGCGGCACAGAGAACCTCCAAGGCGCGCCGATCATCCTTGTATAACACGTCACCGTAGTGGACCGCCTCCTAGAGTCCACGGGTCTAGAGCTTGACCTTCATCAGCTGGCTCCACTCGTGCTAGTTGGAGCGGGTGAGCTACGGCCATGCGTGAGGCATGGTGACGGGGCTTTGGGCTATGTGATCCTCCTGTAGACTCGCCTTCCTGCTCCTTGGCCATCTTCGCATGGATCGCGGCGGCAACGATCACCGCGGCTATCCGCTGCCCATGTTGCCTGTGCAGTTGCCTCTACGGCGGTGAGACACACCTCACAGCTCTCTCAAACAACGACCTTGCCATCAACCTTGGAGCGTGATTGGCTCTTGCTCTTGCCCTTGGCGGCTGCAACTGCTCTCTCTACAGAGGTGAAAGCTATGGAGGCGACGGTGGCGAGAACATGCAAACCCCAGGCCCTTGATACAAATTGTTGCCCAAGACATCAAGCAAATGAGGCTGAAAGCCTAGAGTTCAGCTTGACCTATGGGCCGCTTGATTGAATATTAGGTTTGCAAAGGCATAGTTCTTACAAATGGGTGGCTACTGCTTATATAGCGTGGGGCATCTTCCTACACTTATCATATTCTTTGCATAAAGCAATATGCTCTGGCTACTTGGTTGCCAAGGCTTCTTATGATCAACTTGAAAGCCAAGGGACCTCTAGATGTCAACTTGACCTATGGGCCACTTGATTGAACCTTAGGTTTGGAAAGGCATAGTTTTTACTAATCGATGATGCTCTGGCTACTTGGTTGCCAAGGCTTCTCATGATCAACTTGAGAGCCAAGGGAACTTTAATTGCATAAGGTAAAGTGCAGCAAAGTAAGATATATGTGCTAGCTTTATCATGTGCTAGCTTAATCACGCTGGGTGCGATTGCACACACACATACATGTGAACGGGAGAAGGGCAGAAGGCGATGAGTCGAGCGATGATCTAGATGATGAGTCGAGCGACGGAGATAGTCAATAGGCAATGAGTCGAGCAACATGTCAAGTATTTGAAGTGTCTGCATTCCACAGCATGTGCTTTTGTTGCGAAGTGCACGAATTTGAGCCAGGGGTGTGGTGAAGAATCATATACAAAGGATCATGTATTTCAGCGTGGGTGCAGTCGCACCCAGCGTGTACAATGTAGATCCACCTGTGTTCATAAGGCATCATGCCCCAGAGCACGCTCGTCGGTGAACAATTGAGGATGTGCACCGCCGTCATCATGGCCTCCCCCAAAACCAAGCCAGCATCCTCCTCTGCTTCAGTAGATCACACGCTGTTGCCACCACAGTTTGATTCCTGCACTCGACAACTCCGTTTTGCTGGGGAGTGTAAGGAGCAAAGTAGTGGCGCTTGATACCTTCATCGGCATAGTAGGAGGTGAACTCAACGACGGTGGACTCGCTGCTATTGTTGGTGCGTAGGACCTTTAGTTGTCGCCACTCTCCAGTTTCACGGCGGCCTACACCTACCTACTTTCCTAGTGGCATCATTTTATAGTAGAAGCACGGTACTCCATCGCGGCTGAGAATGGGAGCCTCCTCTGCTTCGTGTTGACATATGGGTCACACACTTGCTCGACGTGGTCAATCATGGGGCATTCCATGGGCTCCTCCTTGCCCAGCCACCAAAGGGCCTCAAAGTGGTGGTGGCTGAAGCACTCATGCCACTGCCACGTGGTGTCATCCTTGCGCACGGTGTGGCTAGATGGCTGCGTTGGGTTCAAGTGGAGAATGTAAAGAAGGTTGGCTCCCTGGTGTACCTTGCGAGAAGGCGGCCAAGGCAATCCCACATGCGCAGCACGTCCTCGATGATCTCCACCTCAGATCCACTCTAATCATGTTGCCCAAGGCTCATGATGGAGTTCCTTAACGCTGGGATGTAGTACACCCTGTGGAGGACGTGATGCTTGCCGATCTTTCCCTTGAAGACGATGGAGCCGACGCAGCAGATGTCCACCTTGGACGCATCCCTGAAGCGCACGGTGCCACGGACATCGGTGTTCAGGTCGGCGAACAGCTCGCGGCGGCCGGTCATGTGGTGTGTGGCGCCGCTGTACAGGTACCCGCCCACCGAGCATGTCGTCACCGTCGTTGGTGTCGATAAAAGCACAGGCTCGGGGCTCCTCAAAGTTGAGGTCTTGCACGGCGAAGGAGTACGCCGGAGTACTCTCATCTAGATCGAGGAAGCCATGCACTAGAAACAGGGCATAGTCCTCCTCACTTCTACGACGTGAGCTTGGCCACCACACCCGCCACCATGATCTCCTCTGCGCTCACATTGCTGGCCGCCACGATCATCGCCTCGATCACCACCACGTCCTCCACGGTCACCACCTCGGTCGCCATGATCACCACCGCGTCTCGAGCAGCTGATGGCAAGATCGCGGCTGATGGCAATCGCACGCCCAGTGGCCTTCCCAGCCATAGTTGAGGCAGATGTCATCATGGTTGGGCTTGCGATTGTTGTCGGCGACTCCTCCATCATCACGGTCACTGCGATCGCCATGGTTCCTCTATTTCTTGCCACCTTGTGATCATTGGCAGCGCTCTTTCGACGACGAGCCACCAGAGTCATCCATCGCCTTCTTCTCCTTCTAGCGCGCACACCACTGCTCCTCTATGTACATCAGCTTGCCGCCAAGGGTGATGGGTTCGGATGGAGCTTGCTGTTCGTGATCATCGACAACCTTCAGCCACCCTGTCACCTCAAGGGTGAGTGCCTCAAAGTCAAGGATATGCTCAATGGTGATGACGATCTGCGTATACTTAAACGGCACCGTATGCAGGTACTTCTCCATGGCGCGCTACTCGTCATTGTCTTGATCACCATGGATGGCCATATGCTGCATCAGGGTGGAAAGGCAGATGACAAAGTCTTCAACTTGCTCACTAGGGAGCCACTGCAACATCGCCTGTTGGACCTTGTCGACGCCATTGCGAGCCACAGCAATGGCGTCCCACGCCTCCTTCGTAGTGGCCTTGTCAATGAGTGGGACACCCATTTCCTTGGGCACAGTGGCGAAGATGACCTTGAGCACCTGCTAATCATCGCAGTGTGCCAGCAGAGCTCCCTTGACGGTGTCCCACATTTCATGGGCCTACATCTTCAACTTCATCGTTTAGGACCACTCGTGGTAGTTGGTCCAACATTGACCACGTGGTCCCGGCTCCGAAGTCGTGGTAGACAATCTAGCGACCGGCAACTCAGGGCGGCCTCCACTCCTCCCTTCTGCATGCCCGATGACTCAGGGCGGCGCCTGGGGCTATGCAATGCTCTTGGTGGGGTCTGATCCCCACCACCACCTGCTTCACCGTTCCCTCGAAGCGTGGCCACTGTCTTCATTATGGCTTTAGTCACTGCCTGCCTGAATCACCACGTTCATGGCTACCTTTACAGCCTACAGTCACATGAAGTGGAAGCATTCTTGACTGCCTTGGCCACGTCTGTGGCGGCGACGGCACGCTCGGCTGAAGTGACGTCCATCTCAATTACAAGGGAGGAGAATAATGTGGATAACTTGGTGGC
Source organism: Bothriochloa decipiens (assembly GCA_023333625.1). NCBI lineage: Eukaryota > Viridiplantae > Streptophyta > Magnoliopsida > Poales > Poaceae > Bothriochloa > Bothriochloa decipiens. The sequence goes on from CM041629.1 coordinate 40,319,523, forward strand.
TACTCTGGACCTGGTTTCGATGCCAATTGTTAGCAAAGATACACACGTAATTGGTACTACCAGAGGCAGTTGTGGCTCTAGGCCATGTTCTCGTTATATAGATAAGAAAACTTGGAGTACAAGGGAGCTCTAAAGAGCATATTCTGGGTACAATGCATAAAGCATAAAGGTAACTTAGATAATTAACTAGCTAACTAAATTCCTGGGCTGCCAAGGTAGCTAAGCAGCCTTAACACCTGCTACAAGTTGCATAGTTTAGGTCCTCCTAGCCTAGCTGTATAACCATTGAATGGACATTTTACCTTGTTTCCTGGGAATTGGAAATGAATTTGGCCAGATCCCACGTAGATGATAGCATTAACTATGTTGAGGAATGGCCTTCCCAGGATGATGGGGACTTCATTGATGGACCCTATGTCCAATATGATGAAGTCGGCACAGACGTACTCGTCTTGAACCTTGACTAGTATGTCTCTCGCCAGTCCCTCAGGGAACCAAATTGTCTGATTCGCCATCTGCAAACAAATAAATGTGGGGTGCAAAGGCCCCCCTAACAAATTATCATAAGTTACCTTGGCCATAATGTTGACACCCGATCCAACATCGTAGAAGACGTTGTGGAAGATCTGTGGTCCAATCTCGCAGGTGATGGTTGGTAGGCCTGGATCTTCCTTCTTGGCGATGAAGGGTGGATCAAGAAGATAGCCCTAGTTGGAGCATAGTAGAGGCTTACCGAACCTCTTTGTTACCAATCTAACACCTTCAATTGGGTCCTCAGGTTTCCCTGGGATCTTACCTTGCTCGAAGGATGGGACAGCTGCTGCTAACTGAGCTAATTATATTTCTAACATTTTATTAAAGGTCAATTGATTTTTCATGGCAAGATGTAAAGCTATCCATTTTCTCACTTAAGTTTTCAAGAATCTTATCATTAGCCATCATTTTCTTGTTAATACTACCATTAATCTTAGTTTGCCCTAAGATAAGATCTCTTAAAGAAAGTTGGTTACCACAAGAACTATTGAAATTACTGCTGTAACTGTTACCTTGGTTTCCTTGGTAGAAGGTGCGTGAGTTACATCCTTCCTGCTGCTGTTGGGGTCGGTACCCATTGTTGTTGTTGTTGATGAAGCTCACTTCCTCCTCCATTTCAGGACAATTATTTCTCGAATGCTCTTCTCCTCTGCACACCTCACACCATGGATCAGCTTCAACAGCTCGCGCGGTGGCGTGAGATTGAATGGCCTCTTGTTCCTTCTTGGAACCTTCTTCTATCTTCTTCATCAAGAGGTCCATTTTTGCTGAGAGCATGTCCACCTCATTGAGGGTGAGGACACCTCTCTTCTTTGGCTGAAGACGTTCCTCATTCCATCCTTGGTTGGTGACCATCTTCTCTATGAGGTCCTTGGCATGCTTGACATTGTGTTGTAAGAATGCTCCTCCAATGACAGCATCAAGGTGATTCCTAGCCAAACCGGTCAGGCCATGAAACCTTGAATGATGAGCCATTCCTCTATCCCATGACGAAGACAGGCGTGAATGTACTCCTGGAGACATTCCCATGCTTCGGGAATCATCTCATCTGCTTGCTGTTGGAAGCTAGAAATCTTTCCACGAAGGGCGTTGGTTTTGCCCATCGAGAAGAACTTCTTGAGAAATGTGTTGGCACACTTCTCCCAGGTGGTGACTTCACTCTTGTTCGCATAGAACCACTGCTTCGCCTTCCCCAAGACTGGTGCTGGTCTTCCTTCCTTAGGCGAATTCTGGTCTAAGATGAACCTCTGAGGTGAACTTGACGACGTCTAGTTCTCCTTGGCAATTGCTAAGGATCTTCAACAAAGTTTGACGGCAATTGAAAACCGCTCATGCACCTAATAGTTTCATGATAATGAAAAACAAGATAGGTGAAAGGTAAGCCCCTAACACTAATTGATAACTAAATTGATAGTAGACTTCAGATTCACTTTTATTAAAATTCCTAGGCTGATGCTTTCCCCAGCAACGGTGCCAGAAATGCTTGTTGGGATTTCTTGACGCAATTACCAGAAATAGACAGAAAGCCTATCCCCGGCAACGGCGCCAGAAATGCTTGTTGGGATTTCTTAACGCAACCACCAGAAATAGGTGATGACATAAGAAATGCATGTGGGGTAATTCTAGCTCTATTGGATAATTCCGTAAGCGCACAGAATATACTGTTGTAGCACTTCATCCAGGAGTACTCAAAGGTATCGTAATTTATATTTTCCCAGGAGAAAGCAGTAGCTAGGAATATTTAATAAAAGGAGAAAGTGATCCTTGTGTCTACTACAATCTAGTATCACTAGTGTAAAACAGGGGGTAAGTAAATAAAGAGGAAGGATAGGTAAATCATCACAACAATCCTAATCTAAAGATAAATGGTAGAGAGCTAGCTAGGTGGGAGGACAACGAGTGAGTATAGGACTGCTATGTATCTTACTTTACTTCTGTGAACCTAATCCTAACAGGTAGATGACTCAAACTAGACTTTTGCCTTACTACTTGCGTGGTGGGGATAGGTGAGAAAGCAGGAGACAGAACTCCTACTAAAGCAGCTATACTCTTATGGGCGCCCTGCGTTTTAAGAACTAGCCCGAACAAGGTGAGAGAACCCTAATGCCGCCCGAGACCTGTCACTTATTGGGAGTGCACTCATGAACTGTCTGTGCGGACCAGCGGCAATCAAAGGTAAGACTAAGTCTGAGCACCATGCTCACACTTACTCCTACAACTCTAACTAACAAGATAGCTAGAGCTCCTATGCAAGATAGGACAACGATACACATAAGGAAGTTGGTTACAGGAAACCAATCCAGCTAAGACAACTATACTACTAAGATGAGCACACAACAAGACTATAAAGACTATAGACTTGCACTAAGTAAATAATAAGTAAAGTAAAGAAAGAATATATTAATAAAAGAAAAGTCTTATAAAAGAGAAAAGGTACAAGAGCTATACCAGACTCTCCATAAGACGACTTCGGAGACCCCAAGCTTCGCTCAACTCGACTCTAACTCCCACTCTAGACTAACTACTACTACTCTAGCTTGGAGCTTGAAATGTGTGACTTGTGTGATGTTGTGATGCCTTCCAAGGTGGTGGCAGCCTCCTTTTATAGGGAAAGGAGAGGGGATGCCACGTCAGCGATCCATGTGCTCCTTGCTTCCTTGCTCTTGGACAAACCAACCTTGCAACCGACTTGAATCGACGCTCGTGATCAAATGAGCTGCATGGAAGCATGCTGGAGGTCGGTGGAGCCAACCGACCTAGTGGGGCCCACATAGGGGCATCGGCAGATGCCCTCCTTGGCTGGTGGGCCCTGCTGAGTCTTCTAGAAGGTGGCCCCACCTGTCATCTAAAGTGGCTCGGTGTTTTGCTAAAAAGTTATCACGTTCCTTGCTTCCTTGTGGGCCCATGAATCCTTGTGCAATGAGCTTGAGCCAAGTTGATCTGAGGGCTCATTTGCACTCTAATGAGCTTGACATGGATCTTGCTCGAAGGAGGAGCTCATGTGGGGGTCAGTCGACCCCCTCATTGGGTCCCACCAAGGTGCATTTTGTTGTTTCCTAAAACCAAAAGCTAAGAGTACAAGTGGAACTAGTTATTGATAAAATATGCTCATGTTATGCTATTATTCCTTAGAACCAAGTCATGTTGATGGTGTTTTGAGTATGGATTTTCATGGTATATCCACCGTCAACATAGATCCAACTGTGTACAGGAAAATTCAAGTCATGATGGTTAGCATCATAGTAGCGCTTGGACAGCTGCTGCACCTGGAGAAGTTGCTCCCTGACATCAGCCAATCGACCTATGGATGGGCATCATGCATAGGGCGGTATGGTAGGAGGTATTGTAGCAAGGTTGACCTAAGATAGCTAATCGACCCATGCATGAGGGTGATCTCTGGTGACATAGCGAAGATACATGGCCAAGGTCGTGTTCACCACTGCAAAGTTGAAGCCAAAAAGTTTGCTGATCCACTGGTGTTTAGAGACCGTGGAGAGGCACTGATCCAGCAGGAACTTCAGGTTGTAGTGGTGGTCTGTCCACACGAGGAAGTAGCGCTCCCACAAGTATGGACGCCAATGGCACATGGCCTGTACGAGGCCGATTAGTTTGTGGGTATCGATAGGGACGGACTGTGCCTGACAGGAGATGAATGCAGTGGTTGTACGGGTGAGCTAGTGGGAGCCCGCAAAGCTCCTCGAATATGGCAGAGAACTTGAGCAGCAGCCGACTGAGCATGGGCTACTGAGGTGTCGGAGTCAGTGTGCGGGCAGTCGGCTCCCTGATATCGTAGCGGGGTGATCCGATTCCTTTCCAGAGGTTGTGCCTGGATCCTCTAGTGAAGGCCATGCAGAGGTCCTCAAAATCCCTGAGGATGGGGCCAAGTCTGTGGAGGAACTCGATGCCCTAGATGATGTCAAACTCACCGAGCTTCATGCCATAGTAGCTGATGGACAACTCAAGTCGCCCTCGCAAGGAATGCGATCCCTGTTGGCGACCAACACCTGCATAGGAGGGTGTGGGGGCAGCACAGGAGGTCTGTGTTGATGAAGTTGTGCATCGAACTAAGCACCACGAGACGATGGCCATGCACGGAGATGGCAACAATGGGGTTTGGGTGTCGGGTCCTGTGCAGCTCCTGGTTCCAGTGCTGCTATCATAGTTTTTTATAAAGATGGGTCTCCCCAACTTTTGTATTACCAAAGCACAAAAATGTTTTACAGCGTTTACAGTTCTTATGGTTCAAACCATCAACTTGAGACAAAAAGCTCATTACTTCACCGACTGTATGCAGTTGCCAAGGAAGAAGAACATGACCGGTGAGGTTGTTATCATTGTACCTGATGAAGTGCTCCACGCCGGGGCACCTCAGGTAGTGCAAGCCATAGTCGAAGGTACCTGCGACGTAGTGTAGAATCCTCTTGATAGCCTGCTGATGCTATGTGGTCGGTCGCTGAATAAACCGATCGATATTGCCAATGATGAACGTCAGGTCTGGCCGTGTTTGGATGAGGTAGCAAAGGCTGCCCACAATGCATCGATACTTGGTGGCGTCAACCTCCTTCGCCATGATGTTGCGGCTTAGTTGGTTGCATCCTTTGAGGCCGCCCAACTCAATGATGCACTTGGTGTAGGTGGTTTGGTGTCGAGAGAGGAGTCATAGTGGGAACGCTTCCACCTCTTCTTCCTTCATCGATGTAGACACTCACCAACAAGGTGTTGCCTCTCTTGCCCTGCCAGTAGACAAGAACCTCGTGGAACCCTATCTTCTTGAGAGTGGAGTCTAGCATGTCATTTCAAGCTTGTGGTGCCTGCATAGGCAGAGAGCCTAGGGATAATGAATTCGGTGGCTAACGGACATAGATCTTCAATTCAAAATCGAAGAAGGCAGACTTAACATCCATGTGGTGCACACGCCAGTCCTCCTGGACAGCCAGGGTAAGTCGACTCATGCTAAACAAACCCGTGTGCCACAAGACAGGCCTTGTGCTTGATCACAATGCTAGAATCATCCTTCTTGAGCTTGTACACCCACTTAAGGGTGATGGTGTCTTGGTTGGCAAGAAGGTCCACTAGCTCCCACATTCGGTTTGCTCCACGGCGTCCTTCTCCTCCTACATCACGACGCACCATGTCGCGTCTCCCCTCTGCCTCAGCGAAGGAGCGAGGCTCACCGTCCACGTGCGCTAGGTGCAACTCCACCTAGAGGTCATGTATCGCTAGCTCAGATATAGTCTGATCAGTGAAGATGTTGTGGTCACGTAGAGGCTCGTCATCGTGGTCCTCATTGTCGCACAATGGAGTGTCAAAACTAACAGACCGAAGCTGCTAGTGTCCTAGTGCAGATCTTGGAGGTGTGGGAAGCTGGTGTAGGAGAGAAGGACGTAACCGGTGGAGGTGGTGGAGAACTTGCCGAAGCTGATGGCGAGAGAGTGTTGAGGAGGATGAGCTTGGTGAAGACGAGCTGCTAGCTTCCCCTGCTCCCTCGAAGCAATCCGCGAAGTTTGCTATAATAGTCAAGCCATTGTCCATTGCCTTCTCCTAGTCCAGCCTCGCCCTTTGTCGAACACAACTTTGTGAGAGATGCAGACGCGTTATTATAGGTTCAAGGATGCGGTAGGCCTTGACGCCCTCCGCATAGCCGATGAAGACCCCATGTGTGCTTTGGTCATCGAGCTTGCCGACGTATGTGAGCTTCTTGACAAACTCCAGACAGCCGAACATGTGGAGGTTGCTCACCAGCGGTTGAGCAGGTGGGCGATAGTCAGCACCACCTCCTGAACTAGTATAATACCTTGTGTCCTCCGAGCACACCATCTAAGACAGATGCGCAAATACAAATTTACTAGTCGGCGGTTCGACAGATGGAGAGGTCAAGGCCAAATGAGCCCCTGTTCTTACGCAACCAAGGATTGGTGTCGTAAAAATGACATAAAGATAAAACAGTTATTTTTAGGACATACAGTTCCCACTCAGATAACTTAAAGAATGCGAAGAATTACAATGTATCTCCACGCCCATGTGATTTGAAACATGACTTTTATTGTAGCGTGAGACAGTGTGTTAAACATCTTTGAAGTGCATAGTTTCTATGGAGTGAAAATGATGGCCTGTCTATTCTGGAATTTCTTTCGGGTGTTTTGTAGGTCTCATGATTGAATTTTTCCATGGTCACAATGGCCATTGCTAGATTATCAATTTAGACTTATTACCATTATGCAGGTGGTCACACACTACAATTTTTCCATGTTTGATAGATCCTAATAGAGATTTTTCCCCTTATTAGATCACTGCATAACTCCTGTCAGATTGGTTAATTCCTTTTGTTGCACTTGATGTTAGACTATTCTTGCCCTCCAGGGAATGTATCAGAGTGAACCCAACCTTCTTGGTCTTTCTCACTACCCGTTCCCAACTCGCCAAGCCACCGCGCCGCCGCTAGATACTCGTCCACTCGCGAAGTCCGCCGCGAGCCTGCAGACCCCCGCTCCTCACGCGCGCCCTGTAGTTCGCCACGCCGCACACCCTGCCACGACAGCGACGCACTGGAGGCACGACGCATGCACGAGCCATCCCAGGAGAAGTATGTACTCGTTTCTTCTACTGCATGCATGCTTGATTCGGGCGTGGCGTGACTCGCTTCCTTCCTATTTTTGTTCTTTTGTTCTTCTAAAAATAGACTTTGAAACGTGCAGGGGTCGGGCGACAACGGAGAACATCTAGGACAAGCAGAGGGCGCGATGGGCATATTCGGGGAGAAGACGGTGATGCCGACGGACGTGATTCCAGAAGTCGCCGACACCGGTTCTAGGTATGCTCTCGCGATGTGAAACGCTAAGTCATTGTTGATTGTCCTGTGGGCTAACTTGGGACAATAATTCATTTTTATTTCTGTTGTGCTAGGATTTCTACATGGGAACAACCCTTGTGTGTGCTTCTTGATGACCCAAATCCAACACTAAAGCCTGTTACTTATACTTAACTACAACTAGACATTATCCTTCCTGATCTAGGAATGCAGCTTGTTTCGCCAATGCAGCCCAAACCACCAGAACCTACTGATCCAGAACCATAGCCTCATCCAACAATGCCTAGCAATTCCCAAGGTATTGTCGAAGAAGAGCGTGACATCTTTGATAAAGAAGAAGAGTATGCTTATGTCAATGATGAGCATATGTACATTACAGTTAGTTTGGACGTGCATAATGTTGTGTAAGCCTGTTAGTTAAGCTATGAGTAGATTAGCTCATTTCCTAATTTAGTCCTAGTTACTGTAATGCCCTTGAGCTGATCATGATCAAAGCCATGAGCTTGCTTGGCAGCCAAGGAGCCCATCTTTATCTACTTTATGCAACATGCTATAGGAATATGCTCTATGAGCATCTTGTATTCTAAGCAAACTTTTATGTCATATAGGAAAGCAAACCCTAAGGGGACATGGTGCCTTTGGCTCACCAATTCTGAGTCTTTCTGTCCAACAATTGGTATCGAAGCTAGGTTACCAGAGAGCCCAAGTTATCTCCTAACCTACTTACCCTATTCTTGCTCCTGTCATGGCTACCTCGGCCGAGCGTGCCGCTGCCGCCACCAAGATCGTCAAGGATGGTGCCTCGGATGCTGGTGAGGGAATGCGCTGTAGCAGCAGCAACGCAGGCGGCGCAGGACGTGGCCAAGGCGACGGACACTACAAGAAATTTTGGATTGCATTTCAAATCCAAATCATCATCTAAAGCACATTAACTATCATAAAAAGTACTTTGTGACGAAAATGGCATCGTCACGAGGTCATCACAAAACGACCGACATAAAAAGTCCCTCGTGACGAGAAAAAAAATCGTCACATAATGTCATCACCTTTTATGACGACTAAGTTACTTTCGTCACATATTATTCCTTTCTGTGACGGTTGATACCGTCACATAATATAGGTCAACGCGTCACATATTATACCAGCCGTCATAAAATAACAGGCCCTGGTGGTGCTTAATAAGTTTTTTGTGATGACCATTGTCGTCATATAATATTATGTGACATTCTAATTTTGTCTTGGTAGGTGTGGATTTGTAGGCAACCAGACGGTTTTTGTGACGATAGGCGTCGTCATATAGCATTATGTGACACTTATGAAACGTCTTATATGATACGTTGGCTGGTACGTTTGTGCATCTTTTTGTGACGCCTGTAGGCCGTCACTTTCCATTCAGTGACAAATGGCTCACTGACCCTATATTTGTCACCAGAGGTCATGCAAAAAGAGATTTGTACTCAGAAACATAAACCATCATCCAGAAATATATAGCCGTAGGCATCAAACAACACACTGCCATCACTGCTCATAAGTCATACACAACTGAGCCAACCCATTTTACACAAGACATACATTGATATGTTAACAAGTTCCTGCAAGTTCAGACATCACAGAAAGTTCTTGGTTCCAGCAAACAAGTTCAAACTGTTCCAACACACCACACAGGTTCACACATAGCCACATAGTTCTGACAAAATACTCCACAAAGTTCCAACAGACACAAATTTGTTGTTCTAGCAAGGTCACAGAAGGTTAGGCATAGGCATAGGCATTTCCTACCTCAACGTTTTTGCAGTTCCAGGAAAGCTCGCAGCAGTGAATTAGTCTCTTCAAACTTGTTACTCATCTCTTCTTGGGTCTGGCGCAGCAAATTTTGGTTTTCTTCAAGAGATGCCTGCTGAGCTCGAAGCCGTGCTTGCAACTCTTCTTGCTTCCTAGCAGCTTCCTCTCTTTCTTCTTGGAGGGTTGCCTGAAATTGAGCTTGCAGGCGGGCTTCTACTGCAGCTGTTGCGGACTGGGTAGCATTCTGCTTTTTAGTGAGACCAAGGTTTGGAAGGAAGGTCGAGGAACGGCTGATCTGGCTTAGAATATCAGCAACAATCTTGGTTGAAGACACTGGTTCTTCTCCTTCATCAGGTTCTCTCATCTTCTCTGCAACCATTTGTGCCTACATATATAGAATGATTTCACTTCAAAACAAGGACATACAACAATGTGAACCACGTTTGAGTTTGAGTATAGTACATGTATCCAACAATTATGTAACTTACATATATGTCTTCTGCAAGTCGAGTACGACCATTTTGTGGACTATTCATACATTCCCCAAAGAAATCAACAGGATCTGGGTCCATGTCATTGTACTTAGCCCTCTGCATCATGTAAGAAACAATTTACAAGGATATCCAAGATTGTAAAGTGAGGGGTGGACAAACATAGGATTATTTGTACATGTCACCAGCAAGATCCCAAAATATTATGCACTGTATCACCATAAATCCATCATTGAATGACTACTACTGCATGCTCAAACTCAGTTGTTCTTGAAATAATTTGTCCATCCACTTATGCATATTAGAAAATATCTAAGCAACAGCAGCAGAATATGTAAGAAGCTACAGCAAACTAGAATAGCATGCTCAATCTTAGATTGTGCTCCAAATCAGAGTTCATCCTAGAAATAATTGGAGCATGTGCTAACTTGACAGTTCAAAAGCACTTTGTAATTACAATGCTACAAGTGTCCCATATTTGAAGTTAATTGTAGAAAAGATAAGTATCTGTACCAGGTTGTGTCGATGGGCAATATAGCACCTAGATCCAGTCCTTTGGTGAAGCTGCACTTGCCCTCAATTTACTTTATTCTTCTCACTTTTCTCCTGCACCATAAATGCAATACAAAGTTTTCATTCACATGCAAAAAGTTGAAGTTGCATATTAACAAAGATAGTTGGTGCAAGGCATGTACCTGACTCTTTGGGTCACACCAGTACTCTACCAGCTTGGTCCACTCCGCTTTCTTCATCTTTGGTGGAGGTGGTTTGGCCAGCATCTGTTCTTTTGTTAGGGTTGGGTCGAAGTACTTCCTTTTGAGGTGATACCTCTGCTGCCGTACTCCCCTCTTAACGATATCAGTGCATGCAGCTTTGCTTGGTCCCTCTTGCTTAACTTGGACATCCAGCCTTGACTGCAGGAACATATATGAGTTATTAGACATAATTTTGTATATGGTACTATATTACAGGAAGAAAGTATTCTAGGTGAAATAGTTGTATCCTCACCGCCACTTTATCAAGCACTTTTTGTACTTGTGCAGGCCCCCCATCTTTTTCATATAGCTTTCAAGATGTGTAGATAGGCAGCTGGTCTCTAAGGGCAACACCAGTTTCAGAAGCTAGCTTTGCTGCCTGAAGTGGGACAACAGGTCTCTTATTGCCTTCAGCCACTTGTATAGGCATCTTGTTTCCGCTTTTTATCAGCCTTTCTAAGCCCAGACCAATTGTTTTCTTACGGACTTCCTTTCGGGGCACTGCAATTGGTAAATAATAGTAACAATGTGTTCATGCAGCAGTAACAAATGAAGTTATCCAATGGAGAAAATTATGCTTGGAAATTGTGTTTACCTGGAACCAAACTATCATCTGCCTCTCCCCCCACTACAGGACCCTCTGAACTTGTTGCATCAAAATGGTCACTACACTCATTGATTTCATTACTTTGCCTAGAGCTCCTTGCACCTGGCGAGGTGTCTGCAGGAACTGATTGGGTGACACTAATTGTGGGAGTAGGATATCTAGTCGGTGTAGGAGTACTAGTATGCTGAGTGTTTGCAACAGGCTGAGACATGACAACACTAGTTGTGGGTGGAGGATGGCTAGTCGGTGTAGTAGTAGTAGTATGCTCAGTGTTTGCAACAGGCTGAGACATGGTTGAACTGAACAGCCTGGCTCTAGGAATGCCTAGCATAGGGTTTGCACCAGGGACATTCCTGGCTGCAGTTTCCCTGCTCAATCTAGGAGAAGTAGGCATTGTGCTTGGAATAGGCGCTGACATAGTTGGACTGGTTGTGGTGTTTTTCTGACTACTAGGCACTGTGGTAGTAGTTTCTGTGGTCTAAATCTGGCTCCTGCTTGCGCTGAGTTGGTCTTGCAATTGGGTGGCACTGTGAGTGGCAGTAGGTTTAGGGATAGCCTTTGAAGTATTCTTAGGAGGCAAGGGCTCTCTCTGCCTTGGAGGTCGACGGCCTCCAGGCGAAGGCATGGCTGCTTGCAGCCTAGTTAGTCTTGTTGGCGTGGCCGGTAACTGCTGGCTGCTATCTGCCACTGCCCCCACCTTTTGCTTCTTCTTAGGGCGAACTCCTAGAACCATCTCTCCTGCCTGCCATGAGAAACAGGAATTTTTTGAATTATAAAAGACAATAGTGTAAGATAGATTAGATGAGTACATCAAAGTCATGATTGAAACAGACAGGCCACAAACTTGTTAATTGCCCAAGTAATGCATCTCACCTCAGTATTGACCTCATTATCGAGGTCATCATCAGAATCATCGTCATTGTCAGTTTGGTTATCAAGGTCAGATGTTGGATCATAATCATTGTCAGATGAAGGTTTGTCAGACACTACTGTCTTCTGTTTGCCCTTTTCCTGTTTCGAGAAAGCCTCTCTAACCTCACCAGCTAAAACTGGAATACCAAGAGACCGAAAATGTTCCTGGATTTTCTTTACACGCTCATCCCTGTCCTTCTCATACTTTGATTTTGTCATTTCTTGTAGTACTTAGTATGATGAAACGCAGAGATATTAGAAACTATTTGTTTCAGTTTCTGTAAAGGAGTTGAAGGAAAAACTAATAAATCAGTATTCTTTAACATGGTAGTTAGCTGGCATAACAATAGATAAATGGTATAAGAAAGAACTAACATTTGATAACAGTTGACATTTGACAATGCAGCATGACAGAGTTCATGCAAGTTCAGTTCAAAATCTGTGTTTAACTTAAGCATTTTATCTCATAACCCAATACAGTTATTGTCTTCCATTGCTTTAGTACACAGTGAGCATGTTTTAACTTGAGAACACAAGCCAAGGAGTGAATGAAACAGCACAAGCAAAGATGCATCAATTTCTGAGTAAACGAACACAGCAACCATCAGGAAAACCAACACACATAGCTACCACACACATAGTTTAGTGAGTCATACCATATGTGGAAACGAGCAACATCTAGAAATTCAGTGAGTCATTCTCATGTACCTTAGGAGTAAGCCGAGCTGAGGGAGAATGTCGTCAGGGCCCCGCTGAGGTAGCCCGTGATGCCTTGGTGGTCCTCCGGTGGCGTCACGTACGGCTACGGCCACCACCTTGGTGGACCTCCAACGGATGGGTAGGATCCGGCGGTGCGGCGGAAGGGGGGAGGTTGGCTGTGGCGGTGTGGCTTAGGGGCGGATCTGGCGGTGCGGCGGAGGAGGGGATGGGGTGGATCCGACGGATGTGGGGATGGGTGGATGCAACGTACTGGGGATTGGTGGATGCGGCAGCGGGGGAGATTGGTGGATGCGGCGGCGGCAGGGAGGGCGATGGGTGGATGCGGTGGCGGCGGGGAGGGGTGGATGCGGCGGAGAGGGGTGGATGCGGCGGTGCGGCGGTCGGGAGGGGTGGATGCGACGGAGAGGGGGATTCGGCGGAGAGGAGGAGGAAAGGCAGGAGCCAAAATTTTCTGGTCAGTGGATAGGGTTTCGGCGAGAGAGCGTGTGGTTGCGGCGGGAGAGCGTGTGGTGTACGTGGCGAAATTTGCTCTGGCGCCATGGGGCCCATATGACAGTGAGAGAGTTAGTACTATTAGGAATTCAAATTCAAGTTTAGGGGTACTAAATGACTTCAAATCGAAAAGTGGTAATGAATGAAGTTGTTCAGCACATCGATATGTACCTTCTCTACATTTGTCATTTTTTGAATTGACTTCGTTTTGATAGTTTGAATTTTGAATTTCAAATTTTGGAAACTAGACACTATTTTTTGGTGTACTAAACGAGTTCAAACCAAAAAGTGAACAATACAAAAATTGTACAACTCAATCATATGTACATTTCTTATTTAGGTCATTTGTTCATCCGAGAAAGTGATGCTAACTTTGTTCACAAATCTTACTCATCCCTCTTATAGTTTCATAACTCTAAGTGTGATGAGTAAAATTTGAGAGCAATGTTGTCATCACTTCCTCGGATGAATAAATGACATAAGAAATATACATATGACTGACTTGTACAGTCTTTGTATTCTTCACTTTTTGGTTTGAACTCGTTTAGTACATGAAAATGTGGGCAGAAGATGACACTTTTAAACATGCAAAATTATATTTGTTCATAATTCGCATTCATGAGAAAATGAGGGAAATCAATGCAATATATAGGTACATCATATTTTTAAAAAAAATAGAAAAAAAAGCATCACAATCGGAGTCAGTATGTGTGAGATTTCCTTGTTACAACATTTTTCTATGAATTAAAAAAAGAAATGCTCCCTCTCTGGACTTACAACAAGAACTCACTGCATTAGAGGCCAAATTAGCCTGTGGGCCCACATGTCATTGAACCGATGGACCAACACATACTGACCTGCCCCCTCTCTGGCCGATGGACCAAAACAAAGTCCCTAGCCGAGCTGCCCCCTCTCTGGGCTCGCTCTCGCCGGCGCACGAGGTGCTCCCTCGCCGGGGCTGCTGCCTCGCCGACCCCAGCTCCCTGCCCCCGCTGCCCGCCCCTGCTGCCCGCCCCCGCTGCCCGCCCCCGCTGCCCGCCCCCGCTACCTGCCCCCGCTGCTCGCCCCTACTACCCACCCCCGCTCCCCACCCCCGCTCCCCGAGCTGGTGCCTCGTCGGCGACCCGAGCTGCTCATTTTACTCTGGTACACGGGCCGGACGCCTGGTGCGAGGTCGCAGTCGTACGAGGACAACATCAAGAAGATCATCGATTTCAGCACAGTATGTCTCTCGGATGGTTGTAGTTGTTGTTGTGAGGAATTCCTAATTTCAGTTCAGCTGACTACTGTTTCCTATTTCTGAATACTTGAAGGTCGAATCGTTCTGGGTTTGCTACTGCCACCTTGCGCGCCCTTCTTCCCTGCCAAGCCCCACTAACCTTCATCTCTTCAAGGATGGCATCCGTCCCCTCTGGGAGGTATTCCTCAGAACGTGGCATTCTTTGCCGTCTCTCTGTCTACGTGTTGTATGTCTGTCCCTGTTCTAGTGGTTAATGGTTTTCAATTGGCTAGGACCCTGCAAATCATAATGGTGGCAAGTGGATAATTAGATTCAAAAAGGCAGTTTTAGGTCCTTTCTGGGAGGATTTGATAAGTGAACTTGTACTACCAATCTATATGTTTTTATGAGATTGTTTACTGTGGCTTGCTGGTGGTGGCTAATTTCTGCTGTTCATTTTGAAGTTTGCATACATGTAACATGTGTACTTTCATTAGAAGGAAACCTTTTTAATGGCTTGTTTTATGTGTGTTGTCAATTGCTCGTACTGAAATCTGTACATTTGGGTAGTTATCTATACATTTGTGTAGTTTAGTGGCAAAATTAAGATTGCCAAATATTCTACAACAATGCCATTTCTACTTTAGGTTCTATGTTTTTTGTTTTGAAATTTACAAAACGGTGCAGCATACATTGTTGAGATTTATGTTTGTGTAAGTAATAGATGCAATGATGGACATTAGGTGTTTCATGACAAGGATAGAACGAGGAGAAAGACTACAAGTCTCGATGAGTCTAACATTTGGGAAGGCTTCTGGACACTGAAATGAGATAGTGGCAGTGGGGACTCTGGTAATACATGCACTTATCTTTTGGAGACTTTTCATTCAGATGCTGAGAGCAATGCTGGTCCTGATCTCAATGGTGCTAGAAGATTCTTGACCATGTGTATAATTATTACTAGTCAATCGCTTTCAATTATTGAAGGAAGTGGTTTTTAGCGTTTTGTTCGTCTTCTTAATCCACTAATAACTATAAGCCGTTTAGACCCGAGATGTCATGGCTCTTTATGGAAGGGAAAAGGGTACTATGCGCTCCATGATATCTGAAACATCTGAGGGGTTGAGTTTTGTTGTTGATAAGTGGAGGTATAAAGAAACTGGTGATGATGATATTTATCATTATGTCACTGTTTGCTTTGTTCATGCTGACTAAATTTAACCTAGGCTGGTGTATCGGCCAGGATGCCTGTTTTTTTTGGATGACTATAGCAACTGCCTGTGCATGTAGAGATGAATGACCATTGCCAAATTTTTGCCTTCTAAATTTATCCAGGTCGAGATGGACAGAAGCTGGATTTATAATAGTGCACCATTTATGCCGCAGTTCATGGCTGGTGTTGAACAATTTATGGAACATGTCAGAAGCACATATAGTGAAGATGAACTCATTAAGTGCCCGTGCCGAAAATGCTTGAACCAAATAGAAAAAAGCCAATCTAAAGTACAGGAGGATATTGAAATCAATGGTATGTCCAGGTGCTATACTAGATGGATTCACCATGGAGAGGAAGTGAATGATGTTGGACAAGATGATGCTGGTGAAGGTTATGATGTACCTCAATATACGCCATGGGATGACCTTAGAGAGGAAGTGAATGATGTTAGACAAGATGATGGTGAAGGTTATGATGTACCTAAACAAGCTGAAGAGGTCTTAGATGATGGTGAAAGGGGAGTTCCGGGGCTGATTCAGGATTTGCGCGATGCAGCAAGCCACGGCTTCGGTGGTAACTTATATAAACAAATCATGGAAGAGGCGAAGCGTGAACTTTATCCAGGCTGCACCGAGGAGTCTAGGCTATCTTTCATTATTAAACTGCTGCATATCAAAGTGTACAATCGGATAACAACATCTGGGTTCGATGCTATGCTTGAGTTGCTTTCTGGATCTTTGAAGAATGTACCTGGACTTCCTAAGTCCTATAGCGAGATGAAAGCTCTGCTTCGGAAGCTTGGTTTTGGTTATGTTTCTATTGATGTGTGCAAGTATGATTGTGCCTTATTTTGGAAGGACCATAAAAAAGATGATCGTTGCCTACTTTGTGGTTTCACAAGATGGAAAGTGAACAAGGAGGGCAAAAAGAAAGTTGCTCACCAGGTCCTCCGTTACTTTCCAATAATTCCACGCCTTCAAAGGCTATTCATGTCAAAGCAGCGGGCACAGTATGCAAGATGGCACAAGGAAAAGAGGGTAGTAGTTGAAAATGAAATGAGACATCCTGCTGATGGGGAAGCTTGGAAAGATTTTGATGAGACTTTCAAGTCTTTTGCAGATGATCCCTGTAGTTTGAGGTTAGGCATTGCTACCGATGGATTTAACCCATTTGGTCAGATGAGCAATTCATATAGCATATGGCCAGTGATAGTGGTACCATACAATTTTCCACCATGGATGTGTATGGACCAATCCAATTACATGCTTGCTTTACTGATTCCAGGCAAAAAATCACCAGGCAAAGATTTCCATGTGTTTATGCAACCTTTGATGGAAGACATGATAGAGCTTTGGAAGGGTGTGAAAACTTATGATGCATTTGAAGGCAAAGACTTCAGCCTGCGTGCAGCGATTCTGTGGGGAATCCATGACTACCCTGCATTAGGCACCATGTCAGGCAGAACCACTAAAGGTTACTTCACATGTGTGTACTGTGATGAGAATCCATGCTCCTGCGGTCTTAGAAACAAAATTGGTTTCTTAGACCATAGACGTTTCCTCCCTGAAAACCATCAATGGAGGACAAATAAATCTTTCAATGGCAAGCATGAAAAAAGAGACAAGCCAAGGACATTTACTGCAGATGAGGTTATGGCAAGGTTGAATGAATTTTGCTATGTTCGAGGCAAGAATCCAGATATGCCAAAAACAAGAAAACGACGTTGTAATGAACCACTATGGCATCTGAAGGTTAGCTTGTATGATTTGGAATACTGGCCAAAACTGAAGCTACAACACAACCTTGATGTCATGCACATAGAGAAAAACATATGTGAAAACATTTTGTCAACTCTAATTAATATTCCAAACAAGACAAAGGACACCATCAATGCTAGACTAGATTTGGAGGACAGAGGTATGAGAAAAGAGCTTCATTTGCTAGATGACAGCGGTAGTTCATCATCAAAGCCAAGAGCTTGTTATGTTCTAAAACCAGAAGACAGGAAGAAGTTCTTGCAATTTATGAGCAATGTTAAGTTTCCAGATGGCTATGCCTCCAATATATCAAGATGTGTCAATATGGAGGGAGGAGGATCTATGCATGGGCTGAAAACACAAGACTGTCATATAATGCTGCAACGTATCTTACCAGCTGGCCTTCGTGGTTTGGTGCGGAAAGATGTATATGAAGTAATTGCTGAATTGGGTAGGTTTTTTAGACAACTTTGCTCCAAAACTCTAAAGATTGATGCACTACACCAGATGAAGGAGGATATTGTGCTTATCCTTTGCAAGCTAGAGAAAATTTATCCTCCAGCATTCTTCGATGTGATGGTTCACCTAGCAGTACACTTACCTGATGAGGCACTACTTAGGGGACCGGTGCAGTATGGATGGTTGTATCCCATTGAGAGAAGGTTGGGCACCTTTAAGCGTTTCGTCCACAATCAAGCAAGACCTGAAGGATGTATTGCAGAGGCATACACTGACTATGAGTGTATGACCCAATGCTCAACATATTTCAATGACATATCACTAGGTTCACTAGGCCTGAAAGAAACTTAGATGGAGAAAAAATCTCACCCAATGGTTACTCTATTTTTGGTCATGGTATTAACCTGTTGGGAGCTTCAAAACTTCATTACCAAGACAATTATTATGACTCCATGGTTTAGTTTGTTCTAAATAACTGTGAAGAGGTTGACGAATACATAGAGTGAGTATTTCATTTCAGATATCTATATTCAATACTAGTGTCACAAAATAACTAATTATCTTCTTCCTTTGCAGCCTGTATAAGACAGAATTAGAACGAAAAGGGGTCAGTGATGTTGAAAAAATGATGCAAACACAATTCGCTACATGGTTTGAGGATCATGTGTGTGCAACTTCTACAACATGACTTAATAATGTATCATGTAGTACATTTTGAAGCTCACTTATTCTGTATTATTTCCAACCTGCAGATTACAAGATTGAAATACGAAGGCACAACACATGTTGATGAAGACATGTACTCACTTGCATGTCGGCCGGATCCGCGAGTGCGTTCGTACACAGCTTGCATAATCAATGGGGTACGGTACCACACAGTGGATCGTGACGAACACAAGAAGACACAGAACTCCACCATCAAAAGTAGAGGTACTCATGGTGCAGATACAATTGACTTCTATGGGACAATCACAAACATAATTGAGTTGACTTACATAAGAACAACAAAGGGCGTAGAACTATTGTCTTATTTCGGTGTGAATGGTACCATCTAGAGGGAAGGACATACCCGATGAAAGATGATGGTTACTTCAAGAGCATAAACAACCAAGGCCGATGGTATAAGAATGATCCATTCATTATGGCCACAGATGCTTCACAAGTATTCCTCTTGGAAGATATAAAGTTAGGTTCAAGTTGGCGAGTGCTCCAAGAATTTGGCCATCGACATATTTTTGATGTTGAAGAGTCTGACACAAACCAACCAGTTCAAGAACAGGTACAGATGAGATGTCCGAAGGCATACCAAGAGGAGCATATTTCATCTAGAGAAGGTGTAGTGGGAGATATTCATCCTGATTTGGATTTGTTGCACCTAGAGAATGAACCAGGCAGCCCTATTAATAGAGACCTCATGGACATCATTCGGCAACAGAGACCTACAACTCAAGATGATGAAGCAAACGACCCAGATGCAGATGAAGATGAAACTTACCTTGAGTACCATAGTCCAGAAGAAGATGGCAATACTTCAGGAGAAGACAGTGCTTCAGGAGAAGACAATGATGATGACTGAACTACCTCCTTTTTGGATATTTGTGAATACTGCATTTCTAGATATTTATGAACATTGAACTATTTTGTTAGTGATTTTGTTGTATTTGAATCATGCTACTATATGTGTATCTGAATTGTGAAATTGTAAGACCTTATATGCAGTGATTTAGTTTCCAGTGAACTCTTGATGTGTGATGCAAGTTACAGTGCCCAGAATTCATTCACATGGTGCAAATACATACTGCTTATATTTCTGTGTTTTCATGACACATGGTATTGTCATGTAATGCCCATATTCTGTCATGGAATGTACATAATTTGTCACAAAATGTATGGGCTGAAAGTAACAGACATTCTGCCAAAATTTCATCACACACAAGTTTGCCTTAATGCATTGCTTCAAATCAGAATGCATTGCTTCAAACTAGATTGGATCACACACAAGTTTGCCAAAATTTCATCACACAAGTCACAACTTAGCACCAGATTGCATTGCTTGAAAAAGCACCAGATTGTGCATTCATACATTACAAAAGACAAACTACACTGGAACCATAACCTAAAGACTAAAATACATTATGCATTTAGTCTGCCTGCAACATACATGAATAGACAGGCAAGACCAACTCCTAATACAAACATCATCAAAAGGATGAACTTCCACATCAGATCCTCCAACTTGGCATCAATCTGCTTTGTCATCTTCTTTTCACCACCCTGCATATTCATGACCATTCTTCCAGATGATACATCTGCTACCTCTTCAGCGCTCGCCCAAGGCCGCCATCCGCTCGACCGAGGCCGCCGCCCGCCCGCTGTGCACCGTGCCGCTAGATTCCGCCCTCGTCGCTGTTGGGGTCGGGATGAGCCCACCGATGGAAGATTAGGGAATTATTTTGGTCAAGGCTTGGGCCCACTTCCAGGGGTACAGTAACGCTTCAGGAGGTCATTTTGAACTAACTATAATATGACGCCGTGAAACAGTCACAAAAAGGCACTTCCTAGCGTCACAAAATGGGAAACCAGTGATCGTCTCCTACGCCACACAATTTATGACAAAATCTGATGCTCTTATGTGACAAAAAAGTTGTTTCGTCATAAAAACAATCTAGCTTCATGAATTTGTGATGACCCAAAATTGCGCGTCATATTATGGTATATTATATGACAAAATCAGGCTCTGTCATGAAGAATTTTGTCATAAAAACCCATATTTCTTGTAGTGGGAGGCCGCGGCCGTGACGACGTCGTAGCTGCGCGCGGAGATCGCCAAGGAGAAGGCAGAGGGGAGCTAGTTCAAGGAGGGGTTCGTCCACGGTGGATCGCCCGAGAGGGACTCGAGGAGCCCTCCTTATCGCAGGCAGTCCCTGCCGCCGATGCACCATTGCGGGTGCAGCGGCGGGCGTCACCAGTCACCAGAGCCACGGGTCGTCTACCACAACTTTGACTGCTGGACTGCGTGGCCAATGCTGGACAAGATGAACTACCATGAGTGGTCCCGAACCGCGAAGCTGCGAATGCAAGCCCGCAACTTGTGGGACGCCGTCGAGGGGCTGCCAGTGCCATTCCATGAGGATCGGCGGGCAATAGAGGTGATCGTCGCCATGGTGCCCAAGGAGATGGGTATCCTACTCATCGACATGCAAAGCGTGAAGGAGACGTGGGACGCCATTGTTGCAGCAAGGATCAGTGTGGATAGGGTCCGCTGGTCAACGATGCAGCATCTTCGCCGCGATTGGGAGAACATCGGATGAAGCAGGGGAAGCAAGTAAAGGACTACGCACTCCGGCTTCAGGCTCTGCATCAGTAGCTGGTCATCTACGACTACTGCAACATCGACGTGGAGCAAGTCATGGAGAAGTACCTGCGCACGGTGCCAATGAAGTACGCCTAAATAGTCATTGCCATCGAGCAATTCCTCAACTTTGAGGCTCTCACGCTTGAGGAGGTGACGGGAAGGCTCAAGGTAGTGGATGATCGGGAGCAGCAAGCACCTACAGAGCCCATCACCGTCGGCGACAAGCTAATGTACACGAAGGAGCAGTGGAAGGCGTGCTAGAAGGAGAAGAAGGGCGCAGATGACTCCAGCGGCTCCGGCTCCGGCTCCCAAGATTGTTGCCAGCAAGGTTGTGGAGGCAAGAAGCAGAGAGGCTGTGGCGGTCGCGGTGGCTGTGACGATGGAGGAGCCGCCGGCGATGACCACAAGCCCGATCGCGGCGACACCTGCCTCAATTGTGGCCAGGAGGGCTATTGGGCACACGACTGCCGCCAGCTGTGTCGTGATCATGGTGACCGCGGCGGCAGTGGTTGTGACCATGGTGGCCATCATGGTGGAGGCTGCGGAGGAGATCAGCACGGCGGGCAACATGGTAGCGGAGGACAAGGAGCATGCGCTCAATACGCCAAGGCGGAAGAAGAGGAGGCACATGTTCCCGGCTGCCATGGACTAACATGTGAAGAAGTAGCTGGAGCTAGTGCATGGGGACCTGTGTGGTCTCATGATGCCGGTGACCCCTGGCAGTAACCGCTTCTTCCTGTTGATGGAGAATGACACGAATCGTTTTATGTGGGTCCCGCTTCTGCCGTCCAAGGATGCCGCTGGGGACGCCATCAAGAAGGTGCAAGCCACCGCGGAGCTGGAGTGGCCGCAAGCTCAAGGTCCTTCGCACAGACAACAGCGGCGAGTTCACCATCACTGAGTACATCTCCTACTGTGTCAACGAAAGTATAAAGTGCCACTTCTCTGCTCCTTACACTCCATAGCAAAATGGAGTTGTTGAACGCAAGAACCAATCCATCTTGGCGATGGCGTGCATGCTATTGAAGCAGAGGAAGATGTCACCTCAGTTTTGGGGGGAGGTAGTGATGACTGCAGTCCACCTCCTTATCTGATCACCGACGCGCACGCTAAAGGGGATGACCCCCTACGTGGCATGGCATGAGCATGTGCCAACAGTGTGCCATCTCAAGGTGTTTGGCTATGTTGCCTACACCAAGAGGCTCACTTAGCTCCGCAAGCTCGATGACGGCGGCGAGGCCGGCGTGTTCATCAGCTACGCGGAGGGGGCCAAGGTGTACCGGGTCTATGATCCGGTGATCCAGCGTGTGAAGATCAGCCGCGATGTCATCTTCGATGAAGGACGTGGCTGGGACTGGGCCTCGTCGAAGCCTGGTTCATCAGCGGCGGCGAAGAGCGAGTTCACCGTTGAGTACCTATGGCCAGAGGTGATGTCTCAAGCTCAGAGCTAGGCATCCCCATCTCCAATACCTCCGTCACACTCTGCTTCGCTAGGCTTCGAGCCGGTGGAGGCAGAGGACTCTGCTCTAGCTCTGCCGTCCTCTGTTTCTGGTGCGCCGTCCTCGTCCCCTGCATCAGTGGCTGCACCAACGCCTTCACCGGCCCCACTCAAGTCCCAGGTGGAGCACGTGACTCCCCTGGAGGAAGACGAAGACCGGCTGGATGCGTGCTACGACGGGAGCCACTCCGCTATCGCACCATCACCGGCATCATCGGCGATCAACCCACTCCGCCGTCGGCGAAGCGCTTGTTCGCGGAGCTGCATCTGACGCACTCCGGCGAGCCGTCCACCTACGCTGAGGCCAAGGACCATCTTGCCTGTTGTGCTGCGATGGAGGAGGAGCTGCGCGCCGGCACCTGGGAGCTGGTGCCTCCCCGTGCCGGCCATCGCCCGATCAGCCTGAAGTGGGTGTACAAGCTAAAGAAGGACGAGCGCGGCGACATGATCAAGCACAAGGCAAGACTCATCACACGCGGATTCGTGCAACAAGAAAGGATGGACTTCAATGACGCCTTTGCACTGGTTGCCCGCATGGAGTCTGTGCGCATGCTGCTAGCGCTGGCTGCCCAGGAGGGGTGGTCGGTCCACCACATGGACGACAAGTCCGCGTTCCTGAATGGGGACCTTCAAGAAGAAGTGTACGTCTGCCAGCCGCCTGGGTTCACCATCGCCGGGGAAGAACACAAGGTGTACCCTCTCCGCAAGGCACTCTATGGTTGCGGCTGGCACCACGGGCATGGAATGCCAAGCTGGATGTGACTCTGAAGCAGATGGGCTTCGACCAAAACAGCCACAAGGCGGCAATGTAGAGGCGGGGCTCTGGTGACAGGCTGGTGGTGGTTGGAATCTATGTGGATGATTTGATCATCACTGGCGCAAGCTACCAGGAGCTTGACCTGTTCAAGGCCAGGATGCAATCAACCTTCGAGATGAGTGATCTCAGCCTACTGAGATTCTATTTGGGCATTGAGGTTCAGTAGAGCAGTGGTGGCATCACGCTTCGCCAGAGCCATTATGCCAAGAGGATTTTGGAGCTGGGTGGCATGTCTGACTGCAACCCAGCTGCCACTCCCATGGAGCGCTTGAAGCTGAGCAAGCACAACACAACAAAGGAAGTGGATGCAACTCAGTACAGAAGGCTGGTGGGGAGCTTGAGGTACTTGGTGCACACTTGAACTGATCTGGCCTTTGCTATGGGGTTTGTCAGCGGGTTCCTAGAGAGACCTACGATTGAGCATCTTCATGCAGTGAAGAGGGTTTTCAGGTATCTGGCTGGCACTCTGGATTATGGCCTTTACTACACCAGGGCCAACTGCAAGACCAGATTTGTTGGGTACAGTGATTCAGACCTTGCTGGTGACATGGATTCCAGCAAGAGCACTACTGGGTGCTTGTTCTTCCTTGGAAACAGTCTGATGAGCTGGCAATCAATCAAGCAAAGGGTTTTTGCTCTCTCAAGTTGTGAGGCTGAGTATGTAGCAATGACAACAGCTGTAACTCAGGCATTTTGGCTGTCAAGACTTCTCTTGTAGAGCTGTTGGGAAGGGAAGTGGAGGTGGTGGAGCTCAGGGTTGACAACAAGTCAGATCTGGCCCTTACCAAGAACCTTGTCTTTCATGACAGGAGCAAGCATATCAGGACCAAGTACCACTTCATCAGAGATTGTGTTGAAGATGGTACCATCAAGACTGAGTTCACACCTACAGCAGACCAGCTTGCAGATATCCTGACCAAGTCCCTCGGTAGGGCCAAGTTTGAAGAGATGAGGGAAGAATTGGGCTCAAGGAGATCAGCAAGTTGAAGAATTGATGGGCTTAGGGGGAGAAATATTGTGTAAGTCTGTCAGTAGATTATTTCATTTCATAATTCTATCCTACTGGCCCTTAGCTGATCATGATCAAAGCCATGAGCTTGCTTGGCAGCCAAGAGCCTATCTTTATCTACTTTATGCTTTATGCAATATGTTGTAGGAATATGCTCTATGAGCATCTTGTATTCCAAGCAAACCTTTATGCTATATAAGAAAGCAAACCCCAAGGGGTCATGGTGCCTTTGGCTCATCAATTCTTAGTCTTTGTGTCCAACACATACTACTTATTCATGCTTGTCTTTTGTTTAGATTAAGACCCTACCTTTTGAACATAATTGGAATAAAGCTCAAGTCAGTGAGCTATATTCTAGCGTGCAGGTGGCGAGGGAGAAGGTTGAGGGAGATTATGGAATAAAGCTCAAGTACAGCAAGCCAACGAAGAAAAAGACTCGTGTAAAGAAGCATCTTCTGAAGGTTGCAATTGTTCCTGAAGCAAAAGTGGCGAGAAGCCTCACGAGCTGGCTCGGCATGGAGTAGATGAAATCCTTGCTGTGCTTTTTCTGGTCTTAGTAACCTAAAGTGTTTTCTATGGCTTTTGCTTGGCTAAGTGAACCAATGTGTGCTTTTGCTGGTCTTACAGAACTAATGTGTTTGTAAGTGACCTGATGTGTTTGGGAACCAATGTGTTAACCTCTATATATGGATGTTAAGCAAATCTTTAAGTACTATGGATGTGGACCAATGGAATGTTTCCATCTTTATTTCTGGAATGAAAATGCATGTTCTGGGAACTATGCGCCATATGTGCAATGGGTTCTGGTCAAGCGCTGGGAAGGCCAGAAGAAGCAAATGCTCCTGTGGGTGTCCAGGCTCATGGGAGAGTTGAAGAGCAAGTGCAGAGATCTGCCGAAGAGGAGGCTGATCAGAGGACACCAAAGAGGGTGAGGAGAACCTGCCTCGCTGATGCTATCACTAGACTCAGCAACAATATGTCTGAAGGCTGCAAGGGGATCTACAGGGCTGTCATTGATGTCCGTGGATTCAGCAGAGATGAACTAATGTGTGCACTTGACCACTTCATGGAAAGGAAAGGGGCAGCTATGGTCTTCCTAGATATGACTGAGAGTGATAGGTATCTATGGTTGAAGTGCTTCCTTGCCAAGAATTACAACTGAAGGGGATGATCCTATCAGCACATACACTTATCTAGTAGTAGCACAAGTATTTAAACTAAGCAATAATCATCATTTATGTGGACTTGATAAATGTGATACTTTGTGAGGATCAGTGGTGATTCATGGTTATACTCTGTGATGTTTTAATTTATTAGGTGATAACTCTGCAAATTTTGGTGATTCATGGTCATTCTCTTGGTGTTTATGAATTGATGATGATACAGATATGATCTGCAGACGCGCGGGTGGCGTAGTGGCTAAAGCTCCAGTGTGGGAGCTGGCCAGCCGGGGTTTCGAACCCCGGTCCTGCACCGCTTAAGCCTTCTTAAGGCTGGGGGCTAGCAACCCCTCTGTCTAAAAAAAATATAGATATGATCTGTGAATTTTGGTGATTCATGGTCATGTTGTCGGTGTTTATGAATTCATGATGATTTAGATATGATGTTAATGCCTTTCTTGGTCCAAAACTTAGGATTTTGTTTACTGGCAAATTGCACGTACTTGTTTTTGCACACGGTTCTTGTGAGTTACTCACAGTTAACATGGTTCTGAAACTTGGTTTCAGTGGAGAATAGGAACTGAACTTGTAATTCAGAGTGCAGGGCATTTTGGTTCTGAAACTTGTTTCTGTGGAGAATCGGAACCGAATGCTGCCATCCCCATGCAACTTCAGAGTTCAGACGGAAGCTAACAACACTTGCATGCAATCAATCATTGTCATAGTGCAGGCTAACCAAACACACGCATTTGCATATCCTTATGCGGCCTATCCGGTTATGCATGCAACCAATCATGTGCACAATGCTATACAAAACCTTATCCATTTGAACCAAACAATGCCAAATTGCATTGGCTAATCCAGGGTTAGGTATGTTGTATAGGATATATAAGCTACGCAATGCAATGCAAGTAACCAATCATCCATCTTTAGTTTTGGAATGTGTTCTGCGAACTATGTGCCATATTTAGAGATTAACATGTAGCATGTGCGCCATATTCTGTGGAGCTTAAGTGCTTAACATGGAGAAAGACCTAGAAGGCCACGTTCACTCTGATGCATTCCCTAGAGGGCTAAAATAGTCCATACGGAAATATGTCTCTCTCATGTACACCTGCAGGTGGGTTTGTGGCTGCCGAGAACGTGCATAGTGGCGTATTTCAAAGATCTGCAAAATTTCAATGGCACTGGAGAAGTATCACGAATAGCAATGGGCTAGTTCAAAAAACGCGAAAGTTTGGTTGGTGCATGCCCGATTAACGCTATATTTTAATATGACATTTAGCTTGTTGAGAGTACTGTTCTGAAATGAATTTTAAAGTTGGAGTTGAAAAAGCTTGTGCTGCTGCAATTACCTACAGAGCTGTCTCGGCATTAAATAAATATTTCCCAGATGTGAAGACATTTGTTAGAGCACATGATGTTGATCATGGTGTTAATTTGGAGAAAGCTGATGCAACAACGGTACGTGCATGTTACAGAGTATTCTTGACGATAATCGGTTCCTGATGCAACTTTTATTGACCATATGTACTTACAATTTTTTATTTGCCAAACGAGTTCCATTGCTTTTATCATAATGGGACTAAGCATATTATTATAATTAACATATTTTGTAACAAGTACAATGACGGTCTAGCTGCTTTGCCAAAAAATTGAGCCAACTTTGGACCAAGTGTGCGACGACGACGTCATAGGCCGTGACTAGGGCGCCCACGCGCTGGGAAGAGGAGGAGCCGCCACCGTCCTGCGCGCATGCGCGCGGCGCCGCAGCCACCGCCTTGCCACGTCAGACTTCCATCAATAAAGTATTTTCTATAATTAGAAGATGTAAAATAAAGAAAGCGAATATCCACAGGAATTCTCTATAATTGCTTAGAGTCTAAGCTAGGTCAATTAGGCTATAAATACTTCTCAGATGTAATCAGGTCAACTAAATAATAGAAAGGGTAATTCCCATCTATCTCTTTCCTACCTCTCTCTCCAGCCGCCACCGCCGCACCCCTCCCCCACGCGTGCCAGCGCCGCCGCACCGCCAAGCCACGCTGGCGCCGTCGCCCTCCTCCCTCGCCGCCACCACCTCAGGCCATGCCCAGGGCTGCCATGTGCCCTTTCTGCACAACTTGTTATAGCTGGTACCGGACTACCATATCGATCTACGCCGTCATAATGTTGGAGAACGCAACTCTTCTTCAACTCATGGAGAAATTCACCAAGGATCTCTCCACCAAGGTGGACAACATCCAAAGGGAGATGATGTCCATGAACGACAGGATGCGCAACCTCGAGAAAGGAACAGTCGTCGACGACAAAACCAGAGAAACCGAGAAGGATAAAGAATGCATGGCACCACATTGGAGATCGCCGCCAAACAAACCATGTTAGAGGCCAACCGCGCCTACATCAAAAAGCAGGTGGATTCATCTCAATCTCCAAATATGCCAAAAATTGCAGCAAAAGTAGAGACCAAATTGTTCTACAATGAGGAGATCAAATCAGAAAATACGGGTAATTCCTCTGGCTTAGAAATCAAAACTCACAAACTCTCTTTTCCAACATATGATGGCAAGGAGAATCCTCTACCATGGCTCAATCGGTGTGAGCAATTTTTCAGAGGGCAGAAAACACTAGAATATGAGAAAACATGGTACGCATCTTACTATCTTACTGGGACAACACAACAATATTATATGTGTCTTTCTTAGAATCACGAAGTGACAGATTGAGATTATTTTTCCCAGTGTGTCAATGAGCGATTTGGGGCTGCCAACTCAACGCAATCTATTGGGAGAACTAGGTGCACTCCGCAAAATAGGGACTATTGATGATTATACAGAATGCTTTTTGGCGCTTGTAGCTCATGCAGGCAACCTTAGAGAGTAACAACAAGTCAACATCTATAGTGCAGGTTTAATGGAACTACTCAAAACAGACGTTAAACTCCTTAATCCGCAGGATATGGAAACAACTATGTCACTAGCAAGGGCATATAAACGACGCTCGGAGGTTATTGCTGAAGCAGGCAAATCAGCGGCACACGCCCAACACGTTCTTTTCCCTCAAAGGTAGCAACAACAACTTTAATATTTACAACTACAACAACTCCATCAGCAACATCAGCAACACAACTACCTCCAACACCTCGCCCCTTCAAACGCTTGACACCTGAGAAGATGGCAGAAATACGCCGCATGTGTATTTGCTTCAACTGTGATGAGCAGTTCGTCCATGGGCATAAATGCAAACTGTTTGAAATCACCATTGTCAATGGCTACGCCAAGGACGACAATTTAACCTGAGAATGGTTTGGGCTGGAACCAGTTTTCATGGTTTCGTTTCCTTGTTGGGCCAGTTTAATTTGGGTGAGAACGGGCCCGAGCAAGCTGGTGGGCTGGTTCAGTTTGAGTTATTACGTTGAGTAGTTTAGTTTGGTTTTGGATCGATTGTTTTGGCTTGCTAACAGGCTAAAGCCGTGGTTGCAACCCAGTAT
This sequence comes from Bothriochloa decipiens, assembly GCA_023333625.1. Taxonomy (NCBI): domain Eukaryota; kingdom Viridiplantae; phylum Streptophyta; class Magnoliopsida; order Poales; family Poaceae; genus Bothriochloa; species Bothriochloa decipiens. The sequence continues at coordinate 40,348,604 of CM041629.1, forward strand.
CACACCTCGGTCCAGCAGCAGCCAATCCATATCCACGTATTTCTATTGTATACTAGATTTGTTTTTCTATAGGAAAACAGCCAAAAAGAGTACATGACTTCGTGCTGATATCGACAAGCTGAGAACAAAAGCAGAGCACGCACGGGATTTGGCCGGCTGCTCGCTCCGCCATGTCCAGGAGCTCGCGGTCGCCGAAGCTGCCAGCAGCGGCGCGAATGGCGACGCATATGGCCGCTGGCCGGACTGGGGAGAGGTTCGTGCTGCACTGCTTGGGTTTTGCCAGCCTCGAGACCTCCGAGGCCGTCAAGCTCGAAGAAGCCGTGGATGGCGTGCTCCTTGCTACTTAGGGTCCGTTGTCTCTCCTACCTGCTCGTCATCCTCTCCGCCTTCAGGGACCTGCGGGAGTTAATCAGTTCGGCGCCCGGAGCTGCGTCGGCTTCCACGATTACAATTTGAACTCGGTTTCAAATTCCAGTTTTAGTCCATGTATCGGTCCTGTTTGGATTTAAGAACACTGCAGTTTGGTGTGGAGTGGTTTCACAGGAGCAACGATTGCAGTAGGCTGGATTGGGGATTCAAGGGCACGAGTGATTAGTTTGGTTTGGTTATGGCCTGGATCACGGACCCTTCCCAGGTTGGTCGACAATACGGACAACAACAACATCTTCATTTTCATTGGCAAAACAAATTCTGAAGTCTAGGGAACAACAACATTCTACTTTGATGGCATACTAAATGGCGTAATAGTTCATGCTTTAATTGATACAGGTGCAACCCACGACATCATTGACATCAACGTCGCACGTGAAATTGGTATACCAGATCGTCGAATTACCACTAAGATGCTCATAGGCAATGGCCAAGAGGTACAGTGTCACGCCGCAATGTTCAATACAACCTTTGCTACTCATGGGCATAGCTTCTACATCGACGCCCACCTCTGGACATTGGCAACGACATCGACATCATACTGGGACTGTCTTGGCTAAAAACTCTTGGAAACGTTACCTGAGATTTCGCAGACATGTCCTTCTCCTTCAACAACAATGGTCAGCGCTCCATAATACCAGCTTCTAATCGACGTCTGACATCAGATTCAGTCCTTGCACTACCAGCCCCACCTTCAATGATAAGCATGAGCAGACCTCCTCGCCCTTTATCAGCTACAAACGTCAACCGCCCCTGGCTTGTATTTCGGCACGATGGCGCGTCAAGCAGAAAAGGGGAGCCCTGTAACAAGTATAACGATGGTCCAGCTACTTTGCCAAGAAATTAGGCCAACTTTGGGCCAAGAGGGCGAAGTGACTAGGGCGACCACGCGCCGGGAAGAGGAGGATCCGCCGCCGCCCTGCAAGCATGTGCCCGGCGCTGCCATCACCTCATAGCCATGTAAGTCTTCCATCAATAAAGTATATTCTATAATTAGGGGATGTAAAATAAAGAAATAGAATATCCGTAGAGATTCTCTAGAATTGTTTAGAGTTTAAGCTAGTTCAATTAGGCTATAAATACTCCCCAGATGTAATCAGGTCAACTAAATAATAGAAAGGGTTAATTCCCTTTTATCTCTTTTCCTCTCCCTCTCTCTCCAGCCGCCGCCGCACCCCCTCCCCCACGCATGCCAGCGCCGCCGCGCTGCGCCGCAGCCGTCAACCTCCTCCCTCGACGCCACCACCTCAGGCCATGCCTAGGGTTGCCACGTGCCCCCCTGTGTACGACTTGTTATATATTTGCTGATGGAACTGTGAACAATTTGAAGGCTGGCCCTAAAACCTTGGAGCCAAAGTCTTCAGCTAGCTGCAGCTATCCTCAGATTTCAAATAAAGCTATCAATTTTCTGTTGTTTGTCATTGTTCCAGTTTTCACTGACTCAGTAAACCAAACTTAGGTGCTATCATGAACTGCAGAAGTGCAAATCTCTATGATGATTTTTAGATGTGGTGCTAGGTAATTTGCATAGCCACTCATTAAATGATCGATTAAGCAATTATTATGTGGCTGCTATAATGAAATCTTTATGCTGCTACACGCTGAAGCATAGTTACTAAGCCTAAAAATGTAGACATGTTTGTTATCCTTTTTAGCTAATTTTTGTTAAGTCTGCAGCTGGTTTGATATCCTTTTTAGCTAATTTTTAGAACATTTGTTTAGCTCTCATGCTTAAGCATAGTTACTAAGCCTCAACAGCCGAGCGCTTGCGCCCGGAATCGACACGAGGCGGCGGTCCTGCCGACGGAGCTCGCGGCCTACCGACCGGCCGCCACCGTGGGCGTGGGCTGCATCCTCATCATCCGGATGCCTTCTATCTCCTCCGCCATCAACCTTCACATCTCGAGCGCCGCAGCCTGTTCGCCGGGAGAGGGAGGGACGTCGTGCCACTGCTGCTCGACGGGAGAGGGACGGGCAAGCAGATGCAAAGGGAGTTTGGATTCGGGCCAGCGACGGGAGCACAACGGCAAAAGAAAGAAGACTGGTGGTGATTGCGAAGGAGCGGGTTGGATGCAAAGGACCGATGTCTCCATCAAACCGGCGTCACAGGTACCCGGTTCTATCCTCTCATTTATTGTATCCACCTCTCTTCGACCCGCACACGGGTTCTCGCGTGAATCCTATTTGTCCGTGCATACACGCTAGTACTACGTCGTCTTCGTAGCCACTCCTAGCTCTCACGCCACTATAACGTCCGCATCTCACTCTCCCCGGGACAGGCATCAGCTTCCCATCCATGCTCCGGCTGCAACAATATCTCCGGTTGCTGCCGGCGACCACCCACGCCACAGCGCCCGCGCCCGCGCCAGCGTTGATCTCGGGTTCTTCTGCCCTGTCCTATTCTCTCCCGAACCTCCGGCTTGCCCGCTCGCGTCCTCCCCCGCTTAACAGAGGCAAAACGTCGAGCGCCGTGCGCGCCTCGGCGGGGCCGGACGCTACGGTCCAACCCGCGCCCGAGATGGCACAGCGGGAGGTGGCGCGGGCTGTCGCGGATCAGGCGGTGGCGCGTTTGGGCGCGCTTCTACTGCCGTCCGCCGTGCCTGCCGATGTCGCCGAGTTCCGCAATGGCGCCGGAAACGCTGTCGGCTCGCTCGACGTGCAACGGGGCTCGCCTGGCTCGTCGGTACAATTTAGTACTCCTCTTTCTTTTTTCTTGTTGTAGGACTACACCATGTTAGTGTGATACAGCTTCCTGTGTTGTTGCATACCAGAAGATAAGGGCATATATACTAATACTATACTGCTCTGTAAGATATTCAAGAATTGATTTACTTAATCCAAAGTTCAGTAGTAGTGTAGTAGTAAGTGCCTAATACGGTTCACTTGATCTGCGGTGTGGCTTTGCATCGCACAGTATGCGACTGCTCCATTTTTCCTTGGTATATGCAAATACATACACCACCTGTCCACCTCATGATATGGCATCTGTATTGAATGTCAAAACATTTTTTGTGTTTCAGTTCAGTATGGTTTGGGCACTTGCTGACCGCCTACTTGTCCACAAGATTGTGGGTGGGTATCTGCCTTGGGTAATTGTTGTCCACTGATCCATTCAAGGTGAATCGTGAAAGTTTTAGATGCAAATATTGCTAATACAACTCTACCATAGCATTCTGTCAATTATAGGTTAACCGTTGTCCATTTGAGTCTTAAAGTATTGTCGTGAGACTGCTGATTTCCTGATAAAGAAAGAACTGGTGAATTGACACCGGCGATGATCCATCCGGGTGCTTGTCAAAACTAAAACTGTAATCGCAGTCCAATCTGAATATCACTTGATTTCTGCTGTTGTCCTTGAGCTGATACTTCAATCTGAAATTGTGATTTCAGTGATTGAGAATAGCAGTGTCAATGAGAACGGAAGAACAATCTCTTGTTATTGGAAATCTTGCCCTGTTGGCTACTGTTTAAGATGTAAAAAGAAATGATGACCGGACCTGATGTGTGTTTCCTTGTCTACAGACTGATTTCATGCTGCAGTCCTCGCTTCACTGTAAAGTCCCAAATGGTGCCATTGACATCACCTCAATTCTTATTTTCCTGAATGCCTCAATGGATGTACCACATTTCCTATTGGAGCTTATACAAGGCAGCTCAACTTCAATCGTGGTGATTCTGGACCTGCTTCCGCGGAAAGACCTTGCACTCCACCCAGACTACCTGCAGAAGTACTATGAAGAAACTCTAATAGATGAGCAGCGTGGAAAGATTGAAGAGCTACCGCGGACTCGTCTGTACAGATCTCCGTCACTCTGTGTGCGCAGCACATGCTCACCTACAGCAATAATGGTCAGCATTGACTGTGGACAAGGAGGTGAGAAAGCCTTGGAAGAGATAATGTATGGACAATTAGCAACAGTCATTCAGGAGGTTCTTCAGATTTGGCTTAACAACTGTGCTGATTCCACCACAGAAATGGATGAGGTGGAGAGGGATTGTTTGCACAAGAGGGACCAGATTGTAAGATCGAAATCGATTGAGGTTGATCTGACTGCAAATCTTCCTAGGATGTTTGGTCCGGATGTGTCTAGTCGGGTCATAACTGAAATCCGTAAGGCCTTTGGTGTACAGGAGCTCTAAGTCATTCATGAATATACAAGCATGTAGTATTTAGTTTATTGTAGAGAAACGTTGTTATGGGTCCATAAACCCTCTTGTTTGATCAACTTAAAGTATATGTGATAAGCTGTGTATATACTGCCAAGTGATAACTGAGATGATGAAAGCGAGCTATGCAGGTGAAGATGATCAAATGTTAGGGACAGATTTCCAGGAACAGTCTCATCACAGAGTTCCAAGTAAGCTGTTCCTGTTGTACTGAATGGAGCTCTGTATTTTGGCGCATGTGTTCTGTGTATATCATAAATGATACAACCAGGTTGTTCCATGTCAAAGCCGCAACTCCTGAAAGCTCAGATGCATGTCATGTAATGCTGGGACTGGTTTGGTAAAGTCTCACACGCATGATTTTGTTTCCCAATTAAATTGACGTGCATATACGTCAAGGAATCCCTGACAACGGTTTGTACTTGTGCTCTTAGGGAAGTAGCATACACGTTGTTGTTGCAATTGATACATTTTTCATAGTAGTCAAATGATTGAGGATAAGATGTCCAAGTATCTTCAAAATATAAAAATGAAATGAGAATTCTATCCGAAATGAGTTCATAATCACTTGGGATTGTTATGACATTTACAGGGAGTATTCATTTACACAACATGACCACTGAACACTGATGGGGATTTGACTGCTTTTAAAAAAATTATCAGATCCAGTCTTTCTGCTCATAGGAGACAGGAAAACGAAAGGCAACCCCAAATATATAAGAAAGGCAACACCAAAGTCTTGCTGGGAAAGAGCTTGACTGCGAAGTGCAAATACGAGATCAAACACAAAAGGATTGAAGGTAAAACTGCAAATTGAGAATCTATGCTACAGATAGAAAAAAGAGAAAATTGAATTTAACGAGTGCCTCAGATGAACGCTTTGGAAGTGCATATCACCATGCCTGTGCAGCAGGACATTCATCCAGAATTCACCAATTGCGTGAATCATCACTGGCACGCCAACCAAGGAGGTGTTACCAAAAGATACGAACTCTGAACAATCGTGCTGCAGTTCGATCTGGAGACGAATTAAGGCATGCAGAATCCTCTCAGATCCATCTCGCGAAAATACAATCGCAACGCCAAGAAAAACAAGAACAAGAACGGGACATAGAGACTCTGCCCTAGGGGTAGGGCTGCAGCAAACATCAAGATCTGGACCAGAAAACCAGTGCAAGAACCCCAACAAAAAGAGATGAAAATTGGCCACACCAAGAAGCAAGAACGACAACATGATAGATAGCTTTGCCAATTTTGCCACCGAAAAGCAGGGTTCTTAACGAGCGGTGGTGGAGAGGAGCGGACCTGGAAGGCTAGTACTGGTACGCGGTAGTAGTAGCCTCAATAAATAGCCTGGCGGCCACGAGACGGACGGCCGAGATTACAGACATCGTATCAGCAGCAGCAGACAGACGTACGATGATGATTCCTTTCCCTCCGATCCGGCTAACGTGGACGACAGATGCGCTGCACGCCCACAGCTTCGCATTGCTTGACCCCCCGACGGATCGTTTGTTCCGCAGTTGTCGCCAACTTCAGGCAATCAATTCGGAATTGCCGTGACGCCTTGCAATACTCTCTTCCCTAGCTACTATCTATGCTAGGTGACTAGCTAGGTTAATGGTTCAATTGTGCAAGTTTCTAGAGCCTTTATTAAGTGTCCTAATTGACTCTAGAATACAAACCATATATAAAGGGCGCTGCTAGCGCTCGGACGTCCTATATAGGACGGTCAGCGCTAGTAGCGGCCCGGCCCACCCTGCTCGTACACAATCACCGCTACACAGTACGCACCCACTGTGCCTCACGTCTGCCTGCTCACTATTCGCACGGGCCTACCCCACCTGCCCGCCACTGCAACGCCTCCAACGTCACCGGGCCCCTGAAACAAAACAAAAAACAAAAATGAAACAACAAGAAACAAAAAAGCAACAAATTTTAAACATAAAATTAAAACAACATAGACATATGAATTGAAACAAAAAACTCAATCATTTTGAAACAACAAAAAGTATGGTACCCAAACAACAAAACAGTGTGTTGCAGAAAACATGTGTTGCAACAAGAGTCAATGAAATTGAAACAAAATGTCAATGACATTTGAAGCAACATGAGCACCCAATTGAGACAAAAATTACTCAAGTATTTTGAAACAACAAGTGTGGTGTTATTTCAAAAAAAACAGAGTAGACATATGAATTGAAACAAAAGAACTGAATCGTTTTGAAACAACAAAAAGTATGGTACCGAAACAACAATCTGGAAACAGTGTGTTGCATCAAAAACAAATAAAACATGTGTTGCAACAACAGAGTGAATGAAATTGAAACAAAATGTCAATGACATCTAAAGCAACATGAAACACTCAACTAAAACAAAAATTACTCAAGTATTTTGAAACAACAAGTGTGGTGCTATTTAAACAAGCAGAGACAACAAATTGAAACAAAATCAAGAGGCAACTGGTTAGAGAGGGAAAGGAATGGAAGGAATAAGAGGCCTCAGATCCACCGAAACAAAACAAAAAAAAATCTGATGCAGCAAATGAAAACCTTCCAATGCAACAACACGAACTTGTCTCTTGAAACAACCCGTAGAGGAGGATGGACTGCCTAGATTTGGGCCTGCCTGACGCCGCCACCGCCGCACGGCCGCGGCCACGGCGGCCCTGGATCTCGACGGCCGTGGCAGGCGGCAAGGCCCCAGGGGAGCAGCGGCGTGCGGGAGGAGGCGAGCAACTCGTGTGGGGGTTGAGCGCATGGGTCTCCTCTATGATGGCTGAGCGGAGGCCCATGGGACCAGAGCTGCGTCGTCGCCGGCCACGGAACCCTAGCTCCATCACCGAATTTCAAGGGGAGAAGGAGAGAGAGGAGAGAGAGGAGGAGGAGGAGGAGGAAGAGGAAGTGGAGGCTGGATCCAGCCGGATCCGCCACTGTCCTTGCCGGATCCTGTGCTGCCGCTATGGAGGTGTGCAAGCGGGGGATGAATGGAGGTATGAAGGAAGGGAGATAGAGGAGGAGGACGAATTCGAGCGGATTCACCACCGCCGCCGCTGGATCCGACGGATTCCGCGGCCGCCACCGCCGGATGCAGTGCCGCTGCCATGGCCGAAACGTGCCATGCTTGGAGGCCGTGAGGAAAAAGAGGAGGGGGAGGGACGGAGCAAGGGCAGGCCAGAGGATCAAGAGTGCGCGCGGCGACGGTGCCCGACGTGTCGACGGCGGCTGCGTGAGGAGAAGGAGATGTGGGAGCCACGGGCGGAAATGACGAGATGAAGGTATGAACGACTGCGGACGGAGGTGGCGACGCGGGCCGAGTTGAAGCATCCAACCAGGCGGTGGGCGGTCCAGTCACCATGCGACGCGCGTCCGTCCTTGTCGACGCAGGCAGAGCAGCCGAAGGTGGGGCCGTGGGTCGTGGCCACGCGTCCTAAGGGTCGGACGACCTAACTGCAACATTACCGATATATAAATGCTGATATTTTTATGTGATCGTCTTTTTCTGGATGTATTTTGGAATGTGAGAGGCCAAAGCAAATCGGGGTGGGTGCATTAGAGCAGCCAAGACCCAGATCAATATATCAAAGCATGATTTTTGGCAAGGTTGAAAAAAACATAAAAATCACATTTCAACCAACTCCCAGTCCCACCTCCTAATCTTTCAGCACTTGGAACAATCGACCTGTCGCGTGCATAGACATCGTGCAATGTACAAGTGAAAGATAATATAGAAGTAGTTAGGGTGATTTAGAAATAGTTTGGGATTCCATAAAATTGTTTTCAATCTTTTAGGAATGAGATTTTGAAAACTGTTGGAGAAAGCAAAAGAAAATGTTCCCAACTTTTTTACCACTCGAAAAAATCATAACCTTACCAAGTATTTTTTTTAAAAAAATAACTATTGAAGATGCTCTAACAACCCTAAGCATGATCTCCACTCTACTTTTGCATGCTATAAAAATCTCTCGTATCAACTCGATCTCCTAGGGGTTACTTCTCTACACCAACTTACTCCCACACATCTTCGTTTTCTCCCAACTCTCTCCTCTCCTATCAACTTCATCACCCAAGAGTCACTTCTTCTCTTTGCCTACTTGCTCCCAGACACATCTTTAATTTCTCCAGATTCTCTTGAATCGCTGTTCTATTCCCCTCCCTAGGTGGCACCTGCATCAATGAAGCCTCCAAACCCAACGCTCATCTCATCCCCTCCCATGGGGGTGTCCATTCAATGAGTCTCTTCTCCTACAAGCGAGGCACTCAATCCTGTCATAGCCCCTCTCTCTCCTCATGTCGTCTTTGTGTCTCCTCTCCTCATGCCATCTCTTATATTCCCGATTCTTCCTCGTTATGCACTCGTAGCTCAATTTAGAACAATGTTGGATATTGCCAAAACATGACTAGGTCTCCTATGCTCTATAGTCTAGTCAATTGTCCTCAAACAAAAAATAGTGGCCCTTATTTGAGGCCTCATATTGGAGTTGCTCTTAGAGGATCTCCAACAGAAACCTAAACAAAGCCCCTGCTGCTCTAGTTTTTGGGGCTTGAACAAATAAAATGCAACTTAGTAGGTCTTAGGTCCCAAAAATTCCCCCTCATCTCTAGAATTTTTTTTCCAAGTTGACTCAGTGTTGTGCCCTTTTTGACTCTCTGTACCGCCACTCTAATCTCATTTCACCACCATTTCCCCATTTGCCCCTCTAAGTACAGCACCCTGACAAATCCCTCGGTCTAACGTGGCTTCCCCTCCCAGAACCAATGCTATCACCCAACAATGCAAGTGCCACGTCTAGTGCTCCTCGCCCCTGGCAAGGCACCCCACCCCACCGTATCATCTCTAGTGCTTCTTGCTCTCACACCCTTTAGCTTAGTCAATTGGAACAATGGATTTGGCTAAAGGACAGCTTGGTCCCATATGCCCGTGCTTCCTGGAATGGATTTGAGCGCTTGATTTAAAGGCTTTTGTTGGATTTGCTCTTGCTAATTTTATCAAACGTCAAAATCTAGATTTTGTGGGTTTTCAAGAGCCTGAAAAGTAATGTTTCTTTCTTTCTAAATCTGACAAAACTTTAATTGGGTTGTCATGCCAACAATATCCAAAATCATAGTTTCATCTGTTATAATTAATAACATTTAAACTTTCAAATGATGATATTCATTTTTGTAATTTAAATTTTAATGAATCAAAATATCCCTAAAATTTCATAACTAGGTGCAATAGTTGTAAATGGCATACACATGCATAATAATAAAAGAGTAGACCGGTGCACTCGTATGATGACCGAAGCATATTTCTTCCAGCATTCATGGTCCAAGAACATGGTTTTTGATGAGGCAATAACAAAACTATGAGTATAAGTAGATGGCGAAAAAAGGATTTCTCCCTAAATTAAGCAAACATGATGCTCTAGGATAAATCACTTTAATTTTTACTTGAACTATCTTGGTGATCCCTAGAGTTTACAGATCATGATGCTTCGATATGACTAGGGTTATCTTAAAATTCAATATCATGTAACAAAATAAGAAGCATAACAAGAGAAACCAACTTCTAGAAAAACTGCTCATAGGCAGCTATTTTCACAAAAACCCCCTTTTGTTTTCTAGTCTCAAAGATGAATGTCAAAAAAGTTAAGAACAAACAAAAATATAGTCTCTTAGTTGAATGACATATTTAAAAAAACAAAATTATCATGTTCCAATACTCTTTCCACCACATTTCATCTTTTCCGGTCTCCAACCCACCCTACTCAGTTCTCACGCTCCATTTTTGAAGAGGCTCCATGTCTATGATAGTTTTTCCAATGAATTTCTTCACTACAAAGTAAAAAAATAAACTATGATATATGGTAGTTTTCTCCATGAATTTCTTTACTAGGAAGTAAAAAAACAAACTTTTGACTGAAGCATACAGAGCACTGTATGGTAGTTTTTTCATTAAATTTTTCACTAGTAGAAAGTAAAAAATAAACTATTGATTGAAGCAAGAGCAAACGTTTAATAAGAGTTAAAGACATGAAGGATATATGATTAGAATATTCATTGAATGACTCCAAACAGAGAGAATTTACAGACACTCTAGAGTTGCTCTAACGAATAGCTATCCCATAAATCTTGTCTTCAGATTTTGTTAATCCAGATAGATAAAAATCACACTGATCAAACTAGAGCTATGGTATGTCTAATGTAAATTGACAGTCAGCCACACAAATTCCCTTCCTTGATTCACAAAAAAAAAAATCAACTGACACAAGTTTATTCTATTGGCATTGGTATTTCCTTTTTTTTCAACAGCATACATTAATTTCATGAAGAAACCCCATTGGCAAGACAATACTGTAGCTGTACTGATCAAATTCGTGAGCACATTGGCCTGTATGTTGGTATCCTTCCCAGAAACAGTTCCCCACCCTGTCCGTTATCTACAATAAGGGGACAGGAAAAGAATCACAAATTGAGTGGGAAAATACGACATATATTTATTAAAAGCAGTTGCAGGATAATCCTAGCACTCTATTAAACTAATAACTCGCTAACTTTATGCAATTCATGGAAGATATGAGCTCCTGGTGTAACTTAAGAAAAATCCAATGACCAAGCAACTTATTGATGGATCATCAAACTTAGGGGTCAGACCCATAATGGGTTTCAAACAATCCGAGGTTTCAACGTAACACAAATGGATATAAAGCACGAGATCCCGATCATGAAGCAGCAGGGAAAAATTAGACAGCTTCAAGTGTGCAGCGTGCCTCAGATGAACACCTCAAGTGCATATCACCATAGCTATGCGTGCATCAGCACAAGTCATCCAGAATTCGGGCACACTACACTAAACAAAATAAGACTAGTTGGGGGAAAAGATTGAGACAAGACAAATACTGTCTAATTTTCAGGTAATAAATTAAAGGCTTAAAGCCAAGATTTTGATGCACTACAAAGCAATAATTATATTCCAATTCGGCCGTGCCTCCGTTGAACGCCTCAAGAACATCACAAATCAAAAGAATTCACCTTGAAAGTAAATCATCATTGGCACCGAACAAAAGGAAAGAGGTAAAGTTGAGGAACCGAACATTATGCCCAACAAACAGAACAGATTCTCTTTAGCTTTTCAGAGAATCGCCAAAGCGAATGCACACGGCAAAGATCAGGCCGTGCCTCAGTTGAACGCCTCAAGAACATCACAAATCACTCAAAGAATTCACCTTGAAAGTAAATCATCATTGGCACGGAATAGAGGGAAAGAAGTAAAGTTGAAGAACCGAACATTATGTCCACCGAGAACATATTCTTCTTAGCTTTTTCAGAGAATCGCCAAAGCGAGTGCATCCGGCAAAGATCAGGCCCAGAATAAATAAAGCGGTGAACAGAAAAAACTTCAAAGATCGATCTCGTGACTTGTCACAAAAAAAAAAGATCGATCTCGTGTATATATAGAAGGCACTAATAAGCCTTTCAGATCGATCTCAAATCTCACGTAGAACCGGCAAGATCCAAATCACAAAATCGCAAAACAATCGCATTAGGATATCTGCAGTAAGGAATCTCGTTGCCACACACACAGAGGGTAGCATCAATTGAACGGATCCATGGATAAAAAAATGACGAAATGAAGGAAAAAAAATATCAATCAAGAAAAGCAGAAAAGGCAAGCTAATCGCTACTGCGAGGTACACCAGGCAGGGTTCCCAACAAGTGTAAACGGAGGCGCCGCTCGTCTGGTCCTTATATAGCCTGGCCGCCGCATGACGGACGGCCGAGATGGCATCTGGCCGTGCCGTGGCGATCAGCGAGGGGCTCCATTTGTCCAGCTGCTGCCGTCATCTTTTTCTTTTCCAGCTCCGCGTGGGGCGACGCGCGGCACGCAGGCCCACCGTCCAGTGCACGACCGTCCGCAGGGGATGGACCGCTACTCCAACAGATCCATCGAGGGATGGGTCTTCTCACTTTGACAGTAGATGACTCAGGTTAAAACATGCAGAGTTGTTTAAAATACGCATTCGGGTTGCTTAAAAAAGATGAATTATAAATAGAGTTTTTTTTCTTTATTGCACGTGCACACCAAATTTATCATTTCATATGAATTTGTATAAGATGAATTTACATCTCAATTTTTGTGACTTAAGACAACTATAGCAGCACTGTGGGTACGGTGTGCATTGATTCAAATTTAACTGAGTTTGAATGAGCATTTCTGTTGCACCAAGCAGATGAGTTTGCATAGTATATTTTTCCAAACATTGTTCTATAGCTTGAGCCAAGATGAACACAACCGCTGTGTCCAACTAAACCAGAGCTTACAATGTTCATCCAAGCTTGATTGATCCTCTTTCCGGCCATCCAATGCAAACAAAGCATACTACTAGATAATACTCGGCATATTGTTATATTAAAGAGAACTTGGGGTGATAAATAGTGAAATCTTAAAAATAAAATATGCATGTGAACATTTGATAGATATGTATAAATTTAATGGGAGACGAACAGAAGAGAAGAAACGGTGCAATCAGGAAAGGGCGACACATGTGGGGCTGTGGAACCGAGCGGAGATTAGGAGATGACGTTGGCCTCAGGCCTAATGCGAGAAGCGAGCAGAGAGAGTCGCGAGAATGCAACTGGGAGGTTTGGGGAGAGAATGATCAATTTATTTATAGGGAAGGGTAAGGCACTTCAAATCAGGTGTTGTGATGGTTAGTGCCTAGTCGAGGGAGCCTAGGAGGCACAAATGCACGATCATTGAAAAACAAAACCGACGACGCGTAGTGGCGATTGTGCGATAGTGCTATTGATTTGAGTTGATGCTTACGTGGTTTCATGAGAAGCCAGGAAAATATGGTAATAGGGTTCTCTAATTTAAGTACAGTAGATAGGAGATAAGGTCGCAACACCACAAGGCTACAACTTGCAAGTTATGAATGACACAATATGCTCACTTTTTTGTATTTTTTTGGTAGTATGGAATGTCCAAAAAATACATGGGTGCATACCAAGATTACATGGAAAACTTGAAGGGACACTCCTAATGAAAGTTCTTTTTATCCAACAAAATGAAAGGTATAAAAAACATATGATGTTTGGGAGGTTGAAAAAACATTGGGGGAAAAAAGACCTACCTAAATATTTTATTTTTAAGATTACGCAGTACAACATGTAGACGTTTATAACACACACGTACACTCACCCTATGAATATACGTAGATAAACCTATATTTGGTGTCCAAAACCACCTTTCGACAACGGACTATGCCATGAAATGAAATTATATGTTTAAGGGCCTATTAGAAACATGGAAATTGTTTTCCTATACATATGTTTTTCCTATGAAATTTGTACGTTGTAAAAAGAGGAGTAAAATGTGGATCATATCATGGGTGCGTCATCTTGGACCCTATATGAAAAACGTTGGACGATGTGAAAGGTAAAAGGCAAGAGTAAGAACATCTTCAAAAGATTAGAGCATCTCCAAGAGTTTGGATGGCGCGCCACATCTTCTGGAGATGCTCTAATCTTTTGGAGATGCTCTTGGAGGCCCACAGGAAGATGTGGCGCGCGGGAGGACCGGAAAGACCACGAACAGCGTTTGCCAAGCGCCCAGGAGTTTGGTATATATGCGAGTTCTCTCCCTCAATTTATCAAGTTAACCAAAATGTTAACTTAAATTATAAAACCGTTGGATAGCTGATTTTGAGAACTTTGACAAAAAAAATAAGAATGTCAAACGCAAATACCAAATTATTGGAGATGCTCTTACTAGCTAATTTGCTTTGTAAAGCTAAATATAGCTATTTTTGAAAAAAAATGACTCCAACAGATTGGCTAAACTCATTTCTAAATTTAGTTCCTCATTATCCTGGAAAGATCGGTCGTCATATTTGGATAGTCAGCGTCGCTCACCATCGTAGTTTCCCGCGCGCTTGGCGGCTCCTCCTAGGGTGGTGGCGTCTGGCATCCTCTTCTGGTCTCTGGACGGCCTGACTGCCTGAGAACTATGTTTGGTAGACGAAGTTCACCGGCACCAGGTTCTATGCCGTGCCCTTGCCGGCGCTGGACGCTGACAACAACGTGTCTGCGATCTGGATGCTGCTGTCAGGTTGTTCAAGAAACATCTGGCATACCGCCACTCGCATGGATCACAACATAGAGCAATGCCCCTCTGCATCTCACTGCAATCAACGAATGCGAGGATCCCGAAAAATTGCAACGAATGCTTGTTCAACATATGTTCTGGGTGATGCTAGGATCCGGAAAAATTGCATTATATAGATAATAGCATTTTACATAGGCTGTTGGATCGGCTTAGTATTTTTTAGAGGATTCTATTTTAGAGAATAACTAAATTAGGAGATTTGGAGAATATTTTTTTCTAGTCTCTTAGAGTTGCTTTTGGCTCTATTAACTTGCACAGGATGGGGTGAACTACAAGCAACATCTAAAACTACGGGAGATTATTTGTAAGTTTGCCAATACACAAAGAAATAGATAAACTATTACAGTAAAATATGGGGCTAATTCTGCAAAAAAAATCATCATCTTCACGTAGGTGTACAACACATCATGCCCTGTTGGATGTGTTCTGCTCCGGATTTTTTTAAAATTTAATTCTTTTTTAAGCAAAAAATAAAAAAACCCTGTTTCAAATGTATGCTAGTATAAATTATAGGTATCCAAACCATAGTAAAATTATAAGTAGCCTAAAACTCAGAACATAATAAAAATTTTTCTAAGTGGCTAAACTATAGTAATTTTTTGCCATCCACCTTGTCACGCCAAATCATTTGGCGGGACTAGCCGGTCGCGCCAATGCATATGGCGCGACGGGGGTGGACCCACGGTGGTCCCGGTCAACTCCCTTGCCACGGTGTCCCCTTCGGTCGCGCCAAAAGATTTGGCACGACCAGGTGCTTTTGTCGTGACAAATGATTTGGCGCGACAAAAAAGATGCAGCGTGAAAATACTTTTGAAACAGGGTTTTATTGATTTTTTGATTAAAAAAAGATTAAATTTAAAAAAATTATTTTGCTCCTTGCCTCTGTAGCCAGCGATAGGCGGCGACTGACCCGGGGCGCGGGCAGCTGTGGTTGCGACAGTGGCAAACTGCACAAGATCACCGGACCTACTAGTGTTGATGCCCTTGACCTTGAAGTTGTATGACACAGTTGTTGATGATTTGCACAACGATGACGATGAATAATTAATCAGCACTGATTTATTAAACAAGTTTGCATGTAAAAAATAGCATGACATTGTAAAATACTCCATCCGTTACAAACTGTAGTTCACTTTAATTTTTTTATGTATACATTTTTCTATATATCTAGACATATCATTTATATAAGTATATAGTAAAATGCATGCACCAAAAAAGTCAAAGTGAATTAAAATTTAGAACGGAGGGAGTACAAGCTACTACTGCAAGACAACATTTTACACAGGGATGAATTATATTCTACTCCCTCCGTCTTAAATTGTAGTTCACTTTGACTTTTTCGATGCATGTATTTTGTAATGTATCTAAACATATTATTTATCTAGGTACATAGCAAATGCATGCACCAAAAAAGTCAAAGTGAACTACAATTTGAGACGGAGGGAGTAGTTCTAGCTAGGCATGCACATAATAAACACATAAACATTGGCCATACTAAAACAGCAAATAAAGTCCATCTGTCGTTGACTTGATCGGCTTGATTTCGAATGAAGATTTCTGGTGGCATTCTACAAAAGAAAATTGTGAATAAAAAAACGGATAGAGAGTTTCTAGAAATGCACTAAACCATAGTTAGGAATCCATAATTGATTGGTCGAGTTCAAGATTAAAAGGAAATATAAAATGCAAGACAAAAGCACATAAACAAATATAATAATATAGTACATTGGCAGATAACAGTTTTGACATGGAAACGCGTTTAACAAAGAGAAAAGAATCAAATTTATGTGGCTCTCATCAAGCATAATGTCATCAAGAACAGATTTAAAATGCATCCTTTTGCTCGATCTCTTAGCAAGGCAAATTTGATAAAACAATCAGACATTTGCTCGATCAAAACCAAAAGAGTAAAATCAGCAAGCTTGAAAAGTTCCCAGCACGCCTCAGACCGAGAGGAACACAGGTGGTAATCAAATGGACCATGTGGTAGCAGTAGCACCACACAGGCACCGCCGCAGGCCCATCACTATTCAACCTAGTACATTATTATGGGTTCATCATTGGCGCGTGGAAACTTAAACTTTTTTTTGAAAAGAGTGGAAACTTAAACTTCATAATGAAAACAAAATAATACGGAATTAATTCAGAAGAAGCAGCAGTAATTTAACTATTGATTGGCGAACGAAAGAAACCAAACGTAAGTGCGCCGGTGCCGGATAATAAGCAAGAATTGACAGAAGCTACTGCTTCAAAACTCAGAATGGCTGCTTACAAAAAAAATATTAAACCAAATTATAAGCTAACAATAAATGAATGATATGTCCTGCATCAAGGAGAAAATTGACCTATTCAAGCACTTAATTGAAGGGAGAAAATTTGGCGGAGCAGGCATGTAAGGTAACTAGAAACTTGAAGGAGATGAAACAAGGGAGAGGAACAGAACAGGGGTCGGAACAGACAGGAGTTGGGAGCTATAAATAACTAGTGTTATAGTGAGGAAGTTCAGTTGCCTGAACCTGACGGTCTGAGCAAACGTTTCGTCGCGGGCAAGCCTGCTGCTGCTCCTCCCCTCCCTGATCAAGCACGTTGCTTGGCCAAGCTTCTTCTGTGCATAGCTCGAAAACGTGACTGCTGGATTGTACGTACGTTTTCCAGATAGATGCATGGTTCTTCGGTTACTTGGGCGCCAATTTTTCTGTACGAAGGAGCTCAAAAAGATAAACGTTAAAATAGTGTACAATGTGGCTAGGACCAGTACGTTTTCTATTAGTAGCCTATTTGGTCATAATGTGGATCAAAAAAAATTAAAGCAACCGGATCGAACATAAAAAAGCTATATTATGAACTATAATAAATGCAGCATTTGGTTTCATCGATTATTGTGGTGGGTTATTCTTAGTTCAAATGAAAAAATACTCATAATCTATATCACTCATAAAGATAAACCCCACTAGGGATTTTTCTTAACATGCAAGTTATTCACATCATCAATCCACTCACCATTCACTATAAGGTGCAATTATAACCAACTAGCACATATAATTATGATATTTTTCTTCATCCACTAATATGCACATAGTTGTCTACAAAGATGTGTGAAACCATTGTCGCAAAAAGAAAAAATATGTGTGAAACCATTTATCAAAATTAGTGTAAGATAGTTTTATTCATATAACATAACTATAAATAGTCTAATTTCTTTATAAACCCCACTAGGGATTTTCTCAACATGCAAGTTATCCACATCATCAATCCACTCACCATCCACTATAAGTTGCA
>CM041629.1:40377695-40394407 GCA_023333625.1 Bothriochloa decipiens
ATCATTATTTATAGATCTAATATACATACTACTCACAGATCTACCCAGAGTCAACTAAAAACTAAACAACTCTAGTGCACATTATATTTTACTAATGCATAGCAACAGACTTGTAATGTATGAGAAACTTACCTAAAAGCCGAGGTCTCAAACTGGCAGGGCTTCGCCGTTACTTCCTTCCCCTCCCTCCTCTCTTCTTTCTTTTTTTCTGAAAATTTTAGTGAATATAATGAAAATCTGAAGAGGGGGCTGCCTATTTATAGAGTTGCCCAAAAAACGCCCACTGTGTGGGCGTTTTTTGGCGGCGAGGGGCCGCCTGCAAAAGTGCGCGGCCGGCCTCGCCTGTTTTGCAGGCGGCCCCCTGAAGCGCAAAAAACGCCCACGCAGTGGGCGTTTTTTGACTGCTCCGAGGCCCGCCCGCAAAACAGCGCGTATTTTTGCAGGCGGCCCCCTCGCTACCAAAAAACGCCCACGCAGTGGGCGTTTTTTGGGCGCCAGGGGCCGCCCGCAAAATCCGGCACCGGCGGCGGCTGGCTCTGTGCCACGTCACATATAACGCCCACATAATAAGCGTTTTTTAAAAAACGCCCACTGTAGACGACTAGTTCTGTCATATTTCGAAACAAAAAATTAATTTTATAAATTTTTTTAAAAAAATTAAAAATAAAAAAAATTCTCGAACGCTCGATGCCAAGAATTTCCGTTCTTTCTTTATGTCGCTGTCGTCTTCTCCTTGGTGAGTTGAGTCGTGAGAGTGCCAGAAACCATTCTCCTTTATTCATTCGCCTTTCTGCTGCTTCCATTTGCTTCAAGAACAAACCCAGCTGCAGCTGAACCAACAGCTTCTGAGAGCAGAATACGTTCCATCGACCCCCTTCCTTCCCGGCCGATCATCTCCAACGCCACCCCTTGCTTGGGTGAATTTCAATGCCGACAACTACCGCACGAATGGTACGCGAGCGACTCTCTGCCTCCTGTGGTGCTCCCTCAACTCTCTAGATTCTGGTTTGCTCTCCTTCCGCTGAAAAGTCCGCCGATCGATCGTGTTGATTTATTCCATGAGAACTACTGAACTGTAGTTTGGTTCAATTTCTGATGAGCAAGAGTAATTGGATGCTGGGAGTTCTCTGGTTGCCTTTTGCCACTTGGCTTGGCTCTTGTTGTTCCCTGAAACTCAGCTACTACGTTATTCAGTCTCTGTTGTAGGGAATCTAATTGAGCTTACTAGCTGGTTATACGTGAGCAGTGGGGTGTACATCGATGCTCATGTAGGAGTAGTTTTGGTTCGAAAAATAAATACTCATTTAACAGTTAACATCAGTCCAAGTTTTCAGTTCATTTGATTTAGGAAGGAAACAGAGGAACCAATGCGTTTGTAAACCCTGCTCGGACAAACCACAGCAGAGTGTTTTAGTTTGAGTCAGAATAACCAAATCATGGCAAAGCCCAGTTGGATAGAGGAGACAGAGTGTAATATGATTAATATTAGTTTTTTGCATCTATGTTTATATTTCTCAAAAGGGTCTAGAAACAGCGTTTCAGACTTCTCCCCTGAAAAAAATGAAGAGAAAAGCATCGCTGAAAACCGAATGTTGGGGGTGCAGGCCGCCACGTACAAGGCCTCCGATCCTCCTTCCAACTCCTCGGGCTACCGGACAGATAAAGTCCGGCGGAAGCGGCTGACGGCGCAGAAGAGGAAAGAGATCAAAGAGGCGTTCGATCTCTTCGACATCGACGGCTCCGGTACGTCAGTGATGTACTAGTAGTATTTACATATACACATGCTAGCTGATGCTGACGATGAGTTCGCCCATGGCCATGGCGGTGTGACTGATTGCGCCCATTTGTCTTTAACCTGCATGATATGATGCATCCGGCCAGGCACCATCGATGCAAGGGAGCTCAACGTCGCAATGAGGTACCGTATCTATCGTAAAGATGACGCATTCACTTGAATATACATCCATTGATCCATTCTAATTTCTAATTAGGAGTAATATGGAACTATTTTTAGCTAATGCGCATTTGGAACTGTGTTTGCAGAGCCCTTGGATTCGAGATGACACCGGAGGTATGTCACGTGTTAAATGACAACAACAGGAGGCTTTGTAGTTGTAGCCTTGTAGTAGGTGGTGGGTATTGACTGGTTGAATGTATGTGTATGGCATGGCATTTTGGCAGCAAATCAGCCAGATGATCGCGGAGGTGGACAAGGACGGCAGCGGCACCATCGACTTCGACGAGTTCGTGCACATGATGACGGACAAGATGGGCGAGC
Source organism: Bothriochloa decipiens (assembly GCA_023333625.1). Classification (NCBI taxonomy): domain Eukaryota; kingdom Viridiplantae; phylum Streptophyta; class Magnoliopsida; order Poales; family Poaceae; genus Bothriochloa; species Bothriochloa decipiens. The sequence goes on from CM041629.1 coordinate 40,379,974, forward strand.
GGGACGCCCGGGACGAGCTCCACAAGGCCTTCCGCATCATCGACCAGGACGCCAACGTACACCGCCGCTATCCATCATCCCATTGCAATAACCATCGACGTATGCATCGATGACGAGATGCTACTGCTGCTGCTGCAGGGCAAGATCTCGGACATGGACATCCAGCGGCTGGCCATCGAGACCGGCGAGCACTTCACACTCGACGAGGTCAGGGAGATGATAGAGGCCGCCGACGAGAACGGTGACGGCGAGATCGACCTGGACGAGTTCATGAAGATGATGAAGCGGACCAACTTTGGCTCTGGCTTTTAATTAGTCACAAGCAAATACAGTATATCCCAACATAGATTAACTCCCACGCGTCGGTGAACAATAGATTATATATCACGTACGGTCGCTACATATAACGACTGGATGGCATATGTATATGGGGATTTGAGAAACATACAATGCTATATGTAGCATATACTATGTTATAGTTATGTCCATGTATGTAACCTAGCTACGATGTAAACTTTTATATGACTAATATATGTTGTGAATAAACACGCTGCCAACGTTAACCTTTACCGATCTATTTCTCGTGATCGACACAATAGATAAAAATAGAAGAACATGTATAAACATAATATACAAAGACTATTCTTTATTTTATAAATATTGGTCATTATAACATAGAGCTCACACGTATATATAGTAATGCTAGGACTTAAGAGTATGCTAAGACTCCACATAACAATGGGAATGGGATTAGAATTCTGTTGAAACCCAAGTGTTCAAAGTGCATAATCGATTATGCCATCATGTTTCAATCATTAAGACAGTCTAAAAACATATTTAGATCATCTCATTTGAAGTCTGAATGAACAACTTTTCAAACAGCAGACCTAGGCTAGGCCGGTTCCAAAACAAGCCAGATTGGTTTTCCCAACTTTCTCAAATGCAAGATAGCACTATTGCGTTACTCTCGTTGAACTGATCCAAGCAAAAAAAAACTATATGGATCCTTTCGTTTGGAATTTGAATCAATTAATTATAATTTTTGGATCTTTTTCCCTAGACATGTCGTAGAACCGCCCAGGTTGGTTTCAATGGCCTAGTAACTCGTGTTTTTTGATAGGTTTTGGAAAGGGTTTTGACCTCTTAAGAGATATAAGGTCAGCCCCACTATATAAACCAAGCTAAGAATCCATCCGGGCTTGGTGCCTTCAGAGCTGGAAAAAGCTCAATATTCATTTATTCACTAACGCAACATTCAAACAAAGACGTTAGAACATTAGGATCCCTACATTTGGAGTGATTTCTATGAGAGCTCATCAAAGTATGAATATTAGACTTTCCATACTTTACTGGTCATGCAACTAAATGCCATCTGCACTTTTTATTAGATCTGTTTTTAGCATGTCGATGGTTCCTACGGTTGATATATAACCCAACTAATGTTGTTTTATTATAAGAGAAAATACAATACCATGGATTGATAAGCCCATCTTATACAAAACTTGAAAGATGGACTTATCATCCATGGCATTATATTTTTCTCTTACAACGAAACAACATCAGCTGGCTTATCAGCCATAGAATCCATCAGCCATGTAGTTTTGTCAAAACCCCTTCGCACTAGCTTGAAAGCATCTAGGCCCCTAGTGGGTTTCGGTGACTAATGGAACGTGAGATTATTATGACTAATGTGTGTTTTGTAGAGGCAATTTGAGTTAGGTCACGATAATGATGATTGTTCGGGCAATCAATGATTTTCATGCCCCTACGATGGAAATCATTTTGGTTTTCAACGGATGAGTGATAAGGTTAAGGATGGCTAGTTCTAAGTGTCAATTGGAGTTGAGAGACACTTAGAGTAGTTTAGGACTTGTTTTAACTTTGGCCGTACTATAAAGGGGGGCATGGATGGGTAGCTTGACCTAGGTGAGTCTAATATTTTAGGTGTGGTGCACACTTGTCAAACTTAGCACTAGGTAGCTCAAAGATGGCCTGAAGATCAAGTTCTACAATTCCCGTTTTCGGAAGTTTTTGATTTGGAATTGTTTGGAAAAATTTTCTGCTCATAGGACGCTGAAGACAAAGACATATGACACAGGAACAGTGCGTCCTTTGAGTATGTGCAGCAATGGCTTAGCAGAAGCAAAGGACGCAGCAGAGGGCAGCACAGTACGCACTTTTTGGCGCGTCCTATGGTAGTCCAGTAAGGTTTTGAAGGCTGTTTTCAGACACATGACGCTGGTTGCATACTGTGCTACAACTTATTGATTGGTTGCCTGCAGCTAGTTTGTATACACAATACGCGTACTGTGTCACTTTAAACCGCGTACTATGCGTGCATATAGAGCTGACTTTGCCTCCATCGGCTATAATCTTGTGTGGGGAGTATAAATACTTGCCCATCTCGTCCATGGAAGGTCTCTTGCCTATTTGTTCAGCTGAAGAACACATTGGAGAGCAAGGGAGAGCAAAAGCCTAGTGAGGTTGTTGAGATTTGAGAATCCAAGGCTTAGGACCTCATTAGTTCTTAGGAGTAGCAAGTGTGCATCCACCCATCTCAATAGGCTTGTCATGGTCAAATGAGAGTCTTGTGCTTGTTACTCTTGGTGATCGCCATCACCTAGATGGCTCGGTGGCGATTGGGAGCTTGGTGATCATCCGGTGGAGCTTGTGGATGACCCAACTCATGATGTGAGCGGTCGTGGACGATTCACCGTGTCGGAGAGACAAAGAATCAGCCCACAGAGAGCACTCAATCCTTGCGTGGATTGAGGGGAGCTACACCCTTGCACGTCGAGGACTAGTGGGAAGTGACGACTCTTCGATACCTCAGAAAAACATTGCAGTATTCTTCTTCCTTCTTTACTTTGAGCATTTACTTTCAAGCAATTCAATTCATGTCTTTACATTTTTAGAATTGTCACGCTAGAGTAGGATTGAAACTTAGGGTGCAAAACTTTTGTGCGGTAGAAATAAAAATATTTTTAGACACAAGGGGTGAAATGAGCTAGTTTAGGTTTTAATTATTGCAAGAAATTTTAGAATAGGCCAATTCACCCCCCCTCTTAGGCATCTTGATCATTTCAATTGGTACCGGAGATAATTGCTCATTAGTTAGGCTTAACCGCCTAGATAAAGATGTCTAATGGGGATGGGCCACCGCCCATGTTTGAAGGAGATGATTTCCCATATTAGAAAGTCTGTATGAAATCATACATAGAAGCACAAAACCCACCATGCCTTAAAGCTGCCACTCAAGGCTTCCCTAAACCTAAGGAAGGCATTTCTCTTACTCCAAATGAGGAGGAACAAGAGAAATCGAATCCAAAGGCCAAAAATCACATCTTTAGAGGCATTTGCAAGGATGTTTGTGCGGAACCACAAGAACGCCCATGAACTATGGACGGAACTTTGTGCGCTCCATGAGGGAACCAAGAGTGAGCGTGAGGAACGCTATCATCTTGTTATGCGCAAGCTTAATGCATTTGAGATGAAATCCAATGAAAATGCTAATGAGATGTATTCTCGTTTAAATATCATTATAGAGGAACTCAATGGGCTTGGACTCAACCAAATGTCTCCATCTGATGTTGCAAGAAAGATCCTTTGTGTCCTCCCCATTGACAAGTATGGCCACATTGTCACCGTGCTTCATCAAGGTGACCTTTCCAATGCTACACCAACTCAAATATTGGGAAAGGTCAATGCTCATGAGATGTACATGCATCTCACTCCCGAGGATGGCTCATCTTCCAAGAAGAAAGATTTGGCTCTCAATGCAAGCTGTCAAAGAAAAGGCAAAGAGAAGGTCATTCATGACAACTCAAGTGATGGTGAAGTTGATGATGCTAGTCTTGCTCTCATGGTGAATAAGACCACCAAGATGATGAAGAAGCTTCACAAGAATGGCATCAAGTTTGATAGCAAGAAAAAGAAGTTCTTCACAAGTGGCAAGAGAAAGCCCATCTCCAAGATGGAATGCTATAATTGCCACAAGCTTGGGCATCTCTCTCATCAATGTTCGGAGCCTCCCAAGGACAAGTACAAGAAGAAGGGCAAAAGCAAAAAAGATGACTCAAGTGATGATGATGAGCAAGAAAAGAAGAAGTCTCATAAGAAGAAGGATGACAAGAAGGAGCACCGCAAGAAGAGCAATGGCAAGGCATCCATTGTTGGTGATTGGCTCACCCATATTGAGTCTTCCTGTGGGTCATCCGGTGAAGAAAGTGATGATGAGAAGGTTGCTGCCATTGGTATTGGACTCCACTGCTACCACAACCACTACCATTGTCTCCATCCTCTAAACACTATTGTCTCACGGGTAAACATGACAAGAAGGTAAACTCTAAACATGAGGATAGCATGATGAAAGTGGTAGTGATAGTGATGATGAATATGACTCAACTTCTTATGATGAACTTGTAAAATTGCTTAAAAAGTACACTAAAGTCATCATCAAAACTAGAGCAAAAAATGATGAGCTTGATAGTGAAAATACTTCTGTAAATGAAAAATGTGAAAGTTTGAAAAAATCTAGTGATGAGCTTAGAGAACAAATTTGAAATTGTGTCTTCCCAACTCAAGGAGCTCAAAGCATCTAAAAAGGAGCTTAAAGAAAAACATGATAAACTTGAGAGGAAGCACAATGAGCTCAGCACTAGTTTTGACTCTTTGAAAGAGAAGTATACAACTATCAAGGTCAATCATGATAATCTTGCTATGGCTTATGATCTTCTCTTCACCGAATCACATGTATGCCTTGCCATTGTCAGACAAGATTACATTTGGTGATAACTCAAAGGGCAAAGTGAAGGGTTTGGGCAAAGTTGCAATATCAAATGATCACTCTTTGTCAAATGTGCTTTATGTTGCACCATTGAGCTTCAACTTGCTATCCGTTGGTCAATTATGTGATCATGGCTTTCAATGCTTGTTTGATGAGAAAGAAGTGGTAGTGACAAAGAAAGAAGATGCACAAGTGATATTCGAAGGCTTTAGATACAACAATCTCTATCTAGTGGATTTCTTCTCTGAAGATGCAAGTTTGAATACATGTTTATTCTCCAAGACTTCACTTGGGTGGTTGTGGCATAGGAGGCTAGCACATGTTGGTATGGGTACACTCAAGAAGCTATTGAAGAAAGAGCTAGTGAGAGGCTTGAAGGATGTCAAGTTTGAGAAGGACAAACCTTGTAGTGCATGTCAGGCCAGCAAGCAAGTTGCAAATACTCATCCAACTAAAACTTACTTGTCAACATCAAGAGTGCTAGAGCCATTGCACATGGATTTTGTAACAACCCTAAAAATCCAGACACAAAAAATCACAACCAACAAAATTTTTTCTAAAATAACCTTTGGTTGGTGAGTGTCATGTAGGAAACATCCAATAGTTGCACAAGTAGCACCTAATGTTAGTTGAAGCATTTGCATTTAATTTACAAGAGTTTGATTTGCTTCTTATTGATTCTATGTGATGACAATAAAATCAATAACCTTTATATCGCATGTGAGCATGTATATGTATAAGTATCGCATGCGCTAACATGTGTATATGTATATATGTGTTTATGTACCACTAACCTTGGACATGGCTTCCTACATCCCCATGAGCCCCTAGTGGACCTACCAAGGTGAGTGCACCATGGTCACTAACCTCTAACATTAGGATCATGACTTAGTTTGGTTTAGTGCTATGAAAGAAATAGACCAGGAATAAGCAAGAGGGAGAAAAGGGAAATGGGGCATTTCAGCCCAAGCTACTAAGGCCACTAGGCCGGCCTGCCTTGCCGCCCTCGCACTGGCCCACCACGGCCAAGGCCGCGGCCTAGCTCAGCCACCCGCCAGGCCTCCGCCTCGCCCTGCTCTCTCCATGGCCCAGTCAGGCCAACGGCCCAACATGGGCCTGGCACCACGCCGCACCGACCGCCCGCCCGCTCGCCCGCATGGCCTCGCGGCCCAGCAAGCACCGCGGCCCAGCAAGACGCTATCGTCCGCGCCTGCCCTCGCCTCCACTCGTCGACAGGCGGGCCCCACCTATCTGCTTCCACAAAAGGCCGCCCTGATGTCCCGTCCGTCGTTCCAAATATGGAACGGCTGACACCGGCCGTTAGCCATGCCGTACCACACGCGCTATGCCGTCCATCTTCGCCTGCCCACGCCGCGCGACCCAGGGTTACCCTAACCCTAGCCACGGGTGTATCTCAGCCGCCCACGAGCACAGCCCCCATCTCCGCCGTCCATGGCGCCTCGGCCATGGCCGCCCGGCTATAAAAGGGCCCCAGCTGGAGCATTAGGGTTTCCCAGCGCCCCCGCCGCCACTGGTAAGTACCCCGCCTCCTGTGTCTGCCTAGCTAAGAGAGAGAGTGTGTGAGAGGGAGAAGGGAAGGGGAAGAAGAAAGAAGAGGGTCTAAGCTCTGCCTGACGCTGCCACGCGGGCCAAGTCGCGTCCACGACACCGAAGGCCATAGTGACGAGCCATCGTGCCAAGCCGCCACTCCTGCACGACCCCGCACCTCGATAGTACCACGAGCCTGAGTCGTCCTGGTCTCACTGCCTCACCTTAATCCGTGGTGCTTGACAGAGCCGGAGCTGGCACCTTCACCGCACGGCCACAACGACGAAGTAGCGGCCCTGCCGGCACCACACCCACCCGTCACGGCAACACCTCGTAGCCGCGACACCATCCTGCCACCTCCGAGCCCACGGTGAGCTCCACGACCCTCCTCACTCCCCTACTCGTCGAGCTCTCCCTTGCCATGGCCACCCGCCAGAGCACCGCCACGTTCCCGCTGCTCCACCTCACCGATGGCTTCATTAACTCCCCCACCGAGTTCGTCATAGCTTAGAACATGACCTTGGCAACATTTTAGAGCCGGCATAGACCCCAGTGGGACCTGCGTGCTTTTGCAGGTCTCGGTCTCCCCGGACTTCGATCGCTGGAGCGCCGTCGTGGCCTTCATGGCCGTGCGTGCCCCGTCGTGCCTTCGATAGTCATGTTAGGTCGCTCTTGGAGTCTGAGCTACTCCAATCGGGAGGTGAAGATGAAGATGGTGCCCAAATTCGAGTTTCGCCGGAACTCCGCCGCCGTCGCGCTTTTGCTGCTTGCCGGCCATTTAGATGACCCCGGTTCAATTGGAGCCATGACCGTGCTCGCCTAGGTCTTGCGGATCCCGCGCGCACGCTAACAGCCCCGTCGGGACAGCCTAGACACCTGCCGCCACATCCTTGCCACTCGGCGTCGCCGTCGTCTGTGCGCCGGCGAAACCTGAAGCCCCAGAAGCCAGATTGGCACCCCTGCTGCAATCGCCTTGTCTCCCTAAAGCACACACGCATGCCCAAGCCATCTGTTTCACATCGAGGTGCCCTGCAGCCGTGTCACCGCCGTCCCGTGCCGCCACGACATGCACGCGGGATAGCCGGCGCATCGCTAGCTCACCGCGCCATCACGGCCGTGCTCAGCAAGCCCCAGCGCCGCCTTAGTCGCCGCTCCGCCTAGCCCACGCCAGTCAAAGCCGCAGCGCCGCCCATCGCCGGCGAGCACCACCGTGCCCAGCTGCGCGTGCACGAGAAAGAGGAGGGGATTTTTCCCCCTCGTGGACCACGTCCACCGTGCGCCATGCTAGACCAACCGGCTATGGACAACTGGACCCTGAGTCCTTGGTCCACCATAGACCGGTACCAGCCAGCCTAAGCCATGGACTCGGCCCAATAAAAGCCCAGTGAGCCACGTGGTCAGTCAGTGCGCTAGACACGTGTCAGGGCCCGGGCCGGCCCAACCCAGCCCATATCCGACCCTGCCTGAGCCTATCCAGGCCCAGTCCGGGCCCGTCAACGTTGAACGTTGACTGGTCAATGGTTGACCATTGACTGGGTCCCACCTGTCATTGACATTGACCCGGGACCCACCTGTAAGCCACTGGTTGACCTGGCCCCACACGTCAGTGCTGACGTCAGCATGACGTCAACGTGGCTTCAGCCCCGCACCCTTGCTGCTGGACCCACGGTGCCACGTGGACTAACCAAATTGCGTCACGTGTCAGCCCCTGGTTTAATCAGCCTTTTTCTTTTTTAGGAAATGATTTAAACTTTAGAAATTCATAACTAATTTATACGAACTCCGAAAATTATGAACCAAGGAAATTACCCCCCAAAAAGCCCTTAGACCCACCTTGGTGGGGACTGACTACTCTCCCCTATGAAAGTAGCATCGTGATGCAGTGTCCAAATTTTCATAAAAATGAGCTCTACATCATAGGCTTGTGTATGATTGCATTTGGAGTTATTAAATTTTATTTGGTTCTTTGTGTTAATCTATACAGGTTGCTCCCGTGACCATTATGTCTCGATTTCAGATCCTACGAAGGAGTTGCTCGAAGAGGAGGACTAGGAGCATGCCAAGGATTTGACGGGAGACTTGAGTGATAGCTATTCAGGTGCCACGTCCCACCTAACCTCGTAGATGCTATTACGCATGCAACATAATAGAATGCTAGTGCTCTACTTTTTGCAATAATGCTATGATATACTATGATAGGATTGCATGGTAGATTACTTGTATGCCTATTCCTTGTCGTAACCTTCACCCTGCTCACCTGCTTATAGGATAGACATGCCATGCAATGCTTGTTACTTGCTACTTATACTCCACTTGCATTATATTTGGAGATATGATGCGGATGGTGGACTTTGGGTGGGTTCGGCTTGGGATGCCGGATTTGGTAATCGTATGGGTGTCTCTGGGTAATATAACATGGGTGGGTTGTTTGGTGAGGGTTGAGTCGACTGGACAGGATCTACGATGAGCTTTTGGAGCGAGTCTTGCCGAAGGGGTGCGTCCTGGGCACCCCTGTGATCTGAGTACTTGTGGCGAGTACATGGTGACTTGAGGAGATCCCAGGGTCAAGAGCCTTTGTGGAACGAAGCCCCGGGAAAGAGATGTCGTTGAGACAGAGGGCACTGATGGCCCTGTTTGAGGAGATATCCTGTCTGGTCCCCCCTAGGACCTGTTGTCTCTCGAGGACCGAAACCACGGACCCCTTCGTACACACCACTCGCCCCAGATGAACCGGGGATGGATGATTTCAGCTACCTAGGGCGGTGCCACTACTACTTGGCGTATATAGTGTAGGAAGGTACGGGTGGAGCCCACACCCTTTCGAGACGTTCATGTAGCCCCTCTCCAAGCATCGGCCCCTCCGAGCGCGGTACATGACTTCACATTGTCAGCTACTCCAGATCAGACTTGGGGTGTTCCAGGGTTGAGAGATAGGGTGGCATCGTCATAATTAGATGGTCATTTTGATATCAGCCTAGGCGTTATAGAGCGCCAATGATGGTTATCTTGTGGATGGTTGGCTTTAGCTAGTTACAGGTGTACACACTCTACAGAGTTGATTCGAATCTATATATAGTCTGCAGCATCGGTATGGCTATTCCGTGACCTACGCTTCTCTTGAGTAGTGAGATGAGTCCCTTCTACTCCCCCTGAGTGATATTGTTGTTGTTACCCTACGGCATGATGGCCGATTAGGCATGGATGAGAGGGAGTTGTCCATTGCCACCACGTGTGAGCGTGGTTGTTGAGAGAGCTGAGAGGATGATGGTTGGTGGTATTGTGTTGTGGGATGGGAATGGATTAAAACTTGATGAACATTTACTATATAATATTGATGATACTTGCATAGGAAACTATAGCCAAATAATAGGTCTTTTGATTATATCCATTGCATCCACCTACCACAAAGCATAAGCAAAGCATAGGGTGGGAGCCGGTGGCCAGTATAAATCGTATTGAAACTTATTTGGCAAGTGAGCCCGACTACACCTATGGCGACAAGGGGCTCGAGGATTAGATGGTCTCGTGCCTACGCTCAAGATGGTGCAAGACGTTGCTTCTGCGATATCCCTCTACTTACGTAGCTATTCTAGATTGTATTCTTTTATTTGATGTATGGCTTTGTCATGAACTGTTATCGGATAATTGATGATTTGACCTCCTAGGCTATCATTTTATCCTTCATTCTGTGTATTTTTCCTTCACGAAAAATTGAGGATGTTTTAGATTTATTTGGACCAACCACATACAAGAGCTTTGGAGGGAAACTCTATTGTTTAGTGATTGTTGATGACTATTCAAGATACACTTGAACCTTCTTCCTTCATGACAAGACCGAAGTGGTCGCTTCTTTCGAGAAGTTTGCCAAGAGAGCTCAAAATGAATTTGATGTCAAGATCAAGAAAATAAGAAGTGACAATGGAAAAGAGTTTGACAACACAAACATTGATGTCTATTGTGATGAAGTTGGGATCAAGCATGAGGTCTCATCCACCTATACACCTCAACAAAATGACATAGTAGAGAGGAAGAACTGGACACTTATCACACTTGCAAGAACAATGTTTGATGATTATAATACACCGGAGAACTTGTGGGCCGAAGCTATCAACACCGCATGCTATGCATCCAACCGGTTATATCTCCATAAGTTCCTTGGCAAGACCCCCTATGAGTTGCTATATGAGAAGAAGCCGGACGTCTCTTACTTCCGAGTGTTTGGTTACAAATGTTACATCTACAAGAAAAGGCAACACCTAGGGAAGTTCCAAAGATGTTTTGATATTGGATTTCTTGTTGGTTACTCATCAAAATCCAAAGCATATCGTGTATTCAACCATGCCACCGGTTTGGTAGAAGAAACATATGATGTGGAGTTTAATGAATCTAACGGCTCCTAAGGAGCAATTGAGAATCTTGATGATGTAGGTGATGAACCATTGAGGAAGGCCATGAAGAATATTCCCGTGGGAGATATCAAGCCTAAAGAAGATGATGATGATGTGCAAGTCATTGACAAGCCTTCCTCCTCATCTAATGTGCCTCAAGATGAAGATAAAGATGGGAGAAATGAAGATACTTATGTTTCCCATGAACAAAGAGAGGCACAAGCTCAAGATGTTGATGCTCCTCAACCAACCCCTCAAGTTGTTGAAAGAAGAAATCCTCAACTCCAAGCTCATCCTCAAGATCTCATCATAGGGAATATTTCAAAGGGTGTATTGACTAGAGCTCAAAAGATGGCTAATTATGTTAAGCATCACTCCTATGTTTCTTGTGTTGAGTCTAAAAATATAGATAAAGCTCTCAAGGATCCGGATTGGGTGAATGCCATGCATGAAGAATTGAACAACTTTACCCGCAATCAAGTTTGGACATTTGAAGAGCGCCCCAAGAATGCAAGAATCATTGGAACCAAGTGGGTGTTCCACAACAAGCAAGATGACCAAGGCAATGTTGTGAGAAACAAGGCAAGGCTCGTGGCAAAGGTGTTCTCTCAAGTCAAAGGCTTGGATTTTGGAGAGACCTTTGCACCGGTTGCAAGACTTGAGCCATCCATATCCTCCTTGCATATGCTTCAAACCATGAGATGAAACTATTTCAAATGGATGTGAAGAGTACATTTTTAAATGGCTTCATTAATGAACTTATCTATGTTGATCAACCTCCCGGGTTTGAGGACCCTAGATATCCTAATCATATTTATAGGTTGTCGAAGGTACTATATGGGCCTAAGCAAGCCCTAAGAGCTTGGTATGAGCGTCTTCGGGACTTCCTCATTGAGAAGGGCTTCACAATTGGGAAGGTTGACACTGCACTATTCACCAGAAGCTTAATGGAGAGATCTTCATTTGTCAAGTGTATGTTGATGATATAATCTTCGAATCAACAAATGAAGAAGATTACAAGAAGTTTGGTGACATGATGTCAAAAGAGTTTGAGATGTCTATGATTGGTGAGCTCACTTTCTTCCTTGGGTTTCAAATCAAGCAAATGAGAGAAGGGACTTTCATCTCTCAAGAAAAGTATAACAAGGATCTTCTCAAGAGATTTGATATGAAAGATTGCAAGCCAATCAAAACACCCATGGCATCTAATGGACATCTCGATCTTAATGAGGGAGGTAACTCGGTTGATCAAACTCTTTACCGTTCTATGATTGGTAGTTTGTTGTACCTTACCGCACCTAGGCCGTATATCATGTTTAGTGTGTGCATGTGTGCTCGCTTTCAAGCTGATCCTAAGGAAGCTCATCTAAGTGCCATTAAAAGAATCCTTAGGTATCTTAAGCTAACCCCAAGCGTGGTATCCCAAAGGAGTAAGATTCGAATTTGTTGGCTATTCCAATTCGGATTATGCCAGTTGCAAAATTGATAGAAAAAGTACATCCGGAGTGTACCATTGCTTGAGAGGTCACTTGTTTCTTGGTCATCTAAAAAGAAAAATAGTGTTGCTTTGTCCACCGTCGAGCCGGAGTACATTACCGCGGGGGCTTGTTGTGCACAAATCTTGTACATGAAGCAAACCCTCCTTGACTATGGAGTCAACCTTGGGCAAGTAACACTATTGTGTGATAATGAAAGTGTCATTAAAATTGCTAATAATCCGGTTCAACACTCTCGCATAAAGCGCATAGATATCCGCCACCACTTTCTTAGGGATCATGTCTCTAAAAAGGATATATCCCTAGTTGGTGTGAGGACCGAGGATCAACTTACGGATATCTTCACAAAACCGTTGGATGAATCGACCTTTTGTAGGTTAAGGAATGATCTCAACATTCTTGATCTAAGCAACTTCACTAAAAGATGAAATGTGTTGTCTCTTGCATTGCATTGTAATATAGTGCACGTCTAAATTCCAGTAATGCATGTAGGGCTTGTCTAACATGGTTAAGATAACCCTCATTAGGAGGTGTGAAGAAGCTTACCCTTGGTCCAAACTTGACAAGCCAACTAGATTCAAATTCTCGTATTGCATCGCATATTCATGTGTGTTGCTTTGTCATTTCTTTTCGGTTAAGTTTTGGGCATCCGCTGTGTTTGTCCACAAATAGAGTGAGCATTAGAAGCTTCTAATGGTTCAAAAACTCTATTGTGTGATCACATGTTGCTCCTCACCTTTTATCGATTATTTTTATAAAAACATAAATAGCCTATGGTAAATTATTTTAAAAATTTGAGGGTTTGAGAGAGGTTACCCATATCAGTCCTAATTTATGTTTATTTGACTCTTTTTGAGATTGGGACCTGGTTGGAAAAAGGACTGCGAAGGAAGGAGGAGAAACAGTAGAAAAATAGACAAAGGACGCAGTATCAGACGCTCTTCAGCGTCATATGCAGAGCATGCGATTTTTTCCCTTCTGGAGCTCTCTGGAACAGCACGTGACCCTACTGTAGTCGCGTACTATGGGAAGAGCTGGTGCGTCCTATGCTTTGGTCGAAGGTGTTGTGTAACTAAAATTCTATACTGACGCGTGGGGCCCACACTAAATTTCCCTGTCTGGCACCCGCCCTTATTTCCAAATCAACCGGTGTGCCGACTCCTCTCCGTTCGTCGGCCACGCCCGAGACTCCGTACGCCGTCGCGGCACCGCGCCACCTTCTCTGGCCGCCGGCCGTCTCCTCAGCACCACGTGCCCGACCTCCACCTCGCCACGCTCGCGCCCCTGTGCGCTCGCGCTGCCCTCGCGCCGTCAGGCCCGCGCTCCGCCCTGTTCGCAGCCGTCGCGCCTGTGCCCGCCTATGCACCGTCGCTCGCCCACTACTCTGCTCACGCCGCCATCACGCAGCCGCGCCCCATCGCGCACTCCCCCGCGTGTGACCTAGCTCGCCGCGGCCTCAACGAACGTCGTCGCCGCGCGCACACCTCCAGAGCCGCGCTCGTGCACGCCCAGCTCGCCGCCGCCGAGATGTGCTCCACCAACCTCGCCATTGTCCTGTTCCGTCCGCGGCGTCCTCCTTGCCTGTATTTTCTCTGTGTTGAGCTCGCCGCTAGGCGTTTTCCTTGACCAGCAGAGGATCATTCATGGTGAGCACCCTTCCTGCCCACCAAGTGCTCGATCAATTGCCTGAACTGTCCTGATTTCAGTCCTTGATCCGTTTCCTGGCCAATTCTCTTTGCAGTGATGTGTCTTTGACTGTGTGGTGCCCCATCGTGTTCAGTTCTTATCTCTTCACAGGTTTCGACAGGTAGCTAAACCATTTCGCTCCATATTCTTATCTTACTGCTTGCTTCTCAATAGGACTGTTCTTCTCTCTAGCAAATATATTGCTTATATATATCTTCCTATTCCTACTCTCTATAATGCAGCGAGTGGGGCAGTGAGTCAGTGTGGCAGTTGATAGTGGCAATTAAACTCAAGGCCAAGCCTACGAGTATGGACTGAGGCCAAGCCTAGGAGCGAGTATGTTAGACTTAGGGGGAGCGTGTGTGATGGACTCAATCTTTTGTGTGTGATACTTTCATGCATGCATATCATGTTTATTTTTCATGCACTGTGATCTTTCTGATGGATTATGATTATATGACATGGTTGCTTACTGTGCTGCAGCCTATTGATTGGTTGCCTACAGCTAGTTTGTATACACAGTACGCGTA
>CM041629.1:40403857-40421967 GCA_023333625.1 Bothriochloa decipiens
CAAAGTTGTGGGCAAGGAATTAACTAGGAGACAGATGAGGCCGTCCCTTACTGCTGCTTCCCAAAGAAGAGAAATTAGAGAATAGAGAAGCCATGGCTATTCCAAGGTAGAGCTCAGATCTGGAGGCTGGAGCTAGATCTGGACAGGACCCCAGGTTGGCAGTTACCAATTAAAGTCCTTTTCCACTTGCTGTGCTCCAACAAAATATTCTATTTTCCATCTGTGCGAGGATAGGAGAGCAGGCCCTGCACCTTCTGGCCAAACTGTGGTAGGTGTGCCACAAACGCGCATGATGAACTCACACAGGCTGCTGCAAAGGGAGACAGATGGATGTAGAGGAATATATGGCCTCCACATCCATTATGTTTTTATTCCTATTTGTGTGATTTGGTTGCCATGTTGAAGAAACACTGAAAAATTGAAGGAGAAAACATGAAAAATCCATGTAGACACCTGGCAGTGCCATGCAGCAAAACAACTCCATGTTTCAGCAGTACATTGGACAACCACTTTTAAATGGTCGAAAAAATGATCTGTTTGAATACTTCAGGGGGCTAAAGATGTCTGGCAATGGAGTTTGATGGCTAAAGTTGGAATCAGATAATAGTTCATGGGTCAAAAATGGATTTCTTCTTATTAAATATCATGGCACAAGTTGTATTGTATTTGTATCATTCTTGTTTATTTTTGAAATGTGATGGTATTCATCTGCAAAGTTTCTATAAGTTAATTTTGTTTCTGGTAACTGACAACAATTTGGAATGATTTGTTCAAATTCCTTCCTGACTCACTCCTGTTGTAGCTATTACCTATGCCTATGATTTCAAACAGTGCACATGCTTTGTTCTACTGCAATCATACCAATATTTTTTTTGGGTCAATTGGATACACACCACTGCAACTTTTGCGTTTTTGAAAGACACCATTACTATTCGCCTAACTGGCCTAGTGCCATTACAATTTTGCAAGAGTTTGGAATACACCACTATTTATGTTCTCCATGGCCAGAAGATTCGTATGGACCCTTTTGCCCCCATCTTCTCTATCCAGGCAGTCCTTCCATTCTCTGTACATGCACACATGAATAAATGAGATAATATTTTACACCAAATTAACACATGAATAAAGGAAAAAGTGGATATTTATGTTTGCAGCAGCAACCTGCCATGCACACACATGAATAAATGAGATAATATTTTACACAAATTAACACATGAATAAAAAAGGTATATGTTTATGTTTGCAGCAGCAACCGTCCATGCACACATGAATAAATGAGAGCATATTTTAACTGAATAAACCCTAAACCATATCACGCAAAAATGGGTAGCATGTTTGTCGCGCTGCTCTTGCCAGGACCGTCGCTGTAGCGCGGGTAGCCGCCGTCTCTCTTCTTCGCCATTGTGCTGATCGTTGTTCCAGGCCGCCGTCGCCATGCCGCGGATTGCCATGATTCCATGAATGTCCATCTAATCTACGGCTATGCAAAGGAGAGATAAGATGTAAACTTAAATATATAAAGAATCTCACTGCTACGGTGCTGACGCTTGGAGCGAAGGAAGTAGGGAGGCGAGTGCGGAACGTGCGAGCGAGCTAGATTGCGGCGAGTTGGCGCCGTGGTCGCGGCGGCGGGACGATCGCGACAACAGCTAGACGATGAACAGGAGGCACAATCCCAGGCTAACTTGTATTGATCTCAAACTGTGTACTTATACAAGACTCTGGACTCGATAACCAACTCCTATTCTTTAGGAACACGACTGACTTGCTAACTAGATATTGCTAACAAACTGAATCAAAAAGACCCCAAGCTAAACACGACGCTAGGCGTTGCCTGGGAACAGACTTGCATCCAAGCCGTGACCGAGTAGCTCCTGCAGGCCGACCTTGAGCCCATCTTCTAGCCACGGTCAGTTGTTCTCCTATGGTAGGCTTGGCCCACCATAACATCTCTCTCCTCCTCTGGAAACAGCTCGTCCTCGAGCTGAAAGTTAGGGTGCGCCGCACGGAACGCGTCGACCGGCTCCCAGGTAGCTTCGGACGCTGGCAAGTTTGCCCACTGCACGAGAATATGCCACTGTCCTCTACGAAGTTGGGAACGCAACACGCGTTCAGGATGAAGCAGCTGCCGCCCATGTTGCAGGGGCGGTAGTGGCGGCACAGACAAAGGAGGGTCACCATGGAATGGCTTCAGAATGCCCACGTGAAAAACATCGTGGATGCGAGCGCCTTCCGGCAACCGGAGGCGGTAGGCAACCTGGCCAACACGCTCCACCACCTGATAGGGCCCTGCATAGCGCGGGCTGAGCTTGGTGCGACGTCCCGACACCAGGGACTGAGCGGGGCGGTGCAACAACCGGAGCCACACCCAGTCACCGACCGCGAACTCCAGGGGCCGATGCTTGGCGTCGTAGTGCCTGCGCGCGTACTCCTGCGCCTGGAGCAAGCGAGACCGGACCTCCTGTAGGAACTCCTCACGGCCTGAGAGAATGTCGTCGACGACGTTGGTGCTTGCCGAACCGGCCTCATAAGGAAGCAGAGCCGGCGGAGGACGCCCGTAGACCACCATGAACGGAGTTGTGCGAAGCGCCATGTGGTAGGACGTATTGTAGTAGTATTCGGCCCACGGAAGCCAGTCCAGCCAATCCCGAGGGCGGTCACCAGTGAAGCAGCGGAGGTACATGGCGATGGTTTTGTTGACCGTCTCCGACTGCCCGTTGGTTTGTGGATGGAAGGCGGAGCTGAAGCGACACGTTCCCCGTGAATACCGGGTCACGATCACTGACAATCGACTCGGGATACCCGTGCAGGCGGACAATGTCGTTGAAGAATGCCCGGGCCACCGAGGATGCTGTGTACGGGTGGCCCAACAGGATGAAATGCGCATACTTCGAAAACCTGTCCACCATGGTTAGTATGACACTCTTGCCGTGTACCCTTGGAAGCGACTCGACGAAATCCATGCCACTGTCCGACCACACGCGCGAGGGGACCGGCAATGGCTGCAGCAGGCTGGCCGGGTGGAGCGCTTCAGTCTTGTTGCGCTGACACACCGAGCACGCGCTGACGAAGTCCAAAACCGCGCGCCGATCGTTGTCGATGTAGAATTCAGCGCGCAGTGGTTGTAGCGTTTTCTGGACGCCCTCGTGCCCAGCCGTGTGGGCCAGCTGGAGGGCATCCTCGAGGACCGAGGAGGATGCTGGGACGAACACCTTGCCGTCCTTCAGCAGGAGGCCGTCGCGCACGGTCCAAGTTGGGCCGTGGGCACCAGCCGCCACCTCGTCATAGCGTAGACGGAGTGCGTCATCGCCCGCAAGCTCTCGGCGCAACTCGTCGTAGAAATCAAATGCGGGCAAGGAGACAACCACCGAGCCTGTCGTGTCAGCATTGAGGGCGGCCAAAAGAGGTACCTCACCGTCTCGCCGAGATAGGGCATCGGCAACGGTGTTGAAGCGCCGCGGGTTGTACTGGACCCGGAAATCGAATCCAAAGAGCTTGGAGATCCATTGATGCTGCGGAACCGTGGATAGGCGCTTATCGAGCATATATTCAATGCATAATGGTCCGTGCGCACCAAGAACGGACGCCCCCACAGGTATGGCCGCCAGTGGCGCACAGCGTGCACTAGTCCAATGAGCTCGCGCTCATACGCCGCCACCTTGAGATGTCGCACGGCGAAGGGTCGGCTGAAGAAGGCGAGCGGACCAGCGCCTTGGTGAAGCACTGCGCCGAAACCGGAGCCCGACGCCTCATAGTCCACCACAAACTCGCGCTCAAAGTCTGGCAGATGTAGTACTGGTGCGGAGGACAGGGCTGCCTTGAGCGCGTCGAACGCCGTGGCTGCCGCCTCTGACCACACGAACGCGTCCTTGCGCAGCAGCTGGGTGAGTGGCGCCGCTATGGCTTCGAAGTCCTTGATGAAGCGGCGGTAGTACCCAGTGAGGCCGGGGAACCCGCGGAGGCCACGCGCGGAGCGGGGCTGTGGCCAAGTCCGCACGGCGGCGACCTTTGAGGCGTCCATGGCCACGCCAGCGCCCGAGATGACATGGCCCAAGTACTGGACCTCAATGGTAGCGAAGGCGCATTTTGTGATGGATAAGTCCCTGTGTGTGTGTGCTGCAAGAGCACATGGTCCTTGTGTCCTTGTGTCCTTTGTAAAAGCATCCTTGACTGCTTTTAGAACAGCAGTTAGCATCTTAAGGACAGCATCTTGACTAGCATCTAGGACAGCATTTAGGACAGCATCTAGGACAGCATCTTAGACTAGCATCTTAGCATATGCTTGGCTGGTTAGCAGCCTATAAATATGTATCCCCAACCCCTAAGGTTGGCATAGCATGGTGTGAGAAATAAATCCAGAAAATTGCCTCAACTCTGAGATCTCTGTGTGCTATCCTCTCGATGAGAGTAAGGATCCTGCTCACACCTAGAGTAAGGATCCAGAGACTAACAAGTGGTATCGGAGCCGTACTATCCTGTAGCCTGAGCATTTCCTGCTCAATCCCTTCTCCAGTCGAGCTCCCTGCCTCGCAGCAGCCCCAGCAGCCAGCAGCAGCTGTTTTGGCAGCCTTTGCCCCTCGTGCAGCAGCGCAGTCTCAGCACTCGGCCGCTTCCAGCGCGCGGCGTCGGCAGGAGGCCGACCTCGCCGCGGCAGAGGAGCGCAGGCGAGCGGCGGCAGCAACCGCTGTAGCAGCAGCGAGGGCGTTGAGGCTGGCCCAAGCGGAGCTGGCAGCAGCCAGAGCGGAGGTGGAGGCAGCAGCAGCTGCGGATGCAGCGCGTACAGCCGCAGAGGAGGTTGAGGACCTGCGCGGCAGTCACAACAACTCCATCTCTGCTGATGACAGCGCCGACCCGGACCTTGAGCAGCTGGAGAGGCAGGCAGGGCGAGGGCGAGCGGCGCAGTGGGCAGCTGCGCACGCCCACGAGCCCGGCGATGCTCCTGGAGGAGGCGCCCACGAGCCCGGCGACGCTCCTGGAGGAGGCGCGTACGGCGACGGCGGCGCTCGAGTGCAGGGAACCGCGACCCCAACCACGCGGCCCGCGAAGAGCGGGCACTGGAGGCCATACGTCTGCGGGAGGCTGCTGCGCGGCTAGACGCCGAACTGGACCGTGAGCAGGACTTCCCCGAGCGGGACGAGCGTGCTGCACGCCGAGCCAACGCTTGGCTCGAGCGCCAGGAGCAGCGCGCCACGGCCGTGTCGGACACGAGGGCAACCGGCACGGCGGTGGACGGGTCGAGGAAGAGCACGGCCATCGTAGGCAGCGTGGCTCTCTCTCCCCGGACCGGTACCGTGGCTACCACGGGTACCAGGCTGTTGCCAGGGACGTTGGCCCCGGTGGTGGGTGGCCTACCCTCACCAAGACCAACTAGTTGAGTGGGCTGCGGTGATGAAGGTGAGACTTCAGGTGCAGCACATGTGGGAGGCAGTCCGGTACGGCGACGTCGACTATGACCAGGATCGACGGGCACTGAATGCCCTCATCGCTGTAGTCCCGTCCGAGATGCAGTTCTCGCTTACCAGCAAGCGGACTGCCAAGGAGGCTTGGGACGCCATTGCTGCAGCACGCATCGGCAGCGACCGCGCCCGCAAGTCCACATTGCAGGCACTTCGCAAGGAGTGGGAGAACCTGGCCTTCAAGCCTGGTGAGGACGTCGATGATTTTGCTCTCCGTCTCAACACTCTGTTGCAGAAGTTGGTGCAGTTTGGCGACGACACCTACAGCGAGGAGAGAGCTGTCGAGAAGCTTTTCCGCTGCATCCCCGAGAAGTACAGGCAGATGGCTCGCTCAATCGAGTCCCTGCTGGACCTCTCCACGATGTCGATCGAAGAGGCGATAGGTCGCCTCAAGGTCGTCGACGGTGATGAGCCACAACCCTTCTCGGGGCCTGCCACCGTTGGTGGGAAGCTCCTTCTCACCCGGGAGCACTGGGCTGCCGGCCAAGGTGACAAGAAGAAGGGGGAGCCTTCTTCTGCAACAGCCGGCCGCAAGCGTGGCAAGCGCGGCAAGCCACGTAAAGGCGCCCAGGCCGGGGCGCAAGGCCGCGCCGAGGGCGGCGCCCGCACCCAAGCCGGCACAAGATGACGCCTGCCACAACTGTGGCCGTGCTGGTCACTGGGCCAGGGACTGCAGACAGCCACGACGCGCCCAGGCCCACGTCGCGCAGGCAGAGGAGCAACAAGCTCTGTTCATGAGCTACCTCTAGCAGCACCGGTTGCAGCGGCCCTTCTCCACCTCGACGAGCCCAAGGCACATGCCCTCCTCAGCAGCGGGTCCGGCAGCGGCAGCAAGATCGATGGGTGGTGCCTTGACACCGGCGCCACTCACCACATGACAGGCCGGCGGGAGTTCTTCTCCGAGCTCGACTCCGACGTTCGAGGCTCTGTCAAGTTCGGGGACGCCTCTGCCGTGGAGATCAAGGGCGCCGGCTCCGTCATCTTCGTCGCCAAGAACGGCGAGCACCGGCTGCTCACCGGCGTCTACTACATCCCCGCGTTGAGGAACTCCATCATCAGCTTGGGACAGCTAGATGAGAACGGCTCGCGCGTGGAGATCCACGACGGCGTGCTTCGCATTTGGGATCCCCGTCACCGACTTCTCGCCAAGGTGAACAGGGGGAGCAACCGCCTCTATGTTCTTCACGTACAGGTGGCGCAACCCTTTTGTCTTGCAGCTCGGCGGGACGATGAGGCCTGGCGGTGGCACGAGCGCTTTGGGCACCTCAATTTCGAGGCCCTGAAGCAGCTCGGCAACAAGGAAATGGTGCAGGGCATGCCGTGCGTCGACCATGTGGAGCAGTTCTGCGACACCTGCGTCCTCACCAAGCAGCGACGGCTGTCCTTTTCCCGCCAAGCAAGCTTCCGCGCCAAGGAGAAGCTGGAGCTCGTGCACGGCGACCTGTGTGGCCCCGTGACACCGGCTACACCTGGAGGACGACGCTACTTCCTCCTCCTCGTCGACGACGTGTCCCGCTACATGTGGGTTGTCCTCCTCGACACCAAGGGGGCAACCGCGGACGCCATCAAGCACCACCAAGCTGTTGCGGAGATGGAGTGCGGCCGCAAGCTTCGGGTGTTGCGCACGGATAACGGCGGCGAGTTCACGGCGGCTGAGTTCGCGACGTACTGTGCCGATGAGGGGATCAAGCGCCACTTCACCGCGCCGTACACCCCGCAGCAGAACAGCGTCGTCGAGTGCCGCAACCAGACGGTGGTAGCCACTGCCCGCGCCCTCGTCAAGCAGAGAGGGATGCCGGCGATCTACTGGGGGGAGGCGGTGATGACTGCCGTCCATCTCCTCAACCGCTCGCCCACCAAGGCGCTTGACGGCAAGACGCCGTACGAGGCCTGGCACGAGCGCAAGCCGGGGGTGAGCCACCTCCGCGTCTTCGGTTGTCTGGCGTTCGCCAAGGAGCTCACTCACGTCGGCAAGCTCGACGACCGGAGCACTCCAGGAGTGTTCATCGGCTACGCGGAGGGCGCCAAGGCCTACCGCATCCTCAACCCTGCGACACAGCGCGTCCGCATCTCCCGGGACGTCGTGTTCAACGAAGGGCGAGGCTGGACCTGGGACAAGGCGGTGGACGACGGCTCGGCTTCGACCCTTAGGGACTTCGTCGTCGACTACGTCCACCTGGAGGGAGCCGGGGGAGTTAGCAGCTCATCTTCACCGATCTCGTCCTCCTCGACAACCGGCTCGCCATCAGCTTCGGCGAGTCCTCCACCGCCTCCGCCACCAGCGAGTCCACCACCACCACCGGCTACACCACGCACTCCTGCACCGGCTCCCCACTCTCCTGCACCGGCGCCGGCATCTCCAAGATGGGCACCAGCAGCTTTGGCCCGTCAGCGTTCGGTGGAGTTCGCCACTCCGCTGTCCGACGATGAGGACCGCGTCGACGCCCACCACGACGACGAGCCTCTACGCTACCGCACCATGGACAACATCCTCGGCAACCAGCCTGTCCCTGGGCTGGCGGTACACGACTTCGAGGCGGAGCTGCACCTGGCACAAGAGGACGGTGAGCCTCGCTCCTTCGCTGAGGCGGAGGGAGACGCGGCATGGCGTGCCGCGATGCAGCAGGAGATGGACGCGGTCGAGCAAAACCGCACTTGGGAGCTCGCTGACCTCCCTCGTGGTCACCGCGCGATCACCCTTAAGTGGGTGTTCAAGCTGAAGAGGGATGAAGCCGGTGCCATCGTCAAGCACAAGGCTCGCTTGGTGGCACAAGGCTTCGTGCAGCAGCAGGGGGTCGACTTCGACGACGCCTTCGCCCCCGTGGCACGAATGGAGTCCGTGCGACTCCTCCTTGCGCTAGCTGCCCAGGAGGGCTGGCGTGTCCATCACATGGATGTCAAGTCGGCGTTCCTTAACGGCGATCTGAAGGAGGAGGTCTATGTACATCAGCCGCCGGGATTCACAGTTCCCGACAAGGAGGGCAAGGTGCTTCGCCTGCGCAAGGCCCTCTACGGCTTGCGGCAGGCACCGAGGGCGTGGAATGCCAAGCTGGATTCCACGCTGAAGGGGATGGGCTTCGAGCAAAGCCCGCACGAGGCGGCCATCTACCGGCGGGGCAGTGGAGGAAAGGCCCTGCTGGTAGGTGTCTACGTCGACGATCTTGTGATCACCGATACCAAGGAGGTGGAGATCGAGGCGTTCAAGGAGAAGATGAGGGCGACCTTCCAGAT
Source organism: Bothriochloa decipiens (assembly GCA_023333625.1). NCBI lineage: Eukaryota > Viridiplantae > Streptophyta > Magnoliopsida > Poales > Poaceae > Bothriochloa > Bothriochloa decipiens. The sequence continues at coordinate 40,412,545 of CM041629.1, forward strand.
GAGCGACTTGGGCCCTCTCTCCTTCTACTTGGGGATCGAAGTCCACCAGGACAGCTCCGGCACCTCCCTTCGCCAGACTGTCTACGCCAAGCGCATTGTGGAGCTTGGCGGTCTCACCGACTGCAACCCAGCCCACACTCCTGTGGAGGAGAGGCTGAGGCTGAGCCGGGAGAGTACGGAGGAGGAGGTGGACGCGACGCAATACAGGCGCATTGTGGGCAGCCTTCGCTACCTTGTCCACACGCGACCGGACTTGGCGTTCGCCGTCGGCTACGTCAGCCGGTTCATGCAACGACCGACGACGGAGCACCAGCAGGTCGTGAAGAGGATCCTCCGCTATGTCGCGGGCACCTCCGACTACGGCTTGCACTACCCGAGGTGCCCCGGCGCGGCACATTTCATCGGGTACAGCGACAGCGACCACGCCGGCGACATCGACACGAGCAAGGGCACCAGCGGGACGCTGTTCTTCCTCGCCAAGTGTCCGATCAGCTGGCAGTCGGGCAAGCAGCAGGTGGTGGCTCTGTCCAGCTGCGAGGCAGAGTACATCGCAGCCACTACCGCTGCTACTCAGGCTTTGTGGCTGGCTCGGCTGCTTGGCGATCTCCTTGGCAGAGACGCAGAGGCAGTGGAGCTCAGGGTGGACAACAAGTCCGCCTTGGCCTTGACGAAGAATCCAGTCTTCCATGAGCGCAGCAAGCACATCCGGGTGAGGTATCACTTCATCAGGAGCTGCCTGGAGGAAGGGAGTGTCCGGGCCAACTACATCAACACCCAAGACCAGCTCGCCGACTTCCTGACCAAGTCCCTTGGGCGAGTCAAGTTCCAGGAACTTTGCGCCAGGATCGGGATGGCTCAGATACCTCACAAGGAGTCACACAAGACTTAGGGGGTGAGTGATGGATAAGTCCCTGTGTGTGTGCTGCAAAAGCACATGGTCCTTGTGTCCTTTGTAAATGCATCCTTGACTGCTTTTAGGACAGCAGTTAGCATCTTAAGGACAGCATCTTGACTAGCATCTAGGACAACATCTAGGACAGCATCTTAGACTAGCATCTTAGCATATGCTTGGCTGGTTAGCAGCCTATAAATATATATCCCCAACCCCTAAGGTTGGCATAGCATGGTGTGAGAAATAAATCCAGAAAATTGCCTCAACTCTGAGATCTCTGTGTGCTATCCTCTCGATGAGAGTAAGGATCCTGCTCACACCTAGAGCAAGGATCCAGAGACTAACATTTTGAGCGCTTGAGATGAAGGTTGTGCTCTCGGAGAACGTCGAGGACGGCGCGAAGGTGCTGCATATGCTCTGTCCATGACCTGCTATAGATAAGAATATCGTCAAAGAAGACAAGCACCCAACGGCGCAAGAACAGCTTGAGGACGAGATTCATTAGAGCTTGGACGTCGATGGTGCATTGGAGAGGCCGAACGGCATGACAAGGAATTCAAAATGTCCTTGGTGAGTACGGAACGTAGTCTTGGGCACGTCCTCAGGATGAACACAAACTTGATGGTAACCCGACCGAAGATCCAACTTGGAGAAGTAGCGGGCACCGTGTACCTCGTCCAACAATTCTTCGACAACAGGTATAGGGAATTTATCCTTGATGGTGACCGAGTTGAGAGCCCGGTAATCAACGCAAAACCGCCACGAGGCGTCCTGCTTCTTGACAAGCAACACCGACGCCGAGAAAGGAGAGGTACTCGGCCGGATGATGCCCTGCTGTAGCATCGCTTCACACTGCGCCTCCAATTTGTCCTTTTGCAATTGAGGGTACCGGTACGGGCGTACAGCCACTAGTCCGTTGACGGCTTGAGGTGGATCCGATGATCGCACGGGCGCGACGGAGGGAGGCCGGATGGTGCTGTGAACACGTCGTCATAGGCGTGAAGGGAGCGTTCTAGGAGGTTGTGCAAGGATCCGTTGTCGGAGAAGAGGTTGCCGGCGAGCAGGCAACTGGGGGCGCGGCCTGGTGGCAGGTCAGGCGCGCCCACGCCCACCCAGTCGACTCGACAGCCTCGTAGGTAGAACGCCATCCGACGCACAGGGTCTGCAGCCACGCAATCCCTAGGACCACGTCGCAGCCGTCCATGGGAATGGCGTACATGTCCACCTGGAAGACCTTGCCGATCTTGATGTCGACGTTGCAGGCCAGGCCACGGCACTCGACGCGGTCGCCGTTGGCCACGACGACGTGAGCACCGCAGCTGTCTTGGAGGAGAAGGTTCGCACGGCGCGCGGCGTCCACACTAATGAAGTTGTGCGTGGAACCCGAGTCAAGCAGCGCCGTGAACTCGTGAACGCCGATTCTGACTCGGAGTTGCTTGGTCGCCGTGCCTCGGATTCCTGTGATGGCAGATAGGGAGATCATAGGTGCATCAGGATCAAACGGCGGAAGATCAGTACCGTGCGCCGGTGCCCCGTCGCCGTCGGTGTCGTCCGGCTCCTCCACGATATAATCATCCACCTCGAGGAAGAAGAGGCGGGCGCACTTGTGTCCCCGGACGTAGGGCTCATCGCAGTTATAACAAAGCCCCTGCTTGCGGCGTTCCGCCATCTCCTCCGGGGACAGGCGCTTGAAGGGGCACCCCGATGCGGCCGCCGTTGATGATGAAGCCGCAGTAGATGAGTCGGCCGCAGTAGATGTCGTGGTCGGTGGTCCTGACGCGCGACGTCGTGGCGCAGCCTGCAGGGCGAGGCGGAGTGGCGTGTTCCGTCGCTCGTAGGCCCGAGCCAGATGCATCGCCCTTTGGAGGTCCTGCGGGTCGTGAAGTTCCACGTCGATGCAGATATGGTCGGGCAAGCCGCCTGTGAAAAGCTTGGCATTTTGCGCCGGCGCTAGGCGTCCCGCGTGCGCCGCCCGTGCCTGGAACGCCTCCATGTATGCATCCACCGTGGAGGTGAAAGGCAAGCGCGCCAGGTCGGAGATATGGTTGGTGCTGAGGGGTGGACCGAACCGCTGTTGATAGAGGGCGCGGAAGTCGTCCCACTGTGGCCAGCCAGCATCGGCCTCCAGCCCCTGGTACCACTGCTGTGCTGCACCGATGAGGTGGTACGAGGCGAGCCAGACCCGATCTTGGTGGCGCATCTGGTGGCCACTGAAAAACTGCTCACTTGTTTAACTAGCCCAATGGGTCCTCCTTTCCATCGAATGTTGGGAACAACAACTTGTAGTACTTTGGTAGCACCTGACCCTCCGGCTCCGATGGCACATGGACACGCGATGTCGGCGATGCCATGGGCGCGGAGGACACCGGGACCGAACCGCGCATGATGGACTCCAAGGACGACACTGGTGATGGTGAATGTGGGAAGCAAATCTGGTTGATCACCACCCCATATGGCTGAGCCGCTGATGCTGGTCCCGCGGACGACGTCGGCGTCGCGGAGATCGGCACGGAGGACGCCGGCGTGGAGCTCAGCACGGTAGCAGCAACCCCGGACGACGATGGGAGAGCCGCAGAAGCTGGCGCGGAGATCGGTGGCGCGTGGGCCGCTGGCAGCGTTGCGACGCCACTGAACCCAGGCAGGGTTGGTATGGCGCGGCCATCCATCATGGTCATGCGCGTGGCCAAAGTCGTTGATCTGGAAGCTCATGACCGCCATCTGGTTTTAGATACCGGTGATGGCAGCGGTTAAGCGGTTGAGCGCTTCGGTGGGGAGGATGGTCATGGTTGGAGTCTGCGAGTCGAGCGGGAGCAAAGGCATAGCGAGCGGCAGCGAGGGCGTGGCGAGCGGGAGCGAGGGCATGACGAGCGGCAGCGAGGGTATGGCGAGCGGGAGCGATGGCGTGGCGAGGGGAAGCGAGGGCATGGCGAGCGGAAGCGAGGGTATGGCGGCGTCAGAGGTGATTGGTTTTAGCGGGAAGCGACAGCGGCAGGGAGACGTCGGTGGTGGCTGGCACAGGAGCCCCGGAGGATGCCATGGAGATCTCTGATACCAGGTTGTTACGGTGCTGACGCTTGGAGCGAACGAAGTAGGGAGGCGAGTGCGGAACGTGCGAGCGAGCTAGATTGCGGCGATCGCGACAACTGCTAGACGATGGACAGGAGGCGCCGGGCGCCCAAGGGTGTCTTATGACACAATCCCAGCCTAACTTGTATTGATCTCAAACTGTGTACTTATACAAGACTCTGGACTCGATAACCAACTCCTATTCTTTAGGAACACGACTGATTTGCTAACTAGATATTGCTAACAAACTGAATCAAAAAGACCCCAAGCTAAACACGACGCCAGGCGTTGCCTGGGAACAGACTTGCATCCAAGCCGTGACCGAGTAGCTCCTGCAGGCCAACCTTGAGCCCATCTTCTAGCCACGGCCAGTTGTTCTCCTATGGTAGGCTTGGCCCACCATAACACTCACCTTAAGCATAGGTGGCCATTGATGTTGAAGCTACTAGAGTTGTCAACGACAAGCGGTGGTGGTGAAGCAGACGACGATGACAGAGAGGTAGAAGCGAGGTTGACGGTGGCTGATTACTCCGGCGCCGATGTGGACGTGAACAGCAGGGCGTGGCGGCGGCGATGCTATGCGTGAATGCGTGTGCGAGGCGGTGCAGGGTGTGCGTGCGAATGACGTGAAGGCTTGGCCAAGCAAAATACGCCGTGAATGATCTCAACGCACGGCCGTACCACAAATGTTTTGAACGTATACGTGTCCTCCATCCACGAAGAGCAGAAGTGGCAATACCGAAATATAACACAGCTTATGTATGTAACGTCCCGCCTCCTCGAGGCCAGGCCCGCTTACATCCGGCCGCTTATTTAGGACATAGACTGCCCTCACAGACCAACACTAGTCTTTTATGCGCACTTTATCCTCACTCATGCGCACCCGGGAAGACTTCCCGGTCGGTCACCCATTCCAAAATTGCTCCAGGCCAAGCATGTTTAACCTCAGAGTTCTTTAGTGATGAGCTTTCGAAAAAAAGTTGCAACTTGTTGGTAAGAGTATCCTATTAATTCTATTAAGCTCTTGGTCGGGGTGTTACACTCTCACCTCCTTAGGAGACGGACGTCCTCGTCGGTCAACTCCAGGCCAGAAACGTCCCCTCTTGGCCACGTCCGTGTGTCCAGTGCCAGCGCATGTGCCATGCTGTGTGACCACTCCGGGTCCACACAAGCCATGCATACCATGCCTGCGCACTGACACACGCGCCCGTGAAACCGTAAGGGTCGGCTCCAATACCATTTGTAACGTCCCGCCTCTTCGAGGCCAGGCCCGCTTACATCTGGCCGCTTATTTAGGACATAGACTGCCCTTACAGACCAACACTAATCTTTTCTGCGCACTTTGTCCTCACTCTTGCGCACCCGGGAAGACTTCTCGGTCGGTTACCCATCCCTAAATTGCTCTAGGTCAAGCACGCTTAACCTTAGAGTTCTTTAGTGATGAGCTTCCAGAAAAGAAGTTGCAACTTATTGGTAAGAGTATCCTATTAATCCTATTAAGCTCTAGGTCAGGGTGTTGCAATGTACACCTGAATAGTGGGTCCACGACGGCCTCATGCATATATAAATTACAGTGGTGTGTATCCAATTGACCCTTTTTTATTTAGGGTTCTGCTGTTGTTTTTCCTATTGTTTCTCATTTAAACTATATTTTGATTGATGATAGGTTGCCTACTGTTAATTTTATGCATTGGTCATCCTGCATGTTAGTTAGCTGCCTGTCTGTATGAATAGCTTTCATCCTGTAGTTAAAGAAATGGCCCCGGTTGACTACAACAACAACAACATAGCCTTTTGTCCCAAGTAAGTTGGGATAGGCTAGAGATGAAATTCAAAAGAGACCAGGAAACAAAGGACACATAGAGGGTATAAGAAAAAAGGATTACGGTTCAGACACGTTTATTGTTAGTCTCCAAGCGCTCCTATCCATAGCTAAATACTTAGGGATATTCCACTCCTTAAGGTCTCTCTTAACCGACTCGTTCCAAGTCAATTTAGATCGACCTCTACCGTTCTTTACATTATCGACCCGCTTTAGAACCCTACTACGCACCGGCGCCTCAGGTGGCTTCCGTTGGACATGGCCAAACCATCTCAACCGGTGTTGAATCAATTTCTCCTCAATTGGTGCCACCCTAACCCTATCCCGAATATCGTCGTTCCGGACTCTATCCCTCCTTGTGTGCCCACAACACCATTGCAACATACGCATCTCTGCTACACTCAATTGCTGGATATGTCGCCTTTTTTAGGCCAACATTCAGCACCGTATAGCATCGCCGGACGAATCGCTGTCCTATAAAACTTATCTTTTAACTTCTGAGGCACCCTTTTGTCACAGAGGACGCCTGAAGCTTGACGTCATTTCAACCAACCGGCTGAGATTCTATGCCTAAAATCTTCATCGATGTCGCCATCCTTTTGTAGCATCGATCCTAAATACCGAAAAAGTATCCTTCTTGGCCACCACTTACCCATCGAGACTAACGTCTCCCTCCTCATTCCTAGGCGCGCTGAAGTCGCACCTCATGTACTCGGTCTTTGTCCTACTAAGTCTAAACCCTTTGGACTCTAACGTGTGCCTCCATAGTTCTAACTTTCTATTAACCCCTACCCTTGTCTCGTCAATTAGCACCACATCATCAGCAAAGAGCATACACCAAGGGATATCACCTTATATGTCCCTTGTGACCTCATCCATCACCAAAGCAAATAAATAAGGGCTCAATGCTGACCCTTGATGTTGCCCTATTTTAATTGGAAAGTCACTGGTGTCGCCATCACATGTTCGGACACACGTCACCACATCCCTGTACATATCCTTGATGAGGGTGATGTACTTAGTTGGGACTTTGTGCTTTTCCAATGCCCACCACATGACATTTCTCGGTACTTTGTCATATGCCTAGGTTGACTAGGGATGCCATCACAACTTCTTTTCCAATGGCCCCAGTTGACTAGGGATGCAAATTTTATTGGGTTGACCCAGTGACCCACTATCCTATACATAAACTGTAGTGTAAATACCCTGGGTTGGCCTACTAAATTATGGTTTCAGTTGGTGTCTCTCTTGAATATGCAGGAGGAATGCATATCATTGCATTAAGAAAAGGAGAGTTAGGCCAAAATAGCCATACACAGAAAACAAACATACACAGGCACACCCACCCACCCACACACGCCTACGTCGTACGATATTACATCTTCTCCGAATACATGTAGTTCACGACCAACTAGACCAACTCCCAACTACAAGACGGGGGGCCTAGAAGCGACCAAGGCACCAAGACGTTTCGCACCAGCTAGTATCCAGAGTTCAGATTCCTCCTGTGCAAGAAACACCGTCCTGTCCACTCTAGGGGTAATCCCATTGAATACCATATCATTTCTTGCTTTCCAAAGAGTCCATGCCCCTAAAACGACCAAGCTGTTGAAACCCAGTTGGTGTCAATGTAAAGCACTCCTGGGTAGTAACCCAATGACCACCCACAGCGATGGCGCTGTCTCTGTTGCCTTGGGCTCTGGCATTACCTGCATTGCCAAAGCAGAAGATGCCACTGACGAGGATTATGGCGGCTGTGATCTGTTAAGCATGATGGCGCAGCGCCCCTGCACTTGTCAGTCTCCCCCACAATGCCTACAAGTGCCTCATTGAGCCTGCGTGAGGCAGCTGCTGTTGTAGGAGACACCCTAACATCCCTGCTGCCTGCTGAGATGTCAGGGGTCATGGCTGTGCTGCAGACGCAGAAGGTGAAAATCAGAGGCACCAGCTTGTTACCCTGGAGCTCCATTGGGTTGAACCACAATCTTGTATGTACCAGTCACCTCAGCCTGAGTGGCTGTGGCCTGACCTATGTCGTACCATTTTTCAATGACCTCCCTCTCCCTCTGCTTTCAATTTTTTTGTACCTGGAACTGGAGGTACTGCTTGCATCAACCGTACAGACATGCTTCAGTGCCATGGCCACCTCCTGCCGGTGTGCCATACCCATACCCAGGGCTCAAGTGCTTCTGCACCATCCTAGTTCACGGCCCAATGTCTCTTCGTGATGGCTTTCTGCATCAAGGTGAAGTGAATCAGCTGCCCTCCCTCCCTGCCTGTGTGCTCCTGTAGCAAATTGAGATTTTGCTTCTTGTGCTGCTGCTGTGACCAGGTAGCTGCAAAAACACAGGCTGGAACACCTAAGTGCACATATGTGTGGTTGCGCTTCATGAACTTGGTCAGCCCAAAGCCAATAACTATCAAAATTAGGTTGGGTTCCCCTAAAAAAAGCCAAATTAGGTTGGGTCAAGGATTGGGTTGACCCATTGCAACCCAGCTGCACTGCTGCAGTTGACACATCATGTGATAGCAGTTCACACTTTTATCTGAAACATCATATCTTTGTTTTACTACCTAATAGCTTGGGAGCTTCTTCTCATGCTTATTTTTTGAACTACTGCAGGTATAGAGCTGTCACAAGTGCCTACTACAGAGGTGCTTTGGGAGCTCTGCTAGTCTATGATATCACGAAACGCCAGAGCTTTGACCACATACCTCGCTGGCTGGAAGAACTTCGGGGCCATGCTGACAAGAACATTGTCATCATGCTGGTCGGCAACAAGAGTGATCTGGAAGAGGAGCGCGCTGTAAGCACCGAGGATGCCAAGGAGTTCGCTGAGAAGGAGAACCTCTTCTTCCTTGAGACCTCCGCGCTGCAGGCGACCAATGTCGAAAATGCCTTCCAGACCGTCTTGACAGAGATCTTTAAGATCCACAGCAAGAAGAACATGGCAGCGGACCCAAAGGCCAATGGGGCCGCACCATTGCTGGCAGGGAAGAAGGTCATCGTCCCAGGCCCAGCTCAGGAGATCCCCAAGAGCAAGTGCTGCAGTTCCATATGACATGTTGCCTGAATTTATTTGGGTTTGTTTGTGTCCAAATTCCAAAATATTCTCGATATCTTTGTGGATGTACATCTTTTCTGGAATAGGCTTAGATTTGAATTGCTGGTTATGTTTATGTTCGGATTGAAGGGAACGATATCATAGTTTAGTTTTGTCACCCATCTCCAAGGTGACACGAGGATAGGGACCGAGGAGAAAAGCTCTGTTCGCGTAGACTTGTTGGATTAATTACAAAAATAGAAGTGTATGCAGATTATTTTTACGATGCTTTTGTGTACACTGTACAGTGAGACACTGGTGCAATTGTATCAACATGCTTGCGTGATTCCATTTGCTATGCATGGTGCATGGACCGTCTGCGCCGCACCGTATGGGTTTAATAACACGAAACTGTCTGGAGTGTAGTGCCATTTGTTTTCCGCAACCACAGGCCGGAAATATTCCTATAGTATATGGTGGTGCGTAGACGGCATACGCAGAGAGCAGGGTTGGATTGGGCTCAAACAAATGTGCATGCGCACAAATAAATAAAAATCAGATATGGATTAGTAATTAGTACTTGTGCTAAACCAGCAAAA
>CM041629.1:40437562-40486839 GCA_023333625.1 Bothriochloa decipiens
CGGCTGGCATACTGTTTCATCCGTATGAACGCCACAGACCCTGGACGAACGCGGCGCCTGGACGATTGAGGTCGGGATACAGTTCGCCGCTGCAGCCTTTTTTGACGCTATATGCGTTTACAGTTCGGTGTGTAGAGGTCCCAGTGCAGATAGTCTTAGAATGGTTAGGCCAGCTAAGACAGCCTATATGTCGTAGGTGCTGCACCTAGGGACAAGTCCTTCTTGAACACTCGGGTATCAACAAACCTTGTTACCTATCTTACATATTGCACTTCCAGCGACCTCCTTCAATGATGTGCCTTGCACATTGCGCTCATCGTTCGAGGCACACGATGACATGTTTGTGTGCAAACAAGATATATTTTCTTCAGCTCATTTTAAAACAAACTAATGTTGAGTATCAAACATAGGGGTAGATTAAATCCCCATATTTTTTCCAAAATCCCATATTAGTGTCATGATAGTTTGATTAATCCCTGACTGATTCTCCTAATTAATTAGGTGCTCGAGACTACACCCTTTAGAGGATGGCTTGAAGTCCCTTAATAAGGCTCACACCGAAAGAGAAACTTGTCGCCCAAGAAATGAGCCAACAGGTTAAGGCCCCGATTCGAGTCACCCGTACCCTAGGCGGCTCGGCTAGCCCAAAGTAGCCCTCGAGCCCTAAGAACAATAGCTAAGCGAGGGCACATTTGGCCTTTGCGCGGGCTAGGCTTCGAACCCTAGTATACACCGTGAATATACCTCCAAAATCTATCAAACATCTTTAGCGTGACATGTGGGGCAGAGCCACGGGGGCGGAGGCACCGTGTCGGAGCTCTATTCTCTCGCTCTAGCGAGGCAATGTTGGCCACTCCGAGTGCAAGGTCACACTCTGGGTGTGATGCAATACGACAAGCTAAGGGTCGCCACGTGCTCCTCACACAGATGAGTGTGGGCTTGCAAAGTAACCCCACTCTACATATGGCTGAGCTCATGGCATGCAATGGAAGCCACAAGAAGGAAAACTTGAGGAAGACAGAACTACGTCAGACAAGCAATGTCAAAAGATGTCAAAGGTAGTTGTGCATCATCGACGATCAATAGAAGAAAGGACGATGCCTGACATCGTACGGACTAAGAAGGACTCGGAACCCTAGGAAATTGCATGATACCATGTAACATGCACTCCATTGCCCTCCTATATTTAAGGTTGGGCATAGGTTCCTGTAGAAGAAATCTGATTTGGAACGGACCCACCAAACCCTAGATCGAACACTTAGTCTTTGATCAGCTCCACAGCCTAGTGATCAAACCCTAGACATTGGCATAGTGCTCCACTACATCTCTCTCCTCTGTTGTGTAAGAAATTGATGGAGTATTCTGATAAGAATAACACTATTATTGTACGTACGTAGGGCTTAGATGTCCAAACCAGAATAAACCCCTTGTGCATTTTGAGTGCTTAAACCATCGGAGACACACATGTACCCCATTGAACAACTCTGCCACAAAATGGAATCCATGACAAGTGATGCACGCTGAAACAACGGACAGTGAACTAGCACTTAGGTTGATTATTCCACGTTGGTTTGAAGTGGATTGTTGCCAAGGTATTCCTATCAGGTGGTTTAGTTGAGCTTGATTCTGGCAATGGGATTCTGCTTGGTTTGGATTGGTACTAGTATGCGAAATGCTCCCTTCGTATGAAAACAAGTCTTCATCTCGTATAGAAACATACCATTCCTACCAATCTCAAATCTAACTAGGCTTAGAAAAATACTATCAAAATTTCTATTTCCAAATTGGTTTACTATAAAAACTTATGATGTAATGAACTAATAATGTTTATCCAGTGGTATCACAATCTCCATTAAGTACAGAAGTATTTAGTGTTTGTATGTTCACATTATTTATTGTGATAATAACTTTGTAGCAACATATAAAGATGCAAGTAAATTACACTCGCCGTACATCAACTATTTAAGTGGGTGCATGTCAGTCCAACATCTTGTAATTTGTCCAGTTTAATATAACAACTATCAAGGTGGGTGCAATATTGATCCAACATCTTGTAATTTGTTTGATTTGATACAAAAATTTGGTTATTTTGTGCATATATGGTCCAAACACTTGAGTTCGATGTTATTGGGACTACTATATCATAGCGTCCTTAGCTCATCCAACACTTAGCTAGAATCATTTGATAATGATTCACTTGCATGCAACCTTGATCTCTCATTAGATTTAACTTAGTCTTTACCCATTTTTAATTCAATAAAAATCAACTAAACCTTAGCCCATATAAAATGTTATAGCGCAATAATATAGTTTAGTCTCATATGGAAGTTACGTTGACTCAACTTAAATAGTTGATTTTAAAAAATTGAAGGACGCGCCACACGCATGTGCCACTGCCAAGGCCGAGCAAGCATGCACAAGCCAGACCACGCCACAATATTTTCTCGGGTATGCTAGACAATCAAGTTTTTGGCATCACAACCTATGATAGGTTTTTGGCACATATTGATGTTAGTACAGTGTAGCGTGTAATGATATTGATGTACTATTCTCGGGTATGTTCTTTCAAAAACTATTCACGGGTATGCTAGATGATCAAGTTTTTGGCATCTCGACCCCTAATAGGTTTTTGGCGTATATTGATGTTAGCACAATATAGGGTGTAATGATATTGATGTTAATACAATGATTTAGAGTGTACAAAGACACTGTTACCACACTTGGACCATATATACACCAGTGGGGCAAGTTCTCGTATCGAATTAAACAGATTATGTTAGATCCAGACACACCCATCTAGATAGTTATTGTATTAAATTAACTAAATTATAAGATATTAGACTAATGCGCACCCACTAGTTATCGTATGGTGAGTGCATTTTACTCTAAAGATGTTTGACATACAAGTATGCTCATCCGTTGCAACAGAAAAAGAAAAAAGTTATAAACAGAAGCCTTCTATGATGCGAAATTTCATCATGACGGTGAACTTGCAATCCGTTGATGAGATTTGCTCCTTTCTTCAACCTAAGGCCTTATTTAGATGCCATCCAAATTTTAAGTTTTTTTACTCTCTCTCCGTTACATTAATGTTTAGCCATTTATATGGAGTATTAAATATAGGTAAAAAATAACTAACTATACAGTTTGGTTGTGAATCACGAGACGAATCTTTTAAACTTAATTAGTAATATTTACCAAATATAAACGAAAATACTACAGTGTTAAAGTTAAAAAAATTAAGACCTAACATTAGATACAACCGTGTCGCTGATTATAACCAAAGCAAATGAATAATTGAGCCCCAACCCTTGTCCACGGAGGTGTCCATACAGATCGTTGTCGCCGAGGATTCTACCGTGGCCGGGGCAAATTCTGGCAAAAGATCGGATTTCTGCAGGCAACACAAGGGAGAAACAGTAGCCTTGAATGCGTATCAGGTTATCACACCTCACGTACGCACGCTGCTGCCCTCCACCGACTTCATCGCGTCGTCTCAATCTCAACGACCTCCACCCGAGTCCCGACAGCCCCAACTGTTCCTCGCCCTAATCCCCGCGCCACCGCCCGCAACTGCCTCGCCGCCGATGGACTGGCCGCAGCCGAATTCTCCTCCGCCGGTGAACTGGGACGCACTGGACGCCCTTATCCTCGACTTCGCCAGATCCGACCGCCTCGTGGCCCCTCCTCCCGCGGCACCCGCCCCAGCCTCGGCCTCCCCCTCGCCGCCGTCGTCTCCCTCCTCCTCTACTACCACCGTCACCTCCTCGGCCCCATCCTCGTCTTCGTCGTCCTACCGGTCGCGCCTCCTCATCCGCTGCGTGCGCCGCGCGCTCGAGCTGGGAGACGTCGACGCGGCGCTCGCGCTCCTCCGGGCCCACGCGCCCGCCGCTCTTGCCGACCACCGCCTCCTCTTCCACCTCCACAAGCAGGTGCGTGCCAATTCCCTCGGTATCCCAATACCTCCGGCGTTTGTGGTTCGAACTGGGACATGATTCAGTTTGCGTGGCGCTGCAGAGATTTGTGGAGCTGGTGAGGAGGGGTACGGAGGCGGACAGGGACGCCGCGCTCGATTGCCTCCGCACGGCGCTCGCGCCCTGTGCGCTCGACGCCTACCCGGTGAGTGCTTCCTCTGTGACTCCCCTCCTCGCGCCTGACATGGTGCTCTGATTCAAGTTGAGGTGTTCGATCGTCAAATTAAAACATAATCCATGCAGATAGCGGTTTAAGTACTGTGACTATGTACTAACCTCCGTGGTGGCTCATACCATGCTGAAAACAGTGTTGAGTGGATATTTAGTGTCGAGCAACAAGTTAAGTGTACATAGGCTAGTTAATTAATAATATGAGTAGCTTGCAAAAAAATTAATAATATGAGTAGTGGATCATGAAGTGGTGAAAGTTGTCATGCTTATTGTTGTTGGATCTGAATGGGTTGAACCTACAATTGTGGCTTTGGTAGTGAGGATCGATTTGATGGTCGGCAAAGGATGAGTCTCTAACTCAGTAGGACTATCTGTTGGAATTTGAGGCCCTGGTAGAAAATGCAAGATGCGGCCCTAAAATTGGAAAAAAAATCATATGATCAAATCATGCTTTCACTTAATTATACAACTTCACCACATCTTACTGACTCCTAATCATAAGAAGAAATCACATTACAAATTAAGCTGTTCCATATTTTTCACTTTGTACGCTAGTATCGATTAGCATGCTCAGGTTGCCACTTACCATGATGTGTCGGGTGTGGTAGGTGCGGCACTGCAGCCAGGGGGCAAAGCTAGCTTAAAATTCATAGTGGTGCACAATATTCATAGCCATGTAGAAATATATCTAGTTTCAACTAATTTATATGGTAAAAATAGACCACTTAGTAGTATTTTTTTTTTGCCTGGTGCCATTGCACCACCCAAACATAGTGCAGGATCGCCCCTGACTGCAGCAGTGACAGGGTGCATCCTGCGTCTCCGTATTGGCACTCAGCAGGTGTGGCACTGCATTGGCAGACTAGCAGGGGTTGTGTTGCTGCCTCGCTGGGTGGGCGGTGACCTGTGACTGGGAGACGAACAGAGAGAAATTGGTAAGATTTGATGAACCAGTTGTTGAGGCCGATCAGTGGTCACAATCGATATTCCTTCACAGTTTCACTTCATGTAAATGTTTTTTTTTGTGTGTATCCTTGTATTCAGTGCAATAAGCTCTCATGTGCGTTGAAGAAAAAAAGGCGGCTTTAGATTTTTGGGGCCTGTGCAGTTGGCCACCTGGCCCCTGCCAGTTGATGGCCCTGGTGGTCAGAATCCCTTGTTTCAAATGACACATGTATTTATGAGTTTGGCTTGGCAAATAAGTACGGCTGTGCAAAATACTACATGGAGTCAGATATAGGGTGTGCCTGGTTGCCAGCCAGAGCACGCCACCGCCTAAGGTGCGGCAACGATTTGGCCACCACACTCGCCACAATCAAAATCAATTGTGCTGTGGCTGCTGTAGTTATTTCACCAACCAAACACGTTATTTTTTTCTGTTTCGCCGCGCCTTAGCTTCGGTGTGGCATCCTATGCGAGCAACCAAACATGCCCATAGTCTTCAGTATCTGATTTGGTTTTAGAGTGTCCAATTTGTCGGAACGATTTGGACATGGGTGTGGAGGTAACTCTGGCATCCAGTTCTTAGTGGGTGCTTACCCCTTAGTTATTGCAGTATGCAGCCTTGAAATCTGTGCTATGGTTTTTTTTAAAAAACTTTGGAGGTAATATATTGCTTGATATGAGGAAATATTGCTAGGAGACTATCCCTGCTAGTTTGAGCTATTGCATTAAAGAAAATATATGAAAAGAGGTTCTTTCTCGAGCTGTGATGTAGGCAAAATGTAGCCAACATATCGTTACCCACAAGTGTTGCAAAGTTAGTCAACAACTGAACATATGATGTGTAGGGTAGGGTGCTAGGAAAATGTGTGCGACCACAATTGTGTCAGTTTACGCTAAATAAAAAACAATTGTGTCTGTCAAACATGCAGCTATGTGGGAAACTGTGGTGCGACTAGGATTACATGATGTTAGCTGCTTAGCAAACGTGCCCTAAGAGCTAAGATTGCATGCCTATCATGTAATACACAAAATCTGGAAAGTTTTACTTTTTTGTCACATTTCTTTGATTACTTTTGCACTGATGTGCCATACTGTATTTTGCCTAAGTTGTCACAATCTACACCTTCAGCACAACGACTGTCTTGCCACACTTTGCCAGAGGTAATTACAGCTAAATGTGTTACTGTAGTAGACAACCGAGCAGATCCTAACTCAACAACTGAATTATGTGATTATGTATATATTTGTTGACTTGTAGCCACTTATATGTTGTAGCAGCTGATGTTTAGAAAAGCACTAGTTACTGGTACATCAGTATAGGTTAAGTTTGCCTGAACTACAAGATGTTATTTTGAACGGGTGCTTGTGATGGTCTTACTGTTATGATCATTGGCGCTACAACAATTTCCCTAAACATGTTACATAAACATACAATGTATTTTTTACAAAAACAATTTGACTGTTATGGAACGTATGTTTTATCAAACTTGGCATGGCTAAGTGGTAATCCCTCAGAAATTACTTTATAATTTTTAATTCAAACATGCAACAAATGGCTTTCCATCATGAAAGGTTATTTATAAGTTTATTAGGCTTTAGGGACTGTGAATGCATTTTACAGTTTAAATTTAATTCACAATGAATGGATATACTGCTTGGGTTTCTCTACCCCCCCTGTTCCTGTTTGACGAGGTTACGGACTTACGGTGCTCATTTAATTCTTTTCTGTTCAATCCTTGGGAGGGCAAATTTCAGAAAGCCATATATTGAACATAATGCTAAAAGAGTATCATGCAGCACCTAGGATATATTAGACCGCTAAACGTGAATAAACACTGAGCACATGCTTAATTGAGTTTCTTTGTGCTTGTTTGGAGCTTGCTTACTGAATATTGATATGTTAATATGTCCTGAAGGAAGCTTATGAGGAGTTCAAGCATATAATGCTTGTGTTGATATATGACAAAGATGATCAATCTTCCCCAGTTGTTAATGAGGTATGCAGGGTCCCCTATGACCATATTCTGCTTCATGAGCTTATCAGCTAAGAATAATGGCTTGGATATGTTAATAATTCATAATTCATATATTGTATATTTGGTGACATTACTTCTTTAAATAGTGGATAGCAACATAGACCAATTAATACACTCAAGAAGACAACTTATAGTATTTCTTGTTAAGTAAGGTATTGACTCCAACAGAGTTTAGGTAGCTTTTTTTTTTTTTTTGACAACGACTTTAGGTAGCTTTGATTGTCACTCAATTGTTTGAAAGTATACTGCTTTGGTAAGTAAGGAATCAACTTCTCCAGAGTTCAAGACTTAAGTAGCTTTGATTGTCATTGAATTATTTGACAATGCACTACTTTGCACTTGCCCGTGAATGCCTTACCATTAAAATACTATACCTTTTTTTTCTCGAACTGCGCAACATTATTTAGAAGAAGAAGAGTCTAGATGACTTTTACAACCCGTATAGGGGCAAAGAAGTTACAAAAAAGATTCACTAATAAAAAAATCTTAGCCACAACCAGCAACCATGAGCAAAACAATTATGACCAATAGAAAAATAGTGTATTTTTTGCATGTTAGAACTTCTATGTTAGGAACTATTATTATGCTTATTGCTTCTTGGAATATATGTTTCTCGACTTTATAGAGGTTGCTGTTGCTATATTACATCTTTCAGCACTTCACAATGTACTGTAAGGAAGTTAATGTTTCTGGTATTAATTGTTTCTTCCTTCTTAAATCCTTTGCTCTACAGTGGTCTATAAAGAGGAGATTTGAACTTGCTGGTCTACTATCATCTATACTAAGAGCTCATTTAGAAGCTTATGACCCTATTTTATCGCTGATGTTAAGATACTTAATAAGGTACTTAATACAGTATATACCTTCTCCTGTCTTTCCAATCATATTTGGTCTAATTATCTTTTATGCCATTTTAATAATTTTACAACACTTGAATAGCATTCACAAGGCATTTTGCACACGCCAAGGAATTTCATCACCTATATCTGATCTCACTGAGCGACTACTATTTGAGGATCGTGACCCCCCTGTGGTTCCTCAGGAATGCTTACTCGAAGCACCACCATTTGATGAGGCAAGCACTTCAGTAGTAATTATTAAATATACATATACTACTCTTTTTGTACCAGCTTTTGATATTTGGATATTAGGTTGATGTTCAAGCCCTAGCGCATGCTGTGGATTTGACAAGACAAGGTGCTGTGGATAGCTTGAAGTTTGCAAAAGGAAATTTATACCAAGCATTTCAGGTTGTATTGGAATTACAAAATTTTGGTATAAAATTATTCAACCATCACCATATAATTTTTGTTGCCATATGTGCTGATTCCTTAACTAAAAAGAAACTTGTGTTTTTAATAGTTTCTGTGAAACATGCATGTTTTTCATGCAACTTAAGCAGCATTGTTGATCTTATTAATGCTTGTTACTTTTCAAGCACTTCTATATATGTTTAGAGATACTACCATTGGATACTACCTCCGTCCAGAAAAGGATGCAATTCTAGCTCTAGCCCTAGTCAATTTGTAAAGTTTGACCAAGTTTATAGAAAAGAATATCAGTATTTGTAACAGAAAATAAGTATCATGATGAATCTAATGACACTTATTTGGTATTATACATATTGATATTTTTTATGTAAACTTGGCCAAACTCAGAATGTTCGACTCAATACTATGCTAGAATTGCATTATTTTCCGGATAATGGGAGTGCATAATTATTTGGTCTTCGTACAAAATTTTGGCAATAGACATTTCCTTTTCTATGCTGTGAATCCAAAATTTTTCCTTCCAAAACTTTCTGTTGAACTTCTCCCCATGTCACAAGAGCCAATAACTGGCTGCTTGAATAAAAAAAGCGGAAAATTTTGGAATGCACACACCAAAGTGGGTCATTACTGAGAAGTTCCACCACAAAAAATCCCAGTGGAGACTGGAGACTCGTTGTCTTCATAAAAGACATTGCTTTATTGTTTCCATGAAGGCAAATCCTATCTAAACTTGCCACTGAATTTTGCGTCTTTGCATTTTCATGACCGGCCCTGTATTCCATTTTTGTTTGTTCTTCCCCATTTTCAGTCCCTTCCATCAAGTTAACATGGTTTCATTATCGGAGCCATCATCATATATAATTATATATATAAATACTAAATTACCCTCATTTCCATTGTCAGCACCCGGTACTACCTTAGCCTACCTCATGCTGCTTTCTGTATCTTACCTGGGAAAAAAATTAGGTGAGAACTGGCCTCACCAGGACCTGTGCGGACCTGCCCCTGTTTCACAACGTGTGGAGGCTGCTAGCATCTGGATGCACAATAATAAGCAGAGGAACCGAGGATTTCGGGAGGGAAGTTGTGGTACGTGGAGTCCGCATGTATCAGCCAATGAAATAATCTTTGATCCAGGTGGTACGAAACAAGGGCAGGTCCGCACGGTCCTGGAGAGGATGATCCCCATTTAATTTTTTCCCTTCCCTGCCAGTATCTCAGCATTGACAGCCTTCTCTGACAAGTCTTGCTAGACCTATGCAGAAGAGTTAGTGGTGCAGGGGACCTTACTGGTATACCATTATACCTGATTAAAAAGGGCGTACCCAGTGCCTAGGCTCCCGCACTGCGGGGTCTGGGGAAGGGAAAATAGCCAACAGCCATCCCTGCACAAATGTGCAAAAGCTGGGGCTTGAATCCTGGACCTCTTGGTCACAGGCGGCAAAGCTCTACCGCTTGCACCAGGCCGCCCTTTTACCATTATACCTGATTGAGAACAGCAAATCAAAATAGGTCACCCCCTTTTGGCCCGAAACCTAAATCCATGCCTGTCATGATGCCATATTGCCACTGTTTTCATTTCCCAACACCTCCTGCATCTTGGGCTTACAATTGGCCAGCTTATCCTGTCCAATTTTCAAAGGTTTGCAGTTGACATGTTGTACTTTGGAATTCTCTTTGTTTGATCGTGTCTGATATGCTCACTGGTTTGGCCTAAAGTTGATTCTTTCTGTTACACACATATGTTTTGTAGTGCATCTCTGTTTCTGCTCTGCACAACCAGTTTGTGGTTCACCGATATATATATACATGCTGGTTATATTTGTGTAAGATGATCATGATTAAATAGGAAAGGGAACAGCATTATAACAGCGTAAAAAAGTTGGGAGTCCCGTTTTCCTGTTTGTATTTATATATGAAGGCTATATAGAGGGGCCAAAAGATTGCATTGCCTTCTCATGTCATTTCATCGACTAAATATAAGGAAATAATGTATGTCTCAATCATCATTTGTTGGATTGTGATTTGATACGGCATGACTTGCTTATGTTTCAACAAGTGTTCCCTTATTGCTTCCTTGGTTTGATGCTCATGATGTAAGCTTATCTGTGTAAAACAATGCCAGAATGAATTGTGCCGGATGAAGCTGGACCTGACACTTCTGGATAAACTTGTACACGAGTATTGTGTATACAGGGGAATAGTTGAAGGCAGTTCGCATGTTCTTTCTGGTAAATGGCTGAACCTGTACATAGGCTACAAGAAATTTTTTGTTTACTGCAAATAAGTAATTTTTGGTAGTGAGCTAACTCTTAGAAATAGCTTTTTGGTTGCCTAGTTCCCATAAAAACTGATTGTTTTTTTTTGTAGGAACTGCTGACTTGGAATGTAAACAAAATAATGATGTTAATAATGAAACACAGCTTGAGTGTGAATTGACCAACAGTCAGAATGGACATTGTAGCACCAGCAGTATCCCTCGCGATGATTCTTGGTCCAGGAGGTTACATAGGGTTAGAAATAGTACATCTGGGCAGCGAAGACGAAAGAGATGGAGAGGACGGCTAGATGATCTTGATTATGCTTGTGACGCGTTGTTGGATTCCAATAAGCATGAAAGTTTGTCGCCTACCCTTGATATGGATGAAGATACTATGGTAGAAAAACAGGTGAGCTTTCATACTTTTTCCTTTCATGGAAACTAGATTATCGATAAATAGTGATTCATGTTTGTACGCCTTTCTCTAGGACTTGGCGTTAAATTTTAATTTGTCTGATAATATACACATGGAAGACCAGAAATATGAAATTATTTTGGAGATGCGGGACCTCACACGAAAAGGGATGGCTTCAAAAGTTGTTGAGGAAATAAGCAGTATAGATCCTGATTTCTTCCAACAGAACCCTATTCTTCTGTTTCAGCTGAAACAGGTAAGCACAACCTAACACCCATACTTATTTGCGGCTCTGATAGGAATCGATACCTACTTAATATTTTTGTCCATTTCAGGTTGAATTTCTTAAGCTGGTAGCTGCTGGTGATCACATATCTGCTCTCAAGGTTGCATCCACTCATCTGGGACCAATTGCTGCCAATAACGAAGCTCTACTGAAGCCCTTGAAGGAAACTTTGGTGACACTAATTCAACCTAATGAAGATGTACTCGTGAATGCATTATCATTGCCAGTACTTGCCAGTTCTCTCCAGGTTTGTTCGATGTTTTCATATCGCGAGTCAATATGGCTGTAGTGATAGACTATTAGTGAAGAGTAGTACAGTACAAGTAAAATTTACTTGGCTTTAGATCTTAGTTTCCTTAATCAAAGAAATGAGCATGAGTTTTATTATGTTTATTTAGAGTGATGTGTGATGGTAATCAAGTGTGTTCTCTTTTGTAGGTTGCAATGAGCAGAAGGCTTGGTATTGAAGAGCCTCAGCTAATGAAGATAGTCAGAACAACAATCCATACACACACTGAATGGTTTAAGCTTCAGATGTGCAATGACCGTTTTGAGCACTTTTTGAAGATTGATTCTCTGAAAGAGGTTGATCCATCATTGGGGAGTCATCGTATGTCCAAGGTCCTTACAGATGAATGTGGAAATGGATCATCTCAAATCACAACATGTTCAAGTGGCAAGGTGCCAGATGAAGGTGGTAGCCCTCAAGTCTCATCAGAAGTTTCCTGTGATGAAAATGCTATACTGAAGGTTATGGTAAGTAATATACTATGATCTTTGGTTCCATTGCCTACCAGTCAGGGCAAGGGTGACTTTTTTCTCTATACACTTGGGCCTTTGTTTTTGGCAAAGTGAGCAAGGATTCTTTTGTCTTTACAGGCAATGGGTTGGCTCCCCATGAGCAGTTTTCTTTGCCCCTCTTTGCAGGGATAACGCCAAACATGTTCTGTATCTTCTAAGTGAGGATGATTGTTGCTATCCGTGGGGAGTATAATGTGGCAACATATTTCTTATGTACATAGAAAAAAAAACTTATGTTTTATATTAATTAGTTATCACAAGAGGGTTAATTGTGGCCTCCTTTGGTCGTGGTAGTTTCTAATGTAACAAAGGTGAAAGCTGTTGGTTTGAAACCTGGGGTGTGTACGTGAGTCTTGGGTGTCAGTGTGTTGCAAGGGTTCTTCACCTTTTTCCCCCCTTCTTAGCATAAAAGGATGCAACCCTCCTGGTGTTAAAAAAATATAGTTACTAGTTACAGTATTTTAAGGTCAAAGTTGAAATATTCTTTCAGCTTCTAGCTGTGCTTAACATTTTACCCTGTTGTCAATAAAAGTTTCCTTTAAAAGGACTCAGGGTAGTTCATGGTGAGTTTGTTTTGCATCGAGTGTCAAAATAGGGTAAATTTCTGCAGTGACCACCAAGTGTTGAACTTACCCGTAGTGGAATTTATTATACATTTTGTCATTTTGTTTAGACATCAGAATGTTTTATTGTCATCACCAAAGATATTATCAATAACATGTGACATTGAATTTAATTGACTATTTATCATCTTACTTGTGTTCTATATACTTAGGAATTTCTTGCGTTGCCAAGGGCGGATGCCATCCAACTCCTCATGCAGTACAATGGAGATGCAGAGACAGTCATCCAACAGATCTTCCAATAGTGCTTACTGTAAATACCACAAGCATTTTGGTTGCTGTGAAACAAAATTATTTGTTGATACTTTTCTTGTTTTGTACATAAGATTCTGTTATAACTAGGCTTACCTTTTATTTTTTCACTATCTTCTGTTCGTATTTCATCCACCTGTAACACAAAAACATAGAATAAAAAGCTCCACAATTTACCTGCAAGCCACCAAGGAATAATGGGGATGTTTATAAATGTGTTGTATTATGTGAGGATGGGACTATCAAATATCATACGTCGTGATTTGTGATATGCATACTTATTCCTTATATCATCGTGTAATCTATAACTTTTGTACCTATAAATCTTACAGAGTGACAATTTCTCTTGATTTTCGTCCTTGGCTCTCTTATGAGTCCGTTTGTCATTTCAATCCATTGAGAAAAAGTGTCGTATCTTTGTTTTACTAAGAGTAGTAGTACATAATAAATTAAAGTTTATAAATTAGAGATAAAGTCCAATTACTTTAATGTCTAGTTAGACTTGTGTTTGTTGAAGTTACAATAGTTTGCCTTCAATCACAGTTATAATTTTTGGTTTTAAAATATATTGGGACATGTATGATCTGTTGCAATGCATGAGCATGTCTGTTAGTATAACTTCAGAACAAAATAGTCTCATAGTTGGGTTACTAACAATGCTAGTATGCTATGTTTTATAAGTTTTGATTTATTTTTTGTCTCATCCATGGTCTAAACTCATTATGCTCATACGAACTAGGATAGCATATGTTCAATAAAAGTATTTCGTCTGATTAGTAGATTGCATAATGACATACTAAGATGTAAATTTTTTTGCAACACATATGTACGTTTGCTAGTATATATATCTAACTATATCTATAAAGAGCGAGGCTCCGACGCTGGTCCGTCCAAGACACAGACACTGTTACCAGAACAGTAGTTATAAACAGTAAATCTAACTGTACCTGTAAAGAGAAAAAAAACATCCTCAACTCTACTAAGGCACAAAGACTAAAAGAGGCTCCTGCATTTGGTCTCGTGGCCACTCAGAATTTATCAGTCTCCTCTTTGCATAAAAATGCTACCTGCCTACCTCCCTTTTGTCTTGGAAAGTTCTACTATTTCTCTCTTTTCATATTTCCACCAAAAATAGATCATGAGGCCAACGAAATTCCTCTTGTGCCCATAGCTGTGGGGCAACTCAATGTCACTTAGCGTTTGATTGGTGCGAGCCCAAACCAATTCAGGATGGACCATACTTGGTTGGAGAATGGACCGTCCATTGCACAAATGCGTGGGGTTTTCTAGATCAACTCCGCATAGTTTGCACTTGCAGCTATTAAATCTTCCCTTACTTTCTAAAAGAAAGTAATTCTAGCATATGCTATGTCAGAACTATCTCAAGTTTAGTTTAACTTCACATGAAAGTATATAGCTAGAAATAGCTCGTGCGGGAGCCGTCATAGTATCCGGGAAGCATTCTCATCAAAAGAAAAGGTCTTCAGCGCATCTCCAATGGTAACTTATGAGCATATATTTCACATTTGATAAAAGTTTGATTAAGTTTTATAAAAAATATTAATAATATTTGTATTTCAAAATAAGTTTATTATAAATAGGTTCAATGACTAGTTAAAAAAATGGATTCAACGATCAATCTAACGATATAATATATGATATTTTATTATACATGTTTGCTCAAAGTTAAAAAAAAATAACTACTCGGTAGGTAAGAACGATACTTATTTTGTAAAGGTATTTCTCAAGAAAAGTGAACTATTGTTTTTCTGTGCTTTCAGGAACTTCTAAGTAGCCACTTCTTGCTTTGATCTCTTCTATTTATTCAAGAGATTCCAAGAACTGCTCCAAACAAATACAGTATTAGGAGGCACCGCTTGGGCCTCACAAAAAGTCTTGAATTGGATCCTAAATTGCTAGGTTAATGTGACGTCGCGCTTAGCTCGACTTGGCTTAGCTTTTTAGGACTTATAACAAGCTAAAAGTATGATTTATGTCGGCATGTTGACCAACTCGTTTAGCTCGCATGCCCGACCCACTACAAATAGTGAACACCCGTTATTGGACAGTACCAACCCATTAACAAAAATAGTACCGGTCCAAATCAACAGTGCCAATCCAATAATAAACAGTAACAGGCTTCTTCATAGCGGGTTCCCATAGGCTTATTTTCATAACAGGTTCAAAAAAAAAAAAAAACAGCCCCCCAGTGCAACACACGGGTTCCCGCTAGTATCTAATAATGTTAGTAGGGGACTGCTATACTAAAGATAGCTAATCTGTTACCTATCTCAATATTCTGTAACATATATGTTAACAGACTGTTGATAATTTCATATTGATCCATTTTGGTAATGATTTTAGGATGCTGTCAGTTCTTAGATACATGGTTTTTTTAAAGGCGGTAAACGTTTTTGCTAAATTTTTATTAGACGATAGAAATAAACAAAGGGGGTGTTACAACAAGTTTACATACTGAAACAAAAACATCCTCGACTCTATTAAGGCACAAAGACTAAAAA
Source organism: Bothriochloa decipiens (assembly GCA_023333625.1). Lineage (NCBI taxonomy): Eukaryota > Viridiplantae > Streptophyta > Magnoliopsida > Poales > Poaceae > Bothriochloa > Bothriochloa decipiens. Next base: position 40,453,119 of record CM041629.1, read on the forward strand.
AGACTCCTGCATTTGATCTCGTGGCCACTCAAAATTTATCAATCTCCTCTTTGCATAAAAATACTACCTGCCTACCTCCCTTTTGTCTTGGAAAGTTCTTCTATTTCTCTCTTTCCATATTTCCACCAAAAATAGATCACCAAAAATAGATCAGGAGGCCATCGAAATTTCTCTTGTGTGGTTTATCCGTTCGCGAATTTGCGCCCATAGTTGTGGAGCAACTCAGTGTCACTTAGCGTTTGATTGTTGCGAGCCCAAACCAATTCAGGATGGACTGTACTTGTTTGGAGAATGGACAGTAAATTGCACAAGCGCGTGGGGTTTTCTAGATCAACTCCGCATAGTTTGCACTTGCAGCTATTAAATCTTCCCTTACTTTCTAAAAGAATGTAATTCTAGCATATGCTAAGTCAGAACTATCTCAAGTTTTGTTTAACTTCACATAAAAGTATATAGGTAGAAATAGCTCGTGTTGGAGCCGTCATAGTATCCAGGAAGCATTCTCATCAAAGTAAAGGTCTTTAGCGCATCTCCCATGGCAACTTATGAGCATATATTTCATATTTAATAAAACTTTGACTAAGTTTTATAAAAAAATATTAGTAATATTTGTATTTTCAAATAAGTTTATTATAAAATAGGTTCAACAACTAGTTAAAAAAATGGATTCAACGATCAATCTAACAATATAGTATAATGATATTTTATTATACATGTTTGCTCAAAGTTTAAAAAAATTTGACTACTCGATAGGTAAGAACGATACTTATTTTGTAATGGTATAAGTATTTCTCAAGAAAAGTGAACTATTGTTAGCCACTTCTTGCTTTGATCTCTTCTATTTATTCAAGAGATTCCAAGAACTGCTCCAAACAAATACAGTATTAGGAGGCACCGCTTGGGCCTCACGAAAAATCTTGAATTGGATCCTAAATTGCTAGGTTAGTGTGACGTCGTGCTTAGCTTGACTTGGCTTAGCTTGTTAGGACTTATAACAAGCTAAAAGTATGATTCATGTCGGCATGTTGACCAACCCGTTTAGCTCGCATGCCCGTAAAATAAAAATGTATTTGCAAACATAGAACAATTGACATGTAGGATGCAAACATACATCAGGTTACACCATTTTTTTTTGCTAAAGTTGCGATTAAAAAGAGGAAGGTAAGAATGAGTACATTAGGTTACACCATCTTTGGTCAGGCCTTTTATTATTTTTTTCAGTGGCACCTTGGTTGGTTGTGGTTGTGTTCGTATTTGGATTGGGCATCCTGCCCAACTCTTTGTATATGTTTTTTCCTATCCTGAAATGACAAGTAGCTCTTTGATTCGAGGAAAAATAAGTAAAAGAATGATGGCTCCAATTCCTGTCAAATTGTTTCATTCTGTTCCTTGGCTGCAATAATTTAAAATTACAGCATCTTTTGAGTTTATTTTACATAGAGTCATCATCAGCTATATAAAATGGCAACACTTATGCAGGCTGCAGGTTAAACAAAAGAACTGGCCGGCTGCAGGCTGCTGCGTTCTTTCCAATTCAACAGGCAACAGCCACCGCTGAGACTGAGACACCAATAATATTTCGCTCCCTCAGCAAAGTCCTCAGTTTCTGAACTGTTGGAGACGTATACAACCCGACTCTTCCTACCCAGTTGGCAGTGGCCGTCTTGTTCGTTCGTACGTGCCCACCCAACCTCCCTGGCACTACTCGGTCCTGCCTGGGAGAGCGGCGATGGAATCCTTGGGCGTGTTGCTCGTGGACCCGATGGACACGTACCTGGAGCAGGAGCTCGACCGCCGCTGCCGCCTCCTGCGCCTCTGGGAGGCCCCGGATGATGACCGCCGTGCCGAGTTCCTCCGCGCCAACGCCTCGTCGATCCGGGCAGTGGTCACCGGCGGTGTCAGCGGCGCCGGCCGCACGCTCATCGACGCGCTCCCGCGGCTCGAGATCATCGCGTGCTACGCCGTCGGCTACGACCGCGTCGATCTCACCAGGTGCCGCGAGCGCGGGGTCCGGGTCACCAACACCCCCGACGTGCTCACCGACGACGTCGCCGACCTTGCCGTGGGGCTCGCCATCGCCGCTCTCCGCCGGATCCCGCACGCGGACCGCTACGTCCGCGCCGGCCTGTGGAAGGCCGATAATGGCTACTACGGTCTCACCACTCAGGTTTGTTTTAATTTTCTTATGTTCGATCACTGTCCTGTCCTCTTATGTTCATGTGCAAATATTCTCTTGTTTGCGTCTTGCTCTATGCATGTTACGTTGTTTAGTGATGCTTTGGTTGTTTGTTTTTGTTATATTGGAGAAAACACTTTCAGTTGCCGTCAGCCATTGCGTTCAGTTTTAATTTAGCCACCAACTTTCATAAAAGATATACATATGGAATTATTTGATACTACTGTCTGGTACTGACGTGTCATATGTATATGTGGAGCTTATTTCTTTACTCAACTGAAATATATACGAGCGCTAGCTCTGACCATGTGATTAAGTAACGTAATAAAATTTCACATCTTGATAAATTTTAATCTTGTCTAGATTTTATAGAAAATAGTATTAACACACTAGTAAACATGTGTCAATGCGTTGCAATAGAACTTAATGCACCTCGAAAAGTTGAAATCGAACTCCATATCATCATTGCAGACGATCATCGTGCCCCCGGGTCGGAGCACAGAGAATTCTAGGGTGTTTTTTGAAAAGTAAAAAGAGACATACGAAATAATCACTTCACTCTTCGTGAATTACTAGGTAAGTATATAGGTATAAGTATATGTCTGCAAATAATATGGTATTAATGTTTTCATATATTTCTACAAACTTAAGATCGAATTACTTTAAAAAAAGGTATGTGTGCTCCAAATAGACAATAGTATTAGTAGGACTATATTTTTTTGGGAGAATTGGCTAGTGGACACACGAATAGTGGCAATTCGGGTGCCACACACCTCTACTTTTGTTATTTGCCGAAGGACACTGCAATTTCACTTTGTTTGGCCAGTAGACACCGCGCTCTTATTTTATTATTTCCACCGGATAAGGAGAGATAAAGGTGAAAAAATATCAATCTTGTCCTTGCCTCTTTCTTCTTGCTCTCTCTCTCTTTTTTGTCCCTCCCTTTCTTCTTCCCCATCACGAGCAGGCAGGGAGTCGGTTCGGCTGGTGAACCCCGGCGAGCGTGAGCTCTACCGCGGCCGCCATATGGCCGGCACGCGCGAGCTCCGCCGCGGCCTCCATGGCTGGCGCGTGTGAGCTCCGCTGCGACCGCATTGGTGGCGCGCGCGAGCACCGCCGCGGCCACCCTGGCCGGCGTGCGCGAGCTTTGCCGCGGCCGCCATGGCCGGCGTGCGTCTGCTCGCCTAGGGGCACGGCAGGCAGGTGGCGGCTCCCTCCGTCAAGTCCGGCGGCAGCAGACTGCGTACTGGGGAAAAGAAAGGGAGAGAAGAAAAGAAAAACGCAGTGAGATAGAAGAAAGAGGCAAGGGCAACAAAGTCATTTCTCCATCTTTCTCTCTCCTCGTCCGGTGAAAATTAATAAAATAAGAAGCGCGGTGTCTACTGGCCAAACAAAATAAAATTACAGTGTCCTTCGGCAAATAACAAAAGTGAAGATGTATGACACCCGAATTGCCACTATTTATGTGTCCACCAGTCAATTCTTCCTATTTTTTTAAGACAAAGATTATATTTTTAAGACCCTCGCTGTCTTTCAACACAAACATTAAAGCAGGCAAGCAGCACTGGTGGTGGCGTGGTGCCCACTGCCCAGTGAAGTGCATTCCCCATCGCTTGTAGTGTATTTTGACCCGTCTCTGGTTCGATCACCATCCGTGCTAACTTATAATAATGTCCTTTTCCAAGTTCGTTCTCTTCTATCGCTGGTGTATTTACGATGATGGATCGAAATTTCGTCGTCGTCCTTGATCGATGGCAGCGTTGATGTTTAGCAGTTAGCACCCTTTACCGTACAATTCAATAACTTGTGAACAGCATGTAAAGGGCGGCACAAGGCAAGGCACGGCACGGCAGCGTGATGCATTTCTGCACCATTACCGCGTCAACCCTTGACTATTGTACTGTTTGAGACAGACGGCCTATCGGATGCAACAAACTAAATATGTTCCATGCTCGATCGCTTGTATTGAAATACAAATTGAAGCTAATTCCCTCAATTTTAAGTTACGATTCACCCTAGCTTTTTTTTAAAAAATATAGTTATTATTATATATCTAGACATAGCGTAAATATATATGTATATGTAGCAAAAACAATTACATATATTTATATATAGTTTGGAACAGAGCGAGTATATATATATAAGGTAGCGAACTGCAATCCTTGGTCGTTTATTTGCTTGTGAGCATGTCAACAATATTAATCAACTAGCTGTTTATTCGCTTGTTTATTTTTCTCATGTTCTGGGTTGTTAATGTGTTTGCAGTTCAGTGGCAAAAGAGTTGGCGTCATTGGGCTGGGAAGGATAGGGCTTGCCATTGCCAAGCGAGTGGAAGGCTTCGGGTGCCCAGTTAGCTACTACCAGAGAACAAGGCAGCAGGAGGCTTACCCCAACTACACCTATCTCCCGACGGCGGTCGAACTGGCAGCAGACAGCGACGTCCTCGTGGTGGCCTGCTCGCTGAACGAGCAGAGCCGTGGCATCGTGAGCCGCGATGTGATCAATGCGCTCGGCCCCACGGGCGTGCTCGTCAACATCGGGCGCGGCGCGCACGTCGACGAGCCCGAGCTCGTGGCGGCGCTCGTCGAGGGCCGCCTCGGCGGCGCGGGGCTGGACGTGTTCCAGGCCGAGCCAGACGTGCCCGAGGCGCTGATGGCGCTCGACAACGTCGTCCTGGCACCGCACATGGGGAGCGGGACGCGCGAGACACGCAAGGCCATGGCGGATTTGGTGCTCTCCAATCTGGAGGCGCATGCTCTCAGCAAGCCACTGCTCACTCCGGTTGTTTGACACTAACAGCAGAAGCACTTGCCACTCCGGTATCGTGTGCCTTTCAACTTTCAAGGTCGTGAAAAATGGCTTCTGTTCCATGCACACGGAATTACTATTATTTGTTCTTGGGGCGCATATATATTGATTCAAGAGTAATCCTAGATCGCAGAACAACTTCAATAAAACTAGAAATCGGTGGTAATGTCGAGACGCGCCGAAGATGGCCTACCTAGGGTCCAATTGTTGGTGGAAACACTCGCGACCGACTAGTAAACTTGTGTCCACTCGGATGGTAAGCTTGGTGGACACATCGAGATTATACTAGTTGGGGCTGAATGTCCCTACGTCCAGTCGATGACAGCTTGTGTTACTATGCTCTTGTTTACAGCAGGGGTTACAAACTAGTGAGAACAGAGAGGCTCCTAGGTCTCTTTGTTCGTGTGTGCGTAGGAAAGCGATGGCATGTGTTCAGGTGTATTGCATGGGGTGCCCTACCTCCGCCATAGAGGTAAATAAGGACCCTTGGCAGCCAAGTTAGAGGGTTAAGCATCTGCTTTATGCAAATGGAATATGCTATCGTCCTAGGGGTGGCTCACAGCCTATAAGAGCTGGAGTTAGGACAGGTGATATGTAACCAAGAACCAAACTTTGCAATTTCAATCAAAGGGCCATAGGAGGCAAACTGCCCTCTGGCAGTTCTACCTGTTCTTGTGTTCTTGAGTGCTTGATGCTAACAATTGGTATCGAGAGCCTGTTCTGAGAGAGGGCATTAGCTATGGCCACCTTCGCAGACTGCGTAGCTGCAGCCGCCACCGCCGCAGATGCTGAGTATGATCGAGCGGAGAGGCTGGCCGCGGCAGTGGCCGCAGCTGCCAACACTCTCCCGGTGGGGCAGCAGGCAACAGCAGCGCAAGCCGCTGCCAACATGGCTGCCGCCCTGCATCGAGAGATGGAGCCAGAGCAGCCGTCGCAGGGGAGCCCTGCGCGCGATCGCCGCCCACCGCCGGAGCACCCGCGCCGTCCGGTGCCCAGATCGCCATCGCGGAGGACGTAGAGGAAGATCTCCGGTGGAGGAGATGGTATACAAGGACTCCGACAACGCCTCGTGGCCGGTGCTCACGAAGAGCAACTACCACGAGTAGGCATCGATCATGAAGCTGAAGCTTCAGGCGCGGTGGCTCGGGACGCGATTGAGTACCAGGACCTGCCGTACCACGAAGATCGTTGCACCATCGAGGCCCTCATCGCCGCCGTACCACAGGAGATGCAGATGATGCTGTCGGAGAAGGCGTCGGCAGAAGGAGGTGTGGGACTCCATCGCAGCTGCACGCGTCGGCGTCGATCGCGTGTGCCGCACCACCTTTCAGCGCCTCCGCCGTGAGTGGGAGCTCTCCTTCTGTCCAGGTGAGCAAGTTGAAGACTTTACCTTGCGGCTGATCGCCCTGAAGCAGCAGCTCGCCCTGCACGGTGACACCGACATCGACGAGGAGGGCGCGGTGGAGAGGCTTCTGCGGGCCGTGCTGCCGAAGTACGCGCAGCTCCGGATCACCATTGAGACGCTGCTCGACTTCCAAGATCTGACCATCGAGGAGGTCTCCGGTCGGCTGAAGATAGTGGACAACCTGGAGGTGGTTGCCGCGGAGCCGATGATCGTTGCCGGCAAGTTGATGCTCACGGAGGAGCAATGGCACAAGAAGGAGCGCGGCAAGGAGCCGCGGTGCCGTCCGTGGGGCAGGCAGAAGCAGAAGCAGAAGAAGAAGAACGACCGTGGCGCAGAAGACAGGGCAGACGATGGCGAACGCAAGGCGACCCGCGATGACACCTGCCTCAACTGCGGCTGCAACGGTCACTGGGCACGCGACTGCCTCCATCCGCGCTACGACCGTGGCGAGCACAGTGGTGACCATGGACACCAGCGTGGTGAGCGCGTAGGTGACTGCGGAGGATAGCGTGATGATCACGGTGGTGGGCGCGCTGGTGCACTTGGTGGCACAACACACCTCGTCGAAGCAGAATCGGACGATGGCGCCCTCTTCTTCGCCCACGTCTTCATCGAACTGGACGAGAAGAAGCTGGAGGCCCTCTGCACCAAAGCCACAGCCTTCCTCGACATCGAGGAGCCTCGCGCGTGCGTTCCTCAACAACGCTGCCTACGAGGACAAGCTTGTCCGACATCGTTTTCCTCGACAGCAGTGCGACTCATCACATGACTGGCCACCGCGACATTTTCTCTGACCTGGACACGTCGGTGCACGACACGGTCAAGTTCGGCAACGCGTTGAGGGTGGAGATCTAAGGCGTGGGCTCGGTCGTGTTCTAGGCAAAGAACGGCGAGCACCGCATCCTCCATGGCGTCTACTTCATCCCAGCGCTTCGCAACTCCATCATGAGCTTGGGCCAGCTCGACGAGGCGGGCTCCAAAGGTGGAGATCGAGGACGGCGTCTTGCGCATCTGGGATCGACGTGGCCGCCTCCTTGCCATGGTAAAGTGTGGATTGAACCGCCTTTACATCCTCCACTTGGATGCAGTACACCCCCTCTGTCTCCCGGTGCAGAAGGACGACGAGGCCTGGCATTGGCACGAGCGGTTCGGGCACCTCCACTTTGAGGCCCTCAACCGGCTTGGTAAGCAAGCAATGGCGCGGGGAATGCCGTTGATCGAGCATGCCGAGCAGGTCTATGACACCTACGTCACCACCAAGATGCGCCGTCGCCGTTCCCGCACAAGACTTCGTACCACACCGAGATGCCCCTAGATCTTGTCCATGGCGACCTGTGTGGACCAGTGACGCCGGCGACTCCGGGCGGGCGTTGCTACTTCCTCCTCATGGTTGATGACGCCACGCGCTTCATGTGGGTGGCGCTACTCGCCACCAAGTATGGAGTTGTGGACGCGGTGAAGAAGATCAAGGCTACAGCTGAGAAGGAGAGCGACTGGGAGCTCAAAGTGCTGCGCACCGACAATGGCAGGGAGTTCATCGTCTCCGAGCTTGCCGAGTACTTTGCCAAGGAGGGTGTCTGTTACAGAACCACCCAATTTATTGTTGGTGTTTCTTAGCGTAATCACTAGGATTGCAAAGTCCTTGGCAATGCCACTAGAAACACCAGTAGGTATTCTGCAACGTTTACAGAACAAGTCCGCAAGCGCATGGAAATACCGTTGTAGCATTTCACCCGGAAGTATTCAGGGTATCGTTATTTATATTTTCCCAAAGGAAGGCATGGTTTATAAGAGGGACATGGTCAAGATAACATGAGTGCATAATAGACCAATGTTCATGACAGGGGTAAACATGATAGATAGATTGATAACTGACACACACTCGAGCCAAACTCAAGGATAAAGATAAAAGAAAGAATAAAGAACAATCTAAGCTGGAGCAGGCATTCCCGATAGCTATGTTACGATAGCAGAATCATACAAATACATGTCATTATATAGGGTCAGAGATTCTAAGATAAGATAGCCTGGCCACTGCTGATCTACTTCGGACATCGGATAACACCTGGTCTGCCAAGCATTGTCGGCCTACAGTTCTACTCCAAACCCGGACGTGGGGGATTACAAAGGACGGACGGGACAAGGTCACTCCCCACCACCTATCACCTCAACCGTACGAGAGAGGTGCAACTGACGGCAGCTTCAAGCCTAGACACCACGTCTAAGCTGTCAACCACTACTCTAGCGTGATATCAAGGCGTACCCGTTCCCGGGCTCCTTCTACTAGAGCATCCGCCACAAGGACGACATCGATCTCGCAAACCAACTTTGACCAAGACTAAATTAGAAAAGAACCCATCACCTCAACATAGCTCTAGGTCTAAACATGTAAGTATGATAGATTAATCATAAAGTTCTATGCGCATAAGAACTTTGCTCTAATTAACTATATTGATAGAATAAGAACAAGAACAAAAGGGAACTCTGGAATGTATTCATACCAAGATCGCTCCCAAAGGTTCAAGCTCTCCAATGAAGCTTGCCTTGCTCCAACTAAGCTACTGCTACTACTACTACTACTACTACATCCTAAAGATACAAGTGAGGGAGAGAGAGACTCTTCTTGTGTGGTGTGTCAAATGAGGGAGAGAGCCTCCTTTTATAGATGGAGTGGAGGGGGTTCTTTGAAAAATACTCCTTCCCACTTGGAGCTTTTCAAATCGACCTCCCCACATTGGTTTCCCACCTTCCTTGTATGAGTGCAGCACCGCCTGACCTTCACAAGGAAGGTTTGAACCGCCTCACCAAGGATGGGCCCGATTGGACACCTAGGAGGGGCGCGCCCCTCCCCTGTCACGCGCCCAACTTTTGGCTCTGTTGGGCCTCATCTTTTGCAGGTGGGTGGGCCTCGTCGTTAGCTTTCCAATGCCTAGTGGATCGTCTACAATGGAGTCCGGATGAATGAGTTATGGCTAAATTACTCGAGCCTACTCCTACAGCCTGAGTTTGGAGTTGGACCGGGTTTTGGGCTTCCACTTCTTGGGTTCATCGTGGGCCTGGGCCATGGTGGCATGGTGCACTCAGCCCAGTTTGGTTTCAAAGTGGACCTTTTTCCAATCCCTTAATTTTACGCTTCCTGGAAAGCGCATTTCTGAATGGAATCTTGTACTTATTGTATGTTCCTGCAAAATAATAATTCTCCAAGTACAAGTGGAATTGGGTTAATAGCAAAAGTATATGTGCAAGTAAATATCTAATTCACCCCTTTTTGGGTTATTAATGGTGGTATAAAATCATCGTTAAGGACCGCCAATAACTCCCCCAAGCTTACCCTTTGCTCGTCCTCGAGCAAAGCTAGGCTTTGGTTGTTGATCAGGAATTGCTACAATGCCGATCATATTTCAAATTTACCAAGGTTATAACAAAGTTTTCAACTTCAATTCGAATAAATCAGCATGATATCCACCCTGTTATTATCTCAAAAATGATGGGCCTTTTTAGCTATCTCTGGTCTTGGGCGATTGCAAGATAGAATAGATCAACAAGCATTGCTTATCATTCATCCCAAGATCAACCATCTTTTCAAAGGTTTTAAAAGTTTTTTCAAAGAAAAGGTAGTTCATCAAATGATTCTCTCGATCGCTCAATGTGCATGATTACCTCACCAGAGGCATTGTAGTGTTGCCTTTTTTATATCCTACCACTAAAGCTGAGAGTGGAGTTCTTGGCAGGTAAAAAGGTGGGCGTACTTGCATCAATATATTGCTGGGTCAAAAACCAAACCACAAGGAGAGATAAGTCATACACTTTGATTGAGATGTGCAAGTGTGTGGAATATGATGATGGTTGAATCCTAATGCTAAATATTTTTTGGTACTCCATGCATCATGACTCTTTTTTATTGGATGGATGATATATTTGGAGGAATATGGGCTATAAAGGTACACTCTTTCTCTTCTCTTATTCTTTTTTTCTTTTGAACGGGGAATTTAAATTTCCTTCCTATTTTTATTGCATCCCTCATGCCCCTTGGCATGGATGCTTTCTCTTTTTTTCTTTGTTGTTTTTTCCTCATGCCCCTTGGCATGTTTTTTTTCTTTTTTTAGCATAGCCCATATCCTTTATTGGCACATGAGAAAATGTTTGATGGAAAGATGTCATGATGGAAATGCGAGGAGTACATTTTCTTGGATAAGGAATGCGCGGCTCTCAAGGTAAGAGTCAGCATTTTTATTTGGTGGAAAAGGTGCCAACTCTTAGGGTAAGAGTTGGCATATTTTTGGTGGATGGATGGGTGCATGTTGTGTGTAACTCTCGGGGTGAGAGTTGGCTTTATTTGTTGGGTGGATGTGAATCTCAATCATGGGTGCATGACCATAATCTCACTAAGGTCACAACAATTTGACCCAACTCAATATTCCGCAAGCAGCATATGACTAAAGGTTTTGCAGAATTGAAACATGTCATATGGCCTTGGTAGGTATTTCATAATCATTGAGGAACTTTTGTTTTTGAATTTTTTGAAAATAAAACTCCGGATGTCAAGTCTCACTCAGAACAAAGTCATAGCACAGCCCATGTGACCATATCATATCAGGCAATAACTTAGACAAGATCAAGCATATGCAACCCACTAGTTCAAGTTTTTAGGATGAGACATTGTTAGCTGATAAACTCAAATCTTAGAGAAAGCTCGATTATAACATGGGTATAGATGAAACATAAGACAGAGCAACTATTCATCATCTCAACAAGGGTTAAACTAGATGTTTGCATAGCACATATATAGATTACAAAATTATTATATCTCATCATTTCTATAAGATAGCCAAATTATTGTAAGAAGTTTGAGATATAAGTTACCTTTGCGGGAGCCCTCCCCCAAGCTAGCTTCTGACTTACCTTTTGCTTTGTATGTTACTGGCTGGTGCACACCATGGCCTGATTTGTAGTTCATGGCCTCTTTAAAGTGTGCTGGGAGGCTTCCCTCCCCCAAGCTTGTCTTGTGATGTCATTGAGATAATAGAACAACAAACTTGGGTTCGAAAGGGTCATTTTATTTATTTATTTTTTTGGTTCACCAAATAAATTTTCATCTCCATTGTCATCTTAGGACTTACCCTTATAAAGTTTATATATTCCTACAGGGGTTAGTCCATACGATCAACCAAAATCTATACTAGCAGCGTGGTACAGAAATCAAACTCAACTCCGTGTCTAATTTGATTAAGGCGGCACCACTAACCTAAGCACCACGCTTAATTTAGCAAGCCTATGGAAGCACGATCATTTGCAGATGACCAATACTTCCAAACCAAACATGCCAGCATAAAGAAAGGAAGCATAAAAGGATTAACAAGATTCTTCCAATGGAGGTGAAGATATTGAAAGGTGAACAAGAGAACTATCTGATTATTCATTTATTTCATATATTTTATCACTAAAGCATTGTTCCACAAACTTCTATTCAGACTCAAAAAAGGCTAAGATAAAAGCAGTATAAAACCTGCCTTGGTTTATCTCCAACAAAAGCCACTTCTATTGTTTATGATGCATATAACAAAGAAGTGAAAGAGTTGGGGAACATTACCTTTGCATACCTGAGTGTAGTTACCTGGCAGCTCGGATGGATGAAACATCACAATTATTCCTGCTATTCGCATGATGACTTTTCTCAGGTGAACCACCAGGCCAGGCCACTCTCCATGGATTAGTGTGTATGGTCCCTGGCCTTGATGGTAGCAGCAAAGGCTTGGGGTGAGCCCTTGTTGCTTGTGCAAAGTAACGCTGGGCTGAGTCAGGCAACCCATAGTTGTTTCTCTTTTTGATATGTGGGGCCAGTCTGCTCCTTCTTCAATTATTTCTATATATATATAATCATCACTCATTTTTTTGCATAATTAATTTTTTTATTCCTCTCTCTTTTTTAACTCCACCCCTTTTTTTCTTCTTTTTCTTTCTCTTTCTTTTTTTTTGTAGAGCTGACATCATTATTCATTTTTTTCCGATGACCTTCGCTATGGTGGAACATGTTGCAAGACTATCACCACCATCCCCTCCACACTTAGACTTTTGTGAAAAATTCAAGTGTGCAGGATTAGAATCTCCTCTTGAGTGTGTTCCATCACAAAAGATCATCAAGGTATGTCATAGATGTCGCTCTTCACGTTCTCAAGCTTCGTATGTCCTTTCTTCTTTAACCTAAAATGGTTAGTGACAAGAATACCCGAAAGTGCATACTAACTTGACAATATGTGCTTACATTTATTAAAAAAGAAAGTTGTTTTTTATCATTTATTTATTTCATCTTTTTTTGCAAGGTAACAGAAGGATAAGAGAGTGATAGATACATGTTACCTTGTTGCGGTCCTCCCCCAAGCTAACTCAAAGCTAAGGATCAAGGTTGTACCCCTGCGTTTCTGGTTTCTCCTGCATGGTTATGATGTGGTAGATCACAAGGGATCTTATCTCTCTCGTGATTACCGCATTGAAAACATATGCAGGAAGCAAATTGAGCTAGTTGGTTTCAAAAATTTATTCGAACTTTATTTTTCAAGGGAGGACATCAAAAAAAAATTTAGGAAGAATATGAAAGAAAAGAAATTATTTGAAAGATTTTTTTATAAATTTTAAATTTTGAAAATATTTTTTTATTCAAAGTCTACACTTAGCAGTTTTGGAACGATGATTAGACATGTCATTTAATCAAAGTAGGAAATTTAACCCAAGCTCCATGCTTAAATTAAAAAGCCTATGAAGATATGATCTTGCAATAACCATACTTCAAACCAAAACATGCTTCATGCAAAACTTTTAAAACAACATTTTATTAAAAACATTTATTAATAGTATTATTTTAGCAGAAATTATTTATTTATATTTTTTTATTTTCTTAAAGAACAACTCATGACTTGCAATATATAAATATATATTTCATTTCAAAATATTATATATAGTTTTTTAAATAGATAAATATATAATTTTTAATATGCTTTTAAAAACATTATTTTTTTGATAAAGCAAATTATATTTTTTTATTTCAAAAATATTTTTTTAGGTAGCAAAAAAAGAAATATTTTTTTATCCTGAAATGAGCAATGGCTACTACACAAACATATTGTCAAGAACATGTCCGACTAAATTCTTTTAACCAATGCCTTCCCCGGCAACGGCGCCAGAAATGCTTGTTGGTGTTTCTTAGCGTAATCGCCAGGATTGCAAAATCCTTGGCAATGCCACTAGAAACACCAGTAGGTATTCTGCAATGTTTACAGAACAAGTCCGCAAGCGCACGAAAATACTGTTGTAGCATTTCACCCGAAAGTATTCAGGGTATCGTTATTTATATTTTCTCAAAGGAAGGCATGGTTTATAAGAGGGATATGGTCAAGATAACATGAGTGCATAATAGACCAATGTTCATGACACCACGTCTAAGCTGTCAACCACTACTCTAGCGTGATATCAAGGCGTGCCCGCTCCCGGGCTCCTTCTACTAGAGCATCCGCCACAAGGACGGCATCGATCCCGCAAACCAACTTTGACCAAGACTAAATTAGAAAAGAACCCATCACCTCAACATAGCTCTAGGTCTAAACATGTAAGTATGATAGATTAAGCATAAAGTTCTATGCGCATAAGAACTTAGCTCTAATTCAAGGACGTAACTATATTGATAGAATAAGAACAAGAACAAAAGGGAACTCCAGAATATATTCATACCGAGATCGCTCCCAAAGGTTCAAGCTCTCCAATGAAGCTTGCCTTGCTCCAACTAAACTACTACTACTAAATCCTAAAGATACAAGTGAGGGAGAGAGAGACTCTTCTTGTGTGGTGTGTCAAATGAGGGGGAGAGAGCCTCCTTTTATAGATGGAGTGGAGGGGGTTCTTTGAAAAATACTCCTCCCCACTTGGAAAGTTTCAAACCCTCCCCACATCAGTTTCCCACCTTCCTTCTACGAGTGTAGCACCTCCTGACCTTCACAAGGAAGGTTTGAACCGCCTCACCAAGGATGGGCCCGATTGGACACCTGGGAGGGACGCGCGCCCCTCCCCTGTCATGCGCCTGACTTTTGGCTCTGTTGGGACTCATCTTTTGCAGGTGCGTGGGCCTCGTCATTAGCTTTCCAACGCCTAGTGGATCACCTAAAACGGAGTCTGGATGAATGAGTTATGGCAAAATTACTCGGGCCTACTCCTGCAGCCTGAGTTGGAGTTGGACCGGGTTTTGGGCTTCCACTTCTTGGGTTCATCGTGGGCCTGGGCCATGGTGGCGTGGTGCACTCAGCCCAGTTTGGTCCCGAAGTGGACCTTTTCCCAATCCCTTGATTTTACGCTTCCTGGAAAGCGTATTTCTGAATGGAATTTCTTGTACTTATTGTATGTTCCTGCAAAATAATAATTCTCCAAGTACAAGTGGAATTGGGTTAATAGCAAAAGTATATGTACAAGTAAATATCTAATTCGCCCCTTTCTGGGTTATTAATGGCGGTATAAAATCATTGTTAAGGACCACCAACACTTATCAAATTCTCTACAAAGTTTATTTAGTGATCATAAGCTAGAAATGAATTAATGAAACACTTTTGACATGGTTAATAGAATCACTCAAAAGGTCAAATTTGATCAACTTATCATTAGAAGCTTAATTAGCCAAAATGGCCAATATAAACCTAGCTTCATTTTATATCCTAAATATGTCTAAGTTGATTTAGTGAGCAGACATCAATCACTTTTACTACTTAACCCTATGCATAGATATTCCAAATATACAACAAGCAATACAATCATCACATATGCATTTATATTCTTAAATTTAGTTAATGCGTATGATGATGACACTTATGCCTCATGAAATGCAAGTGCAATGTATGCCTATTCCTAAAGGTTGTTACATCCTTACCCCCTTAAGAAAATCTCATCCCGAGATTCTGGTCAGGGGCATTATTTTTAAAAAGCATTTAACCTCACCGAAACATCTTTATTAGTTACTTCATTTACCTTTCCCTCCAAGTGGAATCTTTCTTCTTGAAAGATCCTTCAAAGATACCATACAACTTAAATCCAAATTCCAAGGTGATGCCGACCTTTTTCAATCAATCCAAAGTATAAAGATGATAAAGAGTAGTAAAGAATAATCCCACAACAAACCCAAGGCTACATCTCGCGGGAACAAGTTGTCGAGATAAACGACCGATAACTACCCATTTGGAGGCGTCGAGGGGTTGAGTATAAGGGAATCTGCTATTCACATCTTCAAACACATCAAAAGGTTCCTCAAGACAACATCTTCAAATACATCTAAAGGTTCCTTGCTCAAGGACTCTCTAACTTAGCAGAAAACCACCAAACTCCCCTTTATACTAAGCAGAATCATCAAAAGAAACTAATCCCTTAGCATAAGGCATCTGCTCTTTACCTAATCCTTACTTTAGTATTACTCATTGAGTGGTAAAAATTCTCTTGGTGGAAGCCGAGGTAACCTCTTGGGTAAAACATCATTTAGCAAAACCACACAATACCACTGGGATCGAGTAAAGTTCCATCTAGGATGTAATCCTAATAGTGCTGACAACGTCTAATTCACATAAGAAACCTAGTGGTTTATAGGCAAAACACATCAGAATCTTATATACGAACAGAAATAGTGGTCGAAGGCTGCTAAGATGCAAGCACCAAGCGATGACACTATTCTGAACAATTCTCAAGATTAGTTTTATAAGAAGTTTTCGTCTGAACCATTTCCTTCATTGACTCCCATAACATGGATACTTTAGAAAGCATCAGAAAGATCTAACAATCATAGATGAATTCTAAGCCCTTACGATAAGGTACCATGAGACAGGGAATCATTCTCCTTACCAGACAAAATACCTCAAAATAAGCAAACAATTCCCAAAGCCATGGTTACTCAGGCGTTGATATTGATAGAGCCTTTTAGAAGATAGTGAGAAGGGAGACTAGGAATGTTAATAATTCCACTAATCTCGACCATACTCCTTTCTAAAGGTTCTCAAAAATGGTTGCACAAGTGCTCGTATCACGAAAAATCACTCTGAGGTCCAAGAATTCCGACTCGAATGATAGCCAAGCAATTCCAAAAGGAACGTAGCTATCAATTTGGCATAAATTCCAAGATATATGAGTCATTTGTGCAAAAAAAATTAGGTAACCAAAATTTTTATGGTATGGTTGGAGAGTGATCTCTCATACTTCACTAATGAGTTGCCCCACAACACTAGAAGCTTTAAGGCTTCCACTTTTGCAACAAGCAACAAGTCATATTGATAATGACAGCACTAGTGAAGTAGAGAGGGAAATAAACAGGCACTAAGGAAGTAAAGATCTCACTTAGACCTACGTTAACCCGAAAATTCGTCCAACACACGCATGGTGTATCTCCCTATAGACCATAGAGAGAGTGACACATGTCCTACAAGAGATAGTATAGTTCCAGGAGTAACACTTGGTAGAGTCTTTTGTCTATCATCTCTTATAGTCTGGAAATGTTAGGGTTAGCACCTTGTTTCTCAAAAGTCATTTTCATTGTACTTTAGAAGAATGCTTCACCATCAACAAGCACGAATGTCGAAAGATAATCAAGGTAGGGCCATGCAAAATAACATATCGAGGTAATCTCCATAATGGGTCGAGGTTAACAATCATGATACCTGTGCGTGCCGAGCAGCACTACCATGTGTGCGTGCCCACAGGGTGCTCTCGATTTCGTCACGGCACTATAAGTTATTAATCAAGACACCACTATGGATCTTACTATTGACATGGAATTTCACATGTCGTAAGTGGATACTGCACGAATAGGCATCACGTGCAATATTAATGTTAAGCCAAAATGATCATCACAAGATTAGGAGATAACAAGGAGGAGACGGATGAATAGATCGGGGCACCAGACGAACATGGCTATGCCTCGTACCCACTGTACTTATCTTCAACTACAAAACTTATCGGGAAACTTAGCTCGGTTAAGTGAAAATTGATCGAAGAGGATGTATGTATGTATTTAGATATTCAAGGAAGGTCGCATGATGAAATACAGTATTAACGTGGTGAGATAATGAGTCACGATCAAGAACTACAATACCAACGTAGCCTCTAGTAACCCAACCATGTGCGTCCACAGGGGTGGTTCCAGATTCCATCGTGGCACTGTAAATTTTTAATCGAGACGACATTACCAAATCTACAACCAACAGAATATTTTGATGACAAAAATATGTACGGATATCTTGCACAACTAAGCTTTGTGCGCAAGACAAGGTAAAGGGCTTATTGCAAATTTCAAAATTGAGGATATCAAGGAATATTTGAAACAAACATGGTATATAATAAGTCATGTTGTTCACAAGGTTACGATTGGCAACAATATTCGCTTAGCATTGATCTAGGCATGTGACAACAAGAGGTCAACGTCGACATGTCATCATAGACTGAAAGAAGAAAAGCAAATTTACAGGGATGGAAGTCGAATACAATTAAACACTGACAAAGTTCCAATTCACAACATGAAAAGTCGCATGGTTCTTTCTCACACGTGCTACACCAAACAAGTTCACCATTGATGATATCTATTGTGATCACTTGATTCCTCAGACGATTTTTCCTTGTTGCAGGCTTTATTCCGTTGTTGCAGCACAATGTCGAACACTTGCCAATAGTTGGCAACCGTAGTAATCATCTCTTCAATCTGGCCTCGCAAACCAAGGATTTCCTGTATAGCTGCAATTTCCCACTGGACAGCATGATCTCTAACAATTGTCATTTGGGGTAAGCTGCCCCATGGTCCTTTCGGCTCAGCGTTGAGTTCCTCCTGTATCTCATGCCTCACAACAGAAGCACGATGGAGAGTGATATCCATGTAGTTAACCATGCCCTCCATGCAGGAGTAAGCCTTCATCCAAGCGGACATAGCACTGATAGCTAGACCATTGCTACACTCGGCTTCATCTTGACCACCAACAAGTACAGTCCCACTAAGTTGATGCCACATCTCATGGTATGGGTCACCTTTAGGAAACACACCTGCAGTGGCATGAGCAACCTCATCTGAAGATCTCCTAATTTCACTGGTAGTGAGGGTCTCTACCCATAGGATAGCCTAAAGAGTGCAGAACTCGCCATAGTAAGATAGGCATCCCATACTCCTTCAAAAACTTCATGGCACCACGAGGCTCGTGAGTGGCAAGTTAGTGGCGCGAAATTCTTCCATTGGTTGCCTTGCGATTGGTGCGCTTCATGCGTGCCATTTGTACATGCGGATCACGGCTCTCGTGAGACGGAGGTTAAATTGTTGAATTTTATCGAAAGAGAAAGATTCAATTATAAGGGAAGAAGTAATGTAGTGGACATGAGATGATCGTATGACATGATGCATGCACGTTTTTCCTACGTCCTCACAAACCTAGGAAAAAAACTAATTATAGCGATCTAGTCAGTGGCATACATACGATCTCTCATATATATACGGAACTAATTCATTCTTCACGATTTGCATGGTCAGGATACCTACAGAAAATTCATTTCAGCCCAACCCATATATGCCCATGCAATTCGACGAAAAATTCACGCACCTTCCGAACAAGGTGAAAACACCAATTACTTGCACCCCCCTCCATCTATGCATATTCCCAAATATGCATACATGTAGGTGCACGCTACCCAAATCATCATCAGAAGATGGCATCGTTAGAATACGGAAACCCACTCATGGGACACTTTCATATAAACATGCGTGTAACATGTAAATATTTCAGTGTCATATAAGCACTCCCCTAGACTGGTAGTGTATCCGATCATGCTCTAACAACTCACACTTACCTGGGGCGTAGAGGCAAAATGAACCATACATTACCATTCAAGCGAATGGCACCCATACGAATCCGCCATTGTATGGGCAACGACAAAAGGAAAATTATGATGCAATCCCAAGTCAGTACTTAAATAAGCCACCTAAAATCCTATACTAGGCATAATGGATATGACACTGGCACACTTTTAAGTTTAAACTCATAGTTTTCAAACACCTATATAACAATAAGTTGGCAATTAGTTTTGATAAAACAAAATCCTTTTGGTTTTAAAATACACATGTGAACAGTAGTATACTGAATCCTGCTCCGATGCCAGCTGTAACAGAACCGCCCAATTTATATAGGCTTAAGTCCAAACTAACCTGCCGAAACAGTTTAAGTTGCACCTAAGCCCATATAAACTTGATAGTCTATGAAATCACAAAGGATTTTAAACCAACTTACAACCAAGATCGTAGAGATTCAGTAACCACAATCCACATGTTACCTTTTACATCGAAGTTTACAAGAATAATTACAACACCTTTTTCTCGGTCCTATATCTTCCAAAGTAAGCCAAATTAGCCCAAACTTATATTGAGTGAAATGTAGTAATTAAGGAGTAGAACATTTCATCCAATTTGGTTGAAGCCTAATTTTTCATAGAAAATAGAAATTTATAGCTCCCCAAGAAAAAGCTTTTAAAAACATTTAAAAGTCAAAAACAACACTCAAATCTGCCTTTTCCACCTGTTTTGAACATTTTTCATACATTTTCATGAAGCATGAGTATTGAGACTTTTGTTCCTTATAAAATTATCTACAAAGTTTATTTAGTGATCATAAGCTAGAAATGAATTTATGAAACACTTTTGAAATGGTTAATAGAATCACTCAAAAGGTCAAATTTGGTCAACTCATCATTAGAAGCTTAATTAGCAAAAATGGCCAATATAAACCTAGCTTCATTTTATATCCTAAATATGTCTAAGTTGATTTAGTGAGCAAACATCAATCGCTTTTACTACTTAACCCTATGCATAGATATTCCAAATATACAACAAGCAATACAATCATCACATATACATTTATATTCTCAAATTTAGTTAATGCATATGATGATGACACTTATGCCTCATGAAATGCAAGTGCAATGTATGCCTAATCCTTAGGGTTGTTACAGTGTCAAGTGCCACTTCTCCGCACCTCATTCGCCACAACAGAACGGCGTCGTGGAGAAGCGTAACCAGACCGTGGTGGTGACCGCGCGTGCTCTGCTCAAGCAGCGCGCCATGCCGGCTCGATTTTGGGGGGAAGCAGTGGTGACCGCAGTACATTTGCTCAACCATTCACTGACCAAGGACTTGCTAGGCAAGACCCCCTACGAGGCCTGGCATGGTCGCGCACTGTCCATCTCCCACCTTTGCTTCTTCGGCTGCACCGCCTACACAAAGGGCTTGGGTCAAATCCGCAAGCTCGACGACCGTGCAATCCCCGACGTCTTCATCGGCTAGGCGGAGGGCACCAAGGCCTACCGAGTGCTCGACCCAGCCACCGAAAGGGTGAAGGTGAGTCAAAATGTGATCTTCGATGAAGGCCGTGGCTGGGAATTGGGCTACTCCGACCGCCAGCACCTCTACTTCTGCCGACAGCGACTTCACCATCAACTTTTGACTGACTGAAGCAGAGGATGAAGCAGGGTCGATGGCGCCACCGCCAGCAAGAACACCGTGCACACCATCCTCTACTCCAGGGAAGCATAATGGAGGTGTTGTGGCCTCATCGGAGACTCCCGCTGTAGAATTAGTTCCACCTGCAGCGGTTGAGACCGGCAATCAGGTGAAATTCGCCACTCCACTGGCCGATGATGATGAGCGGTTGGACTCTTGCTATGAAGATGATCCCCTGCGCTACCGTGCAATGCCGAACATCCTCGACGATGCGGCTAAATCGCCACCGCCACCACGTCTCTTTGCTCAGCTCCACCTCAGCCACGCCAGTGAGCCGGCCAGCTACGCTCAGGCCAAGAATGACCCTACCTGGCGTGCAACCATGAAGCAAGAGATCAAGGCGGTCGAGCAGAACAACACCTAGGAGTCGGTGCCGCTCCTGCCTGGTCACCGGCCAATCACATTGAAGTGGGTCTTCAATCTCAAGAAGGATGACCACTACACTCACATTGAAGTGGGTCTTAGAGCTCAAGAAGGATGACCGCTACACTCACATTGAAGTGGGTCTTCAAGCTCAAGAAGGATGACCGCTACACTCAGTTGTTGGACATGTCGCCTTTTTGTAGGCCAACATTCCGCACCGTATAACACCACCGGGCGAATCATCATCCTATAGAACTTACCTTTTAGCTTCTGAGGCACCCTTTTGTCATAGGGGACGCCAGAAGCTTGACACCATTTCAACCAACCAGCTGAAACTCTATGTATAACATCCTCATAATGTCTCCGGCTGAATGTCCCTACGTCCAGTCGATGGCAACTTATGTTACTATGCTCTTGTATGTAGTAGGGCTTACAAACTGGTGAGAACAGAGAGGCTCCTAGGTATCTGTTCGTGTGTGCATAGGAAAACGATGGCCTGTGTTTAGGTGTATTGCATGGGGTGCCCTACCTCCCCTTTTATAGTCAAAGGGGAAGGCAGGTTATAGATATGGGACATAGAGGTAAATAAGTGGAAGAGCGCTCCTTGTGGAGGACAAAGTGTCTCTTCATTTTTTGAGTGGGTCCCTATAGCTGAGGTGATGGCGAAAGATGCTATGCCCTTGCTCCTATTCATCTTGAGGGCGTCGTTGGATCCCAGTCGACCGAAGGTGTGCTTGTATGAAGATTAGGCAGCATAGTGCTACCCTATTCCTCGTCATGGGTCGTCGTGGGTGATTGGGCGTGGCTCGTCACTGTTCCGTGCTTCCCGAAGCGTACGGGGTATTTTTAGGGTGTTTAGTGTTAGAACGAGGGTGGTTAGTGTTTGAAGAACAAGATACATTTAACACCCCCCTTTAAACTCATGGTGGATCTACGACACTAAGTTTGGAGAACAAGAATCTATGTTGGGCCCGTGTTTGTGCCAGATACATTTAACACCCCCTTTAAACTCATGTGGATCTATGACACTAAGTTTGGAGATCAAGAATCTATGTTGGGCCCATGTTTGTGCCTTAGTGAGGAAATCTGCTAGCTGAACTTCTGAAGGCACATGGTGGAGGGTCACAACCTGATCATGCACCTGCGATCTCATATAGAAAGCATCAACACCAATGTGTTTGGTGAGTTCATGCTTGACCGGGTCTCGAGCAATACTGATCGCACGTGCTATCAGAATAGAGAGGAGTAGGTGTAGTGAAAGGCACACCAAGGTCCTCAAGGAGCCATCATAGCCATGTCACCTCCGTAGTCACAGTCGCGGGAAACAGCAATGTGCTTCTTGGTTTTCAAGGCAATCAAGGAGGAGCCTAGGAAAACACAATAAGTTGAGAGAGACTAGCGACATCAATCTATGTGGTCACTTGCCCAGGTCACATCAGAGTACGCCTGAAGGTGAAGATAACTAGAGCGAGGGAAGAAAAGGTGGCGAGAGATAGATTCACGAAGATATCATAGAATGCAAAGGAGGTGAGCATAGCGGAGCTGAGTAGGAGCCAAGACAAACTAACTCAAGATATGAACAAGGTGACAAATATCAAGATGAGTGATCCCAAGGTAAACAAGTTGATGATAGCGAGTGGGATTAGCAAGTGATGCACCATCCGTGGGTCCTAGGTGAACACCAAGTTCCATAGGGGTATCAATAGTATAGTGATCACTGAGAGCAGCATGGAAAGGATGTCGTGAGTGTACTTCTGAGAGAGGAAAATACCATCAGAGGTGGTGGTGACCTCAAGACCAAGGAAATTATGAAGAGGACCCAAATCAGACATCAATAATTTTTCACTCAGACACTGCTTCACAAAAGCAATGTGCTAAGAATCGTCACCCATGATGATCATGTCATCTACATAGAGAAGAAGAAGGGTACGGCCACGTGAAGAAGTGTCAACAAAAAGAGGATGTAGCCGACAAACAAGACCATCGGGCATAGAGTAACCTGGCAGTGGTTGCATATAGACTTCCTCTCGGAGCTCACTATTTAGGAAGGCTTTCTTGACATCCAACTAGGACATCGAAGGTCTCCTCATAATCAAGACCATACTCCTGTTGGAAACCCCATGCCACAAGACAAGCCTTGTAGCGCTCAAGAGAGCCATCATAGCGAGTCTTGACCTTGTACACCCACTTGCAAGTGATGGTAGGAGGCAGAGGAACAAGATCCCTACCAATACACTCTAGGGAAATAAGTACCAATACGCTCTAGGGCAGCAATCTCCTCCGCCATAGCATGTTGCCACTCCTAATGAGCAGCAGCCTACCGATAGGTCGTGGGCTCAACCAATACAGTAGCAGTGAAACCAATGCGGTCCGGAGGACGAAGAGTGTTGCCATCACAAAGAGCATAGCGAGGAGACTCGGGACGTGGTCCAAGCATAGGCAGGGAAGAGTCAAGCGGAGGTAGAGGTCACAGCCGATGAGAGTAGTGTGTGATCTCATGAGAGGGACACACCGTTGGTGGTGGAGCAGCTTGAGACAAGGGGGCAGCCGGCGAGGACAAAGAGGAGTCTAGTGGCAGAACACATGACTTCGAGGCGGAGCTACAGCTGGCACATGATTCCACGATGCAGCACGAGATGGATGTCGTTGAGCGAAACCGGACGTGGGAGCTGGCGGATCTCCCTGTCGGCCACCATGCCATCACCCTTAAGTGGGTGTACAAGCTCAAGAAGGATGAAGTTGGGCAGTGATCAAGCACAAGGCCCGCCACATGGCACGCGAGTTCATCCAGCAGGAGGGAGCCGACTTCGACGACGCCTTCGCGCCCATTGCGCAGATGGAGTCTGTTCGTCTCTTCCTCGCGCTGGCTGCCTAGTAGGGCTGGCGTGTGCACCACATGGACGTCAAGTCAGCCTTCCTCAATGGTGACCTGGAGGAGGAGGTCTACGTTTGCCAACCATCGAGTTCATCCAGCAGGAGGGAGCCGACTTCGATGACGCCTTCGCGCCCGTTGCGTGGATGGAGTCTGTTCATCTCCTCCTCGCGCTAGTTGCCCAATAGGGTTGGCGTGTGCACCACATGGACATCAAGTTGGCCTTCCTCAATGGTGACCTAGAGGAGGAGGTCTACGTCTGCCAACCGTCGGGATTTGTCATCCTCGGCAAGAAGAACAAGGTTCTCCGCTTGCTCAAGGCCCTCTACGGCTTGCGGCAGACACCGCGAGCATGGAATGATAAACTGGACTCCACCCTCAAGTAGATGGGGTTTCACCAAAGCTGTCATGAAGCTACTGTCTACCGGCTGGGCAAGGGAGGCAATGCCCTGCTAGTGGGCGTCTACGTAGATGACTTGGTGATCACTGGCAACAAGAAGATGTGGAAGCGTTCAAGGCGGATATGAAGGCCACCTTCCAGATGAGCGACTTGGGCCTCCTCTCCTACCAGGGGATTGAGGTCCACCAAAACAACTCCGGCATCTCTTTTCGCCAGACTGCCTACGCTAAGCGCATCGTCGAGATGGGCGGCCTCATCGTCGAGAGGCTGAAGCTGAGCCGCGAGAGCATGACAAAGGAGGTTGACGCCACGGAGTATATAACATGCTTATATAACAAAACTATATATAGCTCGTTTAGGAAGGCGAGCTTAGGAAGGCTTATATAAAGATCCCTGACGGCGGTGGCGGGGCAGCAGCACCTCCTCCTTAACGGCCACGGAAAACGATGACCGCGGCAGCAGCACCTCCTATGTCCGGGGACGCCGTCAGCGGCTAGGGCTTGTTCTGGAGCCGGGCGGCTGGCCTCAACGACGCTTGTCGGCGTGTTGCAAGGGGGACTTCATGGAATGGATCAGGAAAACTCCAATGCCTTGATTGAAGCGTGAAGTTGGGGTATGTATTTTATTATATAAGCATGTGACAGTACCATTTTAAATTGCCCTGCCAACTTACCTTTTCTCTCCGGTTTTGTTTCACTTTCTGGTTATTATTAGATACTAGATAAATGCCCGTGCGTTGCTACGGATGTCAAAATCCAAACCATCTTTCATATTTTCCGGTTATCATATATATATATATATAAAGAAAAAAAACCTTGTATGCGTTATGGTATGGATTCGAGTTCAAGAACAGACAACCAAAACAAAATCTTCAAACATCTTGTAAGCCCAACATGCAATTCACTTTAGCTAATCGCCTCCTTTGAAGCCAATGATAAAAAGTCTACCATCAAGAGCTAAGCAGTTTAGATTGCACTGGAGATATGAACCTACAATATTTTTCATCTCTCGTCTAGTACCAATGGTTGCTTTGCGCCATGGCCGCAAACCATGCAGAAACTATGTTGTATTGCTTCCTACTATCTAGGCAGCGTACTCTATTGTGACAGAAGAGGCACAGGTGAAACCCACATGGATAGGGCGGAAGCTTCAGTCCGTCCGGTCAAGTTAGTGGCAACTTCTATCTCCGGCCAGCCAAATGATTGCTGAGAAGGTGGTCTTGGAGACACTGAACTCGTGGCAGGGACTGTCATCACAGGGACTGTCATCAACACATTAAGTGCATCAGCAGTTGTTTCCTAATCACATCCAAGTACTTTGAGGATGGGAGATCAAGCATTTGAACCTGCTCCTGTTGATGAAGCTACAACCTTAATTGGCATCCTTACCTGGACCAATCACAAACAAAAATAAGGGTAATATTTTATATCAAACAGTCCCCAACAAAACATAAAATTTTTAGCTAGATCACCCCAATGAACCAACAGACATCACATTCAGAATCAGCATCTGACACAATAAAAAGAATTATGCCTCCCTCCCCCTTCTCACAGAGATATATGATAACTGATATATAAAAACTTGATCCAGAGCATGGATATATATCTCAATTCACAGCTCGGGGGGACGATTGCGTTGGAAATATTTATGTATGTTTTAGATATTTGCTTGATCAAAATTCTGCGGCTACTCCTTAAATGAAAATACACAACCAGATTAACCAAACAGGCCATTCATTACAGAGATCCATTTAACAAAGAAGAAGTGAAAACAGAGAATGATTTTAACTAAGTTCCCCAAGTTGATTGGTCCCATGTTGCCTCCAATCATTAGCTTAACACTTCAACAACATAACTGGTAAAAAAAAAACTCAGAACTTTATGCACTTTGCCTTATCCATAATTAGCATCAATTTTTCTTACGAGTTTAGGCCTCCCAGTTTTCCTCACAGCTATTGTTACAAAGTAGCATATCTAGTCTCTACACACAAAAGGAAAATAATCATGCAAAAAATGAAAAGAGGAAGGCCAGGTTAACTGGTAGACATATCTTGGCTTAATCAGTCTCATGAAGAACCTATCGAAATAGCCAAGATAATAACAGCTTCAGGCGTAACGTACCTATAAAAACTATTCAGAGTGGCAATGAACTGAATCCTTAGCACAAGAAGTAAATTAATTTGGTGGAATATGAACAAAATCTATTCTCTATAACTTTGTTATTCAGAAAAAAATTTATTTTGGTTGAAACATTCTCCGAACAGCATGTCAAATATTTGTATAAAAGAGTTTAATTTCGTATTTCATACAACAGCAGTAGTATTAGTGCTTCTGAAGAGTTTACAAGACATCCTTTTGTCATTTATATAATTACTGCCACACATACCATTCAATACATGGTCAATCTATAAATGCTAGTCAAACGATCAAACCTTAAAATACTGACTGATGAACTACAAGTACATAAAAATGATTTGAAGAGCATTCTGAATGGAGACTAATATCCTTCTTCAGGCTAACTGAAGCATCGACACTGTCTCAGTTACATGGATTTTACTATTTGTTATTAAAAATGTGGTATGATCAGTTCTTTTTTTTGTTTCTTTGCACAATATGGTTAATTTGGACACAGTAAATGTATATTCAATTCTTCAAGATATCTTTTTGGCACGAGCAGCTGCTGCCAAAATTGTGCAGCAACTTTTGAATGGCCCATGCGCGAGACTACACGATTGGAATCGTATTAAGAATTTCACCACATGTACTGGGAAAATTGGGATAGGAAGAAAGAGAAGGGTGGGATCTTACGGGCTGGGAGTGGCAGTGGCTTGGCTTGGACAAATCTGATACTTCAACCTTGTACAGCAGGCCCATGATGCCAAATATAGATGATGCACTCTCCTGTAAAAGATCATCAGTGAAAGACAGTAATGGGTAGGCAGTGCTCAGCTTTATAAGTTACATAGCTCTGAACCTTAACAAAATGCAACACGTAAGTTACAAAAACATTCAAATCAAGAAAGGAAGCACCGTCACCTGAAACAGTTGGTAGATTCCCTATTCAGTTGACAGAACTGCAGATTTAAATGCGCAAAAAACATTTTTGACCAAGCAAGTTCTTGGACAATCAATTGATCTCTGAGATGACTGAGAATCGATCTAATAAACATACCTGAAAAACTTGATGGCACTTTGTACTGTCCGATAAATCCTGACACTACAACAGTTGGTAGATCCCCTATTCAATTGACAGAACTTCACATTCAAATTTGCCAAATTATAAACATTTTTGTCCCTTTTTAGAAGGGATCTGATGCTGCTACCAGGATATGAAATCAATATAATTCAATGTCCAAGCTTGTGTACTGCTGACAGCAAGATCCAATTGAATGAAGGTGAAAAGATAGACTTGAAGAAATCTATGGGAATATGATGGTTCAGACTTGTTTCAATACAAAAATTGACCTTACATGACATGACCGAGCATTAAATTATTTATTAATGAAAATTAATAAAATTGTATAGCAAGTTATGTGAATTCAAAAAATAGATGGCAAAAAAGGCATTGGGTAGCAAATAAGTTTGTACTAATTTGTACATCTGTTGATCTCAACGCATTTTTTTAATCATATTCCTAGTGAGTTGAAAATTTTGAGGCTCCTGACTACTCTTACTGTCTACAAAATGAATACCACACTCCCTCACTTCTATCTTACAGATCTAGCAAGCAACAGAAAAAATAAATATCAGGCAATCAGAGCAGAACTGAACATAATTCAGCAGCAATAATGTTCAGTTATAACTATGACCAAGGTGGGGTACAATTGTCTGTTTGGATAAAAGATAGTAAATTAATTAGGGCTATGTTCCCCAAATTTTGCAAGTTCAATTAGTCAAACCAAATGTACTGATAGATTATATATTTGCATTTCTTATATTTAACAAAAAAAGCAAGATAGCGAATTGAAAGGAGCTGCCCTTCCCTCCGTGTGCTTTGTTGAATGAATTATCAGCTAAATGTGTCAAAATGTTTGTATTATGATCTCATTTTTGCACAGCCTCATTTGCACCGCCTGCAAACATTCAGTGCAAAGCACACAGAACTGCAGGTGCAGGTCTAGTAAAGGACATGTGTGTACGAAGAAGTTAGCAGGCACAATATCGGAATACAAATAGCCAATTAACGTAAGTTAGGGTTGGTTGCTCAGGATCACACACAGCAGTCGGCAGGAATGGACGAGAAGGGGTTGGCACACCTGCTGGCAGTAGCGAGCGAGGGTGTGGGAGTTGAAGTCGGAGCAGCAGTTGCAGAGGGCGAGGGCGAGCTGCTGCTTCGAGCGGGACGGGGGTTCCGTCGATGAAGAGGAGCAGGCAGACCCTTCGGCGTGGTGACCATGCTGCTGCTTGTGGGTTCCAATCAACTGAACTGGAGCTTGATTTCTCTGATTGGCCAGCCTTTTGTCGTCTCCTCCATGATCGTTTCGACCGCAATCAGAAGGAATTGTTGCAGCGCCAATTGTTCCATGCATCGCAAACCTCCACTGTCGCCGACTATGTCAAACGTTTCACTGAACTAGTCGACCAACTGAGCCTACTCCCCTTCTAATGATCCCTCGTTCTACAAAACCCGTTTCATCGTTGGCCTACGTCCTGATATTCGTGCTATCGCTACTGTTCTCCGCCCAAAAGATCTGGATACTGCTTGTACCATTGCACTTTTGCAGGAGGAGATGATGGCAGGCAATTCGCTGCCGCGTGGAAACTGGTCTGGTGATTGGTCGCCATCGCCTAAGGCCACAGGTCCCACTCGTACCGCGTTTCCTTTGCCACCTCCGCCAACACCGTGGACTGCACCGGTTGTGTAGATCAAGACTGTAACTCTGCTACTGATCAGTCTAGTGCTCCGGATGAACAGTTATGTTTGGCTCTGTCAAAGGCTGTGTCTAATGGGTCTCCTGCTGCCTGTACTATCAGATTTCGGGACACCATTGCTAGGTTTGAAGCTGTCCTGTTGCTTGATTCTGGAAGCTCAACATCCTTCATCAGTTCTACTATGGCGGCCAAATTGCAGCAGTTCCCATCATCCAAGCAAGCTGTACAAATCCAAGTGGCCTGGGGTGCTTTGCTACAGAGTAAGGAGGCCTTGTTGTCTGTACCTTGGTCAGTTGACGAATGTCAGTTCTGCTCTACCTTCAGAGTTCATGACCTGACAGCTTTTGTTGCAATTCCTGGTATGGATTGGCTCCGGACTTTTAGCCCCATTCAGGTCCATTGGGGCATTGATTCAGTTAGTCCAGATTCTATATATCTTCAGATACTAGCCACAAGTGATGACTCAGAGGATACTGATCAGTCTGTTCCCCTTCCTCTGGAGATACAACACCTGATTGATTCATTCTCCTCAATCTTTGAGCCGCCAACTTCCTTGCCTCCCTCGCGGAGTTGCAACCACACCATTCATCAGGACATATCCTTACCCTCTCAATTTGAAGGATGAAATTGAACGCCAAGTGAAAGTGATGTTGGATCAGGGGCTTATCCAGCCGAGTTCTAGCGCGTTTTCGTCACCAGTTCTCTTGGTCAAGAAAAAAGATGGCAGCTATTGCTTCTGTGTCGATTTCAGACAGCTGAATGCACTGACTGCTAAGTCCAAGTTTTCAGTTCCTGTCTTTGACCAGCTCATGGATGAATTGGCTCATGCAAGGTGGTTTTCAAAGCTTGATCTCCGCGCTGGTTTCCATCAGTTCCTTATGCAGCCAGGAGAACACGGGCGGACCTCTTTGGAGGCCCATTTTAGGTACTCACGTGGTAGGCAGGTAGAGAGGGACGAAGCCGCAACTCAGCGTCACGGCCGCACGGCGTACTCTGCTCGCATCTCCTAGCGTCGGGGCGTCTATCTCGCACTCCACCTCCTGGACGTGGTGCTCGAGCGGCGAGATCCCGATCGACCACAGCGGCATTCCGCTCCCTTGGATGATGTAGGATCATTTGGCACTGCAGATTACTCCTTACTGGCTTGCTAGTTGCTGCAGGTTAGTTCGATCCCAAATTTCTTTCTTTCCCTACCCTAATTTTTCCTAGGTAGTTTGGTATGATTTTGTAGATCCAATCAAATTGACTAGAAATTATTTGTTAATTAGGTAGTCATGGTGCGTCTAAAAAATCTCCATTCTTTTTATAAAAGAAAAAGAGATAAATCTTCTCTTGGAGAAGGGGAAGGGGAAGATCCATTTGATGCGTCTAAAAAATCTCTATTCCTTTTAAAAAAGAAAAAAAGATGAATCTTCTCTTAGGGAAGGGGAAGGGGAAGATCCATTTTATGTTCCTCCAATACTTCAGATAGGTGATTTGGGACAGTAGAGGCAAGAACAAGGAGTAGCGGCACCTCAGTTAGATGAACTGAAGCCTAAAAGACAAGAAGATGCAGAACAACAAGAAGAAGAAGCTGCGAATCAGTTAGATGAAGATGAATGTGCAGTACAAGTACCAAAAGAAGCACAAGCAGAACCACCAGTAGCAGAAGATGAAGAAAAAAATCAAACAAATGAACTTGTCATATTTCGAGGCATTAAATTTTTGGAGTGAGATCCTGCATTGCGTCCACAAATTTGGCAATATCCAGTTGATCAGAGAGATCTAGTGCGACGAGCATACCTGCAGTTAGGTCCTATGCAACAATTATTGAAGAAATACAAGCCTTTTGGACCCCTGGAAATCACCGTCGTTTCAATTATATTTGGTTCAGCCAATTTCTATCTTGGTCAGAGTATTCTGTGCAGAAAAAATATTAAGAAGAGAGGTGGTTTTGATGTCTTTACAGCTCAAGGTTTTGATAGCTATAAGAAAGTTAGTGATGGAAAAAGTGTTCATTCTTAGTTTATGTAGGATCTACACTTTGTTCACAGCACAACAATGCAGTGAGAGAATATCAAGCTATACTGAATCAGCCAAACCATATAGCCAATATTATTGAAGTGACAAGTGCAGGGACAAGAAAAGAAACTGTCTATGTCTAAGAACATCAACTGCAGCTGTTAAATGGCTAACATTGCAGTCTTGTGCTTTGAGAAGGCATGATGAGATACCTCAGTCAAGAAATAGAGGTAACTTTTTTGAAATGATTAAACTTCTTGCAGAGTTTAATCCTGAAATTACAAATGTTATTTTAGAGAATGCTCCAAGGTGTTGCAAGTACACGTAAGAAGGAGATTATGAGTATTTTTGCAACAAAAATCAAGAAGCAAATCCGTGATGAAATTGGCAATGCTAAGTTTTCTATTCTTATGGTTGAAACATGTGATGTGGCAAAAAGAGAGCAAGTGGCACTTATTTTCAGATTTGTTAAAAAAGAGTGTTTTGCAAGAACGGTTCTTTGACTTGATACATGTAAAGAACACCAAAGCACTCACACTAAAGGATGAATTGTGTTCTGTACTATCCAAGTATGGATTTGATATCCAGAACCTTCGTGGCCAAGTGTACAATGGTGCGAGCAATATGGAAGGGGACATATGCATATTTTGTTGATTGCTATGCACATTGCTTGTAACTTGCTTTTGTTGCTGCAGCCAAGAATGTGGTTCCTGTTATCCAGTTTTTTCAGCATCTTCTCTTTATTATAAACACGGTTGACTCATCATCAAAGCGTCATGACGTACTCCATGATGCCCAAATGGTTGAATTAGCACATTTGCTAGCAATTGATGAGCTCGAGATTGGTCCAGGAGCAAATTAAATCCGCTCATTGAAACGTCCTGAAGATACTAGGTGGGGGTCTCACTTAGGTTCTGTTTCTAGTCTTTTGGACATGTTCAATCCAGTAAGTTCAGTTCTACAAAATTTAGTCGCTGATTCTACAGCTGGTGCAAACCGTGCCGATGGATACTGCCTTCAAGTATTTGACATCTTTTGAGTTTGTGTTTGTCCTATGTATAATGAGGGAAATATTGGAAACAACTGAACAACTTGGTCAAGCAGTACAGAAGAAATCACAAGACATAATAAATGTTGTTCGCCTTGTGCACACCACAAAAATTCTATTTGAGGAAATGAGATCTGATGATGGATGGAAACCTTTTTTTTGCAAGGTTGTTGAATTTTGCTTGGATCATGGCATTGATTTTCTAGATATGGAAGGGACCTACATTTTGTGTGATGGTCGCGCTCGTGTCAACCTGAACACTTCACTAGGGACCGTTACTTCCAAGTGGAGATATTCCGTGCAACAATCGACACTCAGATGGCTGAATTAAAATTAAAGTTCAATGAGAAGGTGATGGATCTTTTAACCATTAGTGCCACACTCATACCAAAAAATGGATTTCTATCTTTCCAAGCAAAGGAGATATGCAGATTGATTGAGAAGTACTACCCAGTGGATTTCAATCAACAAGAAATGATTGCATTAGAACATCAGCTTAACCATTTTAAGGTTGATCGCCACTTCGTCATAGTGTTCTTTGACGATATCCTCATCCATAGTCGTAGCTATGCCGAGCATGTGGAACATTTGGCTCTGGTTTTCTCATGGCTTGCGGCAAGAAGGTGAAGTTGTCCAAATGCTCCTTTGCACAACGGTCTATCTCATATTTGGGACACATCGTAAGTGAAGCAGGCGTTGCCACTGACCCATCCAAAGTCAAGGCAATCGAGGAGTGGCCAGTTCCAACTAACTTGCGAGCTCTTCGTGGATTTTTGGGCCTCGCCGGGTATTATCACAAATTTGTTCTTCACTTTGGCATTATTGCTCGTCCATTGACAGACTTACTAAAGAAGAACACAATGTTCATTTGGACTTCTATCCATTAGTCAGCTTTTACACCCCGGTGCTCGCCTTGCCGGACTTCTCCCGCCCTTCCACATCAAAACAGCTGGTCACCCGTTTGCCTTCATCAGTAAGGCTCTCTGGCCACGCAATCAGTCCCTATCAACATACGAGGAGTATTTGGCCATCTCTTGGCAGCGGAAACTTGGTGTCATTACTTAATGCAGAGCGAATTCTTGATTCACACTGATCAGAAAAGCGTAATCCACCTGAATGAGCAGCGGCTACATACCCTGTGGCAGCAAAAGATGTTCTACAGGCTGTTGGTTCTCGGGTACAAGGTGGTTTACCGCCGCGGGGAGGCACGTCTGGCCGATAAAAAGCGGAACACG
>CM041629.1:40506839-40604809 GCA_023333625.1 Bothriochloa decipiens
AGTCTACTTTCATATGGATCCAGTCTCATGTTGATATCTTCTCAGAGTCAGAGGCACTGATGCGAATAACGCCGAGAGGTTTTTCTGTCCTCGTGTCACCTGATTGTTGCCCGATGGGCCATGTATCAAGTGAGGCCCAATAGGGGCATGTCCTAGGGTTGTGGGACGACTCCTGCCAGGACAAGGTCGCCCTCTACCCTCTCTTATACCTCCATAGCCGCTACAAACAGATTGGGTTTTGTTTACATCAAGTTTAGCCGTCGCTACTTGCTTGTAGGTGCGCGTGCTGATCCAGCCGCCCATCTCCTTGTCTTCGGAACCCCACTCATAATAAGATTCAGTTTGAAACCTTTAATTTGATCTTGCCAATTCAGTGCTTGTTTTCTGGTTCTTGCTAGTTCTTCGATTGCTTGCAGGACGGGAGCCCTAGTGGCTGGTTGTCGCGCTCCACAAGATCGTGACGGCCTTTGGAAGTGGTGTATCGGTCACTAAGGCGTAGTCTTGAAGGCTGTAGTCGGGCCGTGAACGTCATCTCCATTCATCAATCAAGTTATCTCACGCCTCTCATCGAAAGATCGTCCCCAAACCCTAGTGGGTTCACATCAGTTGGTAATCAGAGCAAGGTTTACCGGTGAGAGATTTTCAATCGTTGTTTTATTTTTCCTATAGTCCAGAAAAGCCAAAAAAAATAGTAGATTAGTTTTCCATATTCCTACGAAACCTTTGTGCCGTGGCTAGTACTGGTTAGTTAGGGCTTGTTGAGTTTGCGTTTGCTTCGTTTGTGTCCAGTGCTGGTTTTAGTTCTAGTCTTTTAGAGTTTCGAGTTCTTGTCACGTTTTGGTCGCTATCGGTCTTTTACATCTCCGCTGCCATCGCCACTGCAAATATTACTACCATATCCATCCTCGCTATTCTCAATCAAGTTTCGTTCACATATAAAAAAATTTCTGAGTTGCTAGTTGCATTCTTGTCACCCCTGAAAAGAAAGAGAAATACATACTAAGAGTTTTTTTTCTGAAATCTGATTTGCCAAGATTAAGATTTGTTCTAGTTGTGCAAAGTGAAAACAAAGAAGAAAAAAAAACAGCAAAGAAAAAAAAGGAGAAAGAAAAGAAGAGTTGAGGAAAAGAAGGGGAGTGATTCCTTGTTGTTTGAGCAAAATAAGGCGAGTCATTCCTTGCTGTTACGTGTCTTTTTCCTTGTTGTATCATGACTTCGTTTGTGTCCAGGCTCGCGTCTCTAGCACAGTCTAGCCTAGGACCAGCATAGCACCACCGTTGAACGTTTATTCAGCTAGCTTTTATAACTAATGTGGTGCTAGTTCGTTCCTTGTTTCAGCCACCTATAGCTCCACATATTCTACAGCTTGACAGGTCTTGTTGCTGCGGCACCGATATACTTCATTCCATTGCTGCGGACTTGTTGGTAGTCGATTCCTCCTGTTGAGCAAGTTAAGAATTGGTAAGAACTTGTCTAACAGGTTGAGAGGGAGCGCCTTGCTGTAGCCACGTCCTAATAGATATAGGGCTTTTATTTCTTCACCTATTTTCTTGTCTCCACTTTGTTTTGTTGAACCATGACAGGAGGACGGTGATGAGATTCCACGATCTCCTCGTACCAAGGGCATCATTCAACATTTTACAAGGCAAGTGCAGCTGCATACAGACGGACTTGATAACGATTTACAAGTAACCAATGACAAGATTGGGCAATTGGAGACAGCCCAACTTACCACCTCCAATAAGCTTACAGGGTTGGAGGCATCTGTGGCTCATATGGACAAAAGCCTTGCTGCCCTTTTGCACCGTTTTGATGACTTCCACACAAAAGACAAAGAGCGGCATAATGACGACAAGAAGGATGAAGAGCAAGTTGAAGATAATTATGATGAAGATTATATTGGTGATATCGAACATGATGATCGGGATGCTTGTGATCGACGTCGTCTACGCTATAATCGTAGAGGTATGGGTGGACACCGTCGACGCGAGGTACCTAATAATAATGATGCTTTCAGTAAGATTAAATTTAAAATACCTTCTTTTGATGGTAAGTATGATCCTGATGTGTACATTACTTGGGAAATTGCCGTTGACCAAAAGTTTGCATGTCACAATTTTCCTGAGGATACTCGTGTTAGAGCTGCTACTAGTGAGTTTACCGATTTTGCTTCAGTTTGGTAGATAGAACATGGTAACAAAAATCCTAATAACGTACCTTGAACTTGGGAAGCGTTGAAACGAGTCATGAGGGCTAGATTTATTCCTTCTTACTGTGCACGTGATATGTTAAATAAGATGCAGCGATTAAGACAAGGTGCTAAAAGTGTAGAAGAATATTATCAGGAATTACAAATGGGAATGCTGCATTGTAACTTACAGGAGGAAGAGGAATCCGCTATGGCTAGATTTTTGGGCGGGCTAAATCGTGAAATCCAGGACATCCTTGAATATAACGATTATACTAACATAACCCGTTTGTTTCATCTTGCTTGTAAAGCTGAAAGGAAAGTGCAGGGATGACGTGCTAGCGCAAGGAATAATATTTCTGCAGGGAAAACTAACTCATGGCAGCAACACACGTCTACAACTCCGTCTACATGTACTCCTATGCCATCATCCAGTGACAAGAGTCGAGCTGCCCCCACCAATTCGGTTGCGAAGACAATGCAAAAGCCAGCTGCGAGTACTTCATCCGTGGCATCGACAGGTAGAATAAGCAAGATACAATGTCACCGGTGCAAGGGATATGGGCATGTGATGCGTGACTGTCCAAACAAGCGTGTTATGATTGTCAAAGAAGATGATGAGTGTTCGTCTGCTAGTGATTATGATGAAGATACACTTGCGTTTCTTGCGGCTGACCATGCAGGTAGTGAGGAACACATAGAAGAACATATTACTGCAGGTGACATGGATCACTATGAGAGCTTGATTGTACAGTGAGTGCTTAGTGCACAAATGGAGAAGGCGGAGCAAAATCAGCGACACACTTTATTTCAAACCAAATGTGTCATCAAGGAGCATTCGTGTCGCATGATCATTGATGGAGGTAGCTGCAACAACTTGGCAAGCAGCGATATGGTGCAGAAGCTTGCCCTCACCATCAAACCACACCCGCATCCCTACTACATTCAGTGGCTGAACAACAGTGGTAAGGCAAAGGTAACTAGACTTGTGCGACTTAATTTTTCCGTCGGATCATACAAAGATATTGTTGAATGTGATGTTGTGCCTATGCAAGCTTGCAATATTCTGTTAGGTAGACCTTGGCAATTTGATAGAGATTCTATGCATCATGGCAGATCAAATCAATATTCTTTTCTATACCATGATCAGAAAATTGTATTGCATCCTATGTCTCCTAAAACCATTATGCAAAATGATGTTGCAAAGGCTGCAAAAGCGATGAGTGAGAGCAGTAAAAATACCAAATCTGTTGTTTATGACAAAGATGAGGTAAAACTGAAAGGACGTTGTATGCTTGCTACAAAATCTGATATTAATGAGTTCAATGCATCCACCTCTATTGCTTATGCTTTGGTATGCAAGGATGCTTTGATTTCAGTTGAGGATATGCAACGTTCTTTGCCCCCTGCTGTTGCTAACATTTTGCAGGACTATTCTGATGTGTTTCCAAGTGAGATACCAGCGGGGCTGCCACCAATACGCAGGATTGAGCACCAAATTGATCTTATTCCTGGTGTATCTTTGCCAAACCGTGCACCATACAGAACAAATCTGGAAGAAACAAAGGAAATTCAGCGACAAGTGCAAGAACTACTAGATAAAGGTTATGTGCGTGAATCTCTTAGTCCTTGTGCAGTTCCCGTAATTTTAGTGCCCAAGAAAGATGGAACATGGCGTATGTGTGTTGATTGTAGGGCTATTAATAATATCACTATTCGATATCGACACCCTATTCCACGATTAGATGATATGCTTGATGAATTAAGTGGTGATGTTGTGTTTTCAAAAGTTGATTTGCGTAGTGGGTACCATCAGATTCATATGAAATTGGGAGATGAATGGAAAACTGCTTTCAAAACTAAGTTCGGTTTATATGAGTGGTTAGCCATGCCTTTTGGGTTAACTAATGCACCAAGTACTTTTATGAGATTAATGAATGAGGTTTTGCGTGCTTTCATTGGGAAATTTGTTATCGTCTACTTTGATGATATATTGATTTATAGCAAATCCATGGATGAACACCTTGAACACTTACGTGCTGTTTTTAATGCTCTACGTGATGCCCGTTTATTTGGTAACCTTGAGAAGTGCACTTTTTGCACCGATCGAGTATCGTTTCTTGGCTATGTTGTCACTCCACAGGGAATTGAGGTTGATAAATCCAAGGTGGAAGCTATACAAGGATGGCCTGTACCCATGACGGTCACACAAGTGCGGAGTTTCCTAGGTCCTGCTGGTTTCTATCGCCGTTTTATGAAGGACTTCAGCACCATTGCTGCACCGTTGAATGAGCTTACGAAGAAGGGAGTGCCTTTTTCTTGGGGCAAAGCACAAGAGCACTCCTTCCACATGCTTAAAGATAAGTTAACACATGTACCTTTGCTCCAACTCCCTGATTTTAATAAGACTTTTGAGCTAGAATGTGATGCCAGTGGAATTGGATTGGGTGGTGTTTTGTTACAAGAGGGTAAACCTGTTGCCTATTTTAGTGAGAAATTGAGCGGGCCTGTTCTGAACTATTCCACTTATGATAAAGAATTGTATGCTCTTGTTCAAACTTTAGAAACATAGCAACATTATTTGTGGCCCAAAGAGTTTTTTATTCACTCTGATCATGAATCTTTGAAACATATTCGTAGTCAAGGAAAACTGAATCGACGGCATGCTAAGTGGGTAGAATTTATTGAATCCTTTCCTTATGTTATTAAGCACAAGAAAGGGAAGGAGAATATCATTGCTGATGCTTTGTCAAGGAGATATACTTTGCTGAATCAACTTGATTACAAGATATTTGGGTTAGACACAATTAAAGACCAATATGCTCATGATGCTGATTTTAAAGATATCTTGTTGCATTGTAAAGGTGGGAAGTCATGGAATAAATTCATCATCAATGATGGGTTTGTGTTTAGAGCTAACAAGCTATGCATTCCAGCTAGCTCCGTTCGCTTGTTGTTGCTGCAGGAAGCGCATGGAGGTGGCTTGATGGGACATTTTGGAGCAAAGAAGACGGAGGACATTCTTGCTGGTCATTTCTTTTGGCCAAAGATGTGACGAGACATGGAGAGGTTCTGCTCGCTGCACAACATGTCAAAAGGCTAAGTCACGATTAAATCCACATGGTTTGTATATGCCTCTTCCTGTTTCTAGTGCTCCTTGGGAAGATATTTCTATGAATTTTGTGTTGGGATTGCCACAGACTAGGAATGGGCGAGATAGTGTTTTTGTGGTTGTGGATAGATTCTCTAAAATGGCACATTTCATACCATGTCATAAAACTGATGATGCTACACATATTGCTGATTTGTTCTTTCGAGAAGTTGTTCGCTTGCATGGTGTGCCAAATACAATTGTTTATGATCGTGATGCTAAATTTCTTAGCCATTTCTGGAGAACTTTATGGGCTAAATTGGGGACTAAACTTTTATTTTCCACCACTTGTCATCCCCAAACCGATGGTCAAACTGAAGTTGTGAATACAACTTTATATACTATGTTAAGGGTTGTTTTAAAGAAGAATATTAAGATGTGGGAAGATTGTTTGCCTCATATCGAGTTTTCTTATAATTGTTTGTTGCATTCTACGACAAAGATGTCTCCCTTTGAGATTTTTTATGGTTTCTTGCCATGTGCTCCTATTGATTTAATTTCTTTGCCAAGTTCTGAAAAATTGAATTTTGATGCTAAGCAACGTGCTGACTTGATGCTAAAATTGCATGAAACCACTAAAGAAAACATAGAGCACATGAATGCTAAGTACAAATTTGCTAGAGATAAAGGTAGAAGGGAGTTGATTCTTGAACCTGGAGATTTGGTTTGGTTGCATTTGCGAAAGGATAGATTTCCTGAATTGAGAAAATCTAAATTGATGCCTAGAGCTGATGGTCCTTTTAAAGTGCTCCAACGAATTAATGAGAATGCATATAAGCTTGATCTTCCTGCAGAGTTTGGGATTAGTTCCACATTTAACATTGCAGATTTGAAGCCTTATTTGGGTGAGGAAGATGAGGTTGAGTCGAGGACGACTCAAATTCAAGAAAGGGAGGATGATGAGGACATCAACACCAACCATACATCCACGCCGTCCACGCCAACACCAGTACCTATTGCAGGTCCTCTTACTCGTGCTCATGCTCGTCAACTCAACCATCAAGTAAGTTCATTCTTAAACTCTTGTCCATTATATTTAGACAATGGAGACAAGTGCACTTTTGTGTTGCTCAGGAATAATGGAGAGGATCAACAAGGGAAGGTGCGACTGCATTTAGAATGCGAGGCAACACCAGCTCAAGGGTTGATTGCATATGGGAAGCGTGGTACCTTAACAAAGGTGATTGGGGATCAAGTCCATGTGTCCACAACGTCTTCCATCAGGCTACCACGTCGCTTCTAGAGCAAGGAAAGCAAGAGTCCAAACCCAACACGATTTGGGAGTTGGATTCGGACTGCAGAACAACCCCGACTTGTGTGGGTCACCACGGCTTCATACGGACTCCAATTGGGACG
The DNA here is from genome assembly GCA_023333625.1 of Bothriochloa decipiens. Taxonomy (NCBI): domain Eukaryota; kingdom Viridiplantae; phylum Streptophyta; class Magnoliopsida; order Poales; family Poaceae; genus Bothriochloa; species Bothriochloa decipiens. The sequence goes on from CM041629.1 coordinate 40,513,535, forward strand.
TTTTGATACTTGATGGAAAGCTTATCGAGTCTACTTTCATATGGATCCAGTCTCATGTTGATATCTTCTCAGAGTCAGAGGCACTGATGCGAATAACGCCGAGAGGTTTTTCTGTCCTCGTGTCACCTGATTGTTGCCCGATGGGCCATGTATCAAGTGAGGCCCAATAGGGGCATGTCCTAGGGTTGTGGGACGACTCCTGCCAGGACAAGGTCGCCCTCTACCCTCTCTTATACCTCCATAGCCGCTACAAACAGATTGAGTTTTGTTTACATCAAGTTTAGCCGTCGCTACTTGCTTGTAGGTGCGCGTGCTGATCCAGCCGCCCATCTCCTTGTCTTCAGAACCCCACTCATAATAAGATTCAGTTTGAAACCTTCAATTTGATCTTGCCAATTCAGTGCTTGTTTTCTCGTTCTTGCTAGTTCTTCGATTGCTTGCAGGACGGGAGCCCTAGTGGCTGGTTGTCGCGCTCCACAAGATCGTGACGGCCTTTGGAAGTGGTGTATCGGTCGCTAAGACGCAGTCTTGAAGGCTATAGTCGGGCCGTGAACGTCATCTCCATCCATCAATCAAGTTATCTCACGCCTCTCATCGAAAGATCGTCCCCAAACCTTAGCGGGTTCACATCATAAAGAAAAGGAAAAAACACATGAATAGGCTATGGGTATTGTGCGAAAACAGAGGAATGGAAAAACGTAGGAAAACAGAGAAAGGCGTTTGGAACGCAAGAATTATAACGTAGGATTCCCAAAATGCAAGGTGTGATCAAATGAGATGAATACATATTTTATTGTTATATTTTTCATTGCAACTTTAAATTTTAATTAGCAGACAAACATAAGAAAGATGAATACTTATTTTATTATTATATTTGCCATTACGTCGTCAAATTTTTAATTAGCAAATAAACATATGTGATTATTAACTTCGAGTAACCACGTACGTGATGTTAATTACCAAATAAACAAATGTGTTGTCCAACGAGTTACCACGTCCGTGATTACTACTTGCGTTCTGCACGTGGTGGCTCTTGCGTCTTGCCTAATCCTGTCTTGTCCAACGAGTAACCACGGAAGCTGCCTCGGACTTCGGCGCAGGAAGAGAAAACAAGGGTTGGCAGGGGATTTTTCATTCCTGTGAAATCAACATCTTCCTGTAACGTTCCAGAGGAAAGGATTTATTACTTCCTGCGTTCCAAACGCGACGCACAGGCTTCTTTTCTACGTTTTGCGTTTTCTATGAAATTCCTTTCAAAAACCTCCGTTCCAAAGGGGGCCTAAGTGTGGGGATGTGTTTCCGTTTGGAATCAAGACGTCCCTTAGATCTTGAACGGACGCATGAGATGAAGCAAAAGTTACATTGTAACTTTACCGAGCAACATTACTGAATCTTGCTCCGTAGCTGGCGGGCGAGACGGCTTGCGCCCGGCTGGGTTTTTGTTGTGACGGCTTGCGCCCTCCAGCTGGGTTTTGTTGTTTGGTGGGCATGTGTCGTGGTGGCGGTGGTGGCGTGCGGGTGCGATGTTGGTGGGCCCTCCTTGAGTATATTTATCTACTCTCTTCGTCCTCCTGAAATTAAGATATCTAAATACTCTCTTCGTCTCACGAATAATCGTACATTTTAACTTCTATACTTCATGTTTAACCGTTCATTTTATTTAAAATTATATAAAAAAGGTGTACCCAGTGTCATAAATAATAAATAAATAAATTATTATGAAAGTATCTATAACGATAAAATAAGTCATAATGAAATAAATAATATTTATTAAAACTTTTTAAATGAAATGAACGGTCAAACAGGAAATGTAAAACTCAAAATATGCGATTATTTATGAGACGGAGGGAATAAGTTTTAAATAAGATAAATAGAAAGTCTAATAAAAATTACTTTTATCTCTTACAAAAAGTCTAATAAAAATTACTTTTATCTCTTACGAAACTGAATGAAAAATTAGTTTAGCTGTTACCAACGATAATTATCGATTGGCTTCCTTAGAGGGCGCTTGTTGCTTTCAACTTATTTTTAGCCACTTGAAAATTTATTGGTTTAATAATTTTCTTATTTTAACTCTTAGAGACTCTCTGAGTTCTGTAGTAAGACAGGCTGGTATTTGTAGAGAGAATGCTAATACATACAAACTTCCTCTGTCCTAAAATAATTATCGTTTTCATTTTTAAGAAATAACTTTGACTAATAATATTTATGTACATAATATATACCATCATAGATCTTTGAGTCTATTTTTTAAACAAATTTATTTGGAGATACAAATTGTCACAAGCCTAATGCATGCTGCCAACATGGCAGAATAAACAGGCCAACTAGGGCCCAAGGAGCTGCCGCCACTGCCGCTGGGCCAGGTGACCCTCGCGCCATGCCCTAGGGCACGGCGCACCTACAAGGCATCGTGGCTGCTACCGCCAGTCCCACCGTCACCATCATCTACTACTATATCGAGTCCTAGTTGAATTTGGAAAAGTTAGTTAAGTTCAGAAGAGTTAAAAATATTAGATGAAAAGGAGAATCGAAATCCTACAAAGATCTCCTGGAGTTTGCTTAGGAATCAGTCTTGCTGGGACTGTAAATACTACTAGCATGTAATTGTTATAATTAAAAATGGAACAATCGAAAAGTTTTTATCTCCTCACCGTCTCCTCTTCCACGTACCGCTTCCTGTCTTCTCTCTCCCCTAGTGTCACCACCTCCTGCCCTATCCCTAGCCGCACGCCGCCACTGCCACCTCCTACCTTAGCTGCTGTCCCTGCCACTGCTGCCATGTAGCCCCCGGTCACGCCTTGACAGAAATATTACATGATTTTTATATAGAATTGAGTCAAATTTATAGCATGAAAACAAAAAATGATAATTATTTTGAGACGAAGGAAGTATATTCATCAACTAGAAAAAAAAAGAAGGTATGTAAGCATTGTTCTCTATTAATAATAGTTTCTCCACTCTTGTTCACGTCAGCGCCATTGTCAGTTCTTGGTGTGCAACATTATTCATACTCATGTGTTTGTTGTTGAACGTTCGTTACTGCGGATCGCTAGACAACTCTTCACCCTTGAAGAAAAATAAAAAAACAAAATCTCTTCACCCCTTTTCCAGTGCATCACCGTGGATTATTACTGTCTCAGCCTTCACATGTGCATTGAGTGTCCAAATCATTAGCAGTAATAGCCTTGCAAAGCCCTAGAGTGGCCTGCAGAGGAGTCAGCGGCCTCGTCTGATACATACATATGTGATGAGGTAGTTGTAAAAATTGCATTGTGGACTGGGGGGCAATTTGCTTGCGAGTAGATAGATGGGAAAAGGCTATAGTTAGCTCTGAGAAAAGCAACGAGAGAGCACATGAGGATTCCATTAAGACTTTTCCAACGCGTCGCACTGGCGTGCTGCTTCAGTTCCATATCAGCATCAGATGGTCCATGTCATAGTTTATGGTAGTTCCGCGGAGAGAGCTAGAACAGCCTGTAGAAGTGGCACATTCTTCATCTATTGTGAGAAGCGAGGATGGGTAGAAGTAGCACATGCACATTCTTCATCTGTTGTGAGAAGCGAGGATGGGTACAGCCTCTGGATGGTGGGACCAGAAATAAAGTTTTTGTTGTATGAGTTATGCTTTCCTTGGTACGGAATGGAGAGTTTGCCTATCTGGCAAGACCAGCAACCTCAAGTGCGTCCTCATCTGTCATCTGCATGGAATATGAACTTTGGTTGAGGCTAACAATCCTGTTAGCCTGCGTTGGTCGTGCCCATATATATTCACTTTTCTTGGTAGTTTCAATTCATAGATGTACAAGTGGAATGTAACTTCTTTATGATCGCATTCTCGTTGGTTGATGCCTTCGTGAGATCTACCGTATAGTGAAAATTTCATTAGAGTTTCATTTCCATTTAATATGGTGCCACATAGACATTTTGGATGATGATGTGATACTGTATTTAAGAAGAGAGAGAAAAATAAGTATCATGAAGATAAAATTCTCCTGGCACGAATATCAACTCTCTATGAGTCATAAAATTTAATGTCTATGAAACTATTGAAAGAAACTCTCCATTAAAAGTGAGGGTTTCATCTATGTTTCATTTCATTCTACGTGATATGGTAGTTTTGAAAATAACGCTATGATACTCTTCACTGAGACTGGTATAACCAGCGCGGTGGCAGCGCACCTGCCTAGCTAGTTGGTCATAAAATCGCCTTGAAGTGGTGGCTTGAAGCCGGTCCTGTGCCCATGTTCCCATCCCATCGCGGAACAACATTTCTCTCCTATGTGAGAATCTCTGATCTCGAGATATTCTCGGGACTCATATTTTTTTCTACTTGACCGGCTGATTAGGTGGAACAACATTTCTCTCCTACCACTACACGACAACCCTTAATCAACATTGATTTGAAGTTGTTGTAAGGGGTGTATAGCAATTTGAAGTTGTTGTAAGGGCTTTCGTTTAGGGCCTACTGCTGGAGTGAAAACAAAATTTTAGGCCAATAAAAATAGGGACGGGCACCCAAATAGAACATAGGGGCCTTGATTTGGGGGGTTAGTGCCGGAGTTACTCTAGCATTTGTGGTCATGAAAACGCAACATCATTTAATTATCGCTTGCGCTTCCCAAGAAAATACTGTCAAAAATTATTTATTAAAAATATTAATATTTATAATATATAATTAATATCATTAGAAAGATTTTTAAATCTAGTTTTTTAATAAATTTATTTAAAAATATAAATATTACATATATTTTTTATAAATCAAATCGACACGTATATCGTATACGTCTATTAAAAAGGACGGAAGGAAGCGAGAATCTCTGGTCTCGAGATATTCAGCCCCTCGGGACTCAGATTCTCCTGTGCTCGACTCAGATTGGGTGTCTGTTCCTTCGGCAAGGCACGCGTACCTTGCGGTCATCTCTCCGCCGTCCAAATCGCATTTGATGGCTGTCGCGATTTTGCAGTATACATTTCAGCTTTTCCCTTAGAAATAGGCGGGACTCATTTGCGCGCACGTCGCTCTGGGTCCTGCCGGCCGCCGCAGCAGACTCGTACGCGCTGCGCCGCCCGTTGGCCGCCACGGCAAACTCGCACGCGTTGCGCCGCTCACCGCCCGGAGAAGTCGAGCTTCCCTGCAACTGCCGACTAGAGGCAAGCCGTGCTGCGCCTGTAACCCAGCAGCGCCACATCGATGGTCCGACGGCCGGACACCGTCCAACAGTGCTTCCCCGCCGGCCGCCGACGCCGGTGAGGAGCACCGAGCAGACCAGCGTCCTTTTGTAGGGACGGCTTCAGTGCTGCAGCTGCAGGAACACCACCATCGAGAGTTGCTTCACTGCCCTGCATCATGTTCAGAACAGATCCTCTTCTTAGCTTCCTATCAGATTCTGATGGACCTAATGTTGCTATGATGTCGTGATGCTACTGACAAATTACGCTGCATCTATTTTCTATTTATTGTTTACCAAAATTTGTAGTAGTCCAGCTAGTATCTGTGTCTTGCTTTGATAAAAATTAGAAATCTGCAATCATGTACTAGTAATTGTATGCTGTCACTTTTGTTCTTGGTGATATAATTTGACGAGGAAAATTTGGTTGATATTGCAAGATAATGGCAGAACTTGAGAAGGGAACACCTCAAGTTGGTTTGAGTTTTCCAAATCCAAGCTGAATTGGAAAATAATGGTAGAAACAAGCCACTAAATTTCATGAACCAAGAACAGAGCAATAGAGCTTTGAACTAGTCCTTTCACGAGAGCTCCTCCACGGCAGCAGCATGTCTGCTGGACGTCCATCCATCCCTACCCCCCATCTCCACCACAGCCGCGAGGACCTCGACTTTCCTCAGGGGTAGCGCGGTGCCAGGGAGCTCCTCCGCTGTGACTCGGCGTGGGACAGGCTCCGCCCCCTCGCGGGGGAGGTGCTTATGGCAGCGACACAGGAGGGATGCGGTGCCGCGGCGCGACATCGGGCGCAGTACGGATGCGGCGGCGTGTCGTGGGCTTCTACGACGGCACAGGAGGGCCGCAGTGAGACGGCGCAGGAAGGCCCCGCCGGCAGCGGCGGCACGGCGTACGGGAAGCGGTGTCTTGTGGCCCAGCCCGTGAGGAAAGAGAGAACTTTTATCTAAGCCAATGGATGCTCTTTCAACGGTGGACAGGGGTCGAAAGGTACGCGGTGCCTTGGCGAAGGAACGGCACCCACTCTGAGTCCGTCATCCTCATACTGCTGCAATTGATCATTTTAAATTTTTCATACTCAGTACTTTATTTGACTGAACACAACTGATAATAAAGTACTAACTGGCAAGAGTAGTAGCACTTTAGCCCTAAATCATATGTTTTTTCCGTGAAAATAAAGTAGTTTCTATAAGACTTCCGCATTTCAGAGGGTCCAAAAAAAAATTATGTAGAAATGACACAACAGACAATATGGCAGAAATGCTACTATGTTGAAAATTACTAGCCACTTTAGCCCCTTCGCGGTGTGCTCTTAGAGTACCCGTACTCATAGAACTCAATATTCACATTCTATTCATTCTAGTCATTAAGATTCTCCTCTCTGTATCTAATTTTTTCGTATTCATCCATTCTTTACAGCGTACTCTATTCAATATGGGGTCCACTTATTATTTTATATAAGTATACCCATATGAGATCTAGTTTTGAAGAATTTATTAAAACAAATTTAATGGTGTAATCAAAATTTAATTTATTTTTTTAGAGTTATAATATTTTTTAGCTAGTTGAACAAATGGGGCCACGTTGGATGCTCTCACCTCTCTTCTCCCTCTCTCTCACGTAGACACGTTGTGGGGCCACTGCATGCGGTACAGCAACGCGCTATCGCGCTGAATATAGCGCTCGCTCGCGCATAGCATCTGCGGTACAGCAACCCGCTGCAGACATATTTGCTGCTGTATCCGGTTTAGCGCATCACATGCAGTTGCCGGTGTGGGTGGTCTTAAAGTGGTGCCCAAACCTTCTCTCTCCCTTGCAAATATCACTCTATACATTGCAGCTACCAGTGCCAGCAGCCTGTTCATTTGAACTTATCAGCCAAACCAGCGAGCCATTCAACAGTATTTTTCTCTCACAAAAAATCAGCAGCAGCAAGAACCAGCCAGCCAGAAACGACCAAGCGAACATGACGAGAGTTATCGCTGCCTTCTCGTGTTCTGTGAGAAGAGAGTATATGTTGATATCAGATGGAAGCCAATGAGCAGCACCCGTACCATCACATGACACGAGATAGCATCGATGCTAACTTTTTTACACACTGCAGCTCTGAAAAGCGATGCTTATTTCCTGCGGTCAGACCCACTTACCTTTTCTGGCTCTACTTCACACTACAGAAGGCCTTAGTTTTATTTGAAGTTAAATTTCTCTAAATTTGACCCCAGTTTAGAGATAAATGAACCAACATCTACAGCATCAAGTTAGTTTCACTAAAATCTCCATGAAATATATCTTATACAGTATATTTATCTATACCTATCTATAAAGAGGCAAAATTTCTCTATTTTTTTTTCTTTCACATCTCCGTGTCCTATATATTTACGGTTAGAAAACCATAATTGAAACCATAATACCTATTAATAAATCTCTAAAGTTTCTAACACCTTTTTTGTCCGCTCTTTCAATTTATGTCTGCCACCAGGTTATGTCCGGATCTTTTTTATTCCGTTTTGTGTCTGCTGATCAAAAAGAACAAAAATACCATTGTCATTAGGATTTGAACCTTGGTCTCCACTGTTCAATTACAGGACGCTACCACCACAACACAAGGGGTCACATGATGCGTAAGTAAAAAAAAGACTTACATGATGCTAAATGAAGCTTTTTTATTTAACTTCGTAACAATTTCAAATACTCATATCCACTAGCCAAACAAAAATACTATAAAAATATAGTATTGATAAGTATATGTATATGTATATATAAGAATAATCTAGCAAGACAACAAAATATAAATAATAAATCAAACTATAAAAATATAGTATTACGTGTATTAAAATAATCTAGCAAGAAAAAAATATAACTATAAAAATATGATATTGCATATATTAAAATAATCTTGCATATATTATATATAATAGTATTAAGATATATCTACGGCTAGACTTAGAACTACTCTTGTACAGCTGGCTATAGAATAATTTCATTTGTAGACATGATAATTATAATACTAATTTATGAGATTACGGTAAATACTTACTATATGATTTACTATAACATCATGATAAATATCCTATTCTTATAGTAACACAATTATCGTAAATATTTATTCGTAGTTATTATATTATATTATTATAAATAGAGGTCAATAAGTACTAATTAGTTTCAATAGCCATCTATTGATATGTCTATTAAGCTACTAATTAGTTTCCATCGATACTGATAGTCCATATTTATTTTTGTTTAATTAGGTTACATAATCACCAAAAGACATACTCCCGCTTTATTCATTTGTTGGGGTCGTTTTAGGGTCTGGCTAAATGACCAAGGAGGAGCGGCGCATGTAGTGTTGCCTATTAATAGCTGCTTTCTTTTAACTCCGTCGGTGACTGTTAAATTAATTCGGCCAATAAGAAGGAGCCGCATGAGCCTAGGATGAGGTGAAAACCGCGGTCCTAGCTTAAACGACTCTGATTCTTAGAAATTTCTTAGAAATGGATGGAGAAAGTGATATAAAATATAAATTTTAGTTGGTATTAACTGTGGCTGCTATGTCACCCACTTGCACCTCTTCTTAATACGTCTCCACGGACCAACTAGCAATCCAATGACGACCGACCTTATAATTATTTCATTTATTTAACATTGGCTTAAATATAATTAATAAATTTAATAAAAAATATTTTATTACTATCGGTATAGGAATTATGCAATAGACATGCGTCCCATTACAACATACGGGCATTTTTGCTAGTTAAAGATTATAGATGTTAATAATGTTGGTCAAAATTTCAGGAATAATTTGGAACACAGCGAGTATGTTAATAGGAGCCTAGTAAAAACACGATCACATCTTACAAAATCTTACAGGGAAACAAATGGAATTTCGTAGTAGCTCCAGTAGTTTTCCTCTTTACTGCTCCAAAAAAGCTTCAATGGTACTTTCCCCATACACTGTAATCATTTACTGTTGCAAGAGAACCTAATGGTGAATTTTCTACCATTCAATTCGGGGTTGTCGTAATGTTACATTGGGAACAGGATTTTCTATAGGAACCTAACCATTAGAAATTTCTCCATTGCGAAGGTAGTGACCGGTGCTAACCTGCATGCTTGGAACAAAAATGTAATGCACCTCCAAATCTACGATGCACAGCCATGGCCCATTGTCTGCTGTCTACTTATTCCTCGCACACACCACACAGGCTGGTGCAACACAAACACAATTTAAACCCATAGTGCGCAGCCGTTAAATAAAAATGCAAGACGCCAACGTAAAGGCATAAATCAAATTGCATCTTTATTTACTAGTTCGGTGCTGACAAAGCCATTCTCAAGAGCATTATTGCCACAGTATTAATATATCACGGAAAGTCACAATCGGCAAGATTTTGAATACCTGGATATATGGATGTCATTTACAGAAGAGAAACGAAAAGGGCTAAAAGAAACACGGTGAGTGATGGCTTGTTACCCATCGCTGTGATGGGTTGGAAGGCCCATGTGAAAAGAGTATCCGCATACTGATCTCCTGGTTCTGGCACTCAAACACGGGATCTAATCACCACGCTAACATCTTGGGCCAGCTCCTCCGACGTCTTGCAGCTGGAGAAGATTTGACTGCTGGTGATAAGTTCAACCCTATTACCAAAGTGTTCAGGTTAATAGTCAAGGGGACAACCTCTCGATGTGCCACACTGTACTCCCATCTACTTCTCTCCGCGAGTATTGTAGCCTGTTTATATCAAGGTATCACACCGTATCAACATACATGCTGTCCCGTCCTGGAGCATACAGGGTTTTCAGGAAAATGGATAACAGAATAAAGATGATTAGAGCATACCGGTCATGCAGTCGAGACTGTTGTCCTTGCCAGAACTCAAAAAGTGTTGGTGTCAATCTGTAGCCACCCCAGTATTCAGGCTTCGGAATCAAGCTACTGCAACACAGCAGGGGATTAAGATTTAAGACTTCGGATAAGACAGCTGATTCCAGAATTCAGTAGCTACAATTTTCTTCAAATCATAAAAAATATCAAAGTTTAGCAGCTTTGACCAAGGTGCTGTTGATAGCATCTAACTGAAGATTTGTATTTCACAGGAAGCACGCCACTAATGCCAACACTGTGGTTCTTAGACTCTGCGATATACTGTACTCAAGGAACCCATATGGCACAATTCAAGGAAAATTCCAACAAAATCCCTCTCATGTCCTCAAGAGAGTAAACAATAATGTTCGACAGCTACAATGCAAGAGAATTATGGGGCTGGTGCATACAATGTGTTAGATATAGAGTGTACATTGCTTTCCTCTTTGTATTTTCCTCTTTGTATAAGGGCCTTGATGCCTATATGCCCAACCCATTTACATGTTTGGGCTGTTGCCCCTAGGAATAGAGTGAGCTTCATTTCTCTAACATGGTACCAGCTCCCTGGTCTGGGATAGGGTTAGGATTTACCTCGCCGCCGCTGTCGTGCTTGTCCTGCACAGCTGCTGCTGCTGAACTCCGTGCGTAATCGCCGCCGTGCTTCTCCTGCACGGCCGCCGTTGCGCTTCTACCCGTCGCGCTCGTCCTGTGCAACTGCTCGTGGCCGCCGTTTCTTCTCTGCCGCGTCGCCGGTCGTCCGTGGCATTTGTTCGCCCGCTCGCGGACCCGCGTCGCGGTATCCGCCTGCTCGTGGCGCCCGCCCGTTCGTGGCCCCGCATCGTGGCTTCGGGTCGCGGCGCCCGCACACTCGCGGCTCCGTCGGCGTCCGCCCGATGCCTCCCTACGGCGTGTGTCTGCCTGCGGGCCTGTGGGCACGGGCATCCGCCCGTGGCCGTCGCCCCGCTCGTGCGTGAGCCCTGCGGCTCCCTCTGCTCTGTTTCCGTGAAACAGAGTACTCTGTTCTGTTCGATTCAGTAAAAAAAAAGAGAAAGGGAAGATGGCATCTCCTACTGCTCCGTCTACCGGTGGTGCTCAGATTCAGCGCTGTCCAGTAACATTCGATGGCACCAATTATTATGATTGGGTTCCACATATGAAGTGGCATTTGCGCGGTCTTCGGCTTTGGGAGTTCGTCACTGGTGAGCTACCCTGTCCAGTCTTACGTGATCCTCCAGTGCAGCTTGTGATTCCTCCACGAGCATCTGAAGATGAACAAAAGAAACTGTGTGAAGCTTATGATGATGATACGACCTCTTATATGTCTCACTTTCGGGCTTATCGCACTTGGTTGGATGAAGATGCTCATGCTGGGGCGTGATCGTTGCTAGTATGGAAAAGCATTTGGCTGGAGAGATTATTCCGGCTTGAGCGTGCTTCTCAGATGTGGGTTTTCCTTCGCCAGCGCTATGAGCCTTCTGGTCAGTTCACTTATATTGCTGCCTTGCGCCAAGAGCAGTTGTTACAGCAGGGTGACAGTTCAGTCGAGGAGTTCTTTCGACAGCTATATGCAATTTGGCGTAAGCTTGACACTCTTAGCCCTCAGCTGTCTCTAGATACTTGTGACTCATGCAAGAAGCAACAGAGCCACCTCGAGCTTCGTCGCACCTATGACTTTCAGACTCGTCTACGTGCTGAGTTTGAGCCTCTCCGTGCCCAGTTACTTGCTCGTGAGCCATGTGTGTCCTTGATAGAGGCTCTTGCTGCTGTTTGTAATGTAATGAAGAGACTCGTCTTCGTTCAGTTGGTCTACTTCAGTCGACACCCTCCTCAGTTTTAGCTGCTCGGTCTGGAGTTCTCGGTACTCTCCCCAAAGTACCTACTTCAGCAGCCTCCAGCAGCTCGGGAACTCGCAACTCAGGTGGCCTTCATTGTAATTACTGTGGCAAAAATACACATGATGAAAATCATTGTTTCAAGAAGAAGCGACAGACTCAGTCTCGCCGAGGTGGGCGTCCCCCACAGGCTCAGTCCCAGCAGCCTGATGCATAGCAGGAGATGCTCACGTTCCTACGTCGTCTTGTTGTCACTCCTGGAGCAGCTACTGGCGCTACTGGTTTGGCTACTACTGGAGGTTTGGCCACTACTGGAGCAGCCGGTTCTGTCACTTCTGCTCCAGTACTCTCTGCTTCTACTTCTCAGTCTGCCATTGAGAGACCACCATCCATTTCAGGTATCTTGCCATGGATTCTTGACTCTGGTGCTTCTTTTCATATGAACCTGATAGCACCCGTCTTTCTTCTATTCATTCTCCTTCCATCCCTCTCACTGTCCAAACTGAACTGCTGATGGCTCGTCTCTTTCTGTTGTTGGTCGTGGCACTCTTTGATCCTCCTCTTTTAATGTTCCTGATGTTTCTTATGTTCCTGATTTGACCATGCAACTTATTTCTGATCGCCAGCTTACTGATCATGGTTGTCGTGTTATTCTTGATTTTGACTCTTGTCGTGTTCAGGATCTCAGCACGGGTCTCCTAGTTGGTACTAGCCCTCATCGTCGTGATTCTCAGTGTCTTTGGGAGCTTGACTGGCTTCGTCTTCCTTCCGCTGCCTCTGCCGGTCTTGTGGCCTCTGCTTTTTCTGCATCGGCTTCTTCCTCTTTTGCTCAGTGGCATCATCGCTTGGGACATCTGTGTGGCTCCCGATTATCTGCCCTTGTTCGTCGTGGTGTTCTAGGAAATGTCTCTGGTGATGTCTCTTTAGATCAGTGTCAGGGTTGTAAACTTGGCAAACAAATTCAGCTTCCATATTCCTTGAGTCTGTGTCACAGCGTCCTTTTGACCTTGTTCATTCTGATGTATGGGGTCCTGCACCTTTTGTTTCAAAAGGGGGCCATCAATATTATGTCATATTTATCGATGATTTCTCTCGTTTCACATGGGTGTACTTCATGAAACATCGTAATGAGATTCTATCGATATATAAGGTTTTTGCTCGAATGATTCGTACTCATTTTGATGCTCCTATTCATGTTCTTCGTGCTGATTCTGCCGGGGAGTATCTTTCAGGTGCCCTTCGTCAATTTCTTTCTAAGGAAGGAATGCTTTCATAATTTTCTTGTCCAGGCGCGCACGCTCAGAATGGTGTTGCTGAACGCAAACATCATCACCTCCTTGAAACTGCTCGTGCTCTTATGATTGCCTCCTCTGTCCCACCTCATTTCTGGGTCGAAGCAATCTCCACAACCACTTACTTAACCAACATTCAACCCTCATCTGCTCTTAAAGGTGGCATCCCGTATGAACACCTTCTTGGACATCCACCTGATTACTCCAGTCTTCGTCTTTTTGGATGTCTGTGCTATGTTCTTCTTGCTCCTCAGGAACGCACTAAACTAACTCCTCAATCTGTTGAGTGCGTTTTCTTAGGCTACAGTTGAGCACAAGGGCTATCGTTGTTGGGATCCAGTCGCTCGTCGCATGCGGATTTCTCGGGATGTTATTTTTGATGAGTCTCGTCCCTTCTATCCTCGGCCCTCCGCTGATGTTTCTCCTCATGGTGTTGTTGAGACTTTGCCCTCATGACTTTTCCAGATCCACCCATTTCCACTGAGATTTTTCCTCCACCACCACCGCCCTCCTCTCCACCATCTCCACCTCCTCCTCCATCTTCAACTCCTCCACCCTCTTCTCCGCTGCCCTTTGAGTCTTCTGAACCGACTCGGTCCATCTATGACTCTAAATCTACTGTGATCTACACCTACAATTGTCGACTCCAGGATCCTTCACCTCTTGTTGAGTCGCCCACTGATGTCTCATCTCCCGTTGAGACATCTCCAGCTGAGGACGCTTCCACTCAGCCCTCCTCGCACTATAATCTTCGTGATCGTGCCTCGCTGAAGCCTGTTGACCGCTATGGCTTTGTTGGCACTGTTATTTCTGAGCCAGACACATACTATGATGCTCTCCGTCATCCTGAATGGCAACTTGCCATGGCTGAGGAACTTGCTGCACTTGAACGCACTGGCACTTGGGACTTTGTCCCTTTTCCTTCTCATGCTAGGCCCATCACTTGCAAGTGGGTTTATAAGATCAAGACTCGCTCTGATGGCTCTCTCGAGCGTTATAAGGCCCGTCTTGTTGCTCGTGGTTTTCAGCAAGAGTATGGTCGTGATTATGATGAGACATTTGCTCCTGTGGCTCACATGACTACCATTTGCACTCTCCTTGCTGTGGCCTCTGTGCATGCTTGGTACATCTCTCAACTTGATGTCAAAAATGCCTTTCTTAATGGTGAACTCCGTGAGGAGGTCTACATGCGACCACCTCCTGGGTACTTCGTTCCTGATGGCATGGTTTGTCGCCTTCGTCGCTCTCTTTACGGTCTTAAACAGGCTCCTCGTGCTTGGTTTCAGCGCTTTGTGTCTGTGATCACTGCTGCTGGTTTTTCCCCGAGCAATCATGATCCTGCCTTGTTTATTCACAAATCACCTCGTGGTCGCACTCTTCTCCTCCTTTATGTTGATGATATGATTATCACTGGTGATGACTCTGAGTATATTGCCTTTGTCAAGGCACGTCTCAGTGAGCAGTTTCTTATGTCTGATCTTGGTCCTCTTCGTTATTTTCTTGGAATTGAGGTCTCTTCCACCTCTGATGGTATTTATTTATCCCAAGAAAAATACATCCAAGATCTTCTTGCTCGCTCTTCTCTCACTGACCATCGCACTGTTGAGACTCCTATGGAGCTTAATCTTCAGCTTCGTGCCACTGACGGTACACCTCTCACTGATCCCACTCGATATCATCATCTTGTTGGGAGTCTTGTTTATTTGGCTATGACCCGTCCTGACATCTCCCATGCTGTGCACATTCCTAAGTTTGTTTCTGCTCCCACCAATATCCATTATAGCCATCTTCTTCGCGTCTTGCGCTATCTTCGTGGGACCATCACTCGTCGTCTTTTCTTTCCGCGTTCTAGCTCTTTTCACCTTCAAGCTTACTCTGATGCTACCTGGGCTAGCGAGTCTGAACGTCGCTCCCTCTCTGCCTCTTGTATATTTCTTGGTGGCTCTCTCATTGCTTGGAAGACAAAGAAGCAGACTGCAATATCTCGTTCTAGTGCCGAGGCTGAGTTGCGAGCTATGGCCATTGCAACGACAGAAGTTACTTGGCTCCGATGGTTACTTGAGGATTTCGGTGTCTCAATTTCTGCACCAACTCCTCTTTTGTCAGAGAGTATCAGTGCTATCAACATTGCCTGTGAAGCATGAGCTCACAAAGCATATTGGAGTTGATACATATTACACTCGAGCTCAGGTGAAGGATGATGTCATTGCTCTTCAGTATGTTCCCTCTGAGCTCTAGGTGGCTGACTTCCTCACCAAAGCACAGACGCGAGCACAACATCGGTTCTTTCTTTCCAAACTCAGTGTTTGTGATCCACCCTGAGTTTGAAGGGGGGGGGGGGGGGGGTTAGATATAGAGTGTACATTGCTTTCCTCTTTGTATTTTCCTCTTTGTATAAGGCCTTGATGCATATATGCCCAACCCATTTACATGTTTGGGCTGTTGCCCCCAGGGATAGATTGAGCTTCATTTCTCTAACACTATATACTATTGATTGACACAGGGTATGGCTACAAAGGTGCAGATTGAAGTGATTATGCATTTATCCAGTATCAAACCTAGGCTTCACACAAGGATTATGGACTGGTTGAATACTTTGTAATCTCCTGTGGCCTCTCTTGAGCTTTTGTTAAGCTCCTTGCTTAGTTTAGTTTCCGTGGTACGTGCTAGGGTGTGGCTTTCTTTTTGGCGTTAAATAAAATGCTGGGGTCTTTTTGCCCCACAGTTTCCTTTCAAGAGGAAAAAGGTGCAGATTTCCTTTCAAGGGAAAAAAGGTGCAGATGTGTCACGTTTATGTATTTATAGTTATATAGGGCTGTTATAGACTCCTTCATAGGCGTAAGCGCAGGCGTGCCACAGCCAGTAGTGGCTAAGGCATTCTTCAACATCGTCCGGCTTCATGATCGTGACACGGTCTTCACCAGCCACTTCTGGGAGGAATTGTTCAAGCTGGCAGGTGTTAAGCTGCTGCGAAGCTCAGCCTTCCATCCCCAGACGGACGGCCATTCGAAGGTCACCAACCGCATCATTGTCATGTACCTGCGGTGCCTAGCCGGCGATTGTCCCCGTTCGTGGCTGCAGTGGCTGCCTTGGGTGGAATTCTGCTTCAACACTTCATATCAGGCGCTTCGAGCCAAGCCGTTTGAGGTGGTCTATGGCAGGGCACCACAGCTCTGGTGACATACACTCCCGGCTGCTCGTGTGGCTGCTGTTGATCGACAGCTCCGGGATCACAACACCTTTCTGGCAGAGATTCGTGACCGTCTCATCTTTGCTCAGGACACCATACGGGAGCAGCAGAACAAGAAGCGGCGCCTTGTGGAGTTTTCTGTTGGTGATTGGGTACTGCTTCGTCTCCATCAGCGGATGGCTGTGGGCATCACTGCAGCCTCCCCTTCCAAGCTTGCTCCACGTTTCTTTGGGCCTTATCAGGTGGTTGAACGGATTGGTACAGTCGCTTACCGCCTGCAGCTGCCCCTGAAGGCACGCATCCATGATGTCTTCCATGTTGCTCTGCTGAAGAGATATGAAGGCGATCCACCTGCTGCACTCATGCTGCTGCCACCCATTCTTAGGAGACGGGTGGTTCCTACTCCTTCTCAACTGGCCCAAGCTCGTCTCAACAGAGGTCGCTGGGAGCTCGTGGGAGGGCCGCTCCGCTGCTGATGCTACATGGGAGCCTGTTGCTGACTTCAAGGAGCGTTATCCGGCGTTTCAGCTCGCGGACGAGCTGTTTGTGGGGAAGGAGGGAAATGTTATAGACTCCTTCATAGGCCGACAGTACCGGTGCTAGGGCAGGCGTGCCACAGCCAGTAGTGGCTAAGGCGCCTTTGTTTAGAAAGTCAAATCTGAGAGGGTTTTAAGGATCAGCTTTATTTAGTTGTGCGTGCTAATTTAGGCAGCATGCAGAATGTACCGTGCTCATGTTCTATAAGAGCACTAGTGAATGTAAGAAGAGGCATCGAAGGAAACAGAACCTCCCGCAGCGGGTGGGTTTTAGCTTTGACGGTGTCCACAGGCGCTTCAGCCGTGGCCACCGGCAACGAAACCCACCGCTCTGTTTCCCCGATATCCCTTGCATTCCAATTCTTAATCCCACAAGCTCCTTCATTCTCCTCTGCGCACTCCACGGCGGCAATGCCGTATCAAGGACTTGACCAATTCATGCTCACAAATTAAAATAAAAATCAGAAGTTGAGTATGAGGACCAACTGATTGCAATCCGTTGGAACTCAAGACACAAGCTTGGGACAGCCAGAGGGCAGTTTGCTCTCTATGGCTCTTTGATTGAATTGCATAAAGTTGCAAATGTCTTGGTTACAAAGCAAGTGCCCACCCCTTTGCTCATATAGGCAGGGGTCACCCAGGGCATATTCCAACTGCCAAAAGGCAGGTCCTTTGATTCCTTATTCTTACTTGGCTGCCAAGGAGCATGATCAACTTGACTCTCAAGGCAAGCCACTTACCTACTCTTACTGCTAGGAAAAGCAAATTACAGAATAGTAATAATATATAGATAAGACTGACACCAGGCTAACACTAACAGTTCTCCCCTTTAGCCTTGTGTCCCTTGGAGGTGATGAGCTTCAGACCAATCCTTCCTCTCATTTCTTCAAACTTGAATCTTCCCAAAGACTTGGTCAGAATGTCTGCAAGCTGATCACTGGTGGAAATGTGCTCTGCCTTGATGCTTCCATCTTCCAAGCAGTTTCTGATGAAGTGATACTTGATTCTTATATGCTTGCTGCGCTCATGGAAGACTGGATTCTTGGCAAGTGCAAGAGCTGAATTGCTATCAATCTTGAGCTCAAGCACTTCCACACACCTGCCAAGGAGTTCAGCCAGCAGTCTGGAAAGCCAAAGAGCTTGAGTTGCAGCTGTAGTGGTTGCAATGTATTCAGCTTCACAGCTTGAAAGGGCCACAACATTCTGCTTCACTGACTGCCAACTCACAAGGCTGTTACCAAGGAAGAAGAGAGTGCCACTAGTGCTCTTGCTGGTGTCGATGTCTCCAGACAGATCACTGTCACAGTGACCAATGAACCTAGCCTTCCCTGGAGCCTTGGTGTAGTGCAGACCATAATCCAGAGTCCCAGCAACATAGCTAAGAATGCGCTTGATTGCTGCCTGGTGTTCAGTTGTTGGCCGCTCCATGAACCGGCTGACAAAGCCCACAGCAAAGGCCAAGTCTGGCCGTGTATGCACCAAGTAGCGTCGGCTGCCCACTAGTCGCCTGTAGTGGGTAGGATCAACCTCTTTAGCCATGCTGTCCCTGCTCAACCTCAGCCTCTCCTCCATTGGAGTGTGGGCTGGGTTGTAGGCCTCCATTCCTCCTAGCTCGAGGATCCTCCTGGCATAATGTGTTTGCCTCAGAGTGATCCCGACTTCATCTTGATGCACCTAGACTCCCAGGTAGAAGGACAGGAGGCCGAGGTCGCTCATGTCGAAGACCTTCTTCATCTGAGCCATGAAAGCCTCAATGGCCTGAGTGCTTGACCGGTGATGATCAGATCATCCACATAAACACCGATTAGAAGCAGAACCTCCCCTGTTCCCCGGCGGTACATTGTTGCTTCATGTTCGCTGTGCTGGAAGCCTTCAGGGTGGTGTGTCCAGCTTGGCGTTCCAAGCGCGCGAGGCCTGCTGCAGGCCGTGGAGGGCCTTGCGGAGGCGGTAGACCTTCCTTTCTTCCCCGGCAATGGTGAAGCCCGGTGGCTGCTTCACGTAGACCTCCTTGAGATCGCCGTTGAGGAAGGCGGATTTGACGTCCATGTGGTGGACGCGCCATCCCTCTTAGGCCGCCAACGCGAGAACTCGGACTGATTCCATGCACGCCACGGGGGCGAACGCGTCGTCGAAGTCGATCCCCTCTTTGCGGGACGAAGCTGCGCGCCACCAATCACGCCTTGTACTTGGTCACCGCGGCCGGCTCATCCTTCTTGAGCTTGTAGACCCATTTGAGGGTGATATGCCGGTGGCCGGGCGGGAGCGGCACCAGCTCCCAGGTGCGGTTCTGCTCCACCGCCTTGATCTCCTGCTCCATGGCTTCCAGCCAGGCAGGATCTTCCTTTGCTTCAGCGTAGTTGGCCGGCTCGCTGGCGTGCGTGAGATGGAGCTCGGCGAAGAGACGAGGCGGCGGCGGCGGCGTGGATGCATCACCAATGATGTTGGGGATGGTCCGGTACCGCAGCGGCTCATCGTCGTAGTAGGCATCGAGGCGTTCATTGTCGTCCTCGAGTGGTGTGGCGAACTCCACCGGATGCACGGGTTCGGCAACCCCGATTGGTGAGGCAGGGGACGACGGCGGCGGAGCTGGTGATGGAGTAGCGGCAGCCGCGGGCTCATCGAGCTCCCCTGGAGGCGGTGAAGGTGTGTGCGGCCAGCCTTGATTGAGCTTCATCAATCGAAGTCGCTGGAAGCCGATGTTGAGGTCCCGGCATTAGGAGTAGACCAATCCCACCCGCGTCCGCGACTCACCTTCACGCGCCCTGTCGATGGATCGAAGACCCGGTACGCCTTGGCACCTTCAGCATAGCCGATGAAGACACTGGCCTTGCCACAATCGTCCAGCTTGCGGTTCTAGTCGAGGTCCTTGTAGTAGGCGACGCAGCCGAAGACTAGCAGGTGGCTCAACGACGGCGCGTGTCCATGCCAGGCCTCACAAGGGGTCTTGCCTTGCAAGCCCTTTGTCGGTGAGCGATTGAGAAGGTGAACTGCTGTCATCACCGCCTCCCCCCAAAACTTGGCCGGCATACTCCTCTACTTCAGCAAGGCGCGTGCGGTTGCCACGACCGTCTGATTGCGGCGCTCCACCACGCCATTCTGCTGCGGCGAGTGTGGCGCGGAGAAGTGGTGCATGAACCCCTCGACGGCGAAGTACTCAGCGAGCCCGCTAACGGTGAAGTCGCCGCCGTTGTCGGTCCGCATCACCTTGAGCTCACGGCCACTCTGCTTCTCTGTTTCGGCCTTCACCTTCTTCACGGCCTCCACCTTCTTCACGGCCCCTGCTGCAGCGTCCTTGGATGGGAGGAGCACCACCCACATGAAGCGGGTGGCGTTGTCAACCATCAGAAGAAAGTAGCGCCTCCCTCCTGGCGTCGCCGGCGTCATCGGTTCGCACAGGTCGCTGTGGACGAGCTCCAAGGGCTCCTACGCGCGGTACTGCACCTTCTGTGGGAACGGCTTGCGGCGGAGCTTGGTGGCGATGCAAGTGTCGCAAACTCGTTCCACGTGCTCGATCATCGGCATCCCTCGAGCCATGGCTTGCTTGACGAGCCGATGCAGAGCCTCGAGTTGAGGTGGCCGTAGCGCTCATGCAGCGCCATGCTTCGTCGTCCTTCCTGGCAGCAAAACAGAGCGGCTTCGTTGAATCCAGATGAAGAATGTAGAGGCGACTGGGCCCGCGGCGTACCTTGGCGAGAAGACGATTGCGCCGATCCCAGATGCGGAGCGCACCATGCTCGATCTCCACCTTGGAGCCTCCCTCATCGAGCTGCCCTAGGCTCATGACGGAGCTGCGAAGCGCTGGGATGAAGAAGACGTCGTGAAGAATGCGTTGCTCGTCGTTCTTGGCCTGTAAGACGATGGAGCCGGTCCCCTTGATCTCCACCCGCGACGAAGCGCACCGTGCCGCGCGCTGAGGTGTCATGATCAGCGAACAACTCTCAATGGCCGGTCATGTGATGTGTAGCCATGTTGTCGAGGTACTAGCCGTCGAGGACCTCATCACCGGTGCTGGTGTCGAGGAAGGCACGGGCTTGGGGTTCTTCGATGCCGAGGTAGGCTGCAGCATTGGAGCAGACACCAATCGACTTCTCGTCGAGCTCGAGGAAGGCGTGGGCGAGGAACAACGCGCCATCATCTTCCTCTGCTTCCGCAACATGAGCCGCACCACCTCGTCCTCCTCCACGCCCACCGTCACAGTCACCGCGTGGATCGCCTCAGTCACCTTCGCCGCGGTTTCCATCGCCGCCAGCCCCGCGGTCATAATGATTACGGTGTGGCTGGCAGGAGTCGCGTCCTCGTCGTTCGCCCCTGCGATCGTCGACGCCTCCTCTGTCTTCTGCGCCACGGTCTTCCTGGAGCGCTGCTTGCCGCCTCGCGGGCGACGTCGTGGTTCCTTGCCTGACGAAGATGCGCCGCCCCTCTTCTCGTTCTCCAAGGCGCGACACTGATCCTCTGTCAACAGGAGTCCCCATCGATGGTGCCTGATTCTGGGCCAGGCTCCTCCAGATAGTCCACCATCTTCAAGCGCCTAGAGACCTCGATATTGGCAAAAGACACATGATTTTTGGTGAGCCAAAGCCACCATGACCCCTTGGGCTTGCTTTATTATATAGCAAAAGGTTTACTTGAATTACAAGAAGCTCATAGAGCATATTCTAACATAGCATAAAGTGATAAAGGTAGGACCTTGGCTGCCAAGGAAGCTCCAGCTTCAATCTTGAGCACACCAAGTCATGTGCATAAAATATATTACTTGATTACTTGCTAACTACTTGGATAATTTGATAACTGACTAAGGTAAATGATAACTTGGAGCAGGGCTTAACTACACTCGATGATGAGGTCCTGGAAGTCGAGAAGGGTCTCGATGGTGATCTGGAGTTGGGCGTACTTGGCGGCCACGACGCGCAAGAGCCTCTCGACCGAGCGCTCCTCATCGATGTCGGTGTCGCCGTGGAGAGCAAGCTGCTGCTTTAGGGCAATCAACCGGAGAGCAAAATCTTCAACTTGCTCACCTGGGGGAAGGATAGCAGCTCCCACTCTCGACGGAAGCACTGGAGCGTGGTGCGGCGCACGCGATCGACGCTGATGCGCGCTGCCGAGATGGAGTCCCACGCCTCCTTCGCCGACGCCTTCTCCGACAACATCATATGCATCTCCTGTGGCGCGGCGGCGATGAGGGCCTCCACGGTGCGCCGGTCTTCGTGGTACGGCAGGTCTTGGTACTCAACCACGTCCCAGAGCCGCTGCGCCTGAAGCTTCAGCCTCATGATCGACGCCCACTCGTGGTAGTTGCTCTTCGTGAGCTCGGCCACGACGCGTTGCCGGAATCCTTGTACACGGTCTCGACCACCGGCGACAGGTCTCTGCGCCCTCCACGATGGCGCTCCGGTGAGCGCGACACCGGACGGCGCTCCTTGCCGGTTGCGGACGGCGGTCGCGTGCAAAGCTCCCCTGAGGCGGTGGTTGTGGCTGCATCTCGCGACGCAGAGAGGGCATATTCCTAACTGCCTAAAGGCAGGTCCTTTGATTCCTTACTCTTACTTGGCTGCCAAGGAGCATGATCAACTTGACTCTCAAGGCAAGCCACTTACCTACTCTTACTGCTAGGAAAAGCAAATTACATAATAGTAATAATAGATAGATAAGACTGACACTAGGCGTGACTATCCCTGAAAGTTGGAACTGATTTTATTACAGTGATTGCTTAGTCTTCTATGAAGATAATGCTACAACTTTTTCAAAAAGTAACACACAGTTCGACCCAGTTAGGTCTCTATTTCGGTAATTCCACACTTTGACCATCAATACCTCATATTATATTATAATGACCATGAAATTGGCATCATATGAAAATATATTAAAGATGAATCCGACAATGCCAAGTAAAATGGTATAATCTACAAGACTAAGCAGGTTAAAACTTTAAATAGTTTGAATTTAGGTTGTGTCTATAGGGCGTACCCAGTGCCGTAGGCTCCCGCACTGCGGGGTCTAGGGAAGGAAAAATAGCCAGCAGCCATCCCTGCACAAATGTGCAGAGGCTGGGGCTTGAACCCTGGAAGCACAATATTTGTGTTGCCATTACTATGACACCAAAATACTATACTGATGTGATAAAATGGCAAATGAACTGTCAGCAAACACAACAGCTTAAAAAGAATTTTTATGGCTCGAAAAGGACAAAAAGAATGTCATGAATACCAACTATGGACCTGGACCCATTGTCATGTTTAACTCACCCATCAGAATACTTTTGTTCCAATTCCTTGTAAGCCTGTTGAAGAACTTCTCTTCCAGCAATGACAGTACTCTGTTGAATAGCATTATTAATACTCTATGGGTTTTCTTCCCAGCAGATAGAATTCCATTTAATCGTTCAAGTAAAAGATGTGGAAACAGAAAGTTTAAGCTTGTGATCCTAAAAAACCACAGTACCTGCTTGCTAACTATGGCACCAAGCTGACTCCCACGTGGGCGGCTGTGGAAATATTTATCTGATTCTTCTTCTGGAACCTTCTCAACTGATCCTTCGACTCTTACCTGCATCCCACATATCAGCGAATTAGAGCCTGCCAAGTGTCTTATAGGCCCAGTTATACAGCATGGCTGATTCCATGTCCCTTCACAAAAGAATAGTGCTGCATGCATCAGTGTAACTGAGATCGAGTTAATAATTAAGAGGTACAAAATCAAGTGGTGAATAACTATGGAACATGGAAAGAGACTAGAAAGGTAAAATATACAAAGATGTAGATTCCTAAATGGACTAAATAAAAGTAAGAAATCAGACTCTGCAAAATGTAATGAGATCTTATTTGACACTTTCAACACCACAATTTATTATAGATTTTGAAAAATGGGTAACATATTCTATTGGAGAAGCTCTAATATTAAATTTGTTCTGTAATACTGATTGCTGTTTTACCCTTGCAAGTTGTGATATGATACAGCAGAAAACAGATCCTTTGAAACTACCACAGGGATTGATAAATTCACCTGACGGTTCATCTTATTCCAGTAGAAAAGGAGTGCTGCATTAGGGTTTTCAGACAAGTCATGCGCCTTCCTGCTACCATAATTTGTATACCTGTACAAAAAAAGACTATGAAATCATGACTCAAAATTTCTATGGAATTCCACAGGGTGACTGGAACAGCAAAATTTATGTCACATACCAAACAAATCCCTGTTTATCAACTCCCTTCAAAAGAACCATCCTCGAAGAACTGCAGATAAAATAGTAGGACAAATAGTAATCATATCAAATTTCTAATACAATATTGTTAACCAGCTTAGCTGAATGAAATATGTTATAGAAAAAATAGTTATACGGTTTTCCCTCCTTGTTGACAGTTGTTAAAGCCATCGCATTGGGCTCACGCAGCCCGGCTGTTACTGCTTCATCAAACCATTGAAGGAACTACATATATATGAAAGAACATTTGTTAACAACGAAAGGCTTTCCAAATAAAAGGATGAATATTCCCAAGGTTTCTTCCAGTATGGCCATACCTGATCAAATGGATCAGACATCACTTGACTCTCAAGAAGTTCAGGAGAAATATAGTTCTCCCTGAGAGATGAAATGTCAACAGATGGAGCTTTTCCAATTCTCACACACATCGATGTGCCAGTGTAGGGAGGAAGCTTAAGTCCATATTTGTTCAAAATAGGTGGGGGGACAAACCTACCCCCAAGAAAATGGTGTGGGCCAGCGAACTTTTTTGCACAGAGCTTAGGTGCAGTCAATGATACCTAGACATGTCAATTACTTACAGATGAAATTTCGAATTTTCAAATGACTTGTTCTTATGATGATAGATGAATTATAATCCAGAAAGTTTCAAAGTAGGACGCTAACCAGCATATCAGGTTTAATTCCTCCTCCATCAACATCTCCCTCTTCAACATGCCATCCAGAAGGGATATCAATGGAAACAATTGCTGGCCTTTTATCTGAATTTCCAATAACACTCAATGAAACAAGTGTTTGGATAAGATGATCAAAGGGTGGTCTGGGTGTTCCTGTAAGAGATCAAAGATTTCCACAGTGAAAAAAAAAAGTAAAAATGATAAGTAGCATGATTGATTCAGGTAAGGTATACAATTGCATGCTTATTTGAGTTCAATAGATTCAATTTAATCTAAATGACAGAATGACAGCACCGTCAACATTTTCTTAATTAATAAGCTGTCCTTATTTGATACGATATTGCTGCATTGAACCAGGACACACTTGCGCCCCTAAATTATTCTGTAATACTCATACTCAATAAAAAAAAAATGCATGATAAAGAACAAGAATCCATCCTATTTGCCTCAAAATGATGTTACCAAAAATTCAGTAGAAACTTGATACTAATCAGATTTTCCATTCTGAAACACATTTTTGTTTTAACTGAAAGATTATCTATCACTTTGCTCACTGTCTGTGTAATACAGCTCTAATTTGTTTCCCATGCTAATTAACAATTGAGAAAAAGTCTGTTTTACAATCCTCAACTATGGGCTGAGTCCAGTTTTCAACCTCAGTTACAAACCCATTCACATTTCAACCTACAACTATAAAACCAGTTCACTTGCCAAGCTTCTCTCCAATTTACAGTAGTTTTATTTGACATGGTCACATGGCCAACATACTTTCAGTTTTAAATCTATAACGGAAATAAAGAATAATAGCATGCAGTAGCTATATCTTTGAACTAAACTAAACCTTTTTCACTTCGTCAACCAATTAGGCTCCATACCAAATTGATTTTTAGGTTCTTCACTCCAACGCACAACTGAACACTTTTCTATTAGAATTGGATACATTGACAGAGTTGTTTAAAAGCAATAAATTATTTTTATTATTCTATAAAAAGTACAATTATACTTTATTTCATACATATGAATATATTTAAGTTGTAGATACTCCACTGTGGGAGTGAATAAAGTTGAAAGTTTTTCTTAACATACTCAATTTATCTTAATAAAAATTAAGGAAGCTCTACTTAAAAATAAAGTTCCGACCTCTGTAACAAATTAATAAGGAAGTGCAGAGCCAATCAAAAGAAATAAGAAAACAAAGCTTGACCAATTTATAAAATACAATAACAATATTAGCCTTGGCCATGTCACCCAAAACTACCTTAAATTCTAGCCAATGTTGAAAAGTGAAAGGTTTTCATAGTTGAGGTTTAAAAAGTGAATGGCTTCATAGTTGAAGGTTGAAAAGTAGACTCAGCCCATAGTTGAGGGTTGTGCAGTGGGCTCTTCACAGTTTTTAAAGTTAATAAGGGAGAACAAAGTGAAGTTTGATCGAGAATCTAATCCATAACCTATTTCAATGTAGTAAGAAATAGAATACATTCTTCAATATATTCACAAGGAACGAAGTACAGGTAGCAAGCAGAAAAGATTAATCTGTTGCTCAAGCTTGACATTAAATCAGTGAACACAAATTAGAGCAGCAAGAAAGAATAAAAAAAGCAGACATACCATGAAATGAGAAACCAAACATTGCATCAATAATAACATCAAACTCCCTTGATAAGTCATTAGGTAGGTCTTCAACAGGTATGAATGGAATCGACAATGATTCAAGCTAAAAAAAAAACACGAAGGGTTCATGTTATATTGGAACAAAGAACCATACAGCATACCAAGAAATGAGGGAGGTATAATGGTTTACCTGAATAACGAGACCAGAATATAGAGCTTTTGGTGTGCGTTTTGGGTAGCAAATAGATGGCCTATATCCAAAGTGATAAAGATGACGAGCAGCTACCAGACCATCACCACCATTATTTCCTGGACCACAGATAACAAGTACCCTTGCATGTTCATTCAACTTGTAAACCTGTGTTGATTATGAACATTTTCAGAACAAAGAAAGTGAGCAGGCACACTTTTTTTTTTTAAAAAAAAGGTTGATCTAAGAAGGGAAACTAAAACTAATATAAGCAGGCACAGAATATGAGGTCCTATAGAACATATACACCACATTGTATGGTTTTACATCCATTCATACTCAGTGGGGGTTCATAAATCACGACTAAACTACTAAGCCACCACAGTTATTAGTTGTTTTATCCACTTTTTAGGTAGCATCAGAAGGTATCTCGAATAACTTAACAGTAATGCTAATTCCAATCTTTTTTTTTTTTTTTGAAAACTAGATCCGCCCTTCAATTAAGATTGGGAATAGAAAAGGTGTTTATGTACAAGCAAAAACAAACAGCCTTTCTGGGATGGATCACACAGAAATAAATAGCTCCCTATTGAAACGCTCTTCCTCTTTGCTCTATGTCGGTTTTAATTCTTGCGGCCACCTGCATCACCGTTTCATATGTGTTGTTGAATATTCTTCTGTACCTCTCTTTCCAGAGGTCCCAGAAGATATAAATGATCATGCCATTGAACCGTCTTCGCTCCAGGCGAGGCACTTTGCTTGAGGCGTTCTCCCGCCACTGCATAATAGTTGAGGGGTCGTTCTGTTGCTGTCCCAGTAGTACGCAGAAATGTTCCCAAGATAGGATTTGAGTCCAAAGGGACAGGAATGCTAATTCCAATCTCACTGTACAGGAGCAAAACAACTACTATAGCTAAACTCAAATACTGGTAATTTTGTGCAAAATTTAATTATGAAATTTTATAACTTGCAGAGTAATCCTTGATGCTAGCCAGCCCCTAAGATGACTACATTCTACCTGATCAAGTTCAGGCAGCAAATAACCAAACAAGTGACAGCATGGATATAATGCAATTTGCTAAGCCTACAGAATCCTGATTTCCGAACTAAACCTCGCGATCGAGGGACGAGGATCACTACCATCAACAATGGTGCATGGACATGGACATTTTTGTAATTTTTATCAGTGTGCCAAATCACCTGATCTGCTGAGTTAAGGGCGCATTAAACAGGAGAAGAAACTAACAGAACATTGCAAATTCAGTTAGAGCGCCCGATGCCCTTACCTCCGCAAGGGCTGCCGCGACGCTCAATCCAGCGAGTTCCTGGAAGCACAACAATCAGACGATCAGCCACCACTACCCCGACGCAATAATAATAACCGGGGGGAAAAAGACAGAAACTGGGAGGTGGGAATCCGGCCCACCATGAGCTGGTCAACGCTGAACCCGAGCGGGCCCATGAGCTGCTCGTCGATCTCCGCCGCGTCGCGCTGTGTGAGGTGCGTCACCTCCGCGGCGGCGGCCACGGCCGCCGACGCCACCAGTGACGCCATGCCTTGCCTCTGCGGGAGGGTGGCAGAGGGAGCGCCCGGAGCAGCGCCGGGGAAACTGGGGAGGCGGCGTGCGGACAGTTGCAAGCGGGGGGCGCGGCTACTGCTCTGGTTGCGAAGGTAGGGGGAGAGAGGACGGTTCGGGTTGGTGGTGGCGGCGGAGAGGAGGAATGGCATAGCAAGGGGGACGGTGGTGGCCGATTTGTGGCGGGTTCTGGACGCGACGGCCAGCATCCTCTGTAGTCTGGTCCTGACTCCTGAGTCCCTGACCTGGACCGCTGCCTCGGCCGACTGGCGGCTGGTGGCGCCAACAGGTTCACAACCAAGTAGGCACAGCGGAGCGGGCTCCGATCTGGCCAGCTGGGGTAGTTGTCCAGCCGGAAGCGTTGGGACGGAGCATCTCCGCTTGCTCCATAATATAATTCCCCTGATGACACAGCATTGAGCTGATCAAATATTACTTTTTAGTTTTTAAAGTACTAATATCGTGCGTGCTCGTACGTTACTACGGGACAATTAAACTTTATACCAAAACACATGTATCACACATTAAGATAAAAATACTGACATTAATAACATTTGATCTAAAAACAAAGTTCGTAAAATTAACATAGATCACGGCGTCGTGGACTCACAGATTCTATGGTATAGAAGAATCAATCAATTTGCCTTTCTAGAAAAATAAAATGTGTACAAATACCTGTGCATTGCGATGGACCTCCAAAAAATAGAAAACCCAAATTAGCTGTTACAGCCCAAACTAAGTTCCATAACCTACTTATATGCAATGAGTTGTACAACTATTATGAAATAATTATGAATGCTAATATTGCACTCACACACTATTTAAAACATCATTAAATAAATCAATGGCATTGCAAATTATATAGAATATTTTCAGCTCATAAAGGCCCAAGTTGAAATGAGAAATATGACCCATTTGTGACAAAATTAGCGAGCTTAGTAGACTTGTTCTTATTTACAAATTACAAGGAAATATAACAACAAAGTAGGGGGCTGTGGAACAAACTCAAGGCTACATGTTAACCGACAATGCAAACCCCAGATGTAATGTCAAATCAGAGATCACTGGCCATGTGATCGTACTAAGGTTTGCAACGTGCACCACACGTTTCGAACATGACTTACATGTGTGTGTGTATGGGTCTCACTCACTTAAATCACCAAATTTCAAATGAATTCAATTCAATGTTGACGCGTCCCCTCCAACTGGACCATGTGTCTTTAATCCTCTGGTGTTCCTACGTGAATCAATCCCTTTGAACATCTGATGTTTACATCACAAAGAGAGATGACTCATCAAAGTTTGAAACATTGAACCAGACTTCTTTCTACTGTTGGCTTTTATATGGAACAGAAGTTTTTTTTTATGTAAACAATAGCCTCAGCCATCATGGTTACCAATTCCACTTTCTCAGGGCCGATCTTTGACACCCTTGTCACAAGTACCGTAATTTTCAGTTGGCCTCCACTACCCACAGATTTATTAAGGGCAGCATTTCTAGTCTTCAGGCTATCGAAAACAGTGTTTTGTTTACTTGCAATTTCATGTCTGCCAGCTACAGAAAGCTGAACAAAATACTAAGAAGCTGAATGCTACTTCGTTCCAATTTCTTAAAAAGAAAAGTGCACCTGAGTTGCTGCTACTTAACAGAGAAGGGCATATCCTCCAGAGGATATGTCGAGAAGAAATATCCAAGAAAGCATAAAAATTGGGAATCTCATGGATATAGATACAAAAGGTGCAGCTCTTGATCACACCTTTTGCACATAGTGGTTCAGAAGGTTCATGTGGCTACGAAAATTCCTTACCTCACCGCATTCCCTCTCTTTCAAATTTAATTGAAATTTGCCATTCTTTCCCTTCTGTGCCTGCATAGTGTTGTTCAAATGAAACTGATCTTTGAGCTCGACCCCACTGCCTGCACAGTATTGTTTAAATAATGTACTATATAAAAAGGACACCCTTCCCGAAAAAATATCCTACTAATACACAACCAGAATTTTACATGGAACTGATCTTTGAGGATAGCTAAACGTTTATATAAAAACACAGGAATTGTAATATAATAAAACTAAAACATATAGTCAAAAGAATCATGATTCTCATCTCGTACTATAAAACACAACAATGATGACAGTGCTTGCATCCGATTGCTTAAACTGACAGTTGTATCATCAGCTGATTCAGGAATCTAGTATATACTTCTCCACTAATTATTTGTACAAACTATTCGTAGTTGCAACACTTTCTAATGAAACTTGGAAGTTTATGCAATAATCAATGCAAGCTATCAGTTGTTTTTTATGTATTGCATAAATAATAGCAATACGATAAATATATAAGCTGGTTTGTGACTATAACCTACATAGGAATAAACTGTAGAGGACCTAAGACTACAATCTGCCACGATGTAATAAATCAGAATCAGAACATTTGTACAGACGCCTTTTGCTCAACTCCGCAAGCAACAAAGCAACAAAAGAACAAAGTGACCAGTGGCAGATCGAGGGCATACTATACTGATTTCCGACAAAGTAATTATACGTAGAAGATAAGTGATAATAACTTGGGCAAAATAATGACATACTTATACATATCCATAAATCACATCACTATAAAAGCTGTTCTAATTATATTAAAGGCAGATTAACAATTGATCATATAAACTTCCAAAACTCTAAAAATGAAATTAGTTTTTGGTTCTGCAACATCATCTTCCTCTTGTGCAAATGTAACAGTGGATGTACATGTACTTGGACCCGGAAATCCAAAAGCGTACAAAATTACCTCTTAAAGCCAACAACTATCAATCACAAAGAAAAAGAATAATGTATTCCAAATTTTCAATCACTGAAAAATATAAAACTTGATTCTATTTGGTAATTGCTGGGTTGGTGCCGGGCTGCCGGCGGCCACTGGCTAGCGAGGCAGAGATGGCGATGGCTCTGCGACTTTTCACCAAGCGAAGCCTGCAAGGCCAGAACTGCTCAACTTCCACTGATCCAATAGAACTTGGGCTACTGCACAATGCAAACCTGAATACTGAGATGGGTTGTGCATTCTCAAACAACTCCTGGTACTGAAACACTAGATTGATGCTGTTATTCTAGAAAAACTAAGAGAAAAATGAAGATGAGACAAGAACGTGAGCTAAATAAAAAAATCATAGTGGAAAACACAACTGCAGATCGCAGGATTGGGCTGAATTGAACATGATCCTTCTAAGCCTGACCAAACTACAAATGAACCAAGCAACTTGCTACTCCTCTGAACTGAACCAATGCAGTCTGTCGTTATAGTGCTTCTGAGAGTATTTTTGAAAAAATGCATGAAAGACTGCACAGAGGGCTTCCCAAAATTGCACACAAGGATCCAGATCAAAACTGAGTTAGGAAAAGGCTGCAACATCTGCCGGCATGAATGGCGAACAGGACCTGCCCCAGAATCGATCCGCATACAAATAAATTGCAGAGCACCTAAGACTACAGTCTGCCAGGGATCAGAACCAAAACATTTGTACATATGACTTTAGCTGCTTCACAAAAAAAAACCTAATATGCTTCTTGTGCTCAACTCTACAAGCAACAAAGAAGCAAAAAAAAAGTGATTTAACATACCTCAGAGGCTCAGAACCAATCTGGAGATGGTCTCCTAGGGAATTCCTGCCATTCTCCCTGAGCAAGAATCTAAAAGACATATCATAGAGAAGAGATTCAAGACCAGACTCAATCCTTGTTCCTAATCACATCCAGATCCTATACTCAAAGATGTGCCAAAGAAAAAGATCACATTTAGTTCCAACCTATGAGTACTACTAGAAGATGTCTCAAAGAAAAAATATTAATGCATTTTGTTTACTCAGTACATATCAGTTGAATAGCTATATCCGAAAACATGGTACTTAAAGCAGGGGTAATAGTATGAACATACAAAAACCAGATATCCCAGTACGTGGGGCTCAAGAAGCGTCAGACATAAGTCACTCGTGGAGTTCTTAGATGACATAACAGTAAACATACTGATATACAATCTGCAGGCATTACATCAAACAGCTATCAGGCAACCTTATTTTTTCCCTAGGCATCGAAGCACGCGTTCTAGCAGACAGCGGCAGCAGCATAAGCAATTCGAAAAGTTCTGGGGGATGTGGTGACCGAACGACCTGAGGGAAGAGACGATGATAGCGATGAGCGTGAGGCCCTCGGCGGTGGCCGACCCTACCTTCGTTGTCGGAGCACGCCAAGCCCGCCGTCGATTCTTGCTGAGGGATTCGCACGCCGAGCCTTTCGCCGGATCATGCTGCTGCTGGGGGCGCGAAAGGAGCGCGGTGAGGCCGGGCGACGCGGCGGCGTGGAGGGAGGGCAGTGTGGCCGGCCTACGAGCCCGGGCAGCACGGCCCAGCGGCAAGGGAGGGCGGCACGGCCGAGCGGCGCAGCCAGGAGACGAGGGGCTGGGCGGCGAGTCCGGGCGGCACGGATGGAGGAGAGGATTTGGAACCGAAGAGCTGAAATTTTTGTCGCATGGAGGAGAGGATTGGTGGGCTCCAAATTTGGAAGGGGTAGGGCGATTTGGAAAGGACAGGAAGCGAGAGCGGGATTGATGGGCTGAAAATTGGAGCGTGATTGGAGGAGAGGTCTCGCCCCATGCGGCGCGCCATCATCCTCAGGAACAGGAAGGCAGGGAGGTGATTGTGGTTATTGCGGCTTTCCAAACGAGCTCGGGGCGGGACGCTGGAACCGTAGGGGCAGAGTCAAGTCATCCCAAACTAATGTTGCACAAAAAAAAAAATTCCATATTTTGTTCTTTTTAGTTGTGATGAGATGAGAGAGATGAGTGATCGGAGAGATACATCTCTAACAGTTTGGTATATGACTTGCCAAACTTTAAAATTTGACAAAATATAAAAAAAAACGTTCTCCAACAGTTTATTAAAGTCACTTGCCAAATTCTCCAACTTGCCATCCGTCGACACCACGCGCGTATATTTACGCTCGCGTATCGGCCTTGCCATCGCGATCCCGGGCTACTCCGACTCAATTCCCGCGCGAGACTGGAAACTTCCTCTGCTTCTTCCCGTGCGTCTTCAGTCATATATATTTGGATCAATCTTTACTTTGTGCGACATCTTTGACTTCGTCCTCGCGATCAGTTGGAGGCCGCCGCAATCGGTCTTCCTTCGACCGCGCCAGAAACCGGGCCGCCGCCGCGCCAAGACTTCTTCCTTCGCCGCGATCGGTCTGTGGATACCGCGCCTGGAACTCTGCTCCGCCACACCGCGATCAGGTCCCATCCCTTCTCGTTCCTAGCCCGGTTTCCTCCTCGTATTTATTATTTTCCCTGTCGATCTCCCTGTTGCTGCTTCCTATAGGGTTGTGTATGTCATCCACTCCAACTAGGGTTCATTGATGCCACTGTTTCTATATTTCATATATGCCTGGGTGTATGTTCTGTAGGTAGTCAGTGTGCTAGGGTTATGCTGCGGGTATGCGCAATGCGATGTGTACCTATGGTTGCAAGATTGCCTGATCCTTGGAAACATGGAGACGCATACACTTCTGAATATGCTGCTATAAATCTCTTGATCAAATGTCTGCTTTGCTGCAAAACATATACTCGATTGTGGCATATATCTGCACATTGATGTAGCTTGCATATATAGATGATGGTGTTTGTTGCTAAGCATCGATACTACTATAGTCCATTTACTTCTTTCCGCAGAACTATTGTTTACTGTATGCATCAACAGATTCATCTGAGTTTAAAAGGTCTACGTGAATGCTACTGCTGGTGATGCATCGCATGGTACTGTGTGTTTGGACGTGCATGCTACTGTTCCTCCAGGTGATGATTGCGTGCAGGTTAGCTCCTGTTCAGAATTTGTGCGCCTGAATTTGCAGGGTGTCAGGCAAAATCAATGGTCATCAGAACTGTTGCCTGACGCTGATGGAAAGTGTCCGGCAAATCGTTGTTAGCTTCTGTTCTTCAGAACTTGTGCGCTTTGGTGGCCGGCAAATCTTGCGGATGGGGCACACCTGCAGCTGGTCAGGCTTAAAACATCTGCATATGGTCGGCAGAACCAGGGCCTTGTTTAGATCGCCCGATTCGGCACACGTCGAATGTACTGTTGTGCATTAAATGCGCACCGTAGTATTTCGTTTGTATTTGGTAAAAATTATCTAAATTTTAATTATTTAGACTTAAAATATTCGTCTCGTAAAGTACAACAAAACTGTACAATTAGTTTTTGATTTTATCTACATTTAGTACTTTATACAGGTGCCGGTATTTTAATGTGACGAAAAATAAGAATTTAGAATTTATGAGTGAATTTAAGGAACTAAATAAGGCCCTGGATGAGGCCGTTGTACTGCTGATGGATAGATTTTGTCCTGGCACCGCTGCTGTCAAATCTGTCAAAGCCGGACAGTGCTCCTGTTAAGAGAAGATTTGTTCTGGCACGACGGGAGGAGGAGGACCGGGCCGTGTTTAGATTCATTCAAAAGTTATAATTTTTTTATTTTTTCTTTATCATATTAATATTTAGCTGTTTATATAGAGTATTAAATATAGGTAAAAAAACAACTAATTACACAGTTTAGTTCAAAATCACGAGATGAATCTTTTGAGCCTAGTTGGTCCACGATCGGACAATATTTGTCAAATAAGACGAAAGTGGTACTATTTATCGGGTTTATTTTTTTCCACAATCTAAACAAGGCCCCGATGCGTTGCGTGAGGATCGATCACGGTACATGTCAACGACTTATGTGGTGGGCCTTTTTATTTTTTATGTTTTGGCAAGTTAAAAATAGGGAACTGTTGGAGAGAACCTCTTTTTAGCTTGACATATTATTTTTAGTAACTTGCCAAAACACAACATTTGGCAAGTCACTTTTACCAAACTGTTCGAGATGCTCAGCAGAACACTAATAATTGCCCTTAAAAGTAAGATCCACCTTTTTAGTTAATATTTATTTATTTTTCTTTTCTTTTCCCAACTGACCCCACGGTTCTATCTTCTCCAAGATCGTGCCTTTGCAACACATGCCACCGCCAAACTACGCACAGGCGTAGTCCGCATCAACGCCGCTCCTCGAGCACGATCACGACACCGCCGAGCAACTCCTGAGTGGGCGGGATGGCTAAGGTGCAGTGGAGCGTAGGTGGCCGCATCATGGTTGAGGTGGGCAGGATCTCGATTCGGCAGGCGTGCGGATGGTCGCGGCATGGTTGAGGCGCCCTATGACCTCCACCACTTCAGCATGTCCGCGGCAGGCGGGATCTCGACCTCCACTTCTTCAACGCCATGGACGAGGTGCGAGATGGAGCGGCGGACCTGGCCGGTGGGGGCCGTGTCGGCGGCATGGCTGCAGTCCACTACCACCAAGCCATGACCAACAACATGGATGGCACTCCTCCCGCTGGTCCCATTCTAGCCCTCCTCATCTTCCTCAAGTAGGCTACGCGACGAAGTCGTAGTCCTCCGCTGCGCTTCCATGGCTGCCATCGCAAACCTCAAGCACAATGATGTGGAGGAAGATGATAGATGGTCGTGGGCTCCAGCTAATTGGGGAGATGCAACTCCCTTTCATTTGAGGGGAGATGGGCATGATATTGGTGGCTGCCAAAAAATGGGATAGTTATTAGAAGTTTGCTGGAGAGCAAAAGGTGACACTTCTCCCTTAATATGACAGTTTTATGGGATGAGGGGTGGGATTGGGGGACCACTAGAGATGCTCTTAGGACAACCACAGTGAAGACAATGC
Source organism: Bothriochloa decipiens (assembly GCA_023333625.1). Lineage (NCBI taxonomy): Eukaryota > Viridiplantae > Streptophyta > Magnoliopsida > Poales > Poaceae > Bothriochloa > Bothriochloa decipiens. The sequence goes on from CM041629.1 coordinate 40,549,451, forward strand.
TAGTAGCCTTAGGACAGTGCTAGTGGGACATTGATAATAGTTTATATCCCTCTTAATTACTATGATAACTTAATAATTTGCTAATGTGGTAAAAAACTTATTATAGACAAAGAGAGCATGGAAAATAGAAATCTTATCAAGAAACAACATCATCACAAGAACCAACGCACAAAGAAATGAGACAAAATACGTCGGGGGACAAGTAACTCGTTTCTATCTCCCATGCGTGGATCACGTGAGCAACGACTCGAGTGAGCGCGTGCGAGCCCGGCTAGCACACGAGCACGGCCAGCGTGGTTGAGAGCGACCATCACATGAGCATGGCGGTGGCGCTTGCGAGCACAACAGCTCACCTCGGCCTTTGGCGTATCACGATACTACTCCATAGCAACTAGCAGGCGGTTGCTCTCTCCAGTTTGCTCCTTAGGATGTTCGATTTGCCCCACGATTTTCTTCGTTCGCGGCCTGTCGTGGACGCACTCATCATCAACATATTCTGCAGCGCCACTATCAACATTGACCTCAAGCGACACGTCTGCGGCGACGCGGAGCTCGTATGCGCCGCTGGCGCGGCCACGCTCATCTGCTGGCCTTCCCTAGCGCCCATGTGTGTGTCGTCCTACGCTAGGACATCGAGCTCTACTAGAAGGCTTGGAGGGCTCGGTTACCACTGTGACATATTTGCAGTTTGCACAAAGAATCCAGAGACTAGAGAGGACCATGTTGAATGATTGGTCAATTTTTTTGTCTAGACAGTTGAAGAAAACCTTGCATTGGAAAACTATACTTTTCTGGTATAATATCCCATGCTATAGAAATTGCTCATAGTTTTTTCTACTGAGACTGTCCTTACAAAAATATCCATATATAGAGTTACAATTAATGCTATCTTTTTCTCCAACTTATATATACTAGGGAAAATTTGCTACGGGACATGCAAAATGACCTGCCTATGCTGCTGGACATGTCAAATGGAGCAGTTTGCCAATGGACACTGCTTCTTGTCAAATTTGCTGGTGGACACTGGACCGAATAAAATATTCATTTCTAGGTTATGAGGAGAGAGAAGAGCGATCAAATATCCGTTATGCCCCTGCCTCCTTCTTCTTGCCTCTCCCTTTTCTTCTCTCCCTTGCTCATTGGGACGCCCGCGAGCCCGGCCACGAAGACGGCCGCGCCCACACCATGGCTGGCTCCAGCGAGGCCGTAAGGCCACCCACGCTTTCCTAGGCCACGACGCTGGTCATGACCTTCGTCCACTCCAGCGCGGCGGGGCACGCGCGGGCGGTGCTCCTGGCCCGACGCCGGCGGCTCGCACGGGCTGAGCTCCCGGCCCGGCGGCGGCGCGCTCAGGCGGAGCTCTGGCCCGGCGGCGGGGCGCACGCACGCGGAGGTCGCGGCGCGGCGGCGGGGCACGCGCAGGTGGAGCTCCCGGCCCGGCGGCGGCGCGCGCGGGCGGAGTTCCCGGCTCGGCGGCGGAACACACGGCGGAGGGCGCTCGCGGGCGGGGCAAGCTTGTGGTGAAGCTCGTGGCGGTAGAGGCCATGGTGGAGCGCGCGTTGCGGCTCGCCAGCCACAGTCGCGAGGCGGAGCCGGCGGCCAAAGCAGAGAGCTCGAGAGGCGGGGAGGTGGCGGCCAGCACAGGGAAGGGGCGGGGTGGCGGCGGCCATGGCTCCGGCCTCCGTCCAGACTCCTGCGCCTGAAGCAGAGAAGGAGATGGGGAAGAAGAAAGACCAGGGGCAGAACAGACATTTTGCAGCCGTTCTCTCTCGTCCTAGGCAAGAAAAGAATATTTTATTCGACGCGGTGTCTAACAGCAAATTTGACAACAACGGCAGTGTCCCTCAGCAAACTGCTACATTTTACATGTCTGCTAGCATATGGAGGCTACTCTCGATGTCCCCTAGCCAATTGTCCCTATATACTATTGTACTCTTCTCCTCTCATCCCACCACTATCCTTAATATCCTATCTCTTTGCTTGAAATCAACTTTCATGCATTCTTTTCCGGTAGTGTTCCTGAAGAACTTGACTGCTTCATGCCTATAAAGGCACTCATAATGCAAGACTCTATTACATAATCTAAGAGTATTTATTACCCCTTATTTATGGTATTTTGATGATATGATAGCATCTTTATCGAAGAAAAAGGGAGAAAACTTAAGACTCTAAGTCTTATTTAGACTCCAAGTCCCAATGTTCGAGGTAATAAATATATTTAGACTCTATAATAAAGTTTGCATTGTGAGTGCCCTAACACTATCTCGGTTTGCTACTTTTGCGTTTATGTTAGACGATTCTGCAAGAGCTTTGATAGTTTGCAAGGCTACAATGTCACATGGGGCTTTGATGAGGATGTGAAACTTGGTGCAGAATGACAGCATGTAGGGTTGGGCAAGGCTTTAGCATCTCCGTAGTATGTTTATATGCTTGTAGAAATAATGATCTCTTCATCTAAGTAGTGCGAAGTAATCACTTAAGGGATGTTTGGTTCTTATTTTATAGCAACTTGGCCCATCTCCTAGAGCCAGGCACCGAGTAGACAGGTTCTGCGCATGCAACCATATCTTGATTGGTTAGGGCAGGTACATGGTGTTGTCTCATAACTAGTCTGATAGAGTGTCACGTAATTTAAGACGACTTAATAGACTACGTATACAATGGTTATCTTTTTAAGTTGTCTCATAGTAACTTGCAATTCCTTAATTTATAGAGGAAGTAAAAATAGGATTGTGATGTGCATAACAACAATTCATATAAAGTTGTCTCATAGTCCTAAATTTTAGCTCATGAGATGGTTGTTTCACGAAGCAACGACCTCATTCTCTCTCACTTCTCTCTTTCCTCCACATCATAAAAAATCCTACGTGACAATACATGACGACCTATAAGACCGCTTACGTGTGACAGTGTACCTGCCCTTACCCTTAGTTGTAGTCGGAAAGCATGGATCTTTGCTGACCTTGTTTGGTTTGCATGCTCCATGCTACCAAGCTGCATGTGCGTGACCTAGCAGAGCCACGAGAAAGCACTCGCGCTCGCACGGGCCTTGCCTCGAGAGGAACACTTGCGTTTCCTGGGAGCCCGGCTCGACAGGGAATCTTGCGTACAACCGGCTTGGCTCTGTTGAGCTCCATACAGCGTACCAAACATGCTCATAGCGTTCCTCGAATTAACGGAGAGATATCTGTGACACATTCATATTGGGCTCATACCATCCGTGGGAGAAGCGAGAAAGATTTTTTTTCCAAGTTACACAAATAAGTAGGGGCGGATCCACGTGGCTGTAGCCCGCGGCACAACCCCAAATTTCCTTATATGCATGTCTTTCTTAACCATACAAATTCTTGATTTTGTGCTAAAGTAGCATATCTCATGCAGCCCTTAACTAAGTAGCCCCCTGAGATGGTATATGTGGATCCAACCCTACAAATAAGGATACAATCACCTCTATAAATATACGTCCACGAAAACTACCGGGTCCACAGTAACGAGACCGCATCTGCTCCCATGAGCAAAATCACCATAAGGAAAACCAAGCGGGCCAGAAACAGCTGATTTTAACAACGGACCACCAGTGTACTCAGGCCTTGAAGCCCTTGTCCAGCAAAATCCACCTTAGCGCGCAAACACGTCACTTGTATAAGGTAATCGCACTGCCAGGAGAACCAGTTCCTCGCTCGCAACCCTTGCGCCGCCGCCACCCGTCTGCACAACCCCGCGCTCCTCGCGCTCGGCGGAGGTCAGGTAGGCGAGGCAGGATGTATACGGCGAGGAAGAAGATCCAGAAGGACAAGGGCCTTGAACCCTCCGAATTCGAGGACTCGGTCGCGCAGGTACGCCGGCTGGTTCATCCTGACATCGCCGCCACCGCCGCCTCCGCATTGGGCGTTTCCCGAAGATCTTTACCGGTCTGGCGCTGAAGCCATTATCCGCGTGCTTTGCAGGCGTTCTTCGACCTTGAGAATGGGAACCAGGAGCTCAAGAGCGACCGCAGGGACCTCTACATCAACTCAGCCTTGTAAGCGACCATCTTGTTTTTATCTTTGTTTGGTTTAGTGTAATGTGGAGTGGTTGGTGATGCGTAATCTGCCGTTGGCTTGGTTGCAGCCAGATGGATGTAGACGGGGCTAGGAAGGCGGTGGTGATCCACGTGCCCTACAGGCTCCGCAAGGCCTTTAGGAAGATCCACGTCAGGCTTGTCAGGGAGCTGGAGAAGAAATTCAGCGGCAAGGTTCGTGAATTTAAGCGATGCCATCATTTTTCTTTTTGCTGATTTGATCGCTTTAAAAATCTGTGGGAAAAGGTGACATTTTAAGTGACAGCTAGTTGAACAATATGTAGTTTGACTACTGGGTAGGCTTGGCTGTGTTATGGTTAGGGAGAACAAGAATAAAACACTTAGAAGCATGAAAAATTTCGTAATTGCTTGCTGTTATAATTCTTGAATTGAAAGCATATAGCATTCTAACTTTCCAATTCATGCAGTTATATTATTTTGATTGTATCTGTGCTTACAAATGACTGGATAAAACAACACAAAGGCACACTCTTGCGACCTGGTTGTTTTACTTGTGAATTTGTTGACATGTACATGTATATCAAGTTATTGGCCTATAATAGTAAGCTGCAGTCTGTGTCCTTATGGACTTATACTATTTACTATCAAGGATCTGAGACAACTGACAATCGACAAAAACCTTATGTACCACTTAACAATTGTATATTTAGGTCAACATGGTTAAACTTTTTGTGCAGGATGTGGTGATAGTTGCGACAAGGTGGATTGTGAGGCCACCAAAGAAGGGTTCTGCTGTTGTTCGCCCACGCACCAGAACTCTGACTGTTGTTCATGTTGGTATCTTGGAGGATGTTGTCTACCTGGCTGAGATTGTGGGAAAACATGTTAGATATCGCCTTGATGGATCAAAGATCATAAAGGTACATTTGAACCAATGTTCAGCCTTGCCTGATTACTTTATTTTGTAATCTCCTGTCTCTCTTTTTATGAAAATAAAACTTATTAGTTGCAACCAAACGATTAGGAATCTGGATAGCATAAAGAGAATTCGTCGTTTGTTTTGCTGTTGGACTTGCTGACTATTGAGCTCTATGAACTCACTAATTTGCTTGCAGATCTTCTTGGACCCAAAAGAGCGCAACATCACAGAGTACAAGCTTGAAACCTTCACAGCAGTGTACCGCAGGCTTTGTGGGAAGGACGTGGTATATGAGTACCCATTTAATGCTGAGACTGCCTGAATGTGTATGCAATGGGAGGGCTGACTGTTTTTGTACTTCAAATTCAGGTGTCTTTCTATAGATCTTTGGATTTGGATGTCAAAATGTTTTGACGTGGAACTTGGTATATGTCAAACTGATCCGCAAAAATATCAAAATTTGAGAGTTGAATTCTGATGCATTTTCTATAAGAGTGTTTGGTTGCCTACGTTAGCCTAATAAAGGCTTGTACAGTGTAGGACTGATTGGTTGCAGTCCAGGCAGTGCAGTGCTGATTGTCCAGGCAGTGCAGGGCTGATTGGTTGCAATCCTGGCTTGCATAGCAGCTTGTGCCACAGCCTTATAAGAATTTCTTTTTCCTGTTCTTTACAGTAATTTCTCGCTCGAACCTTATACCTCTCTTTCGCGTCTGTTGTCTCAGACTCTCAGACTACCTGGAGAATCAATTTTATTATAGGATCCCGCTTTGCCCTCATGAAATTCTTTGAACATGACTGCTGACTTCTCTTTATTTATTTGATGCGCTGAATAGACAGTATCAGAATCTCCTGCAATATCTGCATTGTCCTCGTTTGCTTTCATTAAGATATAGGGCTCCTTTGGATCAAAGGAATTTTATAGGAGAAATGTAGCGTCTACCATTAGATCGGCAGCGACAAAAACATTTACAGTCTGAAATGGAGCTTGAAGTCGGCTCTTCCAGTACACGCATACCCCAACTCAGCGAGGCATGACCTACTCTATTACATGGGAATATATTGCAAACCAACTTCTCCGTACAAACCAACTGTGACAGAGAGGTGAGGGGTGATTTATAAAAATGTGATTACTGATTAGAAGCGGACGATTAAGTATAAAATTATAGTTTTGCAAATCTCCTTCCATGTCTTCCCGTAGTTGGTTTGCACGGAAAGATTGTTTGATACGTTCCCTCTACATTCCCTTTGCTCGAAAAAACAAACAAATGAAGAGAAATTCATAGAAACTAACGACTTCAATTCTTCTACCAGTCTTCCTTCAGGTTTTGCACGGAAAGCCTCCGCCGCCAATTCTTGCTGTAGTACGAGCGCCAGTCTCCAGGATTAATTTGCTTACCCCCAATTCAATGCCGCTTGGACACCTTGCAAGGCCGCTGTTACTTCAGCGTGGAAAGCACTAAGCAAGTGATTGATTCTTCCCCGGTCAGAAAGCACTACGTCACCATCGCTGTGACGTAGAACAAAACCCCAGCTTCCTGTGTTAGAATCAGCCATAAAAGAAGCATCATCATTCAGTTTCAGCACTCCCTCGGGTGGTCTGCTCCATATCTCCTTTTCTGTTCTCACTTTTGCACCCTCTTGCAGTTTGGATGTTTCGGCTGCATATATTGTGATTGATCGGGCAAGTATTTCAGCACTTCTTCTTCCTCTCACAATATTTCTTTCTGACCATAGAAACCAGAGCAAAATAACTATCAAAGATCGATTTTCCTCCTTCACTTTTATAATGTATTCCATGGCCTCTGTCGGTGTAAGAAAGGTAGCTAGGTTCATCCTATCTCCTTCCAACGAAAGTAGCTGACATACATTTCTGGCCAGTTTGCAGTTGAAAAACAAATGAACTCCATCTTCTTCTTGTCTACCTCACACAGGGCATACTATTTCAATTTTCATTCCTCTACGGGCAAGATTACATCGCAACGGGTGACTGTTACGGGTTAGTCGCCAAATAAAATGCTCTATCTTACTCCGACAGTTCATATCCCAAATTTTGCTCCAGAGCGGATCGGTACAATTTCTGCTACTGCCTGGAGCCCCACTTCGAACAGCCCTCCTGAGTCCTGATCAAATCATCTCTACATACTCTGTATGCGCTTTTGACACTGAAAATACCTTTTTTTTTTTATCAAAATGCCAGGCAAGTTTGTTCTCACGTCCTTCAAAAATTGGGATAGCTAAGATGATGGATGATGCATCTTCTTCCCAAAAAGTGTCCTTTACTAACTCTTCATCCCATACACCTGTTATTGGGTTTATCAACTCATCAACATATGTCAAAAGACTAGCACGCCTGGGCGTGATCGGCTTATGTGACTGGTCTCGCGGTAACCATGGGTCAGTCCAAATTTTCAGATTGCTATCATCCCCTAATCTCCACACCATGCCCTTTTTCATAACATCAAGGCCATGTAGAATGCTGCGCCAACTGTAAGACATGCCTTGTTTCGGCTTTGCCTCAAAAACCGAGGTTGAAGTGTTGGTGTTTCGACCCCGGGGTCTAGCACCAACGAGTAAATATGTACTGCGTGCTCCCTAATTTGGATGGTGATGCAAGAAGAACATACGAGGTTTATCCTGATTCGGGCGATAGAAGGCCCTACGTCCAGCCGGGGGGGGGGGAGTTTGTATTATCTTGCACTGAAGTGCTTGTACAGGGGAGAATACAAGCGAGCAAGTATGTCTTGGCTAGGACTTAAGCGCTACGGGTTTTGGTTGCTCTCTATGCCTTATGTTTTCTGGCTGAGTTTCGTTGCCTTGTCTAGACTAGGTCTTGGCGCCCCCTTTTATAGGCGAAGGAGGGGCATAGAGATACATGGATCTTAGGGCGGACGTGGCTGCTGACGTCGAGGAGATGATGCCGATCATGTCGGTGTTGCTGTAGGGGCGTGCGTCGGGCATGGCGTGTCCTGTAGCGACGTGTTCGGAGATGACGCGGCCATCCTTCTCGTGCGTAAGGTGACGCCGCTGATGGTCGGTGATAGAAGATGTCCAAGCATGGTCGTGCGGATCCCTGTAGCCGTCGCGTCGGGAGTTGTTGGAGTGTTGACCGGTGACGACGAAGTCCAGCTCGAGAGGTGGTCGAGGGGGTCGAGGCCCAAATGGATAAGGCCGAGCCTCGGGAAATGCGGTACGGATACTGGTAAATGTTCCTCGAGGAGTCGCCTGATATTGGTAAATGTGCCTCGAGGGAGTGCTGAATGGGGCACAGTGCACGGCATGAAGTTACAGTGTGAGACGACCCGCCAGATTCCCGAGTATGGGAGGTAAAAGCAAGATTTGACCGGTGTAGTCGTAACTGTTACCGTCACTGTGGCCACGAGGTTAGGAGGAAGCAGGTAGACGCATTAAATCCTCCCGGATTTGTACAGGAGGTAGGTATTCGAGGGGTGCGTCGCACTCGAGGGGCGTCCGTTCGCCGGGGCGAATCTTCGTCACCGAGGGGTAGGTCGAGTGGCACCCTCGAGTGATCTGTTCTGTTTCAAGCGGGGTACGTCGCATAGGTAGCCACCCGGACCACCGAGGCCTGTTCGTGGACCGGCCCAGTACGACCTAGCATTTGTGTTTCCGCGCTAGGCGAGGGATAATGATACCGGGTTTGGCTTGTTGATGTTAGGGGTTAATCCCCTCAGTCGAGGGTTAATGGTACCCCTTTTTTAGGTACCCGACAGTAGCCCCCGAGCCCCTGCACGAGTGCTGGCACTCGAGCTGGGGGTCATAGGCCGAGAGTGAGGCGTGGTTCGTAGCTTTCCGTGGGGGGCGCGCGAGCGTCCCCCGCAGGGGTAGCCCCCGAGGCCTCGGAGGAGTAAGGAGACTCCTTCGAGGGCTTTATTTGTCTCTTGTTGAGAGGTGCTTATCCAGTTAGGCGTAGTGGGCATTCCTGAAAGGTTAGGATAACATGAACTGGAGTCATAGCGCCTAGTCGAAGGGTGGCTGGAGTCGTCGAGCCCCCGGGTGCGTTCGACCCTCTTTCATCGAGGGGTGCCAGGCGTAGTCGAGCCCCCGAGCCTCGTGCGGCTAGGGCATTGTGAGCCTTAGGCATCTATCTCATGAGTCCTTTCGATCGGATGTGAGGTGAGAAGCGCCGTACTACCCTCGATTGGGCGAGTCTCGGCATTCTCTGTGAGCTGATAACGGGGGGATCCAAGTGAGAGATCATGCCCCGTTCGATGGGGTCGACTAGTGGCCCTGAGGCGTTCTCATTGACGCAAACGAGTAGATATATGGATACCGGTTCCATTCGATAGGACTCGGCGGCTCGATGCCTCCCTCCGTGGGGATCCCATGGTATCCTCTCATTTTGCCTTGGATACACCCGAGGGGATCTCGAGGGTTCGTCCTTGAGCTGAGCTTCGTGTGGCTTCCTTGGGGTGTCCCTGACTCGGGTGCTCGAGGGCGGCTGTCGAACCCTGACCGAGGGTCAGTCTTCGCTCCCTCGAGGCTTGTCGTGGGGCCGGGGCCCGTTTTCCTTTTCGTGGAAGATTCCGTCGGTGGATAATGTAGCGCTCCCACCCGTTGGGTGTGCCTTTTGAGGTGTGGGCCAAAGCGACGTGGTCATGGTGGACCCAGGAAACGGCTAGGGGCCTGATGAACGGCGCATGTCCTGCTGCGAGAATCGAGAGGCGGTTAGGTGGGCGCAGTAAATGCAGGGTTTACCATTTCCCACCATCGGATCCGCCCGTTGCTCTTCCCCTGAGTATAAATTCATGGGAGGTGGGGTGCCATCCGCTTCCATTCTCGCCATCTCGCCTCTGCCGCCGCCGCTAGAGCTTCCAAATCCCTGCCCGCCAGCACTAGAGAAGAGGGGTTAGTGAGAGTGATCGTGATTGGGAATCTTCCCGGTCGCCCGTCCGTCGAGCAAATCCGTGCCGTCGCCGCCGTCGTCATGGCACCCACTTTTCTTCCTCCGGAGGCCTGGCCCCCATCGACCGTGACAGAGCAGAGATTGTTGGAGCTGGTGGGAGAAGGGCTCCTTCACCCTATCACCACGCTGGATCGGCCAGAGTGGATAGCACTACCACGGAGGGATCGGCAGCCGAACCCGCCGGACGGTTACGTCGTGAGCTTCGTCAAGTTCCACCGGCACGGGCTTGGATTGCCCCCGAGCCGATTTGTGCGGGCGCTGCTCCACCATTACGGGATCGAGCTTCAGCACTTCTCTCCCAATGCCATATCCAACGCCGCTATCTTCGTGGCCGTCTACGAGGGATACCTGGGGGAGGAGCCGCACTGGGAGCTGTGGCTTCACCTCTACAAGGGGAGTTCTTCATCGCCCCGGTGGAACAGGGCGTGAGGAGAATCATCTGCGCTAGTTCCTGCAACCTAGTGCTGAAGACAGGCCGGGGGGTGGAGCCGCGCGAGTACATCCCCACCGGGCTGATGTCCAACCATGCTCAGTTGGATGCACAGTGGTTCTACCTTCACAATGACGAGGGGTACTTCTCGTCGTACACCGGGCGTCTCATCACGGAGCGTCCGTTCAACTGGCCACATGGTGTGGCATCGGATTTACAGCCTTGATTGAGGCCTCTCCTCACCGCGCTGAGGAGGCTTCGTGACGTGGGTCTGACGGCGGCGATCATCGTCTCGGCCTTTCACCGTCGGAGGATGCTCCCTTTGATGGCGAGTCTGTTACGGCTGGACAAGATGGGGCCTGAGGCAACGCCCGAGCAGTTTAAGGGGTGCCCCATGTTAGCCGAGGCCTTGCCCCCTGAGGAGATTGTGTCATGGGTAAAGGGGCGGTCACCGGCGCCTTCAAGCCAGAGCTCATCAACCGCATCCCCATGCTGCTGGCAAAAGGCTATCTTGACCTGGTGAGTACCTCAAGCCGTGCCTTCGAGGTTTACTTTGCCTCTCTTCCTTCCCTTTGCTCTTACGCCCGGATGCTTTCGCGCAGGGGAAAATCGACTGTAGGGCATCGAGGCCCCCGGTGAGGGAGGACAACCCCGACCGATAGGTGAGGCACCTTACCGCTCATCAACAGAAGAAGGGGCAGGACAAGGAGAAGAAGAGGAAGAAAGAAAAAAGCCTTGCACATACAGAGCGTGAGAAACGCCGCACGAAGCAAAGGCACGATGGGCTGCTTCAGGAGGAGTCTCCTTCCAAGGAGGATGAGGAGGAAGAAGAAGATGATGATGATGTCGAGGGGATGGCAGCGCGCCTCGAGCTCCATCTCTCTGGTCACCCCCGAGCTAATGTGCCTTCTGCACAGGAGGACGTTCTGGAGCGGCCGCAAGACAGGAGTCAAGGCAGTTCCTCGTCCCGTGGTGGGTCCTCGTCTCGACGCTCGCGCGGTGAGACCCCGCTTGCCACATCTCAGGAGACTCGGTCCCAGTCCTCATCGCTCGGGACACGGACTCGGGGCCGCGCGGCCTCGTCGGAGCGAGAGGGCGTGGCGACGCTATGGGAAGCATCAGCCTGCCTCGGCTCCGGGGGAGGTGTAGCTCTGAGTGGGGCCTCGAGGCGCTCTAGCGGCTCAAGGGGTCCTGGGAAGGTCGTCGTCCCCTTTGGGTAAGCCTTGCTTTTTGAAGTTTCCTTTCTTGTTTCTTTAACCTATTGAACCACTAAGCATCTTTGCTCACCTCCTTATTCCCCAGGCTAAAGCGGCAGGTGGAGGAGGCAAATCCTTCGCCGGGCAAGTAGCTTAGGGTGGACATAGACGTGAGGATGGCGGCCGTGGCAACAGGTGCAACCTCGAGACCGCTGCCACCATGGGAGGCGGCTTGGCTATCTCAAGCCCACGCAGCTATGGCTCGAGGCAGGCTGATGGGTTCTGTTCTTGTTGCAGGCTCGAGCGGTTCGGGGGCTGTGGCGGGAAGTGGTTTCAAGCTGGAGCAGTTGCAGGAGAGGGGAAGCGCTGTCCTAGTGCCAGCATCTGTGGCCCCCGCATCTGACCAGGTGTCGAAAGGTGGGAGTGCCGTCCTGATCCCGACGCCTGCAGCCTCTACCCCAGGTCAGGCTGGAACCTCTGCCGCCTCGTTCGGGGGGAGAGCCTCCGACGGGCGCGAGTTGGGGTCAGAGGTCACCCCCATCGTCCTCGAGGACGAGGAGGCCGCTGCTCCATCTCTGCCCGCGGAGGAGCAGAAGCCGTGGCCAGAGGGGATGCATGAGGTGGAGGCGTGATGTAAGCAGGAGCGGAGGGCCTGCAGGGGAAAGAGGAGGAGGAGCCACAGGAGCGGCTGGGAGAAGAGGGGCTGGCCAGGAGCTAGCCCGGGCAACAGCAACAGCAGGAATAGCAGCAGCAGTAACAACAACAGCAACAGCAACAAACGCCACCGGAGGACGCGGCGCCGCTGGATTCGCTGTCGCAGTGGCGGGTCGAGCCGTCGGAGGAGCTGGTGGTCTCGAGCTTCCCATAATCGCAAGGGGAGGCCGTGATTACCTTGGATGAGCTGCTGCAGCAGCAAGATGCGGTGCGGGATGCGTCGCTGGTCCTGTGCGTGTCACAGGCGCAGGAGGAGGGGGAGCGTTTGGCTTTGAGTCGACCAGAGGACGTGGTGATATCGGACCTTCCGCCTTGGCGCGACATGGCACTGGGGGAGGCAGTGGTCTTGAGCCCTCCTCTGCCGCAGGAGGTGACCGTGGCTGCCTCGAGCTAGCCGCCGCAACCGCGGGGCACGCCATTGGAAGAGCCGGCGGCCTCGGGTTCGCCACAACGGTGGCAAGAGGAGACGGCTGCCGTAAGTCCTTGGCATGTTTGACCTAGTCGTTTGTCGATTGTAGATTCTTAGTTTGAGGCCCTGAAGGATCATGCCATTGGCATGTTTGACCTAGTTGTTGATGAGCGACTGTAGACCAATTCATGCGAATGTGATTATGGTCATAGAAGTTCAAGAACTTCTTGCCAGTGAACTACGTTCCATTGTCGGTGATGATGACGTTCGAGACCCCAAAGCGGTGGATGATGTCGGTAAAGAATGTGACCACCTGCTCGGAGCGGATTTTGCCGATGGGACGGGCCTCGATCCACTTGGTGAATTTGTCGACAGCTACGAGCAGATGTGTGTAGCCCCCAGTTGTCTTCTTGAGAGGTCCCACGAGATCGAGCCCCCAAACGGCGAAAGGCCATGTGGTGGGGATCATCTGCAGGGCGTGAGCCGGGAGGTGTGTTTGCTTGGCGTATAATTGGCACCTCTCGCACGAGCGAACGAGGTTGATGGCATCGGAGATGGTGGTCGGCCAGTAGAAACCTTGCCGGAAGGCATTGCCGATGAGGGTCCTTGGCGTGGCGTGATGGCCGCAAGCCCCTGAGTGAATGTCCTCGAGCAGCCTCCTGCCTTCCTCGATGATGACACAACGCTGGAGGATCCCAGTAGGGCCTCGTCAGTAGAGTTCCTTGTCATCGCCGTATTGGCCCGTTGAGCTATCCGTCGAGCCTCTGTTCGGTCTTCTAGGAGCTCCCCTCGAATAAGGAAGTCGAGGAAGGGGACGCGCCAGTCCAGTGGTGGTTTGACGGTGGAGGTGACCCCTCGACCTCCATGACCTCAGCCCCAGTCGTGGGGGCCTTGGTTGAGGCCAGGGGGTCGAGTGTTGACGGTGCAGTGCCAGCCCCCGAGCCCAAGTCGACAGAGGGCTCGAGGAGGTCCCTTGAGAAGACTTCTAGTGGGACGGTGGCTCGAGTAGATGCAATTTTGGCGAGCTCGTCCACGGCTTCGTTGTAGCATCGAGCGATGTGGTTGAGCTCGAGTCCATGGAACTCATCCTCTAGCTTGCGTACCTCATTGTAGTAGGCCTCCATCTTAGGATCGTGGCAGCTCGAGGCCTTCATTACTTGGTCAATGACGAGTTGCGAGTCGCCTCAAACGTCAAGGCGTCGAACCCTGAGTTCGAGGGCGATTCGTAGACCATTGACAAGGGCCTCATACTCTGTGACATTGTTGGAGGCAGCGAAGTGGATGTTAATGACGTAGCACATGTGGACTCCGAGGGGTGAGATGAAGAGCAAGCCTGCGCCTGCTCCTGTCTTCATGAGTGACCCGTCGAAGTACATTGTCCACAGCTCGGCTTGAATCTGCTTCGGCGGAAGCTGGGTGTCGGTCTACTCGGTGATGAAGTCCACCAGCACCTGAGACTTGATTGCTTTGCATGGCGCGTAGGTGATAGTTTCACCCATGAGCTCGACCGATCACTTAGCGATCCTTCCCGTAGCCTCCCGGTTTTGGATGATCTCCCCCAGGGGAAAGGACGAGACCACGGTGACCATGTGGCTGAGAAAATAGTGCTAGAGCTTGCGGCGTGTGAGCACGATGGCGTAGAGTAGCTTCTGGATTTGCGGGTAGCAGACCTTCATTTCTGAGAGCACCTCACTAATGAAGAAAACCGGCCGTTGGACGGGCAGTGCGTGCCCTTCCTCCTACCTTTCGACTACTATGGCCGCTCTGACCACCTGAGTGGTTGCGACGACATAGAGGAGAAGTGGCTTGGCTGGTTCAAATGGCGTGGCAGGTCAAGGTGGTACGAGAATCGGGGGGAGGTTAGCATATTTTTGAGCTTACCGAGGGCCTCCTCGGCCTTGACGGTCCACGCGAAGTGCTCGGATTTCTTCAGGAGTCGGTACAACGGCAGGGCCTTTTCTCCCAGGCACAAGATGAAGCGATTAAGGGCCTCGAGGCAGCCCGTGACTTTCTATACGCCCTTCAGGTCTCGAGTCGGCCCCATCTTGGTGATCGCCGTGACCTTCTCGGGGTTGGCCTCGATACCGCGCTGAGAGACGATGTATCCTAAGAGCATGCCTCGAGGCATGCCAAAGACACATTTCTTGGGGTTGAGCTTGATGTTTTTGGCTCGAAGGCACTTGTACATGATTTTGAGGTCCTCGATGAGGTTGTCGACCTTTTTTGACTTGACTATGATGTCGTCGACGTAGGCCTCGACTGTGTTCCCTATGTGCTCACCGAAAACATGTAGCATGCATCGCTGGTACGTTTCCCTGGCGTTTTGAAGGCCGAAGGGCATGGTAACCTAGCAGTACATGCCAAAAGGGGTGATAAAGGAGGTCGCGAGCTGGTCGGACTCCTTCATCTTGATTTGATGGTAACCGGAATAAGCATCAAGAAAAGAGAGAGTTTTGCATCTCGCAGTGGAGTCAATAATTTGATCAATGCGTGGTAAAGAAAATGGAACTTTGGGACATGCTTTATTTAAACTTGTATAATCAACACAGATCCTCATTTTTCCATTCTTTTACTTAACTAGTACAGGATTGGCTAACCACTTGGGATGATGAACCTCCTTGATGAAACTGGCCGCTAGAATCTTGTGCACCTCCTCGCTGATGATCCTGCGCTTCTCTTCGTCAAAGCATCACAGGCGTTGCTTCACCAGTCTGGACCCGGCCCAGATCTCCAAGGCGTGCTCGGAGACTTCCCTCGGTATGCCCGGCATGTCCGAGGGACTCCACGCAAACATGTCAGCGTTCACATGGAGAAAGTCAACGAGCATTGCTTCCTATTTGCTGTCGAGGGTGGAACTGATCGTCAGCGCCTTCTCGCTGGAGCTGCTCGGGTCGAGGGGATCTTCTTGGTGTCTTCTGTGGGCTCGAAGCTGCCCGCGTGGTGCTTGGGCTCGAGGGCCTCAGCGGCAAGGCCCTCGAGGGTCAAGGCGAGCCTGGTGGTCTCCTCAACAGCCTCTCCATTCTTGACGCTCTCGATGTCACAATCATATGCGTGCTTGTAGGAGGAGCCAATGGTGATGATGCCCTTGGGTCCCGGCATCTTGAGCTTGAGATACGTGTAGTTGGGGATCGCCATGAACTACGCGTATCCGGGTCGATCGATGATGGCATGGTACGTGCCGTGAAACCCAACCACCTCGAATGTGAGGATCTCTTTTCTGAAGTTCGTGGGGGTGCCGAAGTAGACGGGGAGGTTGATGCGACCAACGAGCAGGGCCTTCTTCCCTGGCACAACTCCATGGAGACCCCCGGTGCTGGGTCATAGCTGTGACCTTTTGACCCCCAGGAGGTCAAGGGTCTCGAGGTAGATGATGTTGAGGCTACTGCCCCCGTCCATGAGCACCTCGGAGAGGCGGGTGTTGATGATGATGGGGTCGACGACGAGCGGGTAGACTCCTGAGTTGATGACGCGATCCGGATGGTCATCACCGTCGAACGTGGTGGGAGCATCGGACCAGTCGAGGTACTGGGGTGTAGTGACTCGGATGGAGAAGACCTCTCGACGCTCTCTCTTGTGCTATCGAGGCGTGAGCTGGGTCGAGGGGCTGCCATAGATCATGTAGCAGTCGAAGACCTCGAGGAACTTGCGTCCTCCTTGTCGCCATCCTTGTCGCTGCCCTTGTCCTTCTTCTGGTCATCCTTCTCGATGTCTAGACTCTTGTAGTAGTTCCTGAGCATGCGGTAGTCCTTGATGTTATGATTAGCCCCTCCCTTGTGGTAAGGGCAAGGCTCCTTCAGCATCTTATCGAAGACGGCCCCCTCGGGGGGACTCAAGGCTTCTTGCGCTCGACCGCAGCGACAAGATCATCATCTGTAGCCTCAAGCTTGCCCTACTGGTTCTTCTTCTTCTTCTTATTGCCCTTCTTGGGGCCCTTGCTCGTGCCCTCGGAGTCGGCCGCCTACGCCTTCCCTTTGTCCTTCTCATTGCCGAAGAAGGCTCCGACCGCTTCCTCGCCGGCTGCGTAGTTGGCAACTACGTCCATCAGCTCATCGATAGTCTTGGGGCGATTGTGTCCCAGCTCCCATACCAACTCCTTCTAGGTGGTACCCGAGACAAATGCCAGGATGATGTCATGGTCGGGGATATGTGGGAGCTCGGTGCATTGCTTGGAGAAGCGTCGGGCGAAGTCGTGTAAGGACTCCCCGGGCTGCTGCTTGCAGTTGCGAAGGTCCTAGGAGTTGCCGGGCACACGTAGGTCCCCTTGAAGTTTCCCTCGAAGACCCACACCAGGTCGGCTCAATTGCGGATCTGATTAGGAGGGAGCTCCTCGAGCCACCTTCGAGCTGTGTCAGAAAGAAACAGGGGGAGTTGGCGGATGATGGCATGGTCGTCGCGTGCCCCGCCTAGCTGGCAGGCTAGCCAAAAATTGGCTAATCAGAGCTCGGGCTTGGTCTCCCCGTTGTACTTGACGACACTCGTTGGGGGTCGAAAGGTGTTGGGCAGCGGCGTGTTGCGGATCGCCCTGCTGAAGACTCGAGGGCCCGACAGCTCGGGGGCTCGACGGTCCTCGTCGCTGTTGTAGCGTCCCCCTCGATGGGCACTGTAGCCTCGATCTTCAACGTCCCCGCTCTTACGCCGTCGGTTCTTGATGATGTCGTAGAGCGCGTCTTGGGCTTCGTGGTTGTCGATGATGCGATCTCGGATGGGGATCACCTTCTTTGCTCGGGGGCTGCTTCCTGGTGAACCGAGACCTCCCTCTCGTCGTGGGGGGCTCGACAGGTTGCTCCGAGGCCATCCCTCGATGTCTCGAGGCTGAGCTCTCAGCCTGTTGTGCGGCCGCGACCTTGAGGAGTCCCTTGACCTTGTCCTGTATTCGCCGAGCTTGAGGGTTTGACGGCGCGGGCATGTAACGAAGAAGCATGGTGGCCGCGATGATGTTCTGACTGGCTTGGAGGAAACAGTTGATGACAGGGTGCTCGGGTCCCCCGTCTTCAACGATTTGTTGGTTGACCTCTCGGGCTCTAGCTCGGGCCCTTCTACCAAGCGGGGGTCAGCGCTCCTGCTCGAGGGTCCGCTCGAGCTGTTGCAGGCGCTCCCGATCCTCGTCGAGCTTGGCTCGCATCTCCCGAACCTGCGCAAGCTGAGCATCTTAGTCGTCCGAATGCAGGTGTTCGTCTTGGGGCGCAGCTGGCGACTGCTCCTCCAGGTCCGCCACTACAAGGGCCCTTCCAGTTGTGGCCGTGGCTGCTGCCGTAGCCGTCGGGTCGATTTTGTCGTCACTCGACGCGACTCCGCCCTCGATGTGAAAACACTTGCGGGTGGGGTCGTAGTGGTCGGAGTTAGAGTCGGGGCTGCCGGAGTAGAAGATGGGGAACTGCCCGCGCCGCTCCTCCTCCAGCTGACGTCGCATTGTGCCGAGGGTGTACCGCCTCGGGCCAGGTGCTCGCGAGAAGCCAAGGTCCTCGGAGGCCGGCAGGACAGCTGCCAAGTCCATGGTAGCACGCAAGAGAGCCCCCGGGCGGTCCTCATGCGTGCTCACATTAGAGCGCATCGTGGCAGAGTTCGTCCTGGCGGTGTTGTCCAGACCGAATGGGAACTGGCGGCGAGCTCCAAACAGTCCGTGCGGCGGCAAGTTGGGGGGTGACGGTGCCGAGCACGCCGGAGGAGCCTCGCCGGGCTCCCTCGACGAACGCATCGTGAAGGTGAAGTCGGGGTTTCCGTAGAATCCTGCCGGCTCATCCTCCGCCCCTAGACACGGGTCAGATTGGTCCCCAACTAGGGGCCCGTCGTCGCCTACCAGAAGCGGGGGAAACGCGGTGGGCGGCAACCCAGACGCAGATCAATGGTGACGGCAACGCCGATCGCGCCTCCTCCTGGACGCGGAGGCATGGTGGTGAGACCGGCGTGTGGCCCCTCCTAAGCATGGGGGCTCGGTGCGACCTCCGCTCGGATCTCCTACCGAGAGCAGGGTCATGTTGTAGCCGTGGCCGAGGGACATAAACTCCAGGCTCCTGAACCAGATCACCGTAGCGCGCGGAAGTGGCGAAGCTGAGTCTGCCATCCGGAAAAATGGCGGGAAATCGTTAGTGACACGCAGTTCCCCTACCTGGCGCGCCAACTGTCGGTCTTTCGACCCCGGGGGTCTAGCACCAACGAGTGAATATGTACTGCGTGCTTCCTAATCCAGATGGTGATGCAAGAAGAACACATGAGGTTTATCCTGGTTCGGGCAATAGAAGGCCCTACGTCCAGCGGGGGGGGAGAGTTTGTATTATCTTGCACCGAAGTGCTTGTACAGGGGAGAATACAAGCGAGCGAGTATGTCTTGGCTAGGACTTAAGCGCTACGGGCTTTGGTTGCTCTCTATGCTTTATGTTTTCTGGCTGAGTCTCATTGCCTTGTCTAGACTAGGGCCTGGCGCCCCCTTTTATAGGCGAAGGAGGGGCATAGGGGTACATGGATTTTAGGGAGGACGTGGTTGCTGACGTCGATCAGATGATGTCGATCATGTCGGTGTTGCTGTAGGGGCGTGCGTCGGGCATGGCGTATCCTGTAGCGACGTGTTTGGAGATGACGCGACCATCCTTCTTGTGCGTAAGGTGACACAGGTGATGGTCGGTGATAGACGGATGTCCAAGCACGGTCGTACGGATGCCTCTAGCCGTCGCGTCGGGAGTTGTTGGAGTGTTGACCGGCGATGACGAAGTCCAGCTCGAGAGGTGGTCGAGGGGGTCGAGACCCAAATGGATAAGGCCGAGCCCCGGGAAATGCGGTACGGATACTGGTAAATGTTCCTCGAGGAGTCGCCTGATATTGGTAAATGTGCCTTGAGGGAGTGCTGAATGGGGCACAGTGCACGACATGGAGTTACAATGTGATACGACCCGCCAGATTCCCGGGTATGGGAGGTAAAAGCAAGATTTGACCGGTGTACTCATAACTGTTACCGTCACTGTGGCCACGAGGTTAGGCGGGAGCGGGTGGAATGCATTAAATCCTCCCGGATTTGTACAGGAGGTAGGTATTTGAGGGGTGCGTCGCACTCGAGGGGCGTCCGTTCGCCCGGGCGAATCTCCGTCACCGAGGGGTAGGTTGAGTGGCACCCTCGAGTGATCTGTTCTGCTTCAAGTGGGGTACGTCGGATAGGTAGCCGCCCAGACCACCGATGCCCGTTCGTGGGCCGGCCCAGTATGACCTGGCATTTGCGTTTCCGCGCTAGAAGAGAGATAATGATACTGGGTTTGGCTTGTTAATATCAGGGGTTAATCCCTTTAGTCGAGGGTTAAGGGTACTCTTTTTTAGGTACACGACATGAAGCTAAATATTTAGCTTTCAAAACTCGAGCGCAAAGGGAATTTGGGTTCTGCCATAATTGCCAACTTTGTTTTGCCAACATTGCAAGATTAAAAGCTTGTATATCTCTAAAACCCAGTCCACCTTCCTCCTTCGAGTTCATCATTGTTTCCCTGCTAAGCCAGTGAATCTTATGTTTGCCCTCCTGTTGATTTCACCAGAACCGGCACACCATTGTGCTTATCTGATCACAAAGATTCTTAGCGCGATCGAAGCAACCATGGCAAAGGTGGGAATGGCTTGTGCTACAGCCTTTATTAAAATTTCTTTCCCAGCCCAAAAATTTCTCTTTCCAACCTTGGATTCGTGACCATATTCGATCCGTTAGGTACCCAAAGATATCATTCTTTGATTGCCCAACATGACCAGGGAGGCCAAGATATTTCTCATTCATTGTTTGTCTATACTTTGTAGCCGATCACAAATAGCCCTTCTTTGTTGTGAACTTGTATTTCTCCTAAAAAGGACTGCTGACTTAGCCTTGTTGATTACCTGCCTGAAACAATTCTCATACAGGTTAAGAACTTCCTGTAGCTGCTGAGCATCCCCTTCATTCGCTCGAATCAAAATCAAAGAATCATCGTAGTTCCTATAGGAGTTGTCACTAAGGGCTCCTTTGGTTCATATTTGAAACATAGGAATTTTTTATGATTAGCTTTCATAAGGAATTTTTCTTCCTGCCCTTTGGTTCATAGAAAAAGGAGAGGAAGTGTTCCTCGGAACTGTTCGGTTAGGCTCATTCTTGTCGGAACGGTTCCTGGTGACGCTTGGCTGTATAAAATACAACAGCGGCCAGGACCCATCTCTTCCCGTGCGAACCGAACGTAACCTCAGCCTCAGGTGGAATGTGACAGATCGTTGCCTCCGCATGGTGTAGCAGGTAAGGTGATGGCGGGTCTCCCTGCTGTAGCTCATTTTGTGGGGGTAATTTCCTCTAGTAATTCCTTATTCACGTTTATGCAATATTGAAAGCGGAAGCTGACTGCACTAAGGGACAGTCTTTTAGTGGCTGAACAGATTGGATGTCCAATATTGGAAAAAATTTGGCGAGATATCTATTAGTCATTGTAATAAGCTAGCCAAGCTTTACAAAAAGAGTTTTTAGGTTTGATGATCCCCCTTCATCTATCTTATAACTTCTTGTAAATGATGTACACTCTCAGTCCACAAATAATTTATCTTCTTTTTGAGTAAAAACTATGGAGCAAAGAGCCCCCAGCGGCTTAAATTAATAAATTGAAGACAGGTTCAGAGACTTACAAAAAGATTACAGGATCTAACCGGAGGTTAGATAAAAGAGGAAAAGAAGAGCATTGCTATCAAACTCTAGGGGGGAGCTAGCTAACAGGAACTCGACCGGAGACTAAATAGCGTCGAGCCAAGTACGAATGGAGAGGTGGAGAGAGGACTCGATCCTACTCTTTTTTGAACTCTGATTTCCATGAGGATAGACTTGGAATCTTCCCATTAAAGATGACAACATTTCTTTCATTCCATATACACCATGCTGCAATCATGACTACCTCCATGAAGAATGGTTTTCTGAAATCTTGTCTGGCAAATGATAGTTTCTCATACAAACTGGCATCATCATTCCAAATAGTTCCCAAAGCATACCATCTTGAAACTGAGGCACAGCAATAGAAGAACAGGTGTTCAACTGTTTCCTCAAGACCTTCCTGACAAAGCATACAAGCGTAGCCTTCCTCCAAGAATTTTTTTCCTTCTTCTCAGAATGTTTCTTGTGTTTAACCTGTCATTTAGCAGCAACCAAGCAAAGACTTTTATTTTTTGTGCACATTTTGATTTCCAAATCCATGTGACAACTCTTGAGGGTATCACAACAGCAAATTGGTACTGGTAATATCTACTGGAAGAGAAATTCTGTTGCCCCCAGATATAAGTCTAGCTGTCATCCAGAGATTGATCAACCTGATGGAGTCGATTAAACTGATCAATAAGCTCCTGCAGAGCAAGAAACTCATTATAGGCTTGCCTTTTCATGGGAATGCTGAAACACTCAAGCAGGGTATCAGTAGTTCTTAACTTCCAGAGGGAGATTCTTCGGTCTTTAACAAATTGAAACAATGCAGGGAGGTGTGGGAATGAATCTGATCATTTATGAGGTCATCCCAGAAGCTGATAGTATCTCCCTTGCTGGGAATACAACAAACAATGCCTTTGTATTTTACATGCAGCCTGAGAATATCCTTCCACCAGAAGGACCCTTTCTCCCTGCCTAGATGGGGCACTTCATTCAAATAGTATTTTTTTTTTCCAAATTATGCTGACCCACTGAATGTCTACTTTCCTGTAAAACTTGTCCAGCTATTTCAAAAGTAATGCATCATTTTGCATACTGAGATTTATAACTCCAAGGCCACCTTTGTCTTTTGGTTTTTGGACTATTTCCTAGGCTGCCAGATTATATCCCTTCTTTCTAAAATCTTTTCCTCTCCAGAGACAATTCTTCTTGTGCTTGTCTATAATTTCAATACAAGCAGGGCATTCACAATATTGCAGCTGATGCCCTTTCCAGAAATGAAACACCATCTGACTTACTAGCTGTGTCTGAATTTGCTCCATCATGGATACAGAAACTTAAGGACAACTATGTTGATCACTCAGAAGACAAGGAATTGTTGATAGAACTGAGCCTGACTGGCCACAACAGTAAAGGGTTTTCCCTGAAGGATGGTGTAATCAGATACAAGGGAAGAGTTTGGGTGGGAGCCAACAAACTGGATCAAAAACATATCTTAGAAGCACTGCACAATAGTGGCTTAGAGGGGCATTCTGGGATTGCTGCAACATATGGAAGAGTCAAATCCCTCTTTGCTTTGCCTCAAATGAAGAAGTCTGTCCATGACTTTGTCCAGCAATGTGCTACTTGCAACAGGCTAAAATAGAACACACCAAGTTACATGGACTGTTGCAACCTCTTCCAATTCCTGAACAAGCCTGGGAAGTAGTCAGTATGGATTTTGTGGAAGATCTTCCCAGTCTGACAGTTACAATGCAATTCTAGTGATCACTGACAAATTTCAAAATATGGACACTTCATTCCCATACATCACCCTTACACTGCCTTGAGTATTGCTAAAGTGTTCATGGAAAATGTGTATAAATTGCATGGTCTTACAAAAGCATTGCTGTCAGATAGAGATGCAGTGTTTACAAGTAAACTGTGGCAAGAACTGTTTACACTATCTGACACAAAACTCCTGATGAGCTCATCTTACCACCCCCTAACTTATGGGCAGACTAAATGACTCAATCAATGTCTAGAAGGTTTTCTCAGATGCATGGTTCACTCATGTCCCAGACAATGGCACAAATGGTAATCCATTGCTGATCTGGTACAATACCACTTATCACTCAGCATTAGGAAGAACCCCCTTTGAGGTCATGTATGGACAGACACCTAGACAATTGGGCATTGTCAACCTGAATGCTTGTTCCATTCCTGATTTGGATGCTTGGATGAAGCAAAGACACTTGCTGACCAGATTAGTTCAACATCTCCTAAGAGCTCAGTAGAGAATGAAGGCTCAGTCTGACAAGCACAGATCAGAGAGAACATTTCAAGTGGGTGACAAGGTGTATATGAAACTGCAGCCTTATGTGCAAGCATCAGTAGCTCATCGCAGTAACAAGAAATTGTCATTCAGATACTATGGTCCCTTCACTGTCCTACAAAAGATTGGGGAAGTGGCTTATAAGCTGTGGACCTGCCAGCAGACTACAAAATACATTCAGTCCTGCATGCCCCACAGCTTAGAAACACATTCCTCCGGAAGTGACAATATCTGATGACCTTACTTCAGTGTGTTGTGACCCTGACATCTTTCAGCCTGACAAGATTATCCAAACAAGGCTGATCAAGAAGGGTTCAGCCATGGTCGAGCAATCCCTGGTCAAATGGGCAACTTGGCCTAGTGAAATGGCTACATGGGAAGATACAAGTGACTTGAAACTGAAGTTGGGTGATCATTTGATTCGCATGAGGTCATGCTAGCTCTTAAGGAGGAGGGAGTGTCACGGTGCTGACCGGTGGACCTGTGGGCAGCGTGGCAGCTACGTCTACTGTTCACCATCCGACAAGCTGGGCGCGGGAAGAGGATAAAAGGAGGCGGTTGCCGGCCGACGAAGGCAACAAACAACTTGTAACAGAACACTAGTTCCAGTAGTTTCATAGCCAATTTACCAAGCGGATCTCCGCTCTTGTATCAAACCTAGTTCAATTCATCAATAAAATCGTCAGTTCTTGTCCCAAATCCTTCAACTCCCTGTTAGGATCATTACACATTGTCATTCCAAATGAAGTGCATGATTGGCGTAGATTTGTTGGGGCCTGTTGGGCACTGCTCCAACTTCAAGAAGTTCTGTAGCTGGTTAGCGACAGCTCCAGAAATTCATGGAGCTAGAACTGGTAAAGCAATATTGTTATTATTTTTTATTGAACACGTACGTGTTAAACCACTTTATCTTTCCTACAAGCTCTAAATCCTGTATGGAGCTTATAGCTGGAGCTGTGCTAAGTGGTCAATAATCAATAACATTTTTCTTTTTGCAAGGTGAGCTCAGGTCTATTAGGATGGAATCTCCATCAACCACTGTGCCTTCCATTGTTGTGTATGTGACCGTTCGTAATAGGGAGGCAGGTAATTTGCCCATAGCAGTAAACTTGGCTGTGTGTTGTAGCGGCGCTATGAATCAAAGAAGTGCATGTGCGTGTATAGCTAACCTTGGCTCACGATGTTGTTAGAGAAGATTTGGCTAAGGGATCAAACTGATTTGTGTGCTATATGGAATTTTGGAAAGAAAAAACAAGAATTTTCTTCTTTTTTTATTAACATTAAGAAAAAAGAATATAATTAAAATGGAATTGGCAATATAATTTTTATGCACTTTTGAAATGAAAGAAAAAGGACGGATTTTTTGCAAACGTTATTTCTTGCCTCTGTCATATCATGAAAACCTTTCGATTTGGAACGGGGAGAGATAGCTGAGTGGACTAAAGCGGCGGATTGCTAATCCGTTGTACAATTTTTTTGTACCGAGGGTTCGAATCCCTCTCTTTCCGCCCCCTCGATCATTTGGGACTTTGGAATTGTAAGGAATTCTGACTCCTGGATTTTCTCATAAATAAATATACGAAATAAATCCAATTTTAATTTATAAGAAAAAATTCCAAATTTTTTTTGGATTTTTACTCCTCACGCCTAGGATTACATCCTGGGTCATTAGATAAGAATCCTAAGATAAAGAGGAAAACAAAGAATATCACTACAGTATAAACAAAAAGTTTAAGAGTAAGCATTACATAATCTCCAAATTTTTTTTCTTAAGGAATAGATTACCCATTCTTCCTTACCACACGGATCCACTAGAATGGGTTTTCTTTATTTTGACACCTAAAAATGCAAAAATCAATTCTTAAAAAAATTGCAAGAATTGCTTTATAATAAGCACTCTTATCAATATCAAAAATTTGTTTAGGTATTGTGTGGGTACCTAAAGGTACGTTCAACGTAGGCGTAGAGGGTAGAAAGGCTGATCAAAATTTATTGCTGCAGCTATACATTCAATGAATAAATATTTCATCGAAAGCTTACAGCAGCTTGCCAAACAAACGCTAATAGAAAAAAGAGTACAGGTATGACAGGCATAACATCCATGATTGGGTTGAAAATGGCATAAGCTTCGGGTAATTTGGCGAAGAAAAAGCTAGTCGGACAAAGAACAGAATTAAAACAGATACAGGTTAAACTAAGTATATTAGGCATAACAAGTCATTTCATTCTTGTAGAGTAGATAATTGGATTTTGATTGAGTTATTTTTCTAAGGGAAAAAGCAAAAGAAAAGGTAGATTCCAAATCCTTTTTTCTTCAGACTTTCCCAAACACAAAATACCTCCTTGTATTCGCATTCTCAAATGAGAATGGAAGAAATTCGACTTTTATATAATATCTTAATAGAATTCCATGTAATGATCAATGCATTTTTTTTGGATTCTATATTATCTGCATGTCTAGAATCCTAGCAAGAAAATGCCCCTCATTTTTTAGGTAATTGAAGTGGGATTGACGAATAATATATAAAAATAATAGTGTTTATTAGTGTCTCATAAAACGAAATGACATGGGACGTGGCCAAGTGGTAAGGCAGCGGGTTTTGGTCCTGTTACTCGGAGGTTCGAATCCTTCCATCCCAGATTTTTTCTGATGAAGCGAAAGATAGAATCGTATTGTGCCCTGCACGACACAAAAGTTTATTAAAGAGAATAATTATCTCTTATGAATTCGTAGATTCATTTCTAAGCATTTTTTTGTTTCTCAGAAAACAAAAAATAAAGTGTCAAGTCCAGTCAAATTTAATATCTTTATTTTCATGAAAATTTTTTGTCTATCAGGCACATTCAGGATATGCCCCTACCACTCATTACTCATATGTGTTTTGAATATGTGTTTTGAAATTTGAACTTTTTTGATTAACTTTATACCCCATATCTATGAAGTGGGAATTCTTACAGGATCCATTTGACACCTAATATGAAAGAAAAGAAGTACCCCCTATTTATTTTCCCATTTATTTTCCCAAAACTAAGGAACTAAAGTAAGTAAAAAAAAGAGGGGGAGTATTCTAATTCTATGTTTTATGGCTAGATTAAAGAGTAGAATGTTTTTAGTTTCAGCATAGGCCTTAAAACTTTTGACCAAGATCGGCGCGAAAAAAAGAAAAAGGTTTCCATTCTATGGATAGGGACTCCATTTTTCTATTTTAGGTATTATTTGATTTGGAAATATCCATTTCTAAATCAATGGAATGTGAGGATTAGAGATAAATTCATATATTCTGTCTACTCTACTTTCGAATTGATTGAAAAAAAATTTAATGAGGTAAAATACTGTATACAAAATGAGACCTATCCCTTTATGATAGAGATATATTTTTGTTGGGAAAGAGTTGATCCTTCTCATTTCAGGATTGATCATCTTGAGTTCTCTGTTGAGAATGGAAATTCAATAATAAATAAGTCTTAAGTAAACTATTTTATTCCTCTTTTCCGAACTATGTTTCATTCATATGATAGAATATGGGTTTAAACAAATTGTATCTTTGCAGAGTGTTCCCCGATGAATACTTATTTCTTTTATCCAATTTTCTCCGTAGATAGCAGGATTGAATTAGTATACAAAAGCAATGACTATTCATGATTCCATCCATATTGGATCAATTTTTGATACCATTTTGCAATGAAATTAGAGGAATGTTATGGTAAAACTTCGTTTAAAACGATGTGGTAGAAAGCAACGTGCGACTTGAAGGACATAATCGATTGTGGATTTTGCTATCCATCATTTTCCATAGTAATGAAAATGCTCTTGGCTCGACATAGTCTGTTCTATTCGTCCCGAACCGAATTTGTGCTGGGTTGTTTGTAAGTAAAGTAAATAGTACACGATGGAGCTCGAGAGGACAGAATTTATTTTTGATCAAGGGAAAGAATCTATGGTTAGTGAAAACTAATAAATTAGGCCAACTTTGTCAGTCTATCCTTAATATAGAAATAAAAAGGTTAAAATAAGAAAAAGTATAAGTTTGGAATATTGGAAAAACTTTTTTGATTAAAAGTCTATCTGAATCAATTGTTCATATTTGATTTCTATAGAAGAGTGAAATGCTTTATCGAAGGAAATAAGAAAAAAGAAAGGGTATGTTGCTACTCTTTTGAAAGAAAAAAGAATAGGAGTTCCCGAAGTAATGTCTAAACCCAAGGATTTCACAAATCAAAGATAAAGGATTCCGGAACAAGTAAACACGATTTTCAACCGTCTCAACAATAGATTAGATCAGAATAAGGAATAAAAGTAAATTTGTTCGAGATGAGATAAAGAAAAGAGTTTAGAGACGACTCAAAAAATTTCGAAGGGTTTTTCTTTTGAAGTTTGTCGGTCAAAATTAGCCAACTTGAGTCATGAGTATAAATGAAATTTGTTTTTTCTTTTCTTTAAGGAAATTAATGCAAGTCATAATCGAATTTCTATCTATTTGCATTATAGACAGAAATTCAAATCATTTTCTCGAGCCGTATGAGGAGAAAACCTCCTATACGTTTCTAGGGGGTTGTTTATCTACATCTATCCCAATAAGCTATCTATCGAATCGTTGCAATTGATGTTCGATCTCGAAGAGAAGGAAGAGATCTTCAAAAAGTAGGTTTTTATGATCCGATAAAGAATCAAACTTGTTTAAATGTTCTAGCTATTCTCTATTTCCTTGAAAAGGGTGCTCAACCTACAAGAACAGTTTATGATATTTTAAGGAAGGCAGAATTCTTTAAAGATAAATAAAGAACTTTGAGTTAATTGAAGAACTAAATGAATAAAAATAAAAAGTAGGAGAGGGTCCTTAGTACCCCTTAATTATTTAGATACAATTTGCCTCTTTCTTAGTTCTATTTTTTTGCTACATGTATATCGTGCCAATCCAACAAAAGTCCCTATTTTATTTCCCTTTTCTATCTAATTACATTGTATTTCCATTGACAAAGGTCTATTGAACAAATAGAATTTATAGATAGATGGGTCTCTTTATTGTCACTCCATATTAGGTATTTCTGTCTACACTTCGTTCAAATGATAGGGTTGCTCCTCTTGCATGTATTCTTATACAAGATTATTTTACTTCTTTAAATAAAAATTGCCAAAAAAATCACAATTTTGCCATTGTGATTGGGGCTTCTTTTTTTTACCCTTAGCCTTAATGAAATTTAACCAGATCTGTTCATTTTGGTATTTGAGTTAATGGATTAGAAAATCTTTCTTTTGATGTCTTGCTAATTCAATGTTTTGACAGGAGCGTCCGATGTAATTTCATCGATTTTGAGATTTTGATCGTATCTAAGAGATCCTATTTTATCTGGGTTGCTAACTCAATGGTAGAGTACTCGGCTTTTAAGTGCGGCTATGATCTTTTATACATTTGGATGAAGCAACAAATTCGTCCAGACTCTTGGTAGAGTCTAGAGGACCACGACTGATCCTCAAAGGTAATGAATGGAAAAAATAGCATGTCGTAATAAAATCTATTTCTTTTTTAATAAAAAATTCTGATTTTCTAGGTGTAGTGAATAAATGGATAGAGCCTGGCTCTAATTCTGGTAAAATAAAAAAAAGCAACGAACTTAACTTCTTAATTGGTTAATTGGAAGGATTCCCCGATCTAATTAGACATTAAAAATAGATTAGTGCCTAATGCAGGGAAAGGTTAGGTTTTCCTATGAGTGGACCCTTTACTTTTTTTTTAGAAATCCTAATTATTCTTGATTATGGATTGAAAAGGGATGTTATGACTTGAATGTGTAAAAGAAACAGTATATTGATAAAGAGACTATATTCCAAAGTCAAAAGAGCGATTGGCCTGCAAAAGTAAAAGATTAGTTCTTGTTTGTTTTGTAATTAGAACAAACATAAACTAATTAGATAGAAAAGGAGCGGAAAAAGTTCTATGGATTAGACTCCCTTTCCTTCCTGGGTTTGTATTATGCAACACCTTGTTCTGACCATATTGCACTGTGTATCATCATTTGATAAACCGAGAAATGCTTTTTTCTATGATTCAAGTAGAAATACAAATGGAAAAATTCAAAGGGTATTAAAAAAACAGAAATCTCGTCAACACTACTTCGTCTACCCACTTCTCTTTCACGAATATATTTATGCATTTGCTCATGATTATGGATTAAATGGTTCCGAACCCGTGGAAATTTTTGGTTGTAATAACAGGAAATCTAGTTCAATACTTGTGAAATGTTTAATTATTCAAATGTATCAACAAATTTTTTTGATTAATTCGGTTAATTATCCTAACCAAGATTGATTGTTTGATCACCGCAATTATTTTTATTCTGAGTTTTATTCTCAGATTCTATCTGAGGGGTTTGCGATTGTTGTAGAAATCCCACTCTTGCTAGGGCAACTATCTTGTCCAGAAGAAAAAGAAATACCAAAGTTTCAAAATTTATAATCTATTCATTCAATATTTCCTTTTTTAGAAGACAAATTTTTGCATTTACATTATCTACCACATATAGATCTTGTAGCACTTAGCAACAAGGCCCTATCCATTACTATTCCACATAAGAAATCTATTATAGAAACTAATACAATTAGATTAGCTCTTCATAGACAAACTTGGGATTTGCGAGCCAAGATAAGACCGGCTCGGGATCATGGGACCCTTTTCTATCAGATAGGAGGGGATCTTGTACAAAATAGACTTCTAAGTAATAACCCCATAGATCCGATATCTATCTATATAAAGAGGCAATCGTGTCAGGAAGCGGCTTTTTCTTTGGTTAAACGGTACTTCAAACTTGGAATGAGCATGAAGAGATTAACGAGACTTCTTTCTCTTTTGAGTTTTTCTGGCGGACCGGTCGCGCAAGATCTTTGATCTTTCCCCGGAACCGATGAAAAAGTGGGTCGCTTCTTATGAACTCGCTCAGAATGATTCTTCTCTATCTATAGTTCGTGGCCTATTAGAAGTAGAAGGTGCTCTGGTGCAATCCTTACCGACAAAAAAAGATTGCAGTCGGGTTGATAATAATTGAGTGCCATTACTTCGTCGGTCCGAACCAAGGAATCCGTTAGAAATGTTTTGAAATGGATATTGTTCTCTCTTTGATTAGGGATGCTATATGAAAAGAAGTGGAGTTTGAAAAAGGGAACGAAATGGTCAAACCGGAACCGCTAGAGGAACGAATTTTCAATAGCATAACTTGGGCTCCTAGAATATGGGGCCCTTGGGACAATCTATTTGATTGCAGGGACAGGTACGCTGAATATGACTGGGGATTTTCCTATGGGTATTGGAGCGGGTCCAAGCAGATTAAAGAGGATGAGTTGTCAGAGACTGCTATTTATTCGAATTATTTCTGGTATATTTATCATAAAAAGGGGGAGGTGCAAGAGACTGATTCGGACTTCTTGCAGAGTGGAACAATGCAGTACCAGACATGAGATATATCTTTCAAAGAAGAAGGCTTTTTTCAAATAAGCCAATTGATTTGGGACCTTCGGATCCATTCTTTTTCCTATTCAAAGATCAGGCCTTTGTCTCTATGTTTTCACGTCGAGAATTCTTTGCAGATGAAGATGAAGAGATGACAAAGCGGCTTAGTACCAGTACTTGGAGAAAAAAGCCTCCTAAACATATGGCTAGCAACTGGTTCACCAGGAGTACGCAAGAAAGGCAAAAGCACTATGAATTAGTGATTTAGGAATGGGAATGGGCTAGAACCCTAGGTTCTTCCTTATATAATTAATGGTCTTTTCATTCTAATACTCTATCCGAGAGTTCTCTAACGGAAGGCTCCTGGATCAAATGACAATGACATTGTTTGTGGAGAAAGAGGTGGTTTTTCATGGATGAAATGAAACATTTCATTTGTGTAACAGGAGAAAGATTTCCCACTCCTTAGCCGTAAAGATATGTGGCCATGAAAAAGGGAGGGGATTCAGTGGAACAGGATTGGCCAGGCGGTAGAGTCATGGAAACACTTGTTGATTCCTATTTTGTACCCTAGCTCCATGGAACAATATGCTACTGCAGAAACATGGAAGAATTGCAATCTTAGATCAAAACACTATGTATGGGATGATATGAACTGCCTAAATAAGAATTCTTGAGCATCGAATAACCTGAGTACTAACTACATCAAACAATTTGCATTAATGAAACTATGTAAATCCACCGGATAATCAAAAAAACGCATGTCTGATGAAATGGTTGTTGCTATTTGTTTCCATAACGAATCCTTGGTTTAACTGAATAAGTAAAGAATAAGTAAAGAAAATGGGCCCTTTCTCTTCATCTCAGATCAATGGATCTTCTCGATTGGAAGATCTCCCATATGGATAATACACATTCCAGTTGACCGAGCCTAATGCTAATTGTTTTGTTCCGAAGCAAAGATATCCGCAGAGGCCGGTTCGTTCGTCCTATTATGATATTCAGGACCAAGAGGTCCTGGATTCTCTTTCGGATAGGTCCTGAAAGGAGAAGAGAAGCTGAAATGCCAACGGACCTCTGTCTATTCTCTAATTCACCCGATCTGATAGTACCCGTTTTTGGAATGTCCAGTGCCAAAGTCACTGAATGGGTAAGTCACCAATCCAATCCCTTTGACAAATCGGGTGTCATATTAGATATCATATTCTATATACAGAAATATCATAGAATAGACATATAAACCAGATCCCTACTACAGGCCAAGCAGCCAAGAAGAAGTGTAAAGAACGAGAGTTATTGAAACTAGCATATTGGAAGATTAATCGACCAAAATAACTGTGAGCAACCACAATATTATAAGTCTCTTCTTCCTGACCAAATTTGTAACCCTCATTAGCAGACTCATTTTTAGTGGTTTCCCTGATCAAACTAGAGGTTACCAAGGAACCATGCATAGCACTGAATAGGGAACCACCGAATACACCAGCTACACCTAACATGTGAAATGGATGTTGTGCTCTGCCTGGAATACAATCATAAAGTTGAAAGTACCAGATATTCCTAAAGGCATACCATCCAAGAAACTTCCTTGACCAATAGGGTAAATCAAGAAAACAGCAGTAGCAGCTGTAACAGGAGCTGAATATGCAACAACAATCCAAGGACGCATACCCAGATGGAAACTAAGTTCCCACTCATGACCCATATAACAAGCTACACCAAGTAAGAAGTGTAGAACAATTAGCTCATAAGGACCGCCATTATATAACCATTCATCAACAGATGCAGCTTCCCAAATTGGGTAAAAATGCAATCCGATCACCGCAGAAGTAGGAATAATAGCACTAGAGATAATATTGTTTCCATAAAGTAGAATCAGTTTTGCTCAAACCAAAGGCAAGGAGCGCTTACTTTAGCCTTTGTTTCTTTTGTGATATTAAGGATTCATCCAATGTAATCCCCACTTCCCTTCTTTTTGATTTCCCTTCTATTTAGATATGATATAGACCTAATTCTTATACAAAGAAAACTCTTTCGCTTCACTTTGTCTCTTTCTCTAGAATCTCTAGAAAAAAGAATTGCTCTACCCTTTATTTAATGATAGTCAGAGACTATTAAGAAAAAACTTACTACTAATTAGATTAGAACGTAATTAAAATAAAATAGGATGATTAATATATACATCCTAATGAGGAGTAATACTAAAAAAAGAACTCTATTTCAAAATTATGAAACAGAATATCCTGTTTTATTATTTACTCTTTCTTTTTTTTCTTTTGATTTTTTCTATTTTATTTAAAGTGGATCAATTTACATAATGTATATAATGTATATTTAGATAATGTATATGATAGTAATATACTTCAAACAAAATAGGAATTCGCAAAATGGAGAAAATCGTTGCAGTCATTATAGGAAAGTATAGGGAGACATACAGCATATCCTATTTGAAGGAGGATGAAATTCAAATCAGGTAAGGGATCCTTCCTTGTATTGATTTGATTTGATCAAAATTCTTTTTTCTTTTCCTGTCTCTCTGATTTTTGATGAATGAGCCTATGGTACTACTTTTATCTCTATTCTATGGCGCAATCGATCGTCGAGTCTATAAACAAGTACTAAATAAGGAAAAGAAAACTATACTAAAGGAAACATAAGATATCCATCCTAAAATGGAAAAAAAGACGTATATATTAGGGCTATACAGATTCGAACCGTAGACCTTCTCAGTAAAACAGATCAAACAGATTATTATCGAAATGATTTGAACTGTTTCAAAGACCCAACATGCATTTTTCTGCATTGGGCTCTTTCATCAACTGATGTAAAGATCAGTTAATTCGCCATAGTTTTTCTTTAGGGAAAGATAACAAGATGGCTCCCTATGCTATGATTGATTATTTGTCTTATGATCCATCTAGGAACAATACCAAAGTGTTTCAAAGGAGGATTACCTTGAATTAGGTCTGCCTACGGCCTAAATTAAATCAACCTAAGTGAAATGGAGTCTCTATCGTTCCGCTGCAAGAGTTTACTATGAGACTTCATACACCTTAAAGTTTATAGAACAAAAAGAAGTTTTTTGGAGGCCCTTATCCTCATTACGCCTAGCATTGAGTGGGCTGGATATTTACCTTATCAACTAGCAAATCAATAGGGGTTCTATTTGAGTAAGCAACTGAATTGGCACCTGAATCGGACTGAACCAGCTGTTTGTCATTGTTAGGATACTGTTCTTCTATTCTTTCAAATCCATGAAGTAAGACATTGATTTTGCAACAAGGTCAATTATGTTCATTGCATAATAAGTTCCCTTGAAAAGCATTGGCGCACGTGTAAACGAGTTGCTCTACCGAACTAAGCTGCAGCCCTTGTCAGAGATATCTTAACATATAGATAATTTCTTGTCAAGATGAATATTCTCTAATGCCAGAGGATATCCCTTTGATTCATTTACTATATAACATAAACATACCAATAACGGAATGGTATTGCTTATAAAAAGGATTCAATCTATAATCGATCGAAGTAATGGGGCTTCTTTTGTGGTGATAAATTGCCTACTTAACTCAGTGGTTAGAGTATTGCTTTCATACGACGGGAGTCATTGGTTCAAATCCAATAGTAGGTAGGTAGGTAGAAAAATTACTAGATAGCATTGGACTTACTTCGCTTCGCTATCTAATAACTTTTTCTACCCTTCTTTCCTTTTTCTTTGTATCAACGAAACCTTTGGATTGTCTTCAATTGGATGGGGGAATCCAATTGACAGCCTCGACTCGTATCCTAGCTCGTCTGAGAGCTAGCTTCGCTTCAACCAATTCTTTCGTACCCTCAGCTTTACTCAAGTTAGCTTCAGCTATTTCAAGTGCCTGTTGAGCTTCTTCTGGATCAATGTCACTACCCAGTTCTGCATCATTTCCTAAAATGATGATCTCATTATTAACTATTCTCGCAAAACCACTCCACAGAACCGCCATTAACCATTGGTTGTTGATGAGGCGTATTCTCAAAGGACCCATATCTACAGCTATGTTAATGGGGGCGTGGTTTGGTAATACACCAATTTGGTCACTATTAGTAGATAAAATGATTTCTTTCACTTTAGAATCCCAAATAATTCATTTAGGAGTCAGTACATAAAGATTTAATTTCATTTCTTCAATTTGCTCTCCTCTTCTAAGTTTATAGCTTTCGTGCTAGCTTCATCGATGTTCCCCACCAAAAAAAGCCTATTCGGGTAGGCCGTCTAATTCTCTGGAAAGGATTAGTTGAAATCTCCTAATTGTTTCTGCAAGACCAACATACTTTCCTGGAGAACCGGTAAAAACTTCTGCCACAAAGAACGGTTGTGATAAAAACCGCTCGATTTTCGTGCTCTTGCTACAGTTAAACGATCCTCCTCCGATAATTCATCCAATCCAAGAATTGCGATAATGTCCTGAAGTTCTTTGTAACGTTGTAAAGTTTCCTTAACTCTTTGCGCAGTTTCATAATGTTCGTTGCCAACGATCCGAGGCTGTAACATAGTTAAGGTTGAATCTAAAGGATCTACTGCGGGATAAATACCCTTGGAAGCTAATCCTTTGGAAAGTACGATAGTAGCGTCCAAATGTGCAAATGTTGTGGCAGGAGCAGGGTCGGTCAAATCGTCTGCAGGTACATAAACTGCTTGGATCAAAGTTATAGATCCCTTTTTGGTAGAAGTAATTCTTTCTTGCAAAGAACCCATTTCTGTACTAAGGGTAGGTTGATAACCCACTGCGGAGGGCATTCTGCCTAATAAGGTGGATACTTCCGATCCTGCTTGAACAAAACAAAAGATATTATTGATGGATAAAAGCACGTCTTGCTTATTAACATCTCGGAAATATTCTGCCATAGTTAGGGCAGTTAAACCAACTCTCATACGAGCTCCCGGCGGTTCATTCATTTGGCCATAGACTAGAGCTACCTTTGATTCCTCAATATTTTTTTCATTTATTACTCCGGATTCCTTCATTTCCATATAAAGATCATTTCCTTCATGAGTCCGTTCCCCTACTCTGCCAAATATGGATACGCCTCCATGAGCTTTAGCAATGTTACTGATTAATTTCATGATGAGTACTGTTTTACCTACTCCTGCCCCCCAAACAGTCCAATTTTTCCTCCACGTCGATAGGGAGCTAAAAGATCGACCACCTTAATACCTGTTTCAAAGATAGATAATTTCATATCTAACTCGATAAAGGCAGGCGCAGATCTATGAATAGGGAATGTTGCACTAGTATCCACAGGACCCAAATTGTCAATAGGCTCCCCAAGAATGTTAAAAATTTGTCCGAGAGTAGCCCCACCGACTGGAACACTGAGAGGAGTTCCCGTGTCAATCACTTCCATTCCTCTCATCAACCCGTCTGTAGCACTCATAGCCACAACTCTAACTTGATTATTTCCTAATAATAGTTGTACCTCACAAGTCACATTAATTTGCTTATCGGTAGTGTCTTGACTCTTGACTATCAAAGCATTATAAATATAAGGCAACTTGCCCGGGGCAAAAGTGATATCCAGCACGGGTCCAATAATTTGATCAATACACCCTACGCTTTTTTCTTCAATTGTGGAAACCCCGGGACGCGAAGTAGTAGGATTGGTTGTCATAATTATCACATAATTTTCAAAAAAAGGAATTCGTCGAATTTTTTTTCTTGTTGAATAATGCCAAATCAAATAAAAAAATCCAAAAATCCAAAAGTCAAAAGGAAATGAATTAGTTAATTCAATAAAAAAGAAAAGGGGACTCGCACTTGATTTCGTTGCCCAAGCAAATCTCATTCAATCGTTTACTTATGAAATGAGTCTGTTGAAAAGTTCAATCAATTTTTTTTCATATAAATTTTGCCTTTTGTGAAGGATCTGTGCCTACTCTACTTTCCTATCTAGGACTTCGATATACAAAATATATACTACTGTGAAGCATAGATTGCTGTCAACAGAGAATTTTCTTAGTATTTAGCTATTTAGATTCAAAATATCAAAGGGGCCTATTAAGAACTTTTAAAATTGTAAAATAAAGATTAGGGATTGGTTTGGGTTGCGCTATATCTATCAAAGAGTATACAATAATGATGGATTTGGTGAATCAAATCCACTATTTAATAATGAACCGTGTTAACTTACCATAACAACAACTCAATTCCTATCGAATTCCTTCCTATCGAATTCCTATAGGATAGAACGTACACAGGGTGTACACATTATATATGAATGAAACATATTCATTAACTTAAGCATACTCCTTTTTTTATTTAATGAGTTGATATTAATTGAATATCTTTTTTTAGATTTTTGCAAAGGTTTCATTTATGCCTAATCCATATCGAGTAGACCCTGTCGTTGTGAGAATTCTTAATTCATGAGTTGTAGGGAGGGACTTATGTCACCACAAACAGAAACTAAAGCAAGTGTTGGATTTAAAGCTGCTGTTAAG
The DNA here is from genome assembly GCA_023333625.1 of Bothriochloa decipiens. NCBI lineage: Eukaryota > Viridiplantae > Streptophyta > Magnoliopsida > Poales > Poaceae > Bothriochloa > Bothriochloa decipiens. The sequence continues at coordinate 40,586,909 of CM041629.1, forward strand.
GATTATAAATTGACTTACTACACCCCGGAGTACGAAACCAAGGATACTGATATCTTGGCAGCATTCCGAGTAACTCCTCAGCTCAGGGTTCCGCCTGAAGAAGCAGGAGCTGCAGTAGCTGTGGAACTTCTACTGGTACATGGACAACTGTTTGGACTGATGGACTTACCAGTCTTGATTGTTACAAAGGACGATGCTATCACATCGAGCCCGTTCCTAGGGACCCAGATCAATATATCTGTTATGTAGCTTATCCATTAGACCTATTTGAAGAGGGTTCTGTTACTAACATGTTTACTTCCATTGTGGGTAAAGTATTTGGTTTCAAAGCCTTACGCGCTCTACGTTTAGAGGATCTACGAATTCCCCCTGCTTATGCAAAAACTTTCCAAGGTCCGCCTCATGGTATCCAAGTTGAAAGGGATAAGTTGAACAAGTACAGTCGTCCTTTATTGGGATGTACTATGAAACCAAAATTGGGATTCCGCAAAAAATTACGGTAGAGCGTGTTATGAGTGTCTACACGGTGGACTTGATTTTACCAAAGATGATGAAAACATAAACTCACAACCATTTATGTGCTGGAGAGACCGTTTTGTCTTTTGTGCCGAAGCAATTTATAAAGCACAAGCCGAAACTGGTGAAATCAAGGGGCATTACTTGAATGCGACTGCAGGTACATGCGAAGAAATGATGAAGAGAGCTGTATTTGCAAGGAATTAGGGGTTCCTATTGTAATGCATGACTACTTAACAGGAGGATTCACCGCAAATACTACTTTGTCTCATTATTGCTGCGACAACGGCCTACTTCTTCACATTCACCGAGCAATGCATGCAGTTATTGATAGATAGAAAAATCATGGTATACATTTTCGTGTATAACTAAAGCATTGCGTATGTCGGGGAGATCATATCCACTCTGGTACAGTAGTAGGTAAGTTAGAAGGGGAACGCGAAATAACTTTAGGTTTTGTTGATTTATTGCGCGATGATTTTATTGAAAATGATCGTTCTCGTGGTATCTTTTTCACTTAGGACTGGGTATCCTTGCCAGGTGTTATACCGGTGGCTTCAGGGGGTATTCATGTTTGGCATATGCCAGCTCTGACCGAAATCTTTGGAGATGATTCCGTATTACAATTTGGTGGAGGAACTTTAGGACATCCTTGGGGAAATGCACCTGGTGCAGCAGCTAGTCGTGTGGCTTTAGAAGCCTGTGTACAAGCTCGTAACGAAGGGCGCGATCTTGCTCGTGAAGGTAATGAAATTATCAAAGCACCTTGCAAATGGAGTGCTGAACTAGCCGCAGCTTGTGAAATATGGAAGGAGATCAAATTTGATGGTTTCAAAGCGATGGATACCTTATAGATATAAGTAGATAAAACTAGATATAAAGAAGGTCTAAATAAAATAAAAAAGAAGAAAAATAGAAAGAGAAAAAATAAGTTAAGAAATGCAGTAATTCTTCTTTATTCTTCTAATTGATTGCAATTAAATTCGGCTCAATCTTTTCTAAAAAAAGACTGAGCCGAATTTAAATAGATCTTGATACGATCATGAGACTTGACAAATCAAGATTCTTCTATTCTATATATCTAGAATATAGAAAGGTATAATACAATAAACAAATATAAATAAAAATATAGTATTATCATACGATAATGGAATCAAATACGCAGTATTTATAGAAAAGAGTCTTTGTTTATTGGGAAAGAATCAATATACTTTTAATATCGAATCAGGATTCACTAAGACAGAAATAAAGCATTGGGTCGAACTCTTCTTTGGTGTTAAGGTAGTAGCTGTGAATAGCCATCGACTACCCGGAAAGGGTAGAAGAATGGGACCTATTCTGGGACATACAATGCATTACAGATGTATGATCATTACCCTTCAACTGGGTATTCTATTCCACTTCTACCCTTTAAATTAAAGGGTATTCTGAAAGAGGTATTTCTTTTATTTTCACAACAGCTTTCTTTTGAATCCTATTTCGAGTTCGATTAGAAGGATAGAAAGGCGATGAGAATGGGAAAAGAAAAATAAAATATTTTATTTTAATGAGTTCCCCTTTTTTGCAATTTTCTTATTTTCAATTCCATTCATTTTTTAAAGAATAAAAAAGTATTCTATAAAAAATCTTTATTTTGTAAACTAAAAAATACAATAGTCAATATTCCTTATAATAGATATACTTAATTATATCATAAGAATCTTAAGATATATTTCGAATAGATAGAAATAGTAAATTTGAATTGAGACACATATTCTATGACAGATCTTAACCTACCCTCTATTTTCTACCTTTAGTAGGCTTAGTATTTTCGGCAATTGCAATGACTTCCTTATTTCTTTTTGTGTAGAAAAATAAGATTGTCTAGAAACAACGGGGCCCAATTTTCTCAATGTATTTCCAGGATCATAATACATATATTTTTTGTGTAAGTAGTATAATATGATAGGGTATGTAACTCTTTCTACACACAAATGAAAAACGTCTCTGGATGCAGATATAAGCTACGAGCATAAATGCATATGCGTAGCCGACTATAGCGAGTTTTTTAGGTGGATCCACTAATTTTTTTTAATAGAAAGTCAATGTATCTAACCAATTATTTCATAGGAGTACTAGCTACCGAAGGCTATTTCAGAATCAAAAAAAGTAAAGTAAAAATCATTTAGCTTATTCTCTCAATTTCAATTGACCGCTATTGGATTTAGTATATCTAATATGAATTGGCGATCAGAACACATATGGATAGAACTTCTGAAAGGTTCTTGAAAAAGAGGTAATTTTTTCTGGGCCTGTATTCTTTTTCTAGGTTCATTAGGATTCTTAGCGGTTGGGGCTTCCAGTTATCTTGGTAAGAATATGATATCTGTACTTCCATCTCAACAAATTCTTTTTTTTCCACAGGGGGTCGTGATGTCTTTCTACGGAATCGCGGGCCTATTCATTAGCTCCTATTTGTGGTGCACTATTTTATGGAATGTAGGCAGTGGTTATGACCGATTCGATAGAAAAGAGGGAATAGTGTGCATTTTTCGTTGGGGATTCCCTGGAATAAAACGTCGCATCTTCCTTCAATTCCTTGTGCGGGATATCCAATCAATTAGAATTCAGGTTAAAGAGGGTCTTTATCCTCGTCGTATCCTTTATATGGAAATCCGAGGCCAGGGGGTCATTCCCTTGACTCGTACTGATGAGAAGTTTTTTACTCCACGAGAAATTGAACAAAAAGCTGCCAAATTGGCCTATTTCTTGCGTGTACCAATTGAAGTATTTTGAGTACAGTACCTATTGCAATTTTTTGCAATTGTAAGGGGATTTTAGAGTATTTATCTAGAGGAACAAACGAGGATAAGAGAAAATTGCTTCGAATTTGTTTTGTCCAAGTGAGATATATGGCATACTATTCTCCCATTTTTATATGAAAGGCCTTTTTTTTATTTCTCTATTCCACTCCATTTAGATCTAAGAAAGAACCCAATACAATGAAATTCCACTAGTATACAAAAAGATAAATAGATACAAACACAAGAAATATCAAAGAATACAAACACAAGAAATATCAAAGAATTCTCAAACCTTGTTATAGAATTTTTGCTTCAAAGAAAAGAAATATCATATATATTCAGCAAATGAAATAGAGTCGACGAATGAAGCGGATTCATTAACAACTCAATTTACAGATCAAAAATGAAAAAAAGAAAGCATTGCCTTCTTTCTTATATCTTGTATTTATCGTACTTTTGCCCTGGGAAGCCTCTTTCTCTTTTAACAAATGTCTGGAACTTTGGATTAAGAATTGGTGGAATACCAGGCAATCTGAAACTTTCTTAACTGATATTCAAGAGAAAAGGATTCTAGAAGGATTCATAGAATTAGAAGAACTTTTTCTCTTGGACAAAATGATAAAAGAGAAACCGAAGACACATGTACAAAAACTTCCTATAGGAATACACAAGGAAATAATATAATTGGCCAAAATAGATAATGAGGATCATCCCCATATCATTTTGCATTTCTCAACAAATATAATCTGTTTGGCTATTCTAAGTGGTTCTTTTTTCTGGGTAAAGAAGAACTTGTCATTTTGAATTCTTGGGTTCAGGAATTTTTCTATAACTTAAATGATTCAATAAAAGCTTTTTTTATTCTTTTAGTTACTGATTTTTTTGTTGGATTTCACTCCACCCGCGGTTGGGAACTACTAATTCATTGGGTCTACAACAATCTTGGATGGGCTCCTAACGAGCTAATTTTCACTATTTTTGTTTGTAGTTTTCCTGTGATTCTAGACACGTGTTTGAAATTTTGGGTCTTTTTTTGTTTAAACCATCTATCTCCTTCGCCTGTAGTCATTTATAATTCAATTAGTGAAGCATAAACTCACTCATTTGATTTCCTGATATTAATCAAATTAATATATTTCTTCCTTTAGAAAGAAAGCCCTTTTCCTTTTTAACAAAATTCTTTCTATTTCTACCTGCTCAAGGTATTCATCATTCTAGTACAACTATTGCAGTAGAATGATAACAGACTCGTGTATAGGGAACTAGATTAGCTTAGCTACCTATCTAATTTATTGTAGAAATTCTGGGATCCGCGATTGGACATGGAAAATAGAAAAACTTTTTCATGGTTAAAGGAACAGATGATTCGATCGATTTCTGTATCGATCATGATATATGTAATAACTCGCACATCTATTTCAAATGCATATCCCATTTTTGCGTAGCAGGGTTATGAAAACCCACGGGAAGCAACTGGACGAATTGTATGTGCCAATTGAAATTTAGCTAATAAGCCTGTAGATATTGAAGTTCCCCAAGCAGTGCTTCCTGATACTGTATTTGAAGCAATTCTTCGAATTCCTTATGATATGCAGCTGAAACAAGTTCTTGCTAATGGTAAAAAGGGAGGGTTGAATGTGGGTGCTGTTCTTATTTTGCCCGAGGAATTCGAATTAGCGCCGCCCGACCGTATTTCTCCTGAGTTGAAAGAAAAGATAGGAAATCTCTCTTTTCAGAGTTATCGTCCCAATAAAAAAATATTCTTGTGATAGCCCCTGTTCCCGGTAAGAAATATAGTGAAATTGTCTTTCCCATTCTTTCCCCCGATCCCGCTACAAAAAAGACGTTCATTTCTTAAAATATCCCATATATGTAGGGGGAAACCGAGGAAGGGGACAGATCTATCCTGATGGTAGCAAGAGTAACAATACGGTCTATAATGCTACGTCAATAGGTATAGTAAAAAATACTACGTAAAGAGAAGGGGGGATATGAAATATCCATAGTGGATGCATCGGATGGACGCCAAGTGATTGATATTATACCTCCCGGGCCAGAACTTCTTGTTTCAGAGGGGGAATCAATCAAGCTTGATCAACCATTAACAAGCAATCCTAATGTAGGAGGGTTTGGTCAGGGGGATGCAGAAATAGTGCTTCAGGATCCATTGCGCGTCCAAGGCCTTTTGTTCTTCTTCGCATCTGTTATTTTGGCACAAGTTTTTTTGGTTCTAAAAAAGAAACAGTTTGAAAATGTTCAATTGTACGAAATGAATTTCTAGATCCTGGGATTTCTTACCATCAAGTTAGAAAAAAGCCTCAATTTTTGGAATTCCTTATTTCTATCTCATGCAAAAGAAGAGAATCCAAGGCAAAGACGAGAACAATAAAAGAAACAAACAAGTCCTTTTAGGAGTAATTGTGGGTCTTCTTAATCCTCTATTGGGCACAAGAAAAAGGCTTTTTTGCCTTTTTCTTGTGTCGATTCTTCTTGTATGGAAGTAAGAATCATTTTTCTTCTTATTTGTTTTGTCAAAGATTACTATTTATTCTTTATTCGGGTCTGTCTTTTGGACTTCCTTTGCTTAGGTTCGGGCGCGGTAGTGGACAAACAAAGGGAAAGAAAGTATGGAGGGGGACAAATTTCTTGTGAGCAAATAGAATTGCTTGACTTCTTCAATTAAGTTCAACTTTGAACTTACAGAAATTTTGTAAAAAAAATCTATACCCTCCCATGGAAGGGTGGTTTTGATTTTTAGGCTAGTTGAGTAGTTTTGATTAAGGTTTTATTAGTTTATTACTCTAAACTACATCAACGATTTGTAGGATACTTCCTTCATGGAATAAAATACTGGATCCTCTCCCCTCTTTCTTGTTGCTTCATAAGAGTGAATCCATTTTATGGGCGAAAGGCGGGGGCTTTAAATCGACCGATGGATTGCTTCACTCACTAACATCATTAACAAACAAAATAATAAATAGAGGGATTCCAACCATCAGAGCAAAGGTTTTCTCTTTGTTATTTTTACAAATAGAAATAGGTAACCAATTTCTAGATTATGGAAAAAACCGTGTTATAACAATAAGAATTCCGCGGGCCCTTTCCGCTCTAATCAGATAAAGGGGAGTAAGGACCCGCTAAGTTCCTACTTTTTCATGTTTACAATCTGGATCCTCCGATTACTATAGAGATGAACCCAATCCAGAATACGAACCGTAAAAGAAAACACCTATTAAACCAATCACAAGAATACCAGTTACAGTACCTATCAGCCAAAGAGGAATTCTTCCAGTAGTATCGGCCATTTCCCCTACTTTCCTCCACATTTTCTCAAGTGGTCATGCTAGAGACAAAAACAGTCATGGATAGTTATAAAGATGGTATCCTTCCAAATGGGATAAGAGAACTCTTACTACTCTCTTTCTTTTTCTCAATTGAAGAAGTAAATGGAAAATAAAACAGCAAGTACAAAAATGAGTAATAAACCCCATTATAGACTGGTACGATTCAATTCAACATTTTGTTCATTCGGGTTTGGTTGTGTCATAGTTCTATAGTTGGAATTTGGTTTATCGTTGGATGAACTGCATTGCTGATATTGATCCCAAGAAAAAAACCATGGGTACAGCTAATCCGTGAACAGCGAGCCATCGCACTGTAAAAATAGGATAGGTTCGATCTATGGTCATTGGGGGCCTCCTAAAAGGATCTACTAAATTCATCTAGTTGTTCTAAGGAATCAAAACGGTCGGTTATTAATGGAATTCCTTGTCAGTTTTTCGTGAAATACTCGTTTGGTCGAGGACTTCCAAACACGTCATAAGCTAAACCCGTACTGACAAATAACCAACCCACAATGAATAGGGAAGGTATAGTAATGCTATGAATAACCCAGTATTGAATACTGGTAATAATATCAGCAAAAGAACATTCTCTCGTGCTTCCAGACATGCGGAGCTCCAAAAATTTTTATTCAAAAAAGGAATTGATTCCGTAAAAGATGGGATCCACCAGTAAATAGAAAATTACTGATATTTCATCCTTGTGAGATTTTCAATTTTGTACCAAAGGTGTATTTTGAGTATCCGAATTAGTATAGCTATCTTGCTATGGCACAGCAATCCAGTTTTGCTTGCTCATGAAACAGAATTCCTTTTTTCTCTTTTTTGTTCCTTGTCTATAGGAAAATTACATGTTATTCAAGGCATCAATAGAACCCTACAATTTTTGGGGTCCTACTTATTTCCATTGTCTTCAGAAAGACATAGTACAATAATTGAATTTGGAATAGCGGCCAAGATCTTGGGAAAACCTAAGTTAATGATTAATAAGATAAAGAATTTAGGAAGGATATTCTCGTATTGACGCAATACAAAGATAAGTATATGCAAAATCTATCCCTTTTTACTTAAAGGAATTTAATTGGTTAGCATAAAAAAAATCTAATAAATAGAAAATTGAATAGTGGATAATTCGTTATGAAAGAAACGGAAAACATTCTTTGAAGAATCAAGATTCGTAATCAATCCTTGTCTTGTTTGTTGGATTAGGTCTAACTTTCTTGACCAAACAGCAAGCATGGAACTTTACAAGAAGAACTTAAAAGAAAAGGATAATTGAAGTAACTTCGAATCAACTTTTGTTGGGGTTCAAAAAAAGAATAAAAATAAATAAAAAAAAGTAAATTCAAGGAATAGTTCCCTTTTTGAGGGGCCCCTCGGGTGTCGTGGAATGCTTTTCTTCTCCTCTTATTCCATATGGAATACAATGAGTTAAAATAAGAAGGAATAGGGGAATATTCTACCGTTTGCTCCAAAAAGAGGGTGAAATCCATCCTATAAAAAAAGAAATAATCTGAAATAGAAAGAAATTGTTTTAATTAAATTCTTTATTTATCTTTTATTCTAAAATTCCCCCGAAAATCCAATTTCATTTTTGAATGGCGTTAGATGATCTAGTTCTTAATATTATTAGTTTACTTAACTGACGGATTCCACAACAAATCTCTTGATTCGAAATTAGGGACTCAGGTTCCGTCTGATGAATCGATTTATCTTTTTTTTACACTTCTGTATCTCACTCTATCTTGTTTTTTAGTATTATCTAAAATAACCAATGAATTATGAATTTTCCATAACTTAAACTTAGGTAAGTGCTTTACCAACATTATGTAGTGTAGTAAAAAATGGAATTTAACCCCTTCATGCTTACTATAACTACTTATTTCGGTTTTCTACTGGCTGCTTTAACTATAACCCCAGCTCTATTTATTGGCTTGAACAAGATACGTCTTATTTGAAATGAATTGGATGAATAGAAGAATCTTTCTTTTGGATTCCTGGTATTCTAGACTCTTTTCCACACTAATTACCAATTCTTTTCTTGGTTATTGAGATTCGTGGATAGTTTAGACTATTATTTAGAGATAGATCGTACCTCTTTTTTTATCCCCTCGAACAAATCGAAATGATTGAAGTTTTTCTATTTGGAATCGTCTTAGGCCTAATTCCTATTACTTTAGCGGGATTATTCATGACTGCGTATTTGCAATACAGGCGTGGGGATCAGTTGGATCTTTGATTGAGTAATATTTCTTTTTTGATTGACCTCCTCTCTGGTCTGGAGGAGGTCAAATTGGAGTTGCAATTCTACTTTGTTTTTTTAAGTTATTTTAGTTTTGACATAAGATATATGGAATCACGCTCTGTAGGATTTGAACCTACGACATCGGGTTTTGGAGACCCGCGTTCTACCAAAATGAACTAAGAGCGCTTTCAAAACAAAAAAAGAAAATCCTTTTCTATTCCTAACGTGTCTCACATCCGGATAGTATCCACAAATTCAAGTTATACCCACTTTTTAATTGATCTTCCCACTACTGCCCATAAAGAAGAGAGAATTAATAGGTAGGGATGAAAGGATTTGAACCTGTGACAATTTGTACCCAAAACAAACGCGCTACCAAGCTACGCTACATCCCTTTTCCAAATTGTTGTACAATGCCATTGTACACAATTCCTTTCTTGTTTTCCACATCGTAATTTTTTTCTATTTCTTTATCCATATAGAACTTTCTTGTCATTTCTTGTTTTCGGTCTCATATAATCAAGGAAGGGTATAAACTAAAATCCAGTCAAATTTCACCTATAAAAGAAAGACTACTATAGTAATGTATAGGAAGAAGGGGTCATCTTTTTTAGGGATACAATCAGAATATTTATTCTATATATATAGAATATTTATTTTGTTTTTCTAGTTAGGAATTTCGCTTAAACAAAAGAAATACAAAGGATCTTGGGCAAGAGTATCTGATCATATATGTATTCCAATACGGAAGGAGGATTTTCAATGAGGGATATAAAAACATATCTCTGCTAGTTACAAAACTTTTCTGCCTCATAAACCAGGATCTACTCCTAGTTACAGGTCACGGGATTACCACTTGACGCGTGGATGCAGCGGAAGACGACTCGATGTAGTCGTACGCGTCGCCGCAGGCAGTGCAGTTGCATGGTTGTCCGTCACATCAATCCCCTCATGCGGTTCATCCCAATGCTCCAGATGCAGCACCTCCGAGGTATCCCACACGTACAGGGAAGAAGCGATGCGCCTCCAGACTGCTAGGTCTGCGAGGAGCAGAAGGCACGAGTGTGGGGAGGGCAACGGCGGCTGTTCAAGGCATGTAACCCTCACCGCGTGCCCTACCCCTTGCTTATATAGGCGTCCCCAATGAGCTCACAGTTGGAGGCCCATTAGTAACCCTAAGCCTTGTCTAATTCGGGTCCAACCTGAATTAGGCTTCCAGCCCCTTAAGCGTGCGACCTATGGGTTCACGCACACATTGACATGGGCCGAGTACTCCTACTCGCCCAATAGTCAACAGCGGCCTCTAGCAAGGCGTGACAACTCCTACGTGCACGCAAAGATCATATCAGACGAACCACTATGACCATATACAAGTTATTCCCTTTGCCACTCGATATATGGTTCAACTCGTGGGTTAACACTTAACCCAAGCACGGCCATGCATTTGTTGATCCAATCACTTGAGTGATCTAGTGATATCTCTCTCGAGTAGAGAGGGGCAAATTCCATCTTGATTGTCTATGTCTCATAGCATGCTTCCCGACCACCCGAAGACCAACTTTATAACTACCCAGTTACGGAGTAGCATTTGACAGTCCCTAAGTAGGCCATTTCACATCTTGAGTACATACCACAATCTCAGGTCTAAGGACATAACGTATATGACATGAATAGAGACTTTCTCATGTCGGGTCAGTCTAGCCTACATGTCTCACATGTGCCCACATTATTAGTTTGACATCTCCATGTCCATGACTTGTGAAACATAGCCATCAACTAATACATGTGCTGGTCTAATATTCAAGTGTGTTCTCACAAGAATGCCTACTAGGGACAACTTTAGAATAACCATTCAAGTAATTGACTTCCACAAACAATTCACATAATTGCCAATCAATACAAGTTGTCTATAATGGATATTCAATAAATACTTTATTAATCATGGATACAATCAGAATATCATCATCTCATGATTAGCTCTAGGGCATATTCCCAACAGTCTCCCACTTGCACTAGAGTTAATTTCTTAGATGTCTAATCCCCATAGACCTCATGTGCGCCTCATGCTTAGGCTGTGGAAGAGCCTGTGTCAAAGGATCTGCAATATTCAAATCCGTATGTATTTTGCACAGTTTGATCTCTTCTCGTTTCACAAACTCTCGAATGAGATGAAGCTTTTGGAGTACATGTTTGTTCTTCTAGTGATCCCTAGGCTGCTTAGCCTGTGTAATTGCCCCATTGTTATCACAATGTAAATTCAATGGGCCCAACGCATTCGGAAACACACCAAGATCAATGAGGAACCTCCTCAACCAGACACCTTCCTTTGCAGCACCAGAAGTTACAATGTATTCGGCTTCTGTTGTAGAATCAGACATCATCTCCTGCTTGGAACTTCTCCAGCTAACTGCACCACCATTTATTATGAACACAAAACCTAATTGAGATAGTGAATCATCCCCGTCGGTTTGAAAGCTAGCATCGGTGCAACCATTTACAACGAGCTCCTCCTCACCTCCATAGATTAGGAACACATAATTAGTCCTTCGTATGTACTTTAGAATGTTTTTAACCAACGTCCAGTGACTCTCACCTGGATTGGCTTGATACCTGCTCACAACACTTAGAGCATAGGCTACATCTGGACGAGTACATATCATGGCGTACATGATGGAACCAACTATAGAAGTGTATGGAACCTTACTCATGCGATTGCGCTCAGCATCAGTGGAAGGACACTGCTTATCACCGTAGCGCACACCATGTGACACAGGCAAGAACCCTTTCTTGGACTGTTCCATGTTGAACCTCTTCAACATCTTGCCAATGTAAGTACCCTGGCTTAATCCTATCAGCCTTCTCGACCTATCTCTATAGATCTTAATGCCCAAGATGTATGTTGCTTCTCCTAAATCTTTCATAGAAAAACTATTATTGAGTGAAGTCTTTACAGATTGCAACATAGGAATATCATTCCCAATCAATAGTATGTCATCCACATACAAGATCAGAAACACAACAGCGCTCCCACTTTCCTTCTTGTAAACACAAGGTTCTTCTTTATTCTGATGGAAGCCAAACCCTTTGACGACCTCATCAAAACAAAGATTCTAACTCCGAGATGCTTGCTTTAACCCATAAATAGATTTCTTAAGCTTGCATATCTTCCAGCATTATTAGGATCAACAAAACCTTCGGGCTGTATCATATACACGTCCTCTTCTAAATACCCATTTAGAAAGGCTGTTTTAACATCCATCTGCCATATCTCATAATCAAAATATGCAGCAATTGCTAGAATGATCCAGATAAATTTAAGCATCGCTACCGGCGAGAATGTCTCGTCGTAGCCAACCCCTTGAACTTGCCAAAAACCCTTTGCGACAAGCCGAGCTTTATAGACGTGAACATTTCTGTCCATATCCTTCTTCTTCTTGAAGATTCATTTGCACTCAATGGGTCTAACCCCTTCAGGCGGGTCAACCAAGTTCCAAACTTGATTCTCTCCCATGGAATCTATCTCAGATCTCATGGCACTTTGCCATTTCTTGGAATCTGGATCCATCATAGCTTTCGCATAATCCGCGGGTTCGTCATCGTCTAACAATAACAAATCCCCACGCAATGCGCGAAGTCTTGCTGATTTTTGTGGTTGTGGCGGTGTCTCCACTGCCACGGGTGTGTCAACTTGCTCTGCTACAATAGCATCACTCGTAGAGTCAGTCCCTACTGACTCATCTTGAACTTCTTCAAGATACACCTTTTGTCCATTCTTTTCTGTTTTGAGAAACTCTTTCTCTAAGAAAACACCGTTTCGAGTGACAAACACTTTGCCCTTTGTCCGGTTATAGACATAATACCCTAAAGTTTCCTTTGGATATCCCACGAAAAAGCACTTGTCCAATTTGGGTGTTAGTTTATCTGATATAAGTCGTTTGACATAAACTTCACAACCCCAAATTTTTAGAAAAGACAAATTGGGACTCTTACCAGTCCACATCTCATATGGTGTCTTAACTACGGACTTAGATGGTACCCTATTCAATGTGAAAGCGGCTGTTTCTAGAGCATATCCCCAAAACGATAAAGGTAGGTCTGACTGGCTCATCATAGACCGAACCATGTCCAACAAGGTCCGATTACGTCGCTCAGACATGTCATTTCTCTGAGGCGTTCCGTGTGGCGTAAGCTGTGGAACAATTCCACAACTCTTAAGATGATTGCTAAACTCATAACTTAGATATTCACCTCCACGATCAGATCGCAAGGCCTTGATCTTCTTGCCATGTTGATTCTCTACTTCATTCTAAAATTCTTTGAACTTTTCAAATATTTTAGACTTATGCTTTATTAGGTAGACATATCCATATCTACTAAAGTCATCAGTAAAAGTTATGAAGTATTGAAATCCCCCTCTAGCTGTCGTGCTCATTGGTCCACATACATCAGTATGTACAAGTTCCAACAAGTCAGACGCCCTCTCAGGAAATCCTATGAATGGCGCCTTGGTCATCTTGCCTAGCAGGCAAGCCTCACATGTCTCGTATGATTCAAAATCAAACGAAGTTAGAAGACCATCATCATGGAGCCTCTTCATACGATTCTCACTTATATGACCCAAGCGACAATGCCACATATAGGTAGGACTTAACTCATTTAAGCCGAGGCCGTTTAGCAGTAACATTACAGACAGGTGCATCATCAAGATTTAAAATAAATAATGCATTCACAATGGATACAAAAGCCACAAACATGTCATTCTTGGAGATCACACAACCATTGTCTTTACTCACAAAAGAATAACCATCCTTCATCAAACATGAAGGTGATATAATGTTTCGACTTAAGGAACAAAATAACAATTATTCAATTCCATGATAAATCCTGATGGCAGGTGAAGTTGCATCGTCCCGACGGTCAATGCAGTAACTCTTGCATTGTTGCCCACACGGAAGTCAACCTCTCCCTTTTCCACACTTCTACTTCTTATCATTCCCTGCATCGTATTGCAAATATGAGCAACCGATCTGGTATCAAATACCCAGGAATTGATATATGAATTAGCGAGAAAAATGTCCATAACATGAATGACAAGGGTACAAGTAGCAGTAATACCTTTACCACCGCCATCCTTCTCTAAGGATGCCAAGTACTCCTTGCAATTCCTTTTCCAGTGACCTTTCCCATTGCAATAAAAGCAGTCTGAATTTGCAGATGGTCCAGCCTTAGCAGTAGATGGGTTTGGCTTAGAGATCTCATCTCTAGCCTTGCCCTTCTTCTTGCCCCACCTCTTAAACCGAGGTCTGTTCTGGACCGCCAACACTTGGCTACTGCTGGCACCTTTCTTGATGTCAGCTTCTGCTGTTTTCAGCATACCACATAGTTCACTCAAGCCTCTCTGCGCTCCATGCATATGGTAGTTCGAGATGAAGTTTCCATAGCTGGGCGGAAGAGACGAGAGAATAAAATTAGTGGCCAACTCTTGGCCGATTGGGAAGCCTAGCTTCTCCAACATTTGAGTGTAACCAACCATCTTGATTACGTGTGGTCCTACTGCTACGCTCTCTGCAAGCTTGGTCTCCACAAGCGCCTTAGAGACATTGAACCTTTCAGTCCTGGCCTACGTGTGGAACATCTCCTCAAGCGCCATGATCATATCGTTCGCTGAGTGATTGTTATCGAAATGCATTTGCAGATCAGGTTCCATACAAGTAAGCATAAGGCAACTCACTTCAAGATCAACATCGTGTGCTTTCTTGTAAGCGGCTCTTTCAACAGCAGGTGCATTTTCACCAGGCTCATCTGGTAATGGGGTGTCTAGAATATCTTCCTTTTTCTTAGCCCTGAGAACAATTCTCAGGTTGCGGATCCAATCCGCGTAATTTGTTCCATTCAACTTATCTTTCTCAAGAATTATACGCAAAGAAAATGGTTGATTGCGAACGGCCATCTACAACAAAAGTAATGCAAAATACTAAGACAATGTATCCATGAAGGAGTAAATTATATCAAATAGAATATACTCCCACTAATATCAATATCCCTCAATTGATACTTAGTAATTCAAGACCCACAACTAACATCCTGACCAGTGAGCTTTAGCATCATCGCTGGTCGGTATGGTAGATCGGTAAGCAACACCTTGCTAATCATATCTCATATGACTCTTGTTGTTAGGCTAGCATCCCTATGCCAAGCACTCAACTTTACATGCTTCAAGATCCCTAACCGTTAGGATGGCCTTGTTCAAGTAACCAAACCTTCTTGCAGTAAGCATCTGATACGAACCTACCTAGTCGAGGAAAACCAGTGGCACCCTAATTTCATAGACCCACCACCGATTATACAAGACTTATGATAGTGCAAGGTTTGGGGAAGCATTTAACTTAAACATTGTTGAGGGATCATTCTACTTCACTACCGCACTCATGTAGACAAAACATAATAGCATGTGAAAGTAGAACAAATAATGAGAATCACATTCACACATAGTGACATGGTATGGCCCTTTAATGAATGGTGATCTCCATCTCCATCATCTGGCCCATCATGGTAATCTCCATCTCCATGATCCATGTGTGCCATCCTTCTTGTGATAAGTCCTCCAAGAACTATCTTATCGCAGACTATACTAATTACATAGTCGCAAGATCACAAGACGACGTGCAGGCCAATACATTAAATGTCAACACATATGGCTCCAGCCGTGTTGCTTACATGACACGCAGGCCATGAATGAATTACATACATACACATGAGCCATACCAATCACATCATACCCTGCAAAAACAAGTTAGGCGTAGAACAATTCTATGCGCTACGACAGGTAGCAATGGCGGTCCCTATGAAATCATTATGAAAATCTCATTAGATTGATCTCATCAACCTAAATCCAAACCATTCGGAGTCCCTCTATTTTTCACTAGATCAATCTCATTGATCTATGCCCAACATGTATGGCCTTACGTGTATCACTTAACTCAGATGGCGGATTAAACCGACCGGTATGATTAGATCGTTACACGGCCACGCATCAAGAGCACGAAACCAGATTGAGTTTCCATCTACCACCCCATTTCACAATTGATCTAATCAAACTGTGCAACCAAGCCTAGCAGATCGCATCTACTATCTCTGTATATTATCTATATGCCATCAACCGAACCTATAATGAGCAGCTACGGCTCCGATACCACTGAAGGGTTATGAGGGTGCTACGCTAGCCAGAAAACAAAACTATTCTGCCCCATAAACCAGGATCTACTGCTAGTTACAGGTCACGAGATTACCACTTGATGCACGGATGCAGCAGAAGACGACTCAATGTAGTCGTACGCGTCGCAGCAGGTAGTGCAGTTGCGTGGTCGTCCGTCACGTCAATCCCCTCGCGCGGTTCATCCCAGTGCTCCAGATGCAGCACCTCTGAGGTATCCCACACGTATAGGGAAGAAGCGATGCGCCTTCGGACTGCTAGGTCTGCGAGGAGTAGAAGGCGCGAGCGTGGGGAGGGCAACGACGGCTGTTCAAGGCGTGTAACCCTCACCGCGTGCCCTACCCCTTGCTTATATAGGCGTCCCCAATGAGGTCATGAGTTGGAGGCCCATTAGTAACCCTAAGCCTTGTCTAATTCGGGTCCAACCCGAATTAGGCTTCCAGCCCCTTAAGCGTGCGACCCTATGGGTTCACGCACACATTGACATGGGCTGAGTACTCCTCGCCCAATAGTCGACAGCGGCCTCTAGCAAGGCGTGACAACTCCTACGTGCACGCAAAGATCATATCAGACGAACCACTATAACCATATACAAGTTATTCCCTTTGCCACTCGATATATAGTTCAACTCGTGTGTTAACACTTAACCCAAGCACGGCCATGCATTTGTTGATCCAATCACTTGAGTGATCCAGTGATATCTCTCTCGAGTGAAGAGGGGCAAATTCTATCTTGATTGTCTATGTCTCATAGCATGCTTTCCGACCACCCGAAGACCAACTTTATAACTACCCAGTTATGGAGTAGCGTTTGACAGTCCCTAAGTATGCCGTTTCACATCTTGAGTACATACCACAATCTCAGGTCTAAGGACATAACGTATATGACGTGAACAGAGACTTTCTCATGTCGGATCAGTCCAGCCTACATGTGTCACATGTGCCCACATTATTAGTTTGACATCTGTGCTGCTCTAATATTCAAGTGTGTTCTCACAAGAACGCCGACCAGGGACAACTTTAGAATAACCATTCAAGTAATTGAGTTCTACAAACAATTCACATCATTTCCAACCAATACAAGTTGTCTATAATGGATATTCAATGAACACTTTATTAATCATAGATACAATCGGAATATCATCATCTCATGATTAGCTTTAGGGCATATTCCCAACATCTGTAGCACCCGTGCTAAGTACTCTATGGTTTGGGGCTTTAGCAGGTTTATTGATAGAAATCAATTGTTTTTTCCCAGATGCTTTGTCATTCCCTTTTTTTAATTCTAGTTATTCCTATGCAAGAGATAGAATTCTTCGTGATATGACGAAAATTTTCCCTTTTTGCATTCTTTTTTAGTATATGAAGCAAAAAGAAAGAAAAGATGGATAAGGATTGTATTCTTTAATTATTTCTCTTTGTTTTATTACTTAATTTATGATTTATGAATTTCCAAATTTTTTTGATTCTATTGGATTTGTTCGAGAATTCAAAGAATTACAACAAAATCTTTAGAAATCACATTTTTCATTAGGAACTTCTATGGATTTTATTCTTCTTCTTTTCTTTGATCCAAAATAGAAGAATAAAAGAATAGGTATAAGAATTAAGTTAAGTCAATCCAAAAAGGAAAGGAGGTTCATGGCCAAGGGCAAAGATGTTAGAATCCTAGTTATTTTGGAATGTATTAGTTGTGTTTGAAAGGGTACCAATAAGGAATCGACGAGGATTTTTAGACATAGTACTCAAAAGAATCACCACAATACGCCCGGACAATTAGAATTAAGAAAATTTTGTCGTTATT
>CM041629.1:40624809-40698798 GCA_023333625.1 Bothriochloa decipiens
TTACTTCGTCGGTCCGAACCAAGGAATCCGTTAGAAATGTTTTGAAACGGATTAGTGGCAGGGATAGGTATATAAAATAAAATATAGTGTTAGAGTATAGGCATATTTGTGATGGCAGGCACACTATTACTAACTACTCCTTTATTTTAAGTGACAGCTGCCGTTGTATATGTTTATTAACCTTTAACATTGAAGTAATTGCATACTGGAAGTCATATTTTCCTTCCCGTAACCATATAAAACTAACTATAACTTATTTCCACATCCCATCATGTATTTGGATTTTTTTTTAATTTTTTTCTATGTTGATAACATAGCCTTTTTCCTTTAGCACCATTAAAAGTTTTTCCCCAGTAGACAAGAAGCTAGCGGAAACATTATTAGCTAGAAGCTTGCAGCTTGTGTTAACATCGTGCCTGGTAGGAACAACATTCTTTCTCTAGTTTCATAATTTGCAGCTATACATGCTTAATTAAACGGATTTTATCAATTGGCTATCTTTCAGCATATGTTGCATACTTGCACTGCAACACATCATATTCACTCCAAATGACTTCTCTGTTCCTTCAGTGTGATGTCATCATTTGTGTGGTCCTTTAGTTAACAGCATAATCCTGAAATCTATGTGTCCTTGAGTACAGTGATAGCAAGTAATATAACAAAAAGGTCTTCGCCTGGATGGCCATGTCAAATTTCATTTTTCAAAATAAAAGATCATCAATTCCACTATCATGATTGTTCAAATGTCATTTGTCCATATTTAGTGCAATGCAGCACCGTTATTTCAGCTACACTTGTGTAAGTGTAACACGAATCAAATGGGTGGGTCTTAGATCAAAACCCCATGTAACTTAACGGAACTTATGCAAACAAGAAACGACAATACAATATGAAGTTAAAATAATTAATGTGTTTGTCTATTAGTTGAATTAGAAGAACACCCCGCATGTTACTGTGGGGATTCCTGATAATTTAAAAAGAAATTAGACTATTTATTTGTATTTATATGAATGAAACTATTATAAATTAATTAATTTTGGTAATGGTTTGAAATATCGATGTGGACAACTAAATGTATGCTAGTGGATAAAAAGATAACTATTGTAAACTATCATAATTACATGTTCTAGTGAATTGTTGACGTGGATATCTTGTATGTTCTTGAGCATCTCACATTTGTTAAAACTGCTTATCTGTGGGCAACATCTGTTTGCATGTGTGCCTGCAGTGGAACGGATGTGAACAAAATGATACCTGTTGTATGCACAAGTTAGATGCATGCTTGCTTGTCTATGCAGAGTTGGTGCAGCAGCTGCCTAAATTTCTCAAGTTGTGTTTGAAGTAACATGAAAATGGATTACTGTACTATTGACAAATGAACCAAAAGATTGCATGAAAGTGGGATTACTGTCAAGCTTGTGTTGATCTTGTCCCGTCTATGTAGTTCTTGCCATGGATATTTGCTACATTGCTAATAGCCTAATATTCTGTACTTACAATTTTCTAAATGCTCCTCTTTTCAGGTATTGAATCCGTTTATTGGTGTTAGGAAAAGGTAGTATATTAATATATATTTTTTTGGCTAGGTTAAATGGATGTTTCACCTGTTCAACGAATTCAACAGTTTTACTTGTTACTCCATTCGGTCAAAAATACTTGCCATATTTGACTTTGCACTGTCTTCGATATGCATGTTTCACCAATAATATGTCCTAGAATATATTCTCAAAATTCTTTAAGAGATTCTGAAAGCGCTTCTTGATACAATTCTACACATACAAGTATACAAGTTGTATTTTCCAAACGGTATTTAAAAATTAGTGATCTTTGTAGCTTATAAGGTTTGACTAAATCTTGTCATAAATTCATGAATCACATGTTTTATGACTGGAGGTAGTAATTTGGAGACCAACAACTGACTTGCTGTCAGGTGCAAAGTGATGCTGAAGAGTTGCTCATTATCAAGACAAGGGAATCTCTTCTAGATGCTATGACTGAACACGTGAAAGCCAACCATGAATATGAGTAAGTTGCATGTGACTATGCAAGCTTATACTGTTTGTTGGTATGAACCACGAGGTTATAAAACAAAACATGTTGCTCTTCCTTCGACCTGGAATTTACAGGTTGATCTTTTAATGCAGCGTTCCTGAAGTCATTGCTCTACCCATACAAGGAAGCAACCTGAAATATCTAGAGTGGCTCAAGAACAGCACAAGGGAGAACTGATGTCTGAAATTGCTAAGCTCTTCACTGGATCTCCACGTGCCGGAGTGCCTGTAGTAGAGTATGAAACATGGAAAACTGCGATGGATTTGTCAAATCCAGGAAGGTTGGAAGGCGTGACAATGGCGAGTATAGGAGGGACCCTTGTACATGAGATGATGAGATGCACTAGCTTGTGTTTGTGACTCCGCTTAGTATCAGTTTAATTGTTCAGTGATATATATAAATCAGTTTAACAAATTTTGAGCATCCTATGTTCAGCCTGAACCTTTTTTTTTCACCATTCAAGTTAAAATAAGGCACAATACTAGTACAACTGTGGACACCGAGCAACAAACAAGAAGAAAACCTCTTTGGCCCAGAATTTCATGACAAGTGTAAATCGGAAGAGAAGGCATTAAACTTGTAGCTTTACAAATGTTGCAACTTCTTCACTCAACATTTTCATGCATGCTGTAAATCAAATACCAAATTGGCCCAATTGGAAGTAAAAGCCATCAGCTTATGTGTGGCGGTTAACAAAAGTCAGCCTCTTTACTCATGATTTTTATGAGAAATCCAATATAAGCACCAGATGTCCTAAGCGGGAGCAAAGATCTGAACAACATAAATTCAAAAGATTCTGTTTTTCTCTCTGCAGCTAAGATGCCATTGCAAAAACTTGGCTTGAAAAATCACATTATGATCCAGCCACACTCATATTGTAATTAGAATCCACCTTTGTATCATCAGTAACCAAAGATAGAATGGGCCAGGCACCACAAGCCTCAACGATAAAATACTGTGTTATAAGGATGCCAAGACTATTAGATCAAACCAGACGCAACCATAACAGAAAAGAAACATGAATCGGCACAAATTTTGTATGAACCCATCCTCATTAGACATTACATCTTTATTGTAAATGATGAATAAGATTCAGCATCAGCAAACTTGGAGAACCTGATAGATTACTATTAAACCAAAGTATCACTACATAAAAACTATATCCAAAGATAAATATATCAAACAAGGCGAACTCAACATCAGAAGCTTCACCAACAAAATATCACATCTACGTTATGGAAATATCAAGATCACATCACACACAACATGAAAACAACAAGCAACACTGTGATTTTCCATTGTCATAAATGTAAAACAAATCAAATCAACCACCATGACATGATGCAGTAATAGAGAACATGAAACTAAAATGGTGCCAAACATCATAAGCATTTCACTCTGAACATCAAGTTGTGTCAATTGCCTGAAACTTTAAATTGAGAAGGACCTTTGAATATATAAGGCACTTGAGCAGGACCGAGAATCGTCACTTCATAATTCATTCTTTTAAAAAAATCTACAATAATTAAAAGGGTATCCTCCAGATAAGAGAAAACCAGGCACAAGAGACCATGTAGATTAACATAACATTAACCAAACTTCTTAGCATGGCATGGATCCCACATTACACCACCAAACCCAAACAGAAAGGAGCTACATTTTCAATTGTTATCCCCGTAGCATTCCATCAAAAAATCAAATCTGCCAGTTCGATGAGGTGGACCTTTGAATGGCCATTATAAATTTAGAGAACATGAAACTAAAATGGCGCCAAATATCTTAAGCATTTCTCTCTGACTAAATACAAGGCAGTTAAATAGCACTTAGCAGCAACCCCTCCCCACACTGAAGAAAAATTTTGCCCAACCTTGTAGAATCTTTACAGAAGAAAATCCATACACAAGACACTTGAGCAGTACCAAGCTTCATTGCTTCACATTTCCTTTTCAGAAACCAACAGTAATCAAAAGAGATATGAAACTCAATATAACAGTTGTGTCCAACGAAACCAGGCACAGAATAAGAATAAGATTCACATAGGTTAACACAGCATTAAACAAACTCCTTCATAAGTTCATAGCAAGGTATGAACATGGCACCGTGCACCTCCAAGTCCACAGAAAAAGGAGCGACATCCTGCATATCCGTCCCCATGACGTTTGATCACAAAATTGAGCGACTTTGAAGCACCAAAAGCTCTACATTTCCATGTGATGCTAAACTAATTATACACAAAAGCACGCCCTGTTTGATAGCCGGTTTTCAGTTTCCCAACCAACCATCTACCCAGCTATATGTAGGCAGAATTAATAACTAGAGCAAGATTACGACCAAAAGGCACAACCTACCATTCCATTCATCCTCCTTCGATCGGTCACGGCAAATCGTGGAGGACCCCCATCTCGTCGACGCGGAAGCCCAGCTCGCTGAGGTCCACCGTGTCGTTGATGGCGATGCCGCTGTCCCATTGCTCCCCGAGCACACCCTCCTCAGGGTCGAGCTCGACCTCGAGATCAATGACGGCTGCGGCCTTCTCCTCTTCCTCTTCCGCCTCAGCCCGTGCCCTGCCCTTGAAACACACGCCCATCTTCATTCGGGAAGTCGGGCCCGCGCGGGATGGCGTGTCGGCGGATGCGGCGGCGGGGTTTGGGGCGGGGGAGGGTGATGTCGGGGCATTGAAGGGATGGAATGCGGTGAAGGGCACCCAACGGCCGGCAGTGGCGGGCGGGCCTAGTGGAAAAAATGCCCAGGTGCAGAAGTACATGTCAGTGCCAGGGACGATAGGCGGCGGCGCGGGGAGCTCGGCGGCGGGGAAGGCGCGGCGGCAGGCCGGGGTCGGGCAGCGGAGGCGGCGGCCAAGGTAGAGACGCGGGAATGAGTGCACGTAGCAGCAGTGCGGGCACGCGGTCCAGAACGCTTCCTCGCCGGCGGGCGCGGAGGCGCCGAGGTGGGCGGCCATCTCCTCGGGGGGCGAGTTTTGGTGCCGTTTCGGGGGGAGCCAAAAACGCGACGCCCGCCGCGAGGTGCTTCTAGGCTGCTGACACTGTAGGTCTGTAGCAATTTGGTGGGGCGGCACTGTAGATGCATCCCCTCCGTTGCTCGCTGACCCCGCTGCTCCCCGTTCCCGCATCGACCGCACACCTCCCGCCAGGCACCGTTTTGCCAGGCACGCGTATGTTCCCGACGGCGGCTCCCCAGCATGGCGCGCATGCACTAAACTGGGGTTTTTTTTTTTCTAGTTACTGTAGTTTTTCGGTATTTTACAAATTCAAAACTTGGCGAAATTAGTGTTAGAAATGGACGAATACTATTTTCAGTATCAAGCAACGGGGAGATCAACTATTAGAATAAACAATACGGGCATGTTTTTTCAGTCTTCCCATATCTCATCTTTATTTTTTTTAGCTTTGATCGATCTAGCAAATTAGGATTGTCTGAAGTGTTGGTCTTTTCGGCCCAAATCAACTCTAAGATCAAAACACATGGCCAATAAAACAGATCAAAATATCTAAGAGGAATGTTGAATTGGGCTATTTAAAATTTGTCGCAACAATTAAATTTTATCGGTCATCCTATTTCAGCTCTTAGCCTGAAGTATTTTCTATCCTACCATACAAAACTTTTGAACCTTATGTTTTAATCCTACTCTAGCATGATAATTTCATGTAAAAACATAAATGCAATTGTTAAAATAACTGCTAAACTAAAAAGAGGGAAATAAATACACAATGTTTTCCTAAGACATCGGAGAATTGACACGATGATCACAGGCTCCAATCGCCACCGAGCCATCTAGGTGATACCGAGCGTAACAAGCACAACCTCTCACTTGACCCAACTAAGTCTAATGAGAAGAATGGATGCACATTTGGTACTCTCTGTGCAGTAATGAGGTCCTTAATCTTAGATTAGCAAATCTCAAACACCCCACTAGGCCCTTGCTCTCCCTTGAACTCCAAATGCAAGCCTTAGGGGGTGTATAAATACGACCAAATCAAGAAACTAGTCATTGCTCCTCAACTCATCGATTCGGGAGCACCTGACCACTACTTTTCATGCATCGGACCGGTCCATTCCAATGGCTAATTCTTTAAAAGGACGAGTGTAACAAGTACAATGTCAGCCCAACAAATTGGGGAAGATTTTAGGCCATCTGGAGGGCACAACGAGGGAGCAATGCCAACATCGTCGTAGCAGCCGCGTCTCGTGGGCCAGGGCGCCGCGCGCGTAGGAGGAGGGTGGGGGCGTAGCCCGCCGCCGCTGTCTACGGACTCGCCATGTCAGCATGATAATTTAGGAAAAAATAGAATAAGTAAAATAGGAAATGGAGAATCTGCGGATCTCCGCTCGCTTAAAGGCTAAGCAACCCCCGGCCTATAAATACAAGGGAAATTGCAACCGTTCAGATCAATAATAGAAAGGGGTAATTCTCATCTATCTCCCACTATTGGCTCTCTCTCTCCCCTAACCCTAGCCACCGCACGCCGCCACCACCCTGCGCGCAAGCATGCACGCACGCCGCCGCCCCATCTGCTCCCGCTATCACCGCCACGTGTCATCGGGATTTATACTTGTTATACCTGGTATCGGAGAATGATCGATCCTTCGGGCATGATCCATTGCCGTCGCAACCACCATGAACGCCACCACCACGATGAACATTGATGCCGATGAGAATGTGACCAACTTCGGCAAGGCTTGCGTAGACGTCAAGGCAGCACTTGTAAGTATCAAACACCAATTCAGATCTCTGTTGCATCAACAAACCATGGTCCAGATCAAATTAGATCAGAACACCGTCAACAATGTCACCATCAACGTCGACGAGGAAATCGTCGAATTGGATCACCATCTCAGCACCAAGGAAGATAAGTTGGCACGCATCGCCGGCAACGTCATCACCATTGCCGCAAGAAACAAGGAGAGCAGCCCCCACAGCGCCACCTTCATCAACAAGGAGGACGTCATCAATGAGGTCCACCAGCTGTTCGATGTCGTGCCTGCACAGGCAAAGCATCTCCTAGCGGCGCGACCATGCCATCGACAACAATGACAATGACCGCAACTACATCAAGAGCAACGTCACAGCACGCGGCCATGTTGTTGGGCACCGTCGCCCTTGTCAACGTCGTCCCCGACGTCGCACCGACACAACAACGTGCCAACGGCAACACCACCACCACCAACATCCAACAACTGTTCAGTGAAAAGCCCGAGCAGCTGACACGCCCAGAAGCCAATAGTCCCAGCACCCAGGTAGGACCAGATACGAGCATCAACATCAACAACGTTAAGATGGAGGAACATTAGCTACAACACAAGCTGCCATACCCAATTCAGATTGGCAACAACAACAAGCTGTCGTTTGACGTTCCCAACAACAACAAAGACCAATGCCCCAAAGAGAACTCCAACACTACCCCAATCATCAAATTAGACATGAGGTAAATCGTGTGCCACAACTAGAATTTTTCGCCCTCGATAATAGATTCAGCAGTACCTACAAATATAATATTAGAGACAGCCAATTTCTTTATGGCACCAACATCAGCAACACAACCATATTTACTGTCATATTACAGAGCAAATTGGGCTATATCCAGTGCAGATGTAAATTTATAGCTACCCTTCACCTTGATCAACAATGCCAAATATTCCCTTATCAGTATGGTGTTGACACTGGATATAGCACCCAGATAAATCCGCAAGCATACGGATGTCAATGTAGTTTTCACCGAGGAGTATTTCAAGGTATCGAATTTCCACGAGGAACGTGAACTAGTGAAGAACTAAGTGTATCCAAGTATAGGTGATAAAAGGATAGAGAGAATATATGTGGGTTATCTGACTAAGGCAATACTAAATAAGACCTTACTAAAGTTAATTACTATGAGCACACTCCCTCGAAACTCACCACAGCAAATGGCTCCTACAGTAAGCACCTCTAGCTCTACTCAAGCTAAACCTTATGTGGTGGACTACACAAGCAATAGGGCTATCACCACCTATTGCTACCACCTATGGAGATTTAGGAGCATTCACAAGCAAGCTATAGCCTAAGCACCTCGCTTAATCTATAAACTTGAATACTCTAATTCTGTACCTAGAACTAGAGCACCTTAACCGGGCGGTGAAACAAGTAAAGAACAATAAAGTAAAGTAATACTTAAGTAATGCAATAGAACAAAGTTACCACACGATAGAAGAAGAAGGTAGACTTTATTACTCGGAGAAGAGTTGACTCCGTCGAGCTACAAGTGGAGAGGTCGCCGACATGCTTGACTCCTCTCCAAGCTTCTCTTTACTCTCTTTTTCTATCTTCTACTTCTCACTAGGAGAGCCATTGAACTACTACTCTCATGTGGAGAGTGACTACACTAATGGAAGAAGTATTTGATATTCATGGTGTGTTCATGGTGTGTGTTACAAATGAAGGATGAGGGACCTATTTATAGTGCTCTAGAGGTCCGTAGCTGTGAACGCCGGGGCGGGTGCCCTGGGTCCAGGGTGGGCACCCTGGCCAGGGTGGGTGCCCTGGACATACCATCCACTCGTACCGCCTTTGCATCCAACGGTGATGGATGGCTTTCCCAAGTCGGTTGCATGCGACTAAAGTCAGTTTTGAGTCGGTTTTGGACCGACTTTGGTACTCCAAGTGGATGATGGTGGCCCCAAGGATCCATGTGACATCCATCAACCACCATCAGATCAAACCGACCTTGTTGGACAGTGTGAAAACCATGGGGAGTCGGTCACACGGATCAGTGACATGGCAGAGTCGGTTCTGGGATCGGACACCGTCAGCATGGGGGCAGGCACCCTGGCACCAAGGTGGGCACCATGGCACTTTGTCCAAATGGGTAGCCCTCCTCGTTAGCTTCACGTGGCCCCTTGGATCACCCAAAACGGAGTTCGGATGAGCCCGTTATGGCCGATTCACTCCGGACTGCTCCTGGGATCCATTTGCAATCTTTCGGAAGGCATAACTTTGTCATCCAGACTCCGAATTAGACGAACCAAAACTCCATTTTGTGCATCTTGTCGAGCTATTCAACATGGTTTAGTCAAAATGAGCATTTGGTGATGTCATTTTACCATGAATTTGGCCACCTTGTACCTATACTCACATAGTCATCACAACTAGTGGAAATGGTTAGAAATAAACCCTATGACTATGGTTTATGTCACTTAATTGACCATTTTAGGTATTGTTGACAGTATAAAATGAGGTGTTAAGGACCATCAACAAGTTCCCCCACACTAAACCTTTGCTCGTCCTGAGCAAAGATGCAGGGTTAGCATATGTTGGATCAGGAGTTGCTACAATGTGACGTCATGCAAAAACTCATATACAAACCACTGCTACTGTTGAGTTGAGCAGGTTAGAGTTAGAAATCCGCCATCAATCTTAGCCATATGGGGCTTACAGCTTTCACCTTGTAATATGCAAAGGTAAGATAGAGCAGTAGGTAGAAACTTTGTACCTTGCTTTGGTCCGGCCGAGACTCTTTCTAGAGGTTTTCAAGATTTTTTAAAAAAAGTATGCCTAAGTTCCTCAAATGGTGCACTCGATCGCTCAATGGTGTTTGATAATCCTCACCAAGGCCAAAGATAGAGACCTTTTTGCACCTATACTAAAGCTTATGTGGAGCTCGTAGGCGGGGAAAGCATAAGCAGACTTGAACTGAATATATTGCTAAGTTAGACACTTAGATCAAAAGGAGCAACAAGGCGTACAAAATGATCAAGATGTGCAAGTGTGAATATTTGGTGGAACTCTGAGCATGGCTACCAGAGATGCTACATAGGAGATCTGGTCCTCTTTTTTTTTGCTCGACTTTTTTTTGAGAACACTTTTTTCGTAGCGGGTATTGAGGCTTCTGCTGTATAATCTCTCATTTGGGGACTGTATCCCTCTTTTCTCTCAATATTTTTTCTGGTAGCTCATGCCCTTCAAATATATGTCTCAAAATCATGTGTGGAGCTAGTTGCATATTTCCAATGTAGAAACAGCAAGGGGTGCATGGTTATTTGGTGGTTGTGTACTTCCAATGTAGAAGTAGCAAGGGGTGCACGTGTAAGTGATCTTGATCAAGAAGCATGACTAGTTTCTCTACTTAGATCAATAAGGCGTAACCAAGCTCAAAGCAGTCAAGTGGCTTTTTATGGGGCTTTCCTATCTAAGGAACATGTATATGGCTTGTGGTAGGAATTTAACACCATTGAGGAACTTTATCAAGGGTTTTGAGATTTTTTAAAATAAAACTCCAGATTTATCTCACCCATTCCTTAGACAAGTTAAAAGATTTACTCTATTCTCTACCACAACTAATCTCGTAACAGCATAAACTTGGTTATAGCATGTGCAACCCATAATAGCGTTTGACTTAAGATGAACTCTAGTTTCACATGCTCAAAACTTAAACAATAAAGGGTTGTACGAAGCTTTTGTAAAGTATCTCAGAGCAACTATTCATCATTTCCAACAAAACTTTAAGGTGACAAATTAAGATAGGTACTTAAGTCAAGATTAATGTCACCTCTTTTGCATCAGATTCTAGCAAGGCATGGAAAGATTGTATATGTAAGAATTCTAGCCTTGCAAACTTTTATCTTTCGTAATGTGATCATGATTATTATTATATCATTGTTATCATTAATTTCACATTATTTGTTTCACAATGCGAAGATAGAAAACTAATGAAGATAAACGAGAGTGGAGTAATGTCATACCTGAGCGGGGGAGGCACTCCCCCACACTTTTCCTTTTCATGGAGTTGGAATTTTCTGCTCGGACGAGTCTCCTTCGATTCCTTATTTATTCATTACTACTAAGATGCATGTCTACTATGATGAATAATTATTTATTTATTTATTTTAAATAAACCTATTCTAAATGCATAACACCTTGATGAGTGTTTTTATTGAAATGTAAATGTGCAACCTATCAGCTAAAGATGTAGATTTGGAAAGGGAAATATGTAGGTGCAACCTATACTAAGTGTCATAAAGCACTTAAATCTTACCTCCATGCAGTGATGAGAATGGTGATCTCCCTTGGTGGCTTGAGTTGGGGTTGGGTTTCCCAACCCCCACACTGGTTTTTTAATATCTATGCTGATTCAAAGACACCAAGAGTGAAAGCAACAGTGTTCTACTAGTACAAAAGTACTAGTGAACCAAAACTTTATTCATCACAAAGAAAATTGAGGTACATAGCATGATAGAAAATGGAGCAACATTTTATCATGCTAAAGGGAGATCATGGTGAAGGAGAAAGATACTTATGTCATGCATTAATTTTTTTAGATATTTATTTAGTAACATTTAACATGACAACAAGTTGCATAAGAGGGTTTCATGTTTAATCATTTAATTTAGAGATGAAGATGTAAAGATAAAACATGGGCATTGAATTTTAACATCTCAATCTCCACTCTTCCTATGTTAAGACAAGACATGATAGAAGTTCACATGCATAAGAATGTGAGCTGATTCATTTTAAGAAAAAGTAATGATTTAAAAATCAACCACATACCATTCTGATGTTACCTTTGTGAGTTGGTTTGGGAGCGGGAGCCATGGAGGTGAAGGCGCCCACCATGGCCAGGGCGAGCACCCTGGGTGAGAGGGCGGCCACCCCCACACTAACAGGTGGACCACTTCCCCTTTGGTGTGCCGCCTCTTGGGGTGTAGTAGAGAGTGGGCATAACACAAATTTGTTGATTTGGGCACGGACAAAGTCGGTTTGGTGCCTCCATGTGTATGCCAGTGGGCCCATGGATCCAAGTGACCTCAGTCGGGAGCACTTGGATCAAACCTACTTGATTTCGGTGGTTGGGAGATGTGGGAAGATGTTGTCACAGATCAGTGACATGGCTAGGTCCAGGAGACAGTACCCCCAGGGCGGGTGCCCTAGCCAGGGCGGGCGCTGCCTAGTGAGGGGGGCGTCGTGGCCCTGGCAGGGTCACCGGCCCTGCCACGTTCCATTGCCTTCCCTTGGTATTTTTCCTTGGATGGACCATCATTGCTTTTGAGTTCTCCATTCTTGAATTGCACATTTGCATCTTGCCCTTAACTTGAATTCCTTCTTGATTTCACCCTTCATATGCTTGCTAAGTCATGATTCATGTTTTTGATGTATGCAACAAAGACTACTGCAAGGTGATACTACAAACCCAATCGATGTGTGAGCACATCAGCCGATGCAACAATTAAGCTTGTTTTCTAGGTTGGCACCATTTTATTCAAAAAGGAACATTTATGAATTGAAAGGTAAACTATTTATTTATTTATTTATTTATTTTTCTATTATTATTACTATTATTATTTTTTCTTCATTTTTTGTGATTATATATATTCAAACTTATGATGATAAAAGCTAAACAACAAATACACGGGTTATCTCCCGCCAGTGCTTTGTTTTAAGTCATAAGCTAGACCTTTACAGTTGGGCTACAAGAACTTGTACCAATGCAACTACGAGTTTTGGAATACTTATGGTAAACAAAAGCGTCCACAACCATCCTTTTGAAGTTTCATAAAGGAGAGATGTAGGATGGTTGCTACTCTCATAAGTGCTAGCAGCAATAGGAAAGATAGAGTCAGGAGATTTTGCATGAAAGTGTGGATTTTGTGGTTCTTCTTGAATATAGCTTTGATGTTCGCCCACATAATCCATTTTATTAGACTCCAAATTTGATCCATCGAGAATGTCTATAGACCAAACATATTCATGAATGCCTTCTTGTCTATGACATTTTACGAGTGGATCTTCATCCTCCTCTTCTATTAGGATAGGGGTCCACACCTCTGACGATTCTTGTTCCCATTCCATGTTAACCCAAGGGGTTGGATTGCCTCCTTGTTTTGAATTATCAATGAAGAAACACGGGGGTTCATATGGGGAATCAAAGTCAGAGGTGGAAGATGATATTGGTTTGAGGGGCTCTTGGATGACCAAATCTTGAGATGAATAAAATTGATGATGATTTAGGGTCCTAGATGCTAACGATCTATGTTGGAAGTGATGGTGGAAGTTATTTTCAACATTAGAAAAGCGATCCTCCTCAAATTTTAAATGATGAATTTCTTCTTCCTTCATTGTCCTTTCAAATGGTTCAAGAATTGGGGTGATAGCCAATGGTATGGATGGAATTGGTAAGGATTTAGCTATCGGGACTTTTCTTGCATGGGGGTTGGAGTGTCCTTTTCTTCGGAGGAGTCATCATGGACATTAGTGTAGGGGGAGTTTTCGATCCTATCAAGGATAACTCTTGCCTCACTACTAGAAAGATGTAAGAAGGCTCCTCCAGAAGCAAGATCAAGGAACTGTGCGGATTCCTTCCTAAGACCCACATAGAAATGTTGCAAAAGCATATGATCGGGTATAGAAAGATCAGGGCCAAATTTGGAAAGGTCTATGAAGCGGGCCCATGTTGCACCTAGAGATTCCTTTTCTTTTTTCCTGAAGGTTAGGACTTCTTCTCTGAGACGAATCACTTGGAGGATAGAGAAGAAGGTTATTCAAAACTTAGATTTAAGAACTTCCCATTCTCCATGTCCACTCTCGATGGTTCGAGTATACCACAGTTTGGATAATCCCGTCAAAGAAAAAGAAAATAGCTTCCACTTAAGGGTTTCATGTGACAAGCCAGAAATTTGCAGGCATGAACACAATTGCTCGAATTCTCGAAGATGAGTATATGGGTTTTCATGTTTTTCCCTAGAAAAAGATTGTTCTTGAGCTTTAGTTATGAAAGAAGTACTAATTTCAAAACCATTTGCAAGGATAGGTTTTGATGATGGAGGTGGCTCAAATCTAATGCCCTTTGGACAGGCGTATTCAATGATAGTAATGGGACACATGGTATGATGGATAAAGGATAAATGATACTCGAATAACTCAGTTCTAAACTAGAACAGCTACCGTTCCCCTTCAACAGCGCTAGAAAACTTGTTAACACTGGATATAGCACCCAGATAAATCCGAAGTGCACGGATGTCAATGTAGTTTTCACCAAGGAGTATTCCAAGGTATCAAATTTCCATGGGGAACGTGAAGTGAACTAGTAAAGAACTAAGTGTATCCAAGTATAGGTATAAAAGGATAGAGAGAATATGTGTGGGTTCTCTGACTAAGGCAATACTAAATAAGACCTTATTAAAGTTAATTACTGTGAGCGCACTCCCTTGAAACTCACCACAACAAATGGCTCTGACAGTAAGCACCTCGAGCTCTACTCAAGCTAAACCTATCGTGGTGGACTAGACAAGCAATAGGGCTATCACCACCTATTGCTACCACCTATGGAGATTTAGGAGCATTCACAGGCAAGCTATAGCCTAAGCACCTCGCTTAATCTATA
This sequence comes from Bothriochloa decipiens, assembly GCA_023333625.1. Taxonomy (NCBI): domain Eukaryota; kingdom Viridiplantae; phylum Streptophyta; class Magnoliopsida; order Poales; family Poaceae; genus Bothriochloa; species Bothriochloa decipiens. The sequence continues at coordinate 40,639,230 of CM041629.1, forward strand.
CACTTGACTACTCTAATTCTGTACCTAGAACTAGAGCACCTTAACCGGGCGGTGAAACAAGTAAAGAACAATAAAGTAAAGTAATACTTAAGTAATGCAATAGAACAAAGTTACCACACGATAGAAGAAGAAGGTAGACTTTATTACTCGGAGAAGAGTTGACTCCGTCGAGCTACAAGTGGAGAGGTTGCCGACATGCTCGACTCCTCTCCAAGCTTCTCTTCACTCTCTCTTTCTATCTTCTACTTCTCACTAGGAGAGCCATTGAACTACTACTCTCATGTGGAGAGTGACTACTCTAATGGAAGAAGTATTTGATATTCATGGTGTGTTCATGGTGTGTGTTACAAATGAAGGATGAGGGACCTATTTATAGTGCTCTGAAGGTCGGTAGCTGTGAATGCTAGGGCAGGTGCCCTGGGTCCAGGGTGGGCAGCCTGGCCAGGGTGGGCGCCCTAGACATACCGTCCACTCGCACCGCCTTTGCATCCAATGGTGATGGATGGCTTCCCCAAGTCGGTTGCATGCGACTAAAGTCAGTTTTGAGTCGGTTTTGGACCGGCTTTGGTACTCCAAGTGGATGACAGTGGCCCCAAGGATTAATGTGACATCCATCGACCACCGTCAGATCAAACCGACCTTGTTCAATGGTGTGAAAGCCGTGTGGAGTCGGTCACACGGATCAGTGATGTGGCAGAGTTGGTTCTGGGGTCGGACACCGTCAGCACAGGGGCGGGCAACCTGGCTAGGGCAGGCACCCTGGCACTAGGGTGGGTGCCCTAGAACTTAGTCCATATGGGTAGCCCTCCTCGTTAGCTTCGTGTGGCTGCCTGGATCACCCAAAACGGAGTTCGCATGAGCCCATTATGGCCGATGTACTCCGGACTGCTCCTGGGATTCCTTTGCAATCTTCCGGAAGGCATAATTTTGTTGTCCAGATTTCGAATTAGATGAACCAAAACTCCATTTTGTGCATCTCGATGAGCTATTCAACATGGTGTTGTCAAAATGAGTATTTGATGATGTCATTTTACCATGAATTTGGCCACCTTGTACCTATACTCACATAGTCATCACAACTATTGGAAATGGTAAGAAATAAACCCTATAACTATGGTTTATGTCACTTAATTGACTATTTTAGGTATTGTTGATGGTATAAAATGAGGTGTTAAGGACCGTCAATATATGACTGGCTAACTCTATGTCCTCAACACTCAGGTATAGAATATTTCATTCAACAAAATACATACACCTGACAGAGAACAAAGAGGTAAAGCTACCATCAACAACATGGTTGTCTCCACTTCTATTTCCATGTCAGCTTATCAACAACAAATACGCCTACCTCAAAGACAGTGACAGCAACATGCTAGTACATGGAATTGCAATAGGGATCATACTCAGTTCAGACATTGCACAACCAAAATAGACTGAACACCGTCCTCTACAATGGACAATCAAACAAGAGATAACACTAACGACACACCTTGGATCCCTGCTCCTTCCTCCAATAACATATCCAGAAGTGGCACTAGATAAAGTACCTTCAACTACACTGCCATGACTAGAGCAGTCCATGCTCACTGACAACAACAAGAGCAGTTGCAAAATGTTATTTGGCTGGCACAAGATCTCCAACAACATGACAATCAGAATTAGCATGATAAAAGGGCATCACACCTACAACTGTTCTATATCCACAACAAACTCTACCACAACGAGCCTCGTATTTGGCCAAACAACTTCATAGATGGTGAGTTTCCTCCAGGCCACAAGCTCAATTTTCCTACAGCTTCGTCGATCATGAACAATTACCGCCCATGCTACATCCTCCTGAACATCAACCATTGGAACATCATCAACATGACACCAACAACCATGCCGCAACTCTACCTCGACACCAACAATAAAGGCACACCACTTCCATTTATCAACTACCTCTACATCAACAACTGTGACACCATGCAACTCCACGTCATCCTCAACGACTCCAACGACGGTCGCATGACCTGCAACTTGGAGGCAACTTTACCCAGAGTACCTTACCTCAATGGCATCAACAACTGGCTCCAGTTTCATCGCGTGGACATGCCACATGGAAAGGTGAAGTACCATAACAAGTACAATGCCGGTCCAACAAATTGGCGAAGATTTTGGGCCAACTGGAGGGCCCAACGAGGGAGCAACGCCAACATCGCCGCAGCAGCCGTGTCTCACGGGCCAGGCGCCGCGCGCACAGGAAGAGGGTGGAGGCGCAGCCCACCGCCGCTGTCTACGGAGTTGGCATGTTAGCATGATAATTTAGGAAAAATAGAATAAATAAAATAGAAAACGGAGGATCCACAAGATCTCTCTCACTTAGAGGCTAAGCAACCACCGGTCTATAAATACAAGGTGAATTGTAACTGTTCAGATCAATAATAGAAAGGGGTAATTCCCATCTATCTCCCGCTCTTGGCTCTCTCTCTCCCCCCTAACCCTAGCCGCCGCATGCCGCCACCACCCTGCACTGCCCCTGAGCGCATGCGCGCCGCCGGCCGCACGCCGCCGCGCCGCCGCCCCCTCTGCTCCCGCTATCACTGGATCTCTGCCCCTATTTTCTGCCTTCTTCTAATTCAGTCACAACTTGTTGATCATAAGAAATAAGGAAATGCCCTAACTACTATGAGTATTTCACAAGACCAATGACATTCAATAGTTGACATGCATATCCAATAGAGAGTTTGTTGAGATGTGAGCATATGTGAAGGAATCATAGAGAAAACTATAACCTACTAAAAAAAGGAAAATTCTTGAGCGACTCCTGAGGCCTTGTTTGGTGCAGCTCAACTTTTTCACTGGAGCAGTTTTTTTTGGCTTCTCGGCTCAAGTAGCAGCTTTATCGGTGGAGCAAAAGTTGTTTTGTTGAATCATTTGACAAAACTACTCTATGTTCGTGAACCTCCTTACAATATACTCTCACAAATGCTAAGTAGCTACACAAATGTTAAGTAGACACAAAATACCTATTTGGCACTAAACAGTTTCAAATATCCTAGAAAAGTTGATGGAAAAGCTCTACCAATTGTGTGCTAAGTAAAATTTATGAATAGTGGTTTCTAAACTTTTATGACGGAGTCATTCCTACTCAAATTTTGATATTGTGAGCCACGTGGATTGTGGTTTGTCTCTTAGTCAAGGTTTGTTGTTAGAGTTCGCCCATCTAAATATTTTTTTCCTTAGCCCACCACTATCTATCAACTTTGCTTCAATGGGCTCAGAACCACTTCATGTGTGTTGATGTCGACTTGACACATAAAACCCATGTGTGAGCATTGTTTGTTTTGCTCTCGAGTCTTGTGCTTCTCATCTTCATAATGGACATGGGTTTCCTAGTGCAGTAGCTAGAAGATAACCGCTACCAAGATACGCGGCACCAAGTTTTGGTGCCTAGGATGAGGGGTCGGGGACATGGAGGTGGTCGGAGGAGGTCACCACCGGACTCCTGAGTTTTGCCTTGCACACGTCAAAGCCACATTTACACTCGGCAACACACTGTCACTTGTGCTTGTACTCCATTTTAGTTGCCCACATATTATACTAAACTGAGTGTAAATTACTTGTTTGAGGCTCTAAAAAAATTCAAATAAAAAACTTACCAACTATAAAGTTTCATAACTTTTTAAGGTCTACAATTTTTATTTAGAGAGTTTCTCCATCTGAGGCCTTTTACAAAATTTGAATTTCAAATTTAAGAAATTAAAATATAGTTTTGCAAGATAATTTCAAATTAAAAAATTACCAACTATAAAGTTTCATAAATTTTAGACATATAAAAGTTTATTTTGTTTTGCATCCAAGATTGTTTGAAAAATTTGAATTTTAAAATTTTCAAATTCAAACGTAGTTTTGCATGACAAGATATATTCAAATGAAAAGGTTATCTGCTATAAAATTTTATAACTTCTTAAGATCTATAAAGTTTATTTTAGTTGTTTGGTCATATGTTCATCCAACATGACGGTTCTAACATTGTTCATAGATCTTACAAATTAAAGAAAGATATGTAAGATTTGTGAACAAATTTACTTTTAATTTATCATATCACAGAATTTCCTCATGTTCAAATAGATGTCACAAGAAAAGCTTGCAGTTAAAACTTTAGAAACCTTTTATGAATCACTAACACAAACTGTAGACAAAGTTTTAAGATATTTATAACACTGCAAATTAGGTCCTTGTTTTGGTCGTGCAACATGTTGGCCGTATAGTCCATCTTGTAATTTTGCTAGTTCCTTTGTCGCTTTGTCAATCTCGCTCATGTCTCGCTAATGAGATTGTGCCTATTTGTAACGTCTAAAACTCAAGCCTTCTTAATGAAAATACGGGCTTGAATGACCATGAAAAAATTGTATAGCACTATAATATTGTCAGTAACACTATAATATTGTCAATAGATTTTAGTAAAAACAACTAAGACTCACATACTTATTGTTCAATATATACCGAGATGATTATAATGTAACAACGAGCAAATGAGTCATATGTATACGGTAAGACTTCCGTCATCAGAACATTATTTACATCTATACAAACACATGTCTGTTACGCTCACTTACTCGTCGCTCACATCATTTTGTATGTAGGGAAGACGTACATATATACACACCTAGCTTGTTGGGAGTGATAATATTGAGCGACGATCAATCCATGGAGTAGCAGATGTGTTTGAAGGCCTCAACGTGGTCATCGTCGAGAGCCATGAAGAGGTCGACGCCACCCTTGGGCGCGCACGACGGCACCAAGATCATGAGACCCTCGACGGGGAGGTCCGGCGGCAGGAAGGCGCACGGCGGCCCGTACCCGAAGTCGAGGTCATGGAACCTGAACCCCAGCCAGCTGTCCACCTCCAGGTCCGGGCAGAAGGCCGTGCCCGGAGTTGCGGCCGTGGACGCCAGCTCCTCTCCGGCGCGTTCCGCCATGTCCCCGAAGTCGACGAAGGACTGGATGTACTCGGCGTCGACACGCGCGACGGCGTCGCGGATGGCTCCGACCACCGCGGCATAGCTGGAGGACAGCAACTCCCGGCCTTGCATCCGAGGGAACGCCCACAGAACCATGTTGCCGAAGTACTCCATGGGCACCCGAGGGTTGGCACGGCCCCTGCAGTTCACGGCGACCCTTATCTGCGTGAACTCCTCCGGCGCCAGGTCCCGGGCCGCCGTGATCTTCTTCCAGGCGTGCGCCAGGAGGCACTGGAACGTGGTGCACCGGCCGCCCACGCGGGCCTTGAGGTCGGCGATGAACTCCTCCGGGAAGTTGACGGCGAGGTTCTTGATCCTGTCCACGGGGAGGACGGCGTGGGTCGAGCTATGCTCACCACGGAACTCGATGTTCCGGTGATCGAAACTGGGCATGGGTGGGCTGCGGGGGTCGGCGATGGCCGCGCGGTCGGTGAAGGGCGACGGTAGATCGGTACCCGAGGCGTTACGCACGGCCGTGGCCCAGGCCGTGTAGAAGAAGCTCATGGACTGCCCGTCGGCGACGAGGTGTTGGGTCACCATGCCGATCACCAGGCCGCCGCACCTGTACCGCGTCAGCTGCGCCTGGAGGAGAGGCTCGTCCACGCGTTCCTGCACCGTGTACCACATAGTATAAGCACTTATGCTGCATGCATGATGCATGTCACCATAAAGTAACACATGCACGTTCATACAGTGCATTCATCGATCAGTCACGACTGATACGCATCTATGTAGAAGGTTACAACTTTTTTTTCACCGAAGGAACTACCTTATCAGCCTTGGGGTAGAGCTCGTTGATGTGCGCCGCCACGTCGTGCGCCACCAGCGCGTCGGCAAGATCGGCGCCGGCGGTGGCCTCGACGACAACCACCCCGGCGTCGTTGAGGTGGAAGCACTTCATGCCGCGGTCGTCGACGCCCATGCGGGCCGCCAGGTGCGGGTACCTCGCGACGGCAGCGAGGAGGCCGTCTACTACGGCGTCGTTGTCCGGCGCAGGCGCGTTCCACGCGAAGACGGTTGGGATGTAGCCGTCGGTGGATGCGCGATCGAAGGGCGTCAGCGGGGACTGCTTGCTGCCACCGCCACGGCCGGACGCCGGTGGTGGTGGGGGTCTAAACACCGCGCGGCGCGTGATCTCCACCGTCACTGCCATGGTGGTCATCGTGGTCGTCTCGTAATTTCGTTCCTAGCTAATGATCGTTGGACTGGCTGGCAAGCAGATGATCGATGATGAGATGCAATGGTGATCCAAACTAATAAGTGGGTTTTCTTTTTCTCACTGATTAGCGTGTTGATCCAGTAGGGTGTCTGAGTTCTGTATTGATGCTTAATACCAGCAGGTTGTGTGGCTTAGCACAAGCGTGTTTATGTATATATAGGGGGCTGGTTTCGTTATGCTTGGCTCATAAAAAAGTGAGGGAGAGGTGGCCTGGCGGGAAAATCACGGCCGGGCGGGGGCACCAACCACGCACCAGCAGCGCGGTCAAAAAAAGGTTGCTAATATTGACGCTGAAATCGAGCAAAAGGCGTGCAAACAGCACAAAAATGCATGCAGCCGTTTCTCTGTTACTTTTGAACACAACTAACTCAACGTCAGCTTTCTACCGCGTCACAAAGATGCACGGGAATTCGTCCTGGCGCACGGAAATTCCATGTACGTTAGGAAATAATCAACTTGGGACAATGTCTTGTCTGTGCATGCAATCGATCGATAGCGTATACGACAGTACATGCATGTCGTGTCGACAACTCCTTACATGCATCCCCGTGTCCACTACTAGCTCGTCTACTATGTAGGTTCATTTGATTCCACAAGACCTTACGAGACAGGTATCTTGATTAATAGAGACGGACATCAAGTACCACACCACTCTAAAAGACTAAAAATACACTATGATCATTACAGACGGTCTGACAATTATGAAGACACTATCGTCTCTGTATAGGTTAACCGAGATAAGACTCTTAAGAGGTCTACTTCTAAAAATAGAAGCCTTTGATTTTCATAGCGGCTTTCTCAAGGTGCATGTCTAATTAAGGGCATGTACAACCTAGGAATGCTTAAACAAACGCTTAAGGAAATAGAATTATCAACGAACTGCATAAGCGCTGTAAGCTACAACAGGAAAGCTAGCCTTGCAAATCTGCTGCTCCCATCCGTGTAACCGTAAGTTTCCTAGTTAAAATATTCTCTAGCGAGACCGCCTAGCTAGGCAGCTACGCTCAGTCTAAGCGCCCAGCCAAACGTCCACGATGGCAAATAAACATGTAACTGCCGGTAAGCGTCTAGCTAAACAGCGGCGTTGTACATGGTCTAAGACAAACCCTATCATATATAACCTAAAAAATCAATCATATATAATCTCCACCATCCCCTTTCAGCCTCAATCTTAGCTCTAGTTCTAGTTTTAGTTCTGGTTAGCGTTTTTTTCCTTGTTTCCTGTTTTGGACTATATGTTTTTGCTTTGTTTTGTTCCTTTAATAAAATTGCTCTACAGAGGCCTCGCCCTCTTCAGTTTTCTCAAAAAAAGAAAAAAAAAGATCCGCTGGATCTTCTCGAGCCTGTTGGAGTTGTGCTCTTCCCCCTCCCCTTCCCCGATATCCGCAGTTGTGTAAGACCCTCTCCTCCGGTGGCGCTCGAGGCCTGTCCCTTCCATGCAACACTCTCTTATATCCTCGTTAGCCCTATACTCTTCCCTGGTTACGCTACTGGTCAGGCAACAACACAAGACACAACGTTGGTGAAGGTGGTATAGCACCGAGATATGGGCCCTTCATCTTGGCTAGTGTGCCCACCATGGCTTTGAGATCCAGCCCCATTTCTCCTGGTCAGCGTGCTCGCGATGGCTCCGACTCTAGAGATAGATCCAACCCCTTCGACCTGCCTGGCATGCTCACCACAGCCATAGTTCTAGAGATCTGAATCTACAAGGCGTGGATGTGGCGGCCTTTCAGATTACATGAGGATCCCAGTGTCTCCCTCTCTTTCCATCATATGCCTCATTTACTAAAATAATTTGAAAAATTTATGACACACATATTTTCCCCCAAATATGCTTTCATGCAGATATTTAGATTTTCTGAACACTTTTATGTATTGGTGGAATTATTTTGTGGTAATCTAAAATTAGAAGGTCAAATTATCCAACAAAACAATCAAAGTTTTTATCTATTTTGACAACAAATGTTTGAATATTTTTATGTAAGTTTTTGAATATTATTGGGGATACACACAATTCAATTTTGATTTTGTTTGATAGACAAGCGAAAAATTCATTTAAAATATAGTGAGTCATTCCCAATCCTTTTAAACTCCCAACAATAACATACATGTATTGACATAGTCTAAGCACAGTTTTTTTCCCTTAAACAAACAACATGTGTCATCTATTGCATGTGAAGAAAGTTTTAAATAAGTACATAAGATAAAATTTTTATACATTAACAAAGATCTTAATAAAATTGTATGTATGATAACAAAGTCCTTAACTGTGTTAAGATTTGTAGAACTTTTTCTTAACTAGACTAATATTAGCGTGGAATCCCTACAAACATGATATAACATAGTTGTACATCAACTCATGTAGGTTGAAACGGCACTAGAATAACTTGCATCTCGGGTGGGTCGTTTAGAGGTGCCGCCAGATCATGACAGAGGTATGGAGAAGTCACGAGAGCTACGAGCATTGGTGAGCCGAGGCCTTTAGACCTCCCCACAACCAACAGTGCAACAGGATATATCACGATCTTGACTATGAATAAAAGATGTATGTGGAGGATTTACTCCTAGAAAGTGAATTCCACCAAATATATTACGGATCTTCATGCGTCTGGATGTCCACATACTGTGAAAGCAGAAATGCACGCTTGTTTCGATAGTCAATGACGAAACAGAGGCACAAGGTTTTTTTTTTTTTAATGAGAGACACGGAATGTTTCCATTTCGAGAGATGTAGACGACCATGGTGAGTAACATCTAAAACTAACAAAAGAGTCAATGAGGTATCTAATATATTTTGTTTGCTTGCCTTTCGTGATGAAATGAATTCTGGAGGTCGGTAGCCTACAATCGACCGATCTAGTTACGTGTTACGAGTTCACGGGACGTGTTGCGCACGTCGTTTGTTGGTACGGTGCCCCACAGAAACGGCCACGTACCTACCCCTGCTGAGTAGCAATGCATCTGAGAGACCATGATTGCATGGCAAAAGACAACCCTTTTTAAAGAAAATTCTAGATCTGAATTCAAACTATCATAAGTTTAGTTCAATTATACAAACAAAATTATTACCATCTATCATATCATTATGGTAAATTATAAAAAATATTATATATAGGTTAGATATTTTAACCTCTACTAAGTTGTGCATAAGCCTGATTTTCAAACTTAGCTTATGAATGCGGGTAAGAGACACCCTCCAACTATTGAAACTAGGCAACCTTAATTCTCTCACTAGTTTCAAATATGGTTTTTCCTCAAAAAACAATAATAATGGTATGGTTTGATTTATATAAATTCATAGTTAATTTATTATAAATTGGAAACTATAAAACTTGCACGTTCATTTTTTTTAAATGTTATCTACCTGTTTATAATCTAGATATAGTTATTTGGAACTAGTTTATGTATATTCGTATTGCTCTGCTTCAAAACCAGTTTGGAAATAAATTATATGGTATTCTTTAGTGATCAAACAAGTTTTTATATTAACTTTAGAAAATATAAAATCAGCTTCAAAACTAGTTAAAGGACAAAATCTGCCTTATTTGGACAATTCGACAGTCTCCTTATCCAATTTCATAGTTTATAATTGAAAACCGAACTACCGTATAACTTGTGGAGGTTTGCCCAAATAATTTTTGTAATATTATTATAAGTATATTGTTGTTTATAATATTGTCATCATTATTATTCTTTTCTATATAAACTTGATCAAACGATCATGATAGTTTTCCATAGAGAAAATTAACATCCCTATATATGTTCCAAGATGGGGAGTAAACGATGCAAAGAAATCTATAGCATTGTTATCCAATATATATTATATAACATGATATACAAGTGTTCCTTATTAGGATGATATCATGTGTCAGCTGAGACCGTACATTCTTTATTTGAGGCCGATATAGTTGGATCGGATTCATATCAAATCAAAATGCATTGGGGGTGGATTATTAGGATCCAATCCACCCATACATATGTGCATTGAGATGAATCTGATGACATCCAAACAAGGCCTGAATTACATCAATTAAAAGTAATACACTGAGAATGATTACTTATAATGAATTGGAACGTCTATTATTGATGTGTTTTTGGTTTGTGGAATAACTCCATGCTTCCTGAGGTGATACATCATGAGTTCATCCCGTAAATTTCAGTTGAACCAAATATTAGCTCGTAAGGAATGAGACGGTGATGAATCGATTTATTTCATAAGGAGCGAGAAGAATATGAACCAACTCGTTCCATAAAACAAACACACACTTATATTTCGAATAAACTAATACATGTTTACAACATCATATATGGCTTTGATCGACACGCTGATATTGATCCATGTCTTGTCGGATATACATATAGCTTTGGACTACTTTTACTAGTACGTACGTTGTGAAGAAAGCTGAATTCGTCCCACTGTCAAAAGTAACTGCTGCGATAATGTTTATCAGTTTGTGAAGTCGGGATGCAATGCAAGTACATGCTGCAAGCTTAGGTTGAGTTGAGATGCTTTTTCGTGTCTGCACGGCGTGTGCAAAAGCAACAAAAACAAAAAGGTCAGAAAATGACATGCACCAACCTTAGATATGTCCAGAACATTTACCATGACGACTTACAAGATATCGATTGCCTCGGTGCCATCCTAGTATATGCTTTGCTTGGCTGAGGCGCTCGTGCCCCCTATGGGATCGTCGGGTGCATGCATATATATTACATGAAATTTTACTTTACTGTCAAAAATGAGATTTTTACTTCGTTGCCAGAAATCGGATGGCTCACGAGAAGTGATCCGATGGCTAGAAAAATAGATGTACAAGAGGCACTAATTGGAGAAACAGACAGACATCGAAAGACACAAGCTCTTACTAAATAGTGGGACCAAAGTAACTAATTATAATAGTTTTAGGTGGAAGGGGATAGAGTCAGGAGATGTTCAACTCATGGTTTCTACGGCTGGACGACAAGAGCAAGAGCGAGCAGGAGCCGCTGAGCCAACGCACGCACGCACATGACGACGACCAAGAGGACGACCAAGCGACATGAGAGAACGAACACGATCGACGACGTCGCTGTCGATGTTATGCGGTGGAAACTCCGAGAGCCAGAGTGATTCCGTTCGCTGCGATGCGACGAGCCGTGTCCGGGCCTGCGTCTTTGGGACGGCGTTTAATTAACTTTGACGACCACTGGACTCCTGCCGATTGTGCGTGCATACGCATGCACACCAACGACGGGAAGGCGTAAAGTGGAACAGGACCAAGACAAAACTGACAGCACCTTTCTGAATCAGTAATTAATGCAGTCGCGATCCTGTAAATGATGCAGAATTAATATTACCATAACCAACGAACTACCCACTATCCAGTAAGCGCGTAACGACTTGGTAACTAATGTAAAAAAAGGTCATGCTACTGTTATTAGAAACCATAATAATTTAGGAAATTAATTACTAGTTCGGAATTCATCGGTAGACTGTCCTGAAATATAATGAATTTTAAGTTTGGTCCAAGTCAAACCACACTAAGTTTCACCAGATTTATAAAAAAAGAAGAATAATATTTAAGAAACCAAAAATGCAAATGATTAGATGCAACAAATATAAAGTTAAATGTACTGGCTGTGCTTAAATTTGTAAGGCTATGTCATCTAGGTACACAAACTTGAAAAATATATTTTTAGATCTCTAAACTTATTGAGTTATGCTCTGCATGTCCTTACTAGACTCGTGAACATTTCTCACAGATGAGGGCATTGCCATCGTGGAATGTATATTTTTACTTTAACTCCTCATGTTTATTTTTTCCTTTGAAAATAGACCTTGCCTTCTCCTTCACTTTCCTAATGCTCCTTTCACTGCAGGTACAGAAGGTCACATGGCTCTTGGAGTTGCATCGCCACCGCCCATAGTGGCAGGCGCCGTGCGCGGTGAACTAGCTCGAAGTTTGCCGTTCCCCTCCGCAGTGGCCGCTCAACGTTTGAAATACTTCTTATTTTCATCGGGCCATCACTAAGAGGAAAATTAAAAATAGAATCACTTACCTAATTAATCCTGATGGTTCAGAATCTATGACTCAAGATAAAATCGCTACCACTCTTAATTTATATTTCCAAAATATTTTCAATTCCCATGAAAACAATAATCAAACTAATCATCTGTCTCTTAGTCCTTTATCTAGTGTAGGAACGCAAGGTTACTCAATTTTCCATCTCGACAGGATACAGATAAGAATGGTCTATGCAGGAACAGAGGAAGGGAGCCCGCAAGCTTAACCAAGCCGAGTATTCAAGAGCTACATGACATAGTTAAGGCAATGAGAGGTAATGCTTCTCGGGGCCTGATGGACCCAACGTGGCTTTTTACAAAGCTGCCTGGCCTTGGATCTCTACAGACGTCCAAGCTAGTAACTTAGTTTTATAACACAGCTTTTATGGTTCTAGAAAATAATCAAACCTTCATAGTTCTTATTCCCAAGAAGACTCAGCCTGCGATTCCTCAAGATTTAGGCCCATTAGTTTTTCTAATGTGGCATACAAAATTATTGCAAAATCTATTGCAGAAAGACTCAAACCTCTCTTACCTGACTATATTGATCATGCGTAGGCTACTTTCATTGCAAACAGACACATTTCCTCTAATGTTATTATAACGTAGAAAATCATTCATTCTTTTCATTTGAGGATCTGGAAGCAACAAGGCTTTCTTCTAAAAGTTGATTTGGCCAAGGCTTTTGACAGATTGAATTGAGATTTCATTGTGGCTGCCCTCACACGACTGTATCTTCATCCTCATCTCATCAAGCTCATTTATGCATGTATTTCCATTACTATGTTTTCAATTCTTGTAAATGGTGAGCCTTCCAACTATATTAGGCCAAGTCGTGGAATCAGACAAGGTTGTCCTCTTTCGCCATATCTCTTTGTAGTTGCTATTAATGAGTTATCTATTACTCTTCAGCAAGAATTACAAAATAGTAGTCTAAGGGGTTTCACTTTAGGGCCTGGTTGTCCTCCTATTCACTCCCTTCCTTTTGCAGATGACCTTATTCTCTGTGAAAAAGCTACTGTCAAGGAGGCTTCGACTATCAAATCTATTGTTCTGTGATGCATCAGGTCAGACACCTAATCTTCAAAAATCAGAATTTTTTTAGTAAAAATGTCCCTGTGCAATTGTCAGCCGCTATCAAGCAAATTTTTCCAGTTCCTGATCTGGCCACCCAATTATTTTCAGCCATGCTGATAGGAATAAAGCATATAACTTCATCTATGGTAAGTTTCAATCTAAACTAACAACGGTTCATGCCAACAAACTGAATCATGTACGTAGGCTCACTTATATTCAATCTGTTCTGTCCTCCGTACCTGTCTAATATATGTCTACTGTTCTTTTCTAAAATTAATATTATTATCAAAAGATTTTGGTGGACAGGTGTTCAGGAGGAGAACACTACCTCTCCTATTTCCTTGTCTTGGGATGACATTTGTCAAAGCAAAGAAAATAGAGGTTTAGGAATCAGAGATCTTGGGACTGTAAATAAAAGCTTAATCATCAATGCTGCCTGCAATATTGCCACTAATAAAAATCCTATGCTTACAGTTGTTCTTGAATTCAAATATTTCCCTAATGACTCCTTTTGGATTGCCAAAAACACATGCACTCAATCTATTTTTTGGTCATCTATTATGCAGGTTAAAGAAGAACTTCACAACAATGTCATTCTTCAACTACATGCAGGTAACTCTTCTGTGTGGTCAACTCCCTGGTTTCTAGAATGGAAAACCATTTACCAACATATGAGGAGTCTTGTCACTGTCAATCCCCTGCCATCTAAAATTTCTAATCTTTGGATAGATAATACTAATATTTGTAATCTTGATCTTCTTAATGAAATTTTTGATTTTAAGGCTGCGCAGGAAATTACATCAACCATCCCAGTGCCCTCTCAATCACATGACACTCTCAGATGGAAAACCTCAAGCAAAGGAATACACTCTACTAAAGATATCTACAAGACCTTATCTAGGAACAATATCATTCAACTTCCTCCACTGTGTACTAGAAGCATTCTTCCATAGGCAAATCAAATTCTGTGCCACACATGGAATAGAAAAACCCTCCCTCAACTGATTAAAACTTTTACGTGGATACTTATTAGAAGGGCTCTAGCATCAGTGCTACATGCATCAAGGTATACCACTCATATAGACAAACATTGTTCAGTACGTGGACAGGTAGAAACTGATTTCCATATTTTCTTCCAATGTACACTGCCAACTCAGGTATTGAACTACATTTCAACCTCCTATTAACATAGCCAATCTTGTTCCTGAAGAGGATGGTGTGTAGCTTGCTTTGCCTACTATTATTACCACCACTACCTCAGACACTACTATGCATAAAATCCTTTTCACTCTTTGGTATATTTGGAAGGCAAGAAATGATCATAGATTCAATAACAAACATTGGAGTGCTTCTTGGGTACATTATGCTGGTGAGTCCCACATGACCACTTATAGTTTAGCGAGCATTACTCAGGTGTCTACTCCAGCAGTGCAAGATCAAGGCCTACAGATAGAAAGCACATGTTTGATGGATGCACGGGTGAGTCAGGAGCCAATAGAACAACAACAAACTTTTGGACGTCAGTGCTTCAACGATCATCAAAGTGATAATCATAACTATCATATTTAGGATACATCAAATATTCAGGGTTGTATATGCTTTGTAGATGCTTCCACTGCACCAGATCATCAATAAGGTGCATCAAGAGTGGCAACTATAGGTATTATCTTTTCAAATTTGTAGGATTACAATGCCCAGGAGCTCCACATCAAGGCTATATTCAACGATTGCTCCTTAGTGCTAATGGCAGAGGCAGTAGGGCTAGCTTTTGCTTCGCAAATTGCTACTCAATTAGGCTTTCAGGGTGGAACTTTCTTGTCAGATAATGAACAATTGGTTCATTTCTTGGAGAAGAATGACATCTCCAACCCTCCAGATTGGAGAATCAATGACATCTCCAACCCTCCAGATTGGAGAATCAAGCCTTACACTCAGGTATTCATTAACAATGCCACAGTAGGAGACTTCAGGTGAAGATGCTCTTGCTAAGGAAACGTATCAAGACTATCAGAACAATCCTTAGGTGCTGATGAATCAAGTATCTTGCTCAAATTCTGAACATGTGTATTCATGTCCCTGTACACAAGCTTTACATCATGTAAGCTTGAACAATGTATCTATTCTAGCAGCTAGTTGCTGCTAAGCAATATATATAAGTGTTTCTTTAAAAAAACGTTT
This sequence comes from Bothriochloa decipiens, assembly GCA_023333625.1. Taxonomy (NCBI): domain Eukaryota; kingdom Viridiplantae; phylum Streptophyta; class Magnoliopsida; order Poales; family Poaceae; genus Bothriochloa; species Bothriochloa decipiens. The sequence goes on from CM041629.1 coordinate 40,654,756, forward strand.
GGCATCGGCAGGGGCAACAGGCAAGTCGGGGGACACCACTAGGCAACCAGCCATCAATTGGCGTGGACAATGTCTCATTATTTGTCATTCCACAACTTGATCATCAAATCAAAAATGAAAGAAAAACATACCCACCACCCGAATCTTCGTTTTCGGCATTACAACCCTCTTTTTTTAATAAAAGGATAAATGTATCTAGTTTCATCTATTATTACAAAGTCTCACACACTGGCGCTAACAAAAACTGCAAATAATACAAAATTTGTAGCCTGCCATACGGAGAACTGGAACAAAATAAGGTTCACACTAAACATAACCAATATGTCTTAGATAACCATCCATTGGAACTAAAAAAATGCAGCGCTGACGTCTCTAGGTGTTGTCTGACTAGGATCAGCTGTTCCTGCTGATCATCATGCCGCTGCAGTCTTGCCCATTGTCGAAGCCAGTGTGTTTCCCTGAAAAGAACCTGCAAGAAAGATTTTGGTCTATATTTGTCAAAAATCACCTCATTCCTCATTAACCAGATAGTCCAACAAAGCGCAGAAGCTAATATTAACAACAATGAATTATACTTTTGATTTGCTATTTTTGACCACCAAATGAAAAGGTCATTGATATCATGGGAGGGGGGCAAAATTCCAAAAAGTATATGTACAGCCGTCATAAGAATTTGGCATAAGCACAGTCTAAAAAAGATGTTTTATTGTTTCCGGATAGTGACAGAAGCAGCACTGCCTGTCGCCATTCCTGTTACGCCTAACTAAGTTATCCTTAGTCAAGATCACACCTTTTTTAGGTACCATAAAAATACTTTTATTTTCATAGGTACATTGATTCGCCATAAATCTTGTGACATTCTAACCCCATTGTTAATTAACGCAGCATATATAGACTTGACCGTAAAGTTTTTGGACGCGTTCAAACCCCAAACGAAGACATCCCTTTGCTCAAGTAAGTTAATATCATGTAAAGAAGCAACAATTCTAAGCCAAGCCCTTAAATTCACACCCACTAAGTTTCTTCGAAAGGAAATATTGAGTGGAGTAGAACTAAACACTTATGCCACAAAGTCTTTTTTCTTCTTACAATATTAAACAACGAAGGAAATTTTGTTTTAAGAGACTTATCTCCCAACAAAGTATCAAACCAGAACCTAGTTTGGGACCCATCTTTTACTTTAAATGAGCCAATGTCCATAAAAGAATCTTTGATATTCATTAAACTTTCTCAGAAATGAGAGTCTGTTGGTTTTTAACATAGCTCCCTAAAGTCTTATCTTTCTTGTATTTGTTTCTTAAAAGTTTTTGCCACATGCCATCTTCATTCAATAACTTAAAAGGCCATTTACTTAAGAAACATTTGTTTTGTGTATCCAAGTTTTGAATGCCTAAACCTCCCTGATTTTTGGGCTGACATAATATCTTCCATTTGGCCAATTTGTATTTCCTTTTGTGCTGGCCATTTTGCCAGTAGAAACGTGATCTAAAGCAGTCTATTTTTTCTAACACGCCTTTCGACAGTTTAAAAAAAGACATCATGAACATCGGTAAACTAGATAGCATCGAATTTATCAAAACCAATCGGCCCCCTTAGAAAGCATTTTCCCTTTCCAACCACTAAGTCTCCTTCCAATTCTCTCCTCAAGTACCTTCTAGTTTTTATTGTTTAGCTTCCTAGGTTTCATGGGAAAACCAAGGTAGCGAAAGGGGTATTTTTCTAATGACACATCGAAACAACTGCGAATAAAATTCTTCATGATCTTTTGCTTTGCCAAAACAAAATATTTCACTTTTATGAAATTTTATCTTGAGGCTCGATAGTTGTTCAAAGGTGGTTAGCAAAAGTTTAATTTTCATATTTACTGTCTTTTCAACACCATGGCTCATAAAAATTAATGTGTCATCCGCATACTGTAAGATAGACAATCTATCCTGTATTAGATTCGGAATAACCCCTTCAACCTGCCCTGCTTCTTTTGCTCTGGCAATCATTATGGCAAGCATTTCTGCCACTATATTGAATAGTATGGGTGACCTGGGGTCACCTTGCCTTAAGCCTTTTCTAGTTTGGAAGTAGGAGCCTAATTGATCATTCACCTTAATATTAACATTACCCCCTTGTGTGGATATTTGTACCCATTCACACTATTGTTGTGAGAACCCTTTTATTTTTAATGTTTGTTGTAAGAAGCTCCAATTTACCTTATCATATGCTTTTTCAAAATCAATTTTAAAGATGACCCCATCCTTTTTTCTTGAATGTAGTTCGTAAATCATTTCATGGAGTATTAATACTCCCTCCATGATGTTTCTACCTAGCAAAAAGCCATCAAGGTTGGTCTAATTATCTTCTGGGCAATTGTAGGCAATCTATTGGTTGCAACTTTAGTAAAGATTTTGAAAGATAAATTTAGCAAACAAATTGGCTGTATTGCTGAATCACTTTCACATCCTTCTGTTTAGGAAACAAAATTATAGTTCCAAAATTAAGGCCATTCAGTGGGACGTTTCCCTGATGGAAATCTGAGAATAGAGCCATCAGATCATCTTTTATTAGGTTCCATAAGACTAATAAAACTCTGGTGGGAAACCATCTGGTCTAGGTGCCTTATTATGTCCCATTTAAAAAATTGCCGCCCTCACCTCTTCTTGAGAAAATGTATTTGTCAAATACTCATTTTCCAGCTGAGAGACCCGAGGAATTTCATCGATCTGAGACTCGTCCATCATGATGTGCGAGTTAGGTGATGGTCCAAATAGGTTCTTATAATAGCTGGTGATATGCTCTTTAAGTTTAGCATCACCACAAATTTCAAAAATAGTTTAGAAACAAAAGATACATTTGAAGATAAAAATCTTACTTTGATTCTTTAAAAATGGCTTACAAAAGATAATCTACCAAAGAGAAATTGGAATGGAGATACATCTTGCTGTTTCTTATGAGCTAGAAACCATCCAACACCACTTGTTTGAGTGCACTTATGCTATGTTCCTGTTGAGGACAGTCCATATGGTATTAGGTTTTGGTCTGCCACCAAAAACATCCAAAACATATTTAATATCTGGTATCCAACAAGGGATAAAACTTCCAAATCCTTTTTATTGACATGTGTAGCGTGGACAAGGAATGAAATTATATTTGACAATTCCCTTGCGGGTACTTTTTAGGGAACACATTGGTGGCTTCGGTTTTGAGGTCAATTTCAGTGGCATGAGGAGCAAAGGGAAGTGGTGTTGGAGGCATGTCACAAGTTGGAGAATGTGGCTATGCATTTCTTTGTGTTCATCTCCATATGGTACTTGATCTCAAGAATTGAGTTTTATTCAGTTGTCCGTTTGTTCCAGTGGTTAATCTATAATAGGTTTGTCTGATTCCTCTCTCTAGGGGATGAAGCCTGATTTTTTTCCAATATGTAAAAAGTTATGCATGTATTGCAAGGCTTTGTCAAGGGTCTGAGGGTAGTTCCAGTCAATAGGTGTACTTGTGAGTGTCTTAGTGTGCATCTTTTTGTTTTTCTTTAGATAAAGGATAGTTTATATCCGGCTTCATCTATCAACAGATAGAATCAGGCCAATTAAGTGTGCATCTTTTTTGCTATTACATTATCTTGAAGGTTGGTCAAGGTAAAGATCATAGATTTTGTTACTCTAGAGTTAACTAGCTCCTAGATGTTTGTGTGGACGAGTAGGTGGCCCTCCCAGTATGTCTAGTTGTTGGAAGCATCCTATAGGTGTGCTTGGTGTGGGAACGAGATCCTCTATATTCACTCCTGATGACTGCTGTCGGAAGTCGCTGCATCTTGCCGTTCAATGCCCCTTCGACGGAGCAACTGAGTCTAGGCATACCTCCTTTTGTACATGCATATTTTGGCCCAATACCACGGCCTGCTAAGGAGAAAAATCAGCCAGCAGACATGGCAGCTCACTATTTTGGTGCGACTGCTCGCTATTTTGGCGCCTATGCGGCTATTTTTGGTGGCAAAGTTGGAGTCAGAACAACGGAGGCGAGACGACGATCACCTCATCGACTGCTCGTGGTATGTTGCTGTTGATACGATTAATTGGTGGAGTATGCTGCACTCCAGGATCTTCCTCTCTCCTAAGATTTTTCATTGTTCTAATGTAGTCATCATCGACATCCCTAGATGTGTTGATATGGATTGAAAGAAGTTCTTTTCCCAGCGTGTTTGAGATGGCCGAAAATAGGTGTGTAATCATGATTGTTTATCTAGTCCATTCGAGTACGGAGTCTCCATTTTAGTTGCTTAGCTTTGCACCAAATCTTATTTTTGTTGTCGTAGGGAGAGTTTTATTTTTGGTGTGTCACCTCAATTTAGCATGGAGTTCATACTATACAAGATGCCTGGATGTTTTGGGTAACCTTTGGAGGTCAAAAAGGCTTTGAGGTTAGAAAAATGTATGCAAACAAAAGACAGTCTGATGGAAAAGTTAGATCTTGTAGGTATGTTTGTGCAAATGAAGGCCATAGAGTGCCACATAAAAGGGATCATCTCACAAAATGTCCAAGAGCTGAAACAAGAGCTGATTGTCCAGTCCGCATAGGTCTTATACTGGACCCAGAGAAGGGAAATTATAAAGTGACTGATCTAATTTTGGAACACAATCATAGCCTTCACTTGCCAGAAACCTCGCATTTGATGTGTCCCAAAGGAGAATTTCACAATTACAAGGTTGAGACGGCTGACGATGCAAGAATTATGCCCAAAGCTGCACATGAGTTGGTGGCTCAGCTAATCTCAGTTACACTCTTCAAGACCACAAGAACTATTTAAGGGTCAAGCGCCAACGAGAAATGGCATATGGTCAAGCATGAAGCATGCTTAGGTATTTTCAAAAAAAAATTATTGAGAACCCGTCATTTGTATATGCTTTGCAAATGGACAAGGTAGAACAAATAGCAAACATTTTCTGGGCCGATGCTAAAATGTTGACTGACTATGCATATTTTGGTGATGTTGTTAGTTTCGATACTACTTTTGGAACAAACATGGAGAGTTGGCCTTTTGGTGTATTTGTTGGGTTTAATCAGTTTAGGGAAACCATGGGTTTTGGTGCTGTTCTCATGTATGATGAGACATTTGAATCCTTTTAGTGGATATTTGAGACTTTCCTGAAAGCGCATAATGGGAAGAACCTAAAACAATCTATACTGATCAAGATGCTGCAATGGCAAAAGCAAGAGGCAGTATTTTTAGAGTCTTGGCATGGTCTATGCACTTATCACATCATGCAAAATGCTGTTAAACATCTAGCTGCTAATGATGATTAAGAATCAGCTACTTCACCAGAACAAGGATCAGCTACTTCTCTATAACAAGAAGTTGAAGACAGCAACAAAGAACAAGTATTTTCTCAGATTTTAGTGCATGCATGTATGAGTATGAAGATGAAGAAACATTTGAACAAGCATTTAATGAATTGAGGACAAAGGTCAGCAAGAAAACTTGGTTGGATAGCATATACAAGGTGAGAGAAAAATGGGTTAGATGTTATATGAAGAATGTGTTCACATTAGGGATGAGAAGTACACAATTGAGTAAGAGTCTGAACAGTGACTTGAAGTGACATTTCAGATCTGATTTTGATATCATTTGATTTGTTAAGCATTTTGAAAGGGTCATGGAATATAAAAGAAATAATGAATTGAAAGTTGAATTTGTTTCAAGAAAAAAATTACCTAGACTCAAAATGAAGATACCTATGTTAATCCAAGCTAGTTGTTTACACCAACTATTTTTGAAGCTTTTCAATCTGAGTATGAGAAATCCATGGCAGCATACACCACAGCATTAGAAGGCAAAAATGAATATCTTGTAACAATTGGGAGTCTTGATGAAAATTTTAGCGTTGAGAAGGAGTACAAAGTTACTAGTGATCCTTCAGGCCAAACAGTACATGTAGCTATGGGCAGTTCAATAGAGTCAGAATATTATATGGCCATCTCTAAAAGTCCTTGATTTGATGAATATCAAGTCACTCCTAGACCATTATATATTGAAGAGATGGACACGGAAAGCACGCAGTGGAATAGTACAGGACAACAAAGGTCGAGACATAATAGAGAATCCAAAATTAGATGAATTGTTGAACTACAAAGATATGGCTCGCAAATTTCTCAATTTGGCACATCAAGCCGCAAGCCATCCAAAATGTACCTTATTAGTAAACAGCGCACTTGACATGCTCAGCAAGCAAATTGAAGAAGAAATGGATGGTGTTACAAGCCCTATGGGTCCCATAATTGCTCCCACCAATGTTACTCTGCCTAATAAATTGTTGAGTGCAGCAAGCCTAAAGAAAAATGAGGTGGAAACAAAAACCTCAAAGCACAAAAAAGCTTGGTACGAGAAGAAGCGCAAGTGTGCAAAAAAGGGAGGTAAAAACAAAGAGTTTCAATTGTAACTGTTTGATTCTCTCTAACTGTATTTTCTACAAAAAGTTTCAATTGTAACTACTTGATTCTCTTGTTTCTGATCAGGAGCAGCAAACTACAAAAGTGTTAGTCGATGATGGCCTAATACTACAAAATGCATGCCTGAACCATCCATCTTTACCTCAGGAAGAGATCTCTGAATCATACACAGTCATCAATAGTTACTCTCAACTACCAACAGTAATATGACAAAGTAATATATTTTTTCTCTGAATCATACATGGTCATTTGTTGAACTATTTTTCTTCTATTTTTCAGAGGGCAATGACAGATGGTGTTATTGATGAATTCTAGTAGTATAGGCAATATGCAACAGGAAGAATGCCTTTTGCCTCCTGAAACATAGATTGTTTTGGAGTAGCTTTTGCATCTGTGGCTGAAGTATAAATTAGATGGATGCCAGCGAACAGCAGAACGAAAGGGCCAGATACTCTGAAGTGCCGAATAGGTAGTGCTCCTAGTAGATCTTGCACCTTCAAGAGCTAAGAGAGATATACTATTAGAGGGTGCTTCAACGTGGACTAGAGGGGTAGTGGCAACTACTCGATAGCACAGACAAAAAAAAATCCAATTTTATCTTCTCCAAACTCTAGATCTTCTTTTGATGAGAATTATTGCTTTTGTTGCTTTTCTTGTTGTGCTTAAAAATTATGTAAATCTTATCTTACATTTGATTTAGCCTTAATGAGATGCGGTATGTAGGTTTCTTTTCTTGCAAATTCTTAAGGATCAATCTATTGCTATTGTATTCTTGCTAAGGACATGGCTTATTAGTTTCATAGCCCTATGGTGTCATATTAGTTTACTTTGTGTAGTAGTCTTAGGGACAGTTCTTGCCTAGGGGTAAAGTAGTTTGTTTATATTAAGGTTTTGTTGTTTAACTTCGCGCTTGGAGCCTCCACCGCCTGGTGCTCAACCCCTCATTCTACTGAGGTCATTGGCCTTACATCATTTTTCAGGACAACATAAATGATTTAGGTCATTTTCCCTATACTTCCATCTATAATTTTCCTCCAATGCATCTCATTTAAATAGTCTATATTTATTCAACAGTCCATCAAAGATATATTTCAATTCGTCAAGTTTGGGAGCCTAGTCCCCAACTCCTTGTTTTGTACTATTAAAGTACCTTGGTGGGAATTCTCAATGGGAGTCATGTATGCATTTCTGATGACATGTCATCATTTTTAAGATGATGGAGAGAAGATCGGCTCCCTTGGCTTGATTTCCAACTCTATATGAGTCTATGCAAAAATGACAAATGTATTGCATCAGGAGTGTTTGTCCATTCCATATTTCATACTGCATTGTTGTTGGTGTTGGGTTCATAGAAATCATGAAACTCTTCATAGAGACCATTCTCATGGTAATTCGAGAAGAATAATGGATCATTTATGAGTTAATGGTTTCTTTACGGCCTATTTTGGAAACTACTCAATCACGGACATTATATAGAAAGGAATATAATAGAAGTTGGTTATGATTTGAGAAGGGTTAATTTTTGACCATACCAGAGTAACCTACTTGTCCACCCTCCTACTCTTTTAATAATTTTACCAATAACAGGTTGAATATCTTGTCTCCTCAACTTCGAGTAATAATGCAAATGAACTCCAACATATTTGAAAGGAAATTCACTCTGGAACAACTTAGCGAACTCGTTAGTCTCATCCTCGCCTAGCTTAATTTCATCAAGCAACTCTTGTCTTAGTTGGTTCTCATACCCAATAATTGTTCAAAACATCAAGCGAACAAAGCATTTCAAGCTCGAATGGCCAACCACGATATCGGTTGCGTCCCCGGGACACTCATGCGCTTCGGGAGCCTGAACATCATTGTCATCACCGAGGGAGGGCTCGTTAGGGCCCTCTCCCCATCCGCTTCATGCATCCGGCCTCAACATGATTTTTAGGGGCCACGCCAAGCTATAGCTGAGAGCTCTAGAGCCGTGCACCCTAGGGCCCAACCAGCTCCGTGATTTCGACTTCTAGAAACCGCTGTCTACCTAGGCCTCAACCTGTCCTAGAAAACCTATGAGCCCACGCTTCTTCTTTCTTAACATCATAATGTAGCTCGCTGACGAAGAGCCGATCTCCCCAGCGTCATTCTCACCTGGGGTGCCTCGACGGTGTCTCATTTAGTCAAAACAACGTCACAAGGACTATGGCAAGTCTTGTCACATTGCGCATGAGCGTTCTCACCTAGGGTGCCTTGATGGTGCCCTGTTTAGCCAGCGCAACGCCACCGGGACTATGGCAAGTCTTGTTGCATAGCGCATGAGCCCTCCTCTAGGTTGATAATGTCCTCATAATGGGAACAGATGATCACAAAAGTATACTAATGACGTCACAAACCATACTGATGATGTCATATAGATGTTAGCATCAAGCACTCAAGAACACAAGAATAGGTATAACTGCCAGAGGAGAGTTGCCCCTATGGCCCTTTGATTGAAATTGCAAAGTTTGGTGCCACCCCCAGGATGATAGCATATTCCATTTGCATAAAGCAGATGCTTGACCCTCTAACTTGGCTGCCAAGGGTCCTTGATCAACTTGGAAGCCAAGGCAGCCGACTCATCTACTTTTACTGAAAACAGAAAAAGGTAGTGAGCAATACTTAGGCTCAGCTACTAATAACTACTGAAGATACAAAAACCAACTACTATCAGTAGACTGCGTGAACCCCTTCTTTACTTTGGCAAGTGTCTTCTCCTCGTCAAGTTTGCCCTGGAGGTTGTTGACGCTCACCTTCAACTGGTCCACGTCACCATGATGGCACTCCACCTCGGATTCCAAAGCCTAAGCCGTTGCCGAGCAGCGGCGTGGTCCCCTCGGGGCATGTCGCGCTATGCGCAGAGCAGCGCCACAGTCTCGAGCAGTTCGTCCCTTTCCTTCCTAACCAGAGCAGCTTCTTCGTCTGCCTTGCACGACGACATGAATAAGCGTCTCCTTCACTTGAGACTGGAGGATGGCTAGCGAGAAGATCCCTTGCCTCCTTTTGTCAATGTACGAAGAGCAACTTCTCTTGAGAGCGCACTATCAACGACTACAGAGGAAGCCATAAGTGAAGTAACTGAATCCCATTGGGGCATTGATGTTGCAGGCCAAGACCGTAATAATGCAACAATCCCCGAAAGAATTGGTGAGGTGACAAGTGGCATTGCCCGCGCTTGTGGAAGGCATAGGGACACTCCCCTTTCCCTCCGGGATGCACCACTCGGGCGCCTCCGTCCTTGCCCACCATACGAGGCGAACAGATGGAGGAAGGCCATGAACCCATCGAGAGGCGATTTCCACGACGTGAGATTCTTGACAGACGAAGGTCAGTGAACCAACCCTAACCCTAGATTGCTTTTCAACGGTGGTGGCTCATAGCCGAGAAATGAAACAAGGGGAGTTGTGGTTCTGTAAGAAGGAAGGAACATGGGAAGGTCCTTTTATAATGAAGGAGGGAGCCCAACCGCTCGCTTCGGTCCACAAGAAGCACGATCCCATCAACGCACAACCCCCCTTGGGATAGGCACATGTGCCATCAATCAGCCTGCCTCTCTGGAATGTGCGCCAGGCTATAGATATGTGGGGCCGTGGAGCAGAAAATGCTCTTACGACACAAAGAGGGCTAGGAGTTCGTAGATCAAAGGCTGGCTCATCAAAGGGTTCAAAGCCGCTTTGGGCACCCAAAGAGCAAGTGCGGGGAGCAATGTGCATTCCAGTGGGCATTACCTAGGCGCACGTGCACCATGGCATCACAACTTGTGTTCAAGTCCTAATCGAGATACCATCCATGGTTTTTCCTCAAAGAAAGGCTACGAGCTCTAAGGATCAATTGAACGAATCCGAGAACTAGACAGATCAACCATCAGGAATTTGGAGTATGGCTCAACCCCCCATTTCTCTAGAGAAAACGTGCGAGGGAGAACGATCCTGAAATGAAGCAGCTCCCGCTCCAAACGGACCACACCAATGCTGATGGGATAATTTGACCCGTCGGTATCAGCCTGCACAGAGCCTCTTAACTAATGTAACCAGCCTGGCAAATCTGTCAGAGGAGAGAAGGCCCCGATGGGCCTGAGTGGAGGGCCCAGTCAAACACAAAGGACAAGGGCATCATCCGATCCCCCATGTCGTGCCCTCCGCCTCACTCAACCCCTTGGGGGCTGTCTGTCCACCGAGCTTACCATTCGAGTGAGGCGCGCGACACAATTTTCTAGTCGTTCGTGAGTTTTTACAAAGCTTGCCACTGATGGTGACCGGCTCTGAGGGAGGTAGCTGCTCACGTTGGTCGATGACCTTGAGGTGACCCGTGACCTCAATTGTCAGCTCAGAGAAGTGTAACATCATCTCGATAGCGATGGCAACCTGCGTGTACCTCTTGGGGACAACACGGAGGAACTTCTCGATGGCTTCTCATTGTTGACGTTGTTGTCGTATCGTGCCAGGTGCTGCATTTGGGTGGTGAGAGGACGAATGAGCAGGCCATGTTCTCCCACTCATTGTGCTGCTTCTACTGCGTGGCTCTGCGGGAATGGTGGCCGCCGATTAGTGCCGCGACGATGGAGTTGGACAGGCGTCACAAGGAAGTACCGCATCTCTAGCGAAACAAGGGCCTCCAGCACTCACTGATCGTCACTGAAGTTGCCATCACCATACCACGTGTCGCGCCTGCATCTTGACCTTCATCAATAAACTCGGTGTGGTTCATTTTGGTGCACATGGGCCATCCGCCGCTGATGTTGGACAATGAGAGGGGGCCAGGAAGGCTACGGTGACAACGGCACCTATCCGGTGAAGGAAGGGCGTGCCGCTTGCCGTGAGCTAACATCCTGCGTCAGATCCGCCCTTCTTCGTCCACTGGGGTTGCGCGCATCAAGTCCCACAGGGCCTACTCTAGCTCTACGTGCTCCTGCTGCCGTTGGGCCTTGTTGGCGATCCTTAATGGTTATTTTACACCGCTAACTTGAGACCAAAAAGCAGAAAAATAAATATTTACATGCACATATGCATTTGCTATTAACCCAATTCCACTTATACTTGGAGAATTATTATTTTGCAGAAACATACAATAAGTACAAGAAATTCCATTCAGAAATGCGGTTTCTAGGAAAGCTTAAAATTAAGGAATTAGGAGAAGACCCACTTTGGGACCAAACTGGGCTGAGTGCACCACGCCACCATGGTCTAGGACCATTCTACTATCGACCAACCAAGTTTGGGCTGATTCGGCTCCGGAAGAGGGGCGCGCGCCCGACTTCTGAGCCGGATTAGGCCCAGCTTTGGTTAGTCAGTTTATGATGACACGTGGAGGTTAGCCATTGGGTGCACTCATACAAGGAAGGTGGGAAACCAATGTTGTGAGGTCGGTTTGGTACCTTCCAAGTGGGGAAGAGCATTTTGCATAGAGCCCCCTCCTCTCCACCTATAAAAGGAGGCTCTCACCCCTCTCATGAGGATACCAATTCTATTCAGCATACACAAGAGAGAAGAGAGGAAGAGTGTGCCACATTGCCACTAGCTTCTAGCTAGACTAGTATAGAAAGTGAGTGAGGGCAAGGAAGCTGAACATTCTTTGGTAGTTCGCGGGAGCATCATCTTCCTCATGGAGGAGTGCCAAAGTTGTCGGTTCCCTCCACACTTATACCTCGACGGGCGTCTTACTACTTGGAGTAAGAATTTCGTGTTTATCCTTTGCATTTAAGTTCTTATGTAAGTTACCTTTGCTCACTACTTACTTGTGAGATCGTCGTCGTCCTTGTGGCGAGTGCTCTAGCGGAAGGGCCCTCCTAGTGAGGCAACCCTTGAATTCCCACTAGAGTAAGTAGAGGTTAGCATAGACGTGATGTCGAGGCTAACGTCTATCGTTGTTTGCCTTGTTCACGTACGGTTGAGGTGGTAGGCGGCAGGTGGTGATAGCCCTGTCCGTCCTTTGTAATCCCCCACGTCCGTGTTCGGCATAGAACCATAGACCGGAGGTACCTAGCAGACCAAGTATAAGCCGGTGTCCGAAGTGAGTCAGTAGTGGCATTGTTACCTTCCTTAGGATCTATGCTTAGAAAACCTTACTACCCAAGCTACTCTTCATATCGCCCCTCTGGGACAACTAGCTAAGAGACCTTTTTACACACCATTTCTTGTGAAAAATACGATACCCTGAATACTTTCGGGTAAAGTGCTACAATGGTACTTCCGTGCGCTTATAGATTTGGCTACATCGCTAAGAAATACGAATAAGCATTTCTGGCGCTATTGCCGGGGAACGGTTGTCGTAATTGTCTCTGAACCCAGTTCGTCTCGTGTATCCTATCTCCTACCTTTTCTTTTATTTTATAAAAGAAAATCTTTTTCCAATGGAGCAAAATTCTATCCAGAATCTTGCCGCTCCGAAGGGCGAGTTCTTAGAGCCACCAAAATCTTCAAAGCCAATCACAGCTTCTAGCTGTGAACTCTGCCCTGGCTTTATAGCCATGGTTTGGGAACAAACCTTCTCGTGTTTCAAAGAAGAAAACCCTTATGACCATTTACGTGAGTTTGAGCAGTTCTATGAATATGGTACGCCCACAATGTAGGGAAGGTAAACGGAGATTGGGTAGAATTGAGGAACAAATTCTGTTTCGCATTCTACCCTATATCTCAAATTGCTTCCTTGCATCAAGAGATTCTCAATTTCCAACAAAAAGAGAAGGAAACTGGGATAGATTTTTAGTCCTATCACATTCTAGACCAGACTTGTCTTTACCTACCCATGTGTTGTTACAACATTTTTGGTTAGGTCTTAGCAAGGAATCTGCCCTACAGCTCGACATTGCCGCCGAAGGTTCTTTTTCACATAAATCTGAAGCGGAAGTAGAAGCTCTCTTAGATCGCATTCTAGAGAATGCTCCTCCATTAGAACCCCTCTGTGTAGAGCCTAAGCTGAGCCATGAGGAAGTCTTTTCGGCTAAGGCCAAACCATCACCGCCCATCCAGAGACCGTCACCCGAACTGGAAACTTCAAAGGAATGTTTTCAACCTTTGGAATTTCCCTCCTTCGAGGATGAGCTTCATGTGGATTTTGGTAACATCTCGAAGTACCCACGCCAAAAGAGACCACCAATCCCTGTCACTCCTTGTGATCTGCTATACAAAGAATTCCTTAGGGATTCCATCATGGAGTTGACTGCTATCATGAGCAGGGAATGGATAGAAGAGGTAGAGTTTTCTTCTAAAGAAATTCAGATTCGCGCCCCTTTTCTAACCATTCAATGCAAAATTTGTGATGATTTGGTGGACGTGCTTTACAATCCAACTGTTGGAGCAAACATCATGTTAGCATCTTTTGCGTCTGCCTATTTTGGCAAAGAGACCCTTGCTCCAACAAACAAATCTCTTAGAATTGGCCCACGTTCTAGTTTGGAAGGATGATGTGGAATTCTGCATAGTACAACTGTACATCATCACAATGTTGTTTTGGAGCTTGACTTCCATATCTTTGACAATTTGGATTTCAACATCATGATCTGGCATACCCTAGAAAAACTTTTCTTTGACCCACCAAAAACAGGGGATTTGGACATGATGTTGGGGAAGGAAATTTTTCCCATCCAAGTTGCTCGAGTTAAAAACTTAGTGGCAGAACCTTTTCCATGTCCCAACTTGCCCGCGAAAGTCAAGTCAGTTGCACCCTTTGATCCACCTGAGTCGTCCTTAGAAAAAGATGCCAAATTCTTCATAGAAGAAGAGGACGACTTAGGAGAGACCATAAAACTTCCCAAAGCAAAAGTGCCGACATGACCTCTAGTTGAGCTTAAGCCTCTACCCGCTGGCTTACGTTATGCTTTCTTGAATGGTGACACACAAACTCCTGTTATCATTAGTGATAAGCTTAACGATGAGGAGACGTACAAACTCATCACCATTCTAGAGAAGCATAGGTCTGTCTTTGGGTATTCCCTGGAAGATCTCAAGGGGATAAGCCAAATAGTTTGTACCCATCGCATTACAACTGATCCTTTGAGTACACCAACTCGAGAGCCTCAGCGAAGGCTCAAGAATGCGATGCGGGAAGTCATGAAGGAGGAAGTCCTCAAACTTCTTCACGCCAGGATTATTTATCCCGTGCCACATAGCAACTAGGTTAGTCCTGTCCATGTGGTTCCCTAGAAAGGAGGAATGACGGTCGTTGAAAATAATAGAAATGAGTTAATCCCACAATGAACCGTCACGGGGTGGAGAATGTGCATCGATTATAGAAAACTCAACTCGGCCACAAAGAAAGATCACTTCCCATGGCCTTTCATTGATGAGATGTTAGAGCAGTTGGCGAAATATTCTTTCTTCTGTTTCCTTGATGGGTACTCGGGATATCACCAAATTCCCATCCATCCCGATGATCAATGCAAGAGAACCTTTACATGCCCGTATGGAACATACGCTTATCATAGAATGTCGTTCGGGTTGTTTAATGCACCCGCTTCATTCCAACAGTGCATGATGTCTATTTTCTCAGACATGATTGAAGAGATTTGAAAGTTTTCATGGATGATTTCTCAGTCTATGGAAAAAATTTTGATCACTGTCTTGAGAATTTAGACAAAGTCTTGCAACAATGCCAAGACAAGGACCTGGTACTTAATTGGGAAAAGTGCCATTTCATGGTTCGTGAGGGCATCGTCCATGGGCACCTTTGTGTCCGAAAGGGGGATTGAGGTAGACAAAGCCAAGATTGAAGTTATTGAGCAACTACCATCCCCTGTGAATGTGAAAGGAATCCATAGCTTCCTAGGTCATGCAGGGTTCTATAAACGCTTCATCAAAGATTTTTTGCAAATCTCTAGACCCCTCACGAACCTGTTAGCTAAGGATGTGTCTTTCAAGTTCACGGATGAGTGCTTAGATTCCTTCCACACTATGAAGAAAGCACTCATCTCTGCGCCAATCCTCCAACCTCTAGATTGGTCGCTACCCTTTGAGATCACGTGCAATGCTAGTGATTGTACTGTTGGGGTGGCCCTTGGCCAAACCAAGCACAAGAAGCACCACACGATCTCTTACGCTACCAAAACATTAATAGGAGCTCACCTTAACTACTCTACATCAGAAAAGGAGCTCTTGGCTGTCATTTTTGCTTTTGAGAAGTTTAGATCTTACTTAGTGGGAGCAAAAGTTATTGTTTACACCAATCATGCTGCTCTCAAAATCTTGCTCACTAAGAAAGATGCTAAACCTAGATTAATAAGATGGTTTCTTCTACTCTAGGAATTTAACCTTAAAATAAAAGATAGAAATGAAATAGAATATATTGCTACATATCCTTTGTCATGTATGCAAGTCGCTAACCTGCAGGAATTACTAAAGAACAAATTCCTACACGACGACATGCTGCTGAAGGTGACAGATATCAACCCGTGGTACGCGAACATCGTGAATTTTATGGTTGTAGGATATGTGCCACTAGGGGAAAATAGAAAGAAGCTCCAAGTTGAGAGCAGACGTCACCTTTGGAATGACCCGTACCTATACAGGGTGTGTTCTGATGGACTGCTGAGGAAGTGCGTACCAGTGGCTGAAGGGATGCAAATTGTAGAAAAATGCCATGCAGCACCGTACGGAGGCCACTATGGAGTATTTTGCACACAAGCCAAAATCTGGCAGTGTGGGTTCTTCTGGCCGATGATGTATGAAGACACAGAAGAGTTCATCCAAAGGTGTCGCAAATGTTAGTTGCAAGACAGCATCACTACTCGTAATGCAATGCCCCTACACTACAACCTTCAAATTGAGGTATTTGACGTATGGGGCATTGACTTCTTGGGACCATTCCCAAAATCCCATGATAGTGAGTACATGCTGGTGGCTGTTGATTATGTATCCAAATGGGTGGAGGCATTAACATGCAGAGATGTTGACGCCAAGCATGCAAAAAGGATGTTTCATGAAGTGATCTCCCCTCGCTTCAGGACACCTAAAATGGTCATAAGTGATGGAGGCTCTTATTTCATTGATAAGACCTTCTAAAGGAGCTTGGAGCAAGGCATAACATAGCAACACCCTATCATCCACAAACAAGCGGTCAGGCAGAAACTTCAAACAAGCAAATCAAGAATATCCTGCAGAAAACGGTCAATGAGATGGGGAAAGGCTGGAAAGATAAGTTACCTGATGCACTATGGGCATACAGAACAGCTTACAAAACCCCCATCGGCATGTCACCATACCAGCTCATCTATGGAAAGAGTTGTCATCTACCTGTCAAGCTAGAACATAGAGCTTACTAGGTAATAAAGAGATGGAACATGGATGAAAAATTAGCTGGCAGAAACTGACAAAGGCAAATTTCTGAGTTAGAAGAATGGAGGGAGAAGGCTTATCACAGTGCCATGCTTTACAAATAAAGAACCAAAAGATGGCATGATCTTCGAATCAAGAAAAAAGAGTTCAAGGAAGGAGACAAAGTACTTCTATTCAACTCCAAAGTCAAGATGTTCGGTGAAGGAAAACTTCGTAGGAAATGGAAAGGACCGTACACCGTCGTCAGCACATCATCACATGGCGCCATCACAATCCAAGACGGCGAAGGTAATACTTTCAAGGTAAACGGTCAACACTTAAAAGTTTTCTTTAAGCCTTCATATAACTTTAAAGAAAAATAGATGTAATAAAATTGATTGACTTTAACAAGTATCCTCGCTCAAAATAATTTCATCACAAGTCAAATAAAATAATATATCATATTGTTAGAATATCTACACTTGTTTTTTGTATTCTTTTTTCTATCTACAAAATAAAGAATAGGTAAAAAACAAGTGTGGGGGAGGCGCCACTCTCATCTCCAAGAAAAGATGCACAATCGTTCATCATGATCAATTTTAGTTTGTGTACTTTTACTCACTCCTTATTTATCTAGTAGATTTCAAATGAAATAATTTCAAACTGAAAATATGGCGCTCCAATCCTATTCTCCTAATTGTTTAAAATTTGCATACTTTTTGTTCCTCACCAACATTCCTATGACTTGTGAGCAACTTGTTAGTAGGGACCCCATTTTACTCTAAGTAATTGTATGATGTGATATGGTAGGATGATATGAAGCTTGCTTTCTCCTGCAATAGACTTGGGATTTGTTTTATAAAATCAAAATGCAGTAGCATGCTCCTCTATGATAAAGAATTTCCTACCAAAGCCATATATTTTGCTTCTTATGAACTCTATATATAGCTGCTTACTTTTTGTTGAGTTTTGTCAAGCTCTGTGATCTATGTCGAGAGAGGTTTCATGCTCCCAAGATCAAGATTCACATACACCCACCAAATAAAATGCCAACTCTTACCCTAAGAGTTGCACCCAACATGCACCCATTCATCCACTAAATAAAAATGCCAACTCTTACTCTAAGAGTTGCACATTACTCATTTAGAAAATTTACTCCTCGCATTACCATCATGATGTCTCTCCATCCAACAATTCTTCATATGTCAACAAAGCATATGGGCTATGTCAAAAAAATCCATGCCAAGGGGCATGAGAAAAAAAAGAAAACAAAAGAGAAGAAAACAAGAAGAAAAAATACATGCCAAGGGGCATAAGAGATAGGTGCAATAAATTAACAAATGGGAAATTCAAATCCCCGTTCAGAAAATATGTGTACTTCTATTCATAGCCCATACTCCTCTGTATCATCCATCCAATAAAGAGAGTCATTGTGCATGGAGTACAAAAAAATAGTTAGAGACAGGAACCATCTTTCACATTCCACACACTTGCACTTCTCGATCTAGGAGTATGACGCTTCCCTCCATGGATCCGTGGTTTGATGAGACAACATATGCAAGGTAAGAATGCAACACTCATCCATACCCAAAACTCTAGATATAGCCTATAGAGGTAGGATGATCAAGAAGACAATGCCTTGGTGAGGAACCACACACAAATAAGAGTGATTTGAGCTTATCATTTGAGGAGCATAGATATCTTTTCTTTATCAAAATCTAATAAAAACCCAAGTTTTTGAGTAGGAGTAGAGTGAGATGACTTGATTCTAAGTTGTTCCATTGTTCAATTACCCAAGAGAATTTGGTAGACACTTTGAATGCTCACAGGTTTGGGTGAAGCTTGGAATAATCTGTATGCAAGTTAACATTTTGGGGAATAAACCACCTTAGTCCTTCACAACTTTACTCGAGGACAAGCAAAGGACTAAGTGTGGGGGAGTTGTTGGCGATCCTTAATGGCTATTTTACACCACCAACTTGAGACAAAAAGGGTCAAAATAAATATTTACATGCACATATGCATTTGCTATTAACCCAATTCCACTTGTACTTGGAGAATTATTATTTTGAAGAAACATACAATAAGTACAAGAAATTCTATTCAGAAATGCGCTTTCCAGGAAAGTGTAAAATTAAGGAATTGGGAGAAGACCCACTTCGGGACCAAACTAGGCCGACTGCACCATGCCACCATGGTCCAGGGCCACTCTACAACCGACCAACAAAGTTTGGGCTGATTCGGCTCAAGAAGAGGGGCGCGCGCCCGAGTTGGGTCGCGCGCCCGACTTCTGAGTCGGATCAGGCCCAGCTTTGGTCAGTCGGTTCATGATGACACGTGGAGGTCAGCCATTGGGTGCACTCATACAAGGAAGGTGGGAAACCGACGTTGAGGTCGGTTTGGTACCTTCCAGGTGGGGAAGAGCATTTTGCATAGAGCCCCCTTCTCTCCACCTATAAAAGGAGGCTCTCACCCCTCTCATGAGGATACCAATTCTATTCAGCATACACAAGAGAGAAGAGAGGAAGAGTGTTCCACATTGCCATTAGCTTCTAGCTAGACTAGTATAGGAAGTGAGTGAGGGGAAGGAAGCAGAACATTCTTCGAAAGTTCCCAGGAGCATCGTCTTCCTTGTGGAGGAGTGCCAGAGTTGTCGGCTCCCTCCACGCTTGTACCTCGACGGGCGTCTTACTACTTGGACTAAGAAGTTCATGTTTATCCTTTGCATTTAAGTTCTTAAGTAAGTTACCTTTGCTCACTACTTACTTGCGGGATCGCCATTGTCCTTGTGGCTAGTTCTCTAGCAGAAGGGCCCTCCTAGTGAAGCAACCCTTGAATTCCCGCTAGAGCAAGTAGAGGTTAGCATAGACGTGGTGTCTAGGCTAATGTCTACCATCGTTTGCCTTGTTCACATACGGTTGTGGTGGTAGGCGGCAGGTGGTGACAGCCCTGTCCGTCCTTTGTAATCCCTCACATCCGTGTTCGGCGTAGAACCGTAGACCGGAGGTACTTGGAAGACTAGGTATAAGCCGGTGTCCGAAGTGAGTCAGTAGTGGCATTATTACCTTCCTTAGGATCTATGCTTAGAAAACCTCACTACCCAAGCTGCTCTTCATTTCACCCCTCTGGGATAACTAGCTAAGAGACCTTTTTACACACTGTTTTATGTGGAAAATATGATACCCTGAATACTTCTATGTGAAGTGCTACAACGGTACTTCTATGCGCTTGTGGATTTGGCTGCATCGCTAAGAAATACCAACAGGCCTCTTGCTCGTGGTCGATCCGTGCATCTTGCCAATGACCCCGTTCGGCATCGCATCTGTCTCGTCATAGACCGTCTCTACCGAGGCTGCAAGCGCCTAGCACCCGCTACTCCTGTGCGGCCCGTAGCTCCTACAAGTCTGCATTGTAGTCATGACCATCAGGGTCACGTCCGCCCTGGTTCTGCACCAGTGCGCCCCATGCCTACGAACCTACTACATCGTGGCCGCCAGCATCTTGCGCCTGCGCCCGTGCATTGTGTGTGTAGTTGATAATCCCTGCTACAAGTTACCATAGTTAATTATCTTTGTTAGCACTATCTTTATGCATTTTTACTTTAGTATATGCCTGGTATGCCATGATTAAAGTAGTAGCTCCCTTGGCTGCCAAGGCTCTACCTTTTACCTTTATGCTAGGGAATATGCTCTAGGAGCAAACTTGTATCCCAAGATGAACTCTCTATATAATGAAAGCTATGCCAAGGGGATAGTTGCCTTTGGCTCACTAATTATGAGTCTTTGTGTTCAACAATTGGCATCAGGAGCTAGGTTAGCAAAGTGCCACAACTTTACCCCTTTCTACCCCTACCCACTCTGTCTTCCACCCAGCCAGAAATGGCCACTTTCACCGAGCGTGCCGCCGCCACCGCCAAGACCATCAGGGACGGGGCTTCGGATGCCGATGAGTTGCAGGGCGACCTCACTGGCAAGGCTACTCGCCTAAAGGCAGCAGAGGAGGGTATAGCAGCAGCCATCTAGGCGGCGTGGGATGCGACCAAGGCAGCAGAGGCTGCGGCCGTGATGGTGCGAGAGCTGTGGGCGGAGATCATCGCAGAGAAGGTGGCGACAGAGGGGAGTGGGATAAAGAAGGAGGACAAGAGGCTGCACAGAGGATTGCTCAGGAGGTCTAGGAGGCCTCACTGTAGGCGGTCCCCGTCCCTGCGGCCACGCCATCGTGGGTGCAGTGGTGGGCGCCACCAGTCGTCGGAGGCCAGGGTCGTCTACCACGACTCTGGCAGCGGGACTGCGTGGTCGATGCTTGACAAGACTAACTACTACGAGTGGTCACAGACCATGATTGTTCCTTTTCTCAACATCTAAAGGATTGTTCCTTTTCTCAACATATAAACGACAAGTCAAGATAAAGAGGTTTTCACCTCCTCCCTCACCGAGGCGACTATCCTATTTAGCCACGCTCTCATGATGTTAACTTGCCTAACACACGTAGGGAACTCTCCGCCTAGCGAGGTCTGTCACTCTTGTGCTAGGTGTCCTATAGTGTGACAACCAGCTCACACTGGTAAGATGTCATCTAGACACCACATCTACACTAGTCTTACTACTCTAAGCTTAGCTAATGCTTCGAGTAATTCACTCAAGTAAAATAGTGCACCAGTAAAAGACCGAATACTAAAAATACCAAACCAGAATATGAAATACTAGGAAAGACTTAGAAGTATGACTTACAAGAAGACCCGCTTCTGCTGAGGCGGTCCTCGAAGAAGACTCTTGATAGGCCAGGACTCCTCCTTGGAACTCCTCACTCTCTTCCCTCTATTCTAACACTAACTACTAAAGTTTCCTATGATACATGCCTCTAAAGTGAAGCACTAGGGGGGTATTTATAGGGTAGGTAGAGTAGGGCCTACTCCAATGCCACGTCAGCGATTCGCGTGACCTCCGTCAAGAGCCGTCGGATGAAACCGACCTTGGAACGCCTCAAATGGACAATGATGATCACACCAGCTGCATGGAGGCATGCATACGCCGGTGGGGTGCAACCGACCTTGGTAGCACCCAAGGAGGGGGTCAGCCGACCCCCTCTATGGCAAGTGGGCCCCCTGGTGGGTGTCCCCACATGTCATGGAGTATGGCTGTAGTGCTGGTTCAGAAGTTGTGAAGTCGTTTCCTTCCATGTGGGCCCATGAATCCTTATGCAATGCTTCTTGAACATTGATTTGAGGTGCACAAGTGATCCAAGGGTTGAGCTTGAGCTTGGAGGGCTTCACGTGGATAATGCCAGCATGGCACCTCCTGGGCCCATAGGGAGGGGGTCGACCGACCCCCTCACTATAGCTTCAATGAGTCTGCCTTGCTCCTTGCTGCTTGCTCATTGCTCCTGTGATGTTGTAATTTTTGTAGCAAACTTGTGATGTTGTTGCTTCTTTCATTTTAAGCTCCTAGACCCTTAAAAGTGCCTGATTGGGTATCTGAAACAAATAATGACATGTACATGTGGAACCAAGTTATTTGTACCTATATCACTACTTGTTTGATTGATTCTTCCCCGAAATGAGTGTGATGTTGATGGTTATGATGGTATAAAATAGGGCATAATTACCATCAACAACGAACAAGGATCCAAGGTGGAGATCAATGATGGCGTGCTCCGCATCTGGGATCACGGCGACCGTCTGCTTGCAAAGGTACATCGGGACCGGAATCAGCTTTATGTTCTTCATCTGGATGCCACCCAGCCGCTGTTTTTGGCAGCACGCAAGGATGATGAAGCCTGGAGGTGGCACGAGCAGCTCGACCATCTCTACTTCATTGTTGTCTGGCACATGGGCAAGGAGGAGATAGCACGCAGGATGCCCAAGATCGAGCATGTGGAGCAAGTGTGTGACACCTGCATCACCACCAAGCAGCGGTGGCGCTCATTTTCGACCGCTGCGGTGTACCATGCCTAGGAACAGTTGGAACTGGTGCACGGTGACCTGTGCGGGCCGGTGACTCGGTGACTCTAGGGGCCAACCGCTACTTCCTCCTACTCGTCGATGATGCCACTCGCTTTATGTGGGTGGTGCTCCTGCCATCCAAGGATGAGGCCGGTGAGGTGATCAAGCGGGTCAAGGCGGCAGCAGAGGTGGAGAGCGGCCGCAAGCTCAAGGTCCTACGCGTGGACAATGGCAGTGAGTACACCGTCACCACCTTTGCCTCATACTGCACTAAAGAAGGTATCAAGAGGCACTTCAGTGCCCCTCACTCCCCACAGCAAAATGGCATTGTTGAGCATAGGAATCAATCGGTGGTGTCAATGGCGCGTGCTCTGCTCAAGCAGCGTTGCCTGCCAGCTCGGTTTTGGGGGGAGGCCATGATGATGGTGGTGCACATTCTCAATCACTCCCCGATGAGAGCGCTGAAGGGAATCACCCCCTACAAGGCCTGGCATGGCTGCACGCCGACCGTGGGTCACCTCAAGGTCTTCGGCTACGTTGCCTACACCAAGAAGATGGCGTAGCTCCGGAAGCTTGATGATCGCAGCGAGGCCGGCGTGTTCATTGGCTATGCGGAGGGCACCAAGGCCTACCGCGTCTACGATCCCATGTCCCAACGCGTGCGCATCAGCCGCGACATTGTGTTCGACGAAGGCCGTGGCTGGGACTGGGCTTCACCAGAGGCTGGTACATCGGAGGCAGCCGGTATCGATTTCGTCATCGAGTACTCTTGGCCAGGGGAGCAGCTTGGAGTGCATGGCTCGGGCTCACCATCTTCAACCCCTCCTCCAAGCTTGGATCCACCGATTTCTTCCCTAATTGCTGAAGTAGAGCCACGCCTGAGTCGCCCACTTAGCAGCTGGCTGCTTCTCCGGTTACAGCACCGCCTGCTCTGTTGCGTCCTCGGGTCGAGCACGTGACTCCCCTGGAGGATGATGAGGAGCGGGTGGACATCTGCTATGATGGCGAGAGCTGCATGCCGTCTAGCGAAATGGCACCAGGGAGTTGGTTGCTCCTCGTGCTGGCCATTGGCCGATCACCCTCAAATGGGTGTTCAAATTGAAGAAGGATGAGCATGGAGTTGTGATCAAGCACAAGGCTTGACTTGTTGCTCGTGGGTTTGTTTAGCAGGAGGGGATTGACTATGTGGATGCTTTTGCTCTGGTGGTGCACATGGATTCAGTGAGGCTGATGCTGGCTCTGGCTACTCAAGAAGGTTGGCAAGTCCACCACATGGATGTCAAGTCAGCATTTCTCAATGGAGAGCTCAAGGAGGAGGTGTATGTTCAGCAACCACCTGGGTTTGTCATTCTTGGATAAGAACACAAGGTGTATCGACTCCACAAGGCCCTGTATAGACTGAGGTAGGCACCCAGAGCTTGGAATGAGAAGCTGGACTCAACTCTAAAGAAGACGGGCTTTGAGCAATCTCTGCCACCGCACCCCTAACGCCACCACGCGCGCCCATGGCCGTCTCTACTTCGTCCACCGTAGCTGCCGTGGCCAAGCTCTATGATGAAGCTCTCTAGGTGGCCAAGCGCCTAGAAGATGAGGCTTCCTCGCTGCGCTCAACCAACACTGAGCACAGCCAGCAGCTTGCGGAGGAGGCCACCCTCCTCAAATCCACCACCGACGCCCAGGAACGCATCCGTGCCGCTGTCGATGCCCTTGACCAGGAGCGCGCGGCAGCTGACTCCCTGGAGCAGCATGCCATGGCCCTCCGAGCTTGCATCCGCACTGAGCTTTAGGATGATGACAGTGACGATGACACCTACTCTGCTTCCTCTGAAGCTGAGGCCATCGCCTGCCTCCATAGTCAGGCGGCTGCAGTCCAGAACATCAAGAACTTAATTCCTATAGTTCTTGATCTTCAAGCCTCCAACTACTCCAAGTGGCATGGCTATGTTCTCCTCATCTCGGCTGCTTCACATTGAAGGATCATGTCCTCAGCAACGCCTCCCACCCCTACGATCCAGCATGGACGCGCATGGACTATGTTGTCCTGTCCTGGATTTTCAACACCATCTCCCCCGACCTCCTGGACGTCATCCACGAGCATGATGCCCCCACTGCTCGGGCGGCCTGGTTCAGGCTTGAGCAGTAGTTCCTCAACAACCAAAAATCTCACGGCATGCTCCTCGACTCTGAGTTTCGCACCCTCTGTCAAGGTGCCTTCTCCGCCGATGACTACTGTCTTATGATGAAAAGCATGGCAGATGCTCTGGCCGACCTCGGTGAGCCGCTCTAGGACTGCACTCTGGTGCTCAACGTCCTGAGAGGCCTCAATGAATGGTTCCAGTTCATGTCCCAACTCATCACCTGCCAGCGGCCGTTCCCATCCTTCGTTGACGTGCGTGCTGACCTCCGGTTGGCCGAACTCAACATGGGGACGTCTTCCGCCCCTCCTTCGGCCCTCGTCACCACTGCTGCTCCTACCAAGGTGCCTACCCCATTGTCACCTGCACCTATGCCCCCCGCCCACAGGCTGCTACTGGACAGGCCTTCAACAACACCCGCGGCAAATGCCGCCGCTGCGGGCACGGCTCTGGTGGTCCTCAGGGTGGTACACAAACCTCTACCGCTCCTCCTACACCGTAGTGGCTGTCATTCCTCAACCCATGGACTGGCTCCATTCACATGGCCAGGGTCCACCGCCGATGGAGTTTGTGGCCCTTCGCCACACGTAGTCTAGCCTCCGCAACAGGCTGGCCGGGGTGCCCCTGCCTACTACGCTCCTCCACCAGGCTCCGGGACGTACCATCCACAGGGGCCTCCCGCTTGGGTGCCATGGTCGCTTGAGGGTCTCGCCAGTGCCTTCAGCATCGTCTCCCTCACCCCGCCGCCAAGTTCCTCCAACTAGGTGATCGACTCGGGTGCCTCTTCCCATATCACCGCCAACCCTGGTATGTCACCGCCTCATCCTCCTCTTCTTTTCCTTCCCCCATTATCATAGGCAATGGTGCCACTTTTCCCGTTGTTGGCACCGGCTACTCTGCCCTCCGGGACCCTTTCGCCTCGATAATGTCCTTGTAGCCCCTGACATCATTCGCAATCTTCTTTCTGTTCGCAAATTTACTACTGACAATCTCGTTTCTGTTGAATTTGACCCTCTTGGTGTCTCTGTGAAGGATCTCCGTACCTAGAACACCTCCTCAGATGTAACAGCACAGGGCCTCTCTACACCCTACAGCTGCCTTCATCCACCACTGGGTCGTACGCTCTCATCGCCACTCCTTCCCCGACTACTTGGCACAGGTGCCTTGGTCACCCCAGCAAGGCAACTCTTCAGAACCTCGCTCAGTCCTCCTCCATTGTCTGCAGCAAGTCTAAAGATGACTCCCTCTGCCATGCTCGTCAGCTTGGGTGTCACACTCGCCTCCCTTTTACTACCTCCATGTCTAGAGCATCCAAGAATTTTGATTTAATTCATTATGACCTGTGGACATCTCCTACTGTTAGTGTCTATGGTTTCAAATATTATTTAGTCATTCTTGATGATTGCTCTCATTTTCTTTGGACTTCTCCTCTTCATGTTAAGTCCAAAGCTTTTCCTACTATTTTTGATTTCTTTGCTCATGTGTCTACCCAATTCAATTGCACTATTAAATCAGTACAATGTGACAACGGTCGCAAGTTTGACAACTTTGCCTCCCGCATTTTCTTCCTAGCTCACGGCACCACTCTTCATATGTCATGTCCTTACACCTCCCAGCAAAATGGGAAAGCCTAGCGCATGATCCACACCGTCAATAACGTCACCCACACCCTCCTCTTCCAGGCAACCATGCATCCTGTTTACTAGGCTGATGCTGTTGCCACTGCCACCTATATCATTAACCGCCTTCCCACCAAAAATCTAAACATGAGCACCCCTTTCTTCACCCTCCATGGCACCCTCCCGTCCTATCATGATCTTTGAGTGTTTGGGTGCACCTGCTATCCTATCCTAACCTTTCTGCCACAGCTCCCCACAAGCTTGCCCCTCGCTCCACTCTCTGTGCCTTTCTCGGTTACCCACCGGATCACGAGGGCTACCGGTGCCTTGACCTCACCACTAACCGTGTCATCATTTCCCGCCATGTTGTCTTCGATGAAACAACATTTCCTTTTTCCCTCAGCCGGCCCTGTCCACCCGCCATAGGAACTTGATTTTTTTAACTAACGACGACACTCTCCCAGTGTCTTCTTTTCCTGCAGGTTCATCCAGAGCTGCTAGCTCCCGGCCACCATCTCCCTTGGCGCATGCTATCCCCAGCACGTACCTCTGGTACCGTTTGGCCCGCACCGACACACCGGCGACCAGGACCTCTCAGTTTTTCTCCACTACCGTTGACGCCTCCGAGGGTCCCCTGTTCAGGCGCCCATGTCTCCAGGGCCCTCTGACTAGGCGCCCTCCTCTCCAACATAGCCGACTGTGTCCGGTGGGGCTTCTGTTCAGATGCCCCTCGCACCACTCACCTCGGCTGCGCCCGTCGCTCAAGTCTAGAGCCGGCGCGCCCACCCCTGGTGGTCGCGCCCCAAAAGTCATCCATCATTCATGTCTCCCTGCCCCGGCTTCGAGCACCCAGCAGGGCCCCTCCTCGACATTCCAGCATGATCCCATCTCCACCATACTATGTCAAGATTGACCCTCCGGTCCCTGCTGGTGCTGTTCCTATCCCGCCGGTCGCCAACACCCATAGTATGGCGACCAAAGGAAAAACAGGGTACCGGCAGCCTCGCCTTGCCCTGCATGCCGAGGCCCTGTCTCCACTTCTGCGGTCCTGCCAGATGCTCTCACTGATCCTCATTGGTGCCAGGCCATGGAAGACGAATATGCAGCTCTTCAGGCCAACCACACTTGGGATCTTGTCCCCCGTCCTGCCAAGGCCAACGTGGTTACTGGGAAGATCTTCAAACACAAGTTCAATGCTGATGGTTCTTTGGAGTGCTACAAGGCTCATTGGGTGTTTCGAGGGTTTACTCAATGCCCCAGTGTTGATTATGATGAAACTTTTAGTCCAGTCATCAAGCCGGCTACTGTTCGCACAGTCATCACACTTGCACAATCCAAGGATTGGCCTATTCATCAACTTGACATGAAGAATGCCTTCCTCCATGGTACACTTTCAAAGACCGTCTACTACTCTCAGCCTACCGGGTTTGCTAATTCTTCCCTTCCAGACCATGTCTGTCGGCTCAACAAATCCCTCTACGGCCTAAAGCAAGCCCCACGGGCCAGGTATAGCCAGTTTGCTTCATTTTTATCTCTCTGGGCTTCACTGAAGCCAAGTCTAATAGTTCTCTTTTCATATACAGCCGCGGTTCAGAGACTGTCTACTTACTCTTATATGTGGATGATATCATCCTTACAGCTTCATCACAGCAGCTCCTTCGCCGTGTCATTGCTCCATTGAAAAAGGAATTCTCCATGAAGGACCTTGGACCTCTGCATCACTTCCTTGGCATTTTAGTTCAGCACCATAGGGATTCAATCATCCTCTCGCAGCGCCAATACACACTGGACATCCTTGCTCGCCATGGCATGAGTGATTGCAAACCTTGCTCCACCCCAGTTGACACTTGTGCAAAGATATCTGCAGATGCCGGTCCTCCTGTTGCTGATCCCACTAGCTACAGCAGCCTTATGGGCACCCTCCAGTACCTCACTTTCACCAGGCCGGACATTGCTTATGTCGTTCAACAAGTATGCCTTCATATGCATGCACCGCGTGAAGTTCATCTTGTCGCTGCCAAAAGGATCCTCCGCTATCTCCACGGTACCCTCGATCATGGTGTGGTCATCCCCCGTACAGCCCCAACACAACTTTGTGTGTACACTGATGCTGATTGGGCAGGCTGCCCGGACACCTGCTGATCCATCTCTGGCTACGCCATCTTCCTCGGGGACAGACTAATCTCCTGGTCCTCCAAGCGGCAGCCCATCGTCTCCCGGTCTAGCGCCGAGGCAGAATATCGGGCTGTTGCCAACAGCGTCGCCGAAGTCACTTGGCTGTGGCAGTTGATCAAAGAGATTCACCATCCCCTAGACTCGGCCTGCCTTGTCTACTGTGACAATGTGAGCGCCATCTACCTCTCCTCCAATCCCGTGCAACATCAGCGCACCAAGCACGTGGAAATTGACCTTCACTTCATCCGTGAACGGGTTGCCATGGGTGCTGTCCGTGTTCTTCACGTACCCACCACGTCGTAGTTCCCAGATGTCTTCACCAAGGGCCTTCCCTCCTCTGTCTTCATGGACTTTTGCTCCAGTCTGAACATCCGTTCCACCGACGCTCCGACTGCAGGGGGGTGTTAGAAATAATTGCTACTTACTGTAATCACCTAGTTACTTGTGCAATCTAGCCATTGATTAGCCTAGCTTGCTGTGCTGGGTTCACACCCAACTGGCCCCTTAAGCCTGCGTTGGCCCCTTGGGCCATCCTCCTCCTATCTATAAATGTAATCCCTCTGTAATCTTCTTAATTAAGCAATCCAAGCCTGTTAGGCTATTGTCTATTAAAACTAAATCTATATTAGCATAGCATTGACATGTTATTGTAACGTATGTGCAACATGTCCATTATAGATGGCAAAATAATTAAAATATGGCATAACAATTAAACAACCAAATAAATTGAAAGCCAGAAACAAGTCAAACTTTGTGTCAAAAAAGTCAAAAGACTTACAATTTGGGATGGAGGAAGTACAATAATAGCATGGGAAATTCGAAATTCATCTCTATGAAGAAAATATAGGCACTTCTAACATAGATATATATAAGCAATATTAAAATTAAGCTTAAAAGAACCTGAAGTTCCACAACTGCTCCACTTCGTTGTATGTTTCAAATAATTCTAAAACAAATAGATTCCAGTAGTCCAAACAGACATGTTTATCAAACAAACAACAATATAACATGACCTTACGCATTCCAGAAATCAGCCTAGCTTCATACCTTAAACATCTCTTTCAGGAGTTGTTTCCAGTATGTACATGTGATTCTACATCTATCACATTGAAACTCGAATAGATATCATTTGAGACTGGTATGGTGTGTAATACAGCAAGAATAGCAATTTAATTTTCTTGGTCAGAAATTAGACCTGAAACTAGCCTATATTCTACAAGTCAAAAAGGTTACCTCAATTTTTCCTCATAAAAAGCATAACATATATGTTGGATCAGGCAGCCCATGAATCATATAAAACAACAAAAAGTATTCTACTGAACAGCTTTGCTTGATTCATAATGCAGTGGTCATTACCTTGAAGAAGGATGTCAAAGGAAGTACAAGATTTTGGAAAAAAAGCCTGCTCAGAGAAGCAAGTATGTCTTAGTGCATCATATGGGAGCATGCTCAATATGCAGGATTGGACTGTCATAATTTTTCAAAGCTTATCGAAATTTTGGTTAGGTTAGCACTATTAGCAAATAGTACCCTTAGAACATAAAGCTATGATTGTGATCTTTGTGACAGGAAAGCATGAAGTGTGGCCAATGTAGTACGAACAAGTTCAGGTCTTTGTGACACAGACAGGACATTTAAGCAGAGCTCATGAATAAGAAGAAATTCACTGTTCAAAAGCATACAACAGTATATGTACTCAAAGATAAATAAACTTTTTTATATATAAAGCATTGTTTTAAGACTCAGATAAAAATAGGCAAGATGAAATATGCTGCAAAAACATATGCAATGCAGCAACCTATCGACTAGAGGATGAGATCTAGCAAAAGGTGCAAATATATACCTATTTAGTGAACCCTTTCACTCTTTGATCTTTTGTTGTCATTTTCCCTCATGAGAAATTGAAAAATTTCTTCACTTAACAGCTACATTTTTGTTGCTAGTCAGACAACCAATGCAAATTCCAAATATGGTAAAACAAAGGTAACAGGCATATTGAACATGCAACTTGCCTTCCGTATTGTCATACAATTCTCGCATATTGTTTCACTGCTCCTTGCTGCAATAAGGTCAGGAAAATTAGTAAAGCTCAAAGCACCAGCAAAAAGTGCTAAAACTTGAAAATTAAAATCTTGTTCTGGTTTGCACAGCTTCTTCCATTGCGTGCTCTTCACCAACTTGATTTGCACTTCTGTAACACCAAAGTGAACTCTCAGATAAATAACAGATCAGTGACAGAAAACAATGAGAAACATGATATGCATTTGTTGAAGCATTTCTCCCCATTACCATGAGACACAAGTTGACACTGCAGCCTCTACAACAGCAGATGCAGCATTCCCCGCCGCTACTACAACTGCAACATTGTTATTTTCGCTTTTCCAAACCAGCAGAAGTGTATGCTCCAATAATAAGACATGGTCACAAACAAAGTATGGACAGATGGACAGATACCCCAACCCTTGTTCCACCCAATAGAGAACCATGCCAGACGCGATTTACCCTACTTGTCTTGTGGGTGATTAGCATCTCTGAGAAGATGAGGTCCTCTACCAACTACCCACCACTGAGGTGAACAATTGAAACATGCAAAAATTAGATGAATATCATAATGAATTCAGTAGTAAAAGGACAACACCCACTACTAGATGATAAATCAATGAGACACTAACAGTACCTGCACAACACCATAGCGAGAAACCCGATCGCATAAGTTCCCAGCATCTCAGCATCTGTGGGTTTATTTTTTCCTAGATACTTCCGTTGACATTCATTAGACGCTTCAAGATCCTCTGTTACCAACTTTTTAATATTATCTATGATAGTCTTCAAAGATGTGTGGATACGGAGGCTAAGAAAAAAGGAAGGGGCAATGAGAAGTTTACCACAGTTAGGAACAGGGAAATAGATTGAGAGCATACAACAGAAAGAGTACATGACACAAATGCATAGAGGAAAAGCTAACCATCCAGGCAGAGTGACAGCTCAGGAGCAGCCTAGCAGCCTAGCGAACCATGTTGAGGGTTTCCAGAAATCTGAATGCTTTGCTGATCTTTCCAAACTTGACAGACTGCACATAAAAGGGCAATGTTTAGTGTATCTCAACGAAACTTGATGCCTACCAAATACATTAAGCTACAAACATTTCAGTCTTCTAGTTGCCATCTCTATTGCTAAGATAGTGTTCATAACTTTAAATAGAACTTTCAAAATGCAAAAAAAAAAAAAATGAATCAAAATGGTACCTGATATCTTTTCAGTGCAATAGTCAGAATATCCGACACTTCTTCTATTGTCAGCTTCTTTTTAGCACGCTCATAGTATTTGCATCTGAAAAGACAGTAAAGCTAGGAGATGAGATTTGGCCAAAGAATATTGAATACGGGGGCTAAAAGAGAAGTCAACCGTTAAACATTAGTAGAATAACTAATGACCGGAAAAATTGTGCAAACTCCCTCAACCTTAACCTTTGCAACTAAACTTATATGGATCAGGAGTTGCTATAATGCTTTCACGCCTCAAAAGTACACATGCATTCAAACAAGAATTCTCCTCCCGATTAGATTAAACTATTATGACTTTCAAACTTACCCATATTACCTTCAACCATGGGGCTTACAACCTTCACTTGGGTCTTGAGCAATTGAAAGACAGAATGATCAAGTCAAGCACTATGTCTCGAGTTCTTCGATCAACCTTCATTCTGGAGTTTTTGTAGATTTTTAAAATAAAACTAAGAGATTCCTTTGTATGACCCTCTCAAGTATCTCAATATGTGGTATTTGTGGATCCTCACCAAGGCAACAACGGTGTTTTGCCTTCTCTCTTCACTCAGGTTATGTGGTACTTTTGGAATAAGGTAGAGTAGCATCATTCCTCCTCTCTCTCACCCTATAACTAATAGGCTTATATGGAGTTGAAGGTATTTCAAGGATGTAGCATACTTACCTTGTATGTATTACCGAGTCAAAACAGGATCCGAGGAGGGGAGTGTCATACCCTTAGATCCAGATGTGCATGTGTGTGGAAATATTTGGTGGCTAACCTAATTCTACTTTGCTCCTAAAGAACTTTGCTTTGGAGATCTTGGGATTCATCTTCTTTGATGACAATGAAGACCTTCTTCAGGCATAGAGATCATGAGCTATCATTTTGAGGTTTTTTTTGAATGCTGGGACCTTTGTCCTCTTTTTTCTCCTTTTTTCAATGCTTATTTTGCATAGCCTCAAGCCTCTTGCCTCGAATACAATAAACATGGGAAGAGATTAATCACAATCTTAGAGCACTTATTGGGAAACCTAACAAACTTTTTGGATCCTCTCCCAGTGTAGGAGATAGAATTTGGGCGGAAAGGCATGTTTTTGTGTACTCCTAGGGTAGGAGCAGCAGAATATATGTGGGTGTAAGTGATTTGGATCTTGGGAGCATGACAATCCTATCGACAAGGGTCTCACATGGTTTGACCAAACTCAATACAAAGCAAGTAGCTTATGAGCTGGTTTTCCTAGTCTAGCAAGCATGTATATATGACTGTGGTAGGAATTCAAACCCTCGCCATACAGGAACTCATTATGTGGCATTTTTATGTTTTTCAAAAGATAATTCTCTAGAACTCTAGTGTCAAACAAGATAAATAGCAGCTCAAACCTTCTCATATCATATCCGTCGATTACCTATACTTGGATCAAGCATTTGCTACCCACAAGTTTCAAACTCAGAGCAAATCTTAGATCAAAACAATCTTATCCAAAACTCGGGAGAATTCAAGGTTAAAAACTAGGTACTTGAAAGGAACTACGACAGATCAACTATTCATCATTTTCATATTCAGAGATTAGACAGAGTTCCTTTTTATTTATTATCAACTCTTACAAAAAAGAAGACTAAACAAATCATGAACA
This sequence comes from Bothriochloa decipiens, assembly GCA_023333625.1. NCBI lineage: Eukaryota > Viridiplantae > Streptophyta > Magnoliopsida > Poales > Poaceae > Bothriochloa > Bothriochloa decipiens. Next base: position 40,688,227 of record CM041629.1, read on the forward strand.
CTCTTTTTATTTGGTTTTTAGTTTTCAACACTAGTATAGAGATAACTATTTATTTATTATTATTTTAGTTATGCATCTTTTTTTAGACATACTAAACAACATAAATAAAAAAAATGGAAGAGATACTTATCTTGATAATGGGGGTGGCCTCTCCAGCAAGCTAGTTGTTGTTGTTCAGTGTGTGGTGGCCTGATGTTGAAATGCTGGAACAGCATACAATTTCTTGTAAATTCTGTTGCTGTTGGATATCGACCACTTGATCATGAAAATTTTGAAACCATAAGATGTAAGAAGACAGTTACATAGCAGCCCACATGAATGCCTCTAACCAAGTTAACTTCCAGTCAAGTTTAACTTTGAGCAGTAAATTATTATCACATCAACTTTCAGTCATTATAATCTTTATGTAACTAGTAGTCAAGACTGATTTAAATAGAAGAAACTTGTGATGAATGTTTGATCTTATCACATCATCTAGCGTAGCTGCTAGAGGTGATGTCATATAATGCAAACCATGTGATGAATGTTTTGATCTTATCACATTTTATGGCTCTTATTGCTTCTTTGTATGAGTGTTGGATAGATTAAATGTTTTTTCTTAAATCGTTGAAATCATTTAATTATATTTAATCATTAAGTACTAAACTGTTGTTGACCTGTGTCACAGATGTCTGCACGTCGCTCCGCTCATCTGGGCAACCGCTCGCCTCTACTTGTGCCTAAACTTGGGTGTGGAAGGCACCATGGACACACAGGTGGTCACGTCCCGCCCATCGACCTCAACCATGGTGGGAATGACCATGAACGGACCTCGCCAGCAGGAGGAGGTGTCGCTGGAGGAGGAGATGCCAATGGCAATGGGCCTCCACCGTCACAGCTGAACCCTCCGGCATAGCCGAACCCCAGTCGAACCCGCCGCCGCCGCCGAACCTGGCGGAAGTGATGGCGCAACAGACGTTGCTGCTCACCACGTTGGTCAATGGGGCCAACCACCACAATGGAGGCAACCCAAATGACTTCTAGAGGAAACTCAAAGGTTTTTTGAAGCTCAGGCCACCAACCTTTGATGGCACCTACAAGGAACCACTGGAAGCTGATGATTGGCTTCAGGAGATCGAGAAGAAGCTGGAGCTAACCACTTATACCCCTGAGGAGCGTGTCGGGATCACCGCTCACCATCTCACTGGAGCTGCACGCTGCTGGTGAGATAGCTACTACCAAGCTCATGAGGACCCTAACCACATCTCCTGGGATGAGTTCGCTGATGATTTCATTGAGTACCATGTACCTGAGGGAGTCATGGAGCAGAAGGAAGAGGTATTTCACAACCTCACACAGAAAGGGTGTGACATCTGCGAGTACACCAACACTTTCACCAGTTTGCTGCGCTATGCATCTTTACATGTTGCGGCATCTAAGAAGGAGAAGATCACTTTGTACAGGAAGGGTCTAAACCCTAAGATCAAGGTGGCCCTGGGAGGCACCAAGAGTCACACCCTTCATGACATGATCGATCGCTGCATACAGATTGAGAAGGACCCAAGGAGGCAGGGGAAATGTCTAAAAGGGAGAAGAGAAAGTCTGAGGGCTCCTACCATGACCACGAGCGCAAGAGGTTCCACAGGGACAGGTCATCAAGCCATCCCCGCTACAGCAAGGACCCTGTCTATGGCTCGCATAAGAGTGGTGGTGCCTACTCTGCAGACCACTCCCGCTCTTCCTGTGACCATCACTCCCGCAACCGTCACTCTCATTACCACCGCTCTCATGACTGCTCTAGGAAGGATCGCTACTCCCGGGAGCACTCTTCGCAGCCGCGTCACAGGTCCGACCACTCTACGCTTGCTCGTGCTGCACCAAACCCTGGCAACTAGAAGGCCGCTGTGCCAACCCCTATAGGCAATGTGCCGTTCACTTGCTATGGTTGTGGCAAACCTAGCCACAAGATCATAGACTGTCCTGAGAAGACGCCTGCTCCTACCACACCCAAGTCACAGTACCATGGATCTACAAGTCATGGTCGCCTCACGCACATGAACGCTGAAGAAGCTCAAGCTGCCCCAGATGTTGTGTATGGTATGTTTTTAGTTAATGGCATTAAAGCATCAGTTCTGTTTGATTCTGGAGCTACATGTTCATACATCTCATCTAAGTTTGCATGAGAAAATAATATACCCACCACTCCACGTTTGGAGCCTATAGTCACCGGTTCTCCCCTAGGTGAGATGAGAAGCACCCACATCTGTAAGGGAGTGAAACTTTCTATTGAGGGTCTAACCTTTCGAGCTAACCTTACCCTTCTACCCTCAAATGGCCTCGATGTCATCCTAGGCATGGATTGGCTTACCAAGCATAGGGGTTTGATCTCATGTTCACCCAGATATGTTCAGATAACCCACTCCTTTGGCCAAGCAGTTAGATGTGCACCACAAAAGGATAAGTCTGTATCTGTTCTATGTGCCCTTAATGCACTCAAGTCACAGGCAGAATCTCAGAAAAAGGAGAAGACTTTCACTGATGTCCCTATTGTCAGAGAATATGAGGATGTGTTTCCAAAAGAGTAGCTAGGCATGCCACCTGATCGTGATGTTGAGTTCATAATTGACCTCATGCCGGGTACTGGTTCCATTGCTTAGCGACCATACCACATGTTAGTTGATGAGCTAGAAGAGCTCAAGAAGCAGCTGAAGGAGCTTCTGACAAGGGCTTTATTAGGCCTAGTGCCTCGCCCTGGGGATCGCCTGTTCTATTCGTGAAGAAGAAGGATGGTACGATGAGGATGTGTGTTGATTACCACAATCTCAGCGCTGTTACTATCAAAAACAAGTATCCTCTGCTAGGATTGATGACCTACTTGATCAGCTTCGTGGTGCCAAGTACTTCTTGAAGATTGATCTTAGATCTGGCTACCATCAAATGAAGATTCGCGAAGAGGACATACCCAAGACAGCCTTTGTCACTCGCTATGGGCATTATGAGTTCACTGTTGTATCCTTTGGTCTCACGAATGCCCCTGCCTACTTCATGAACATGATGAACAAGGTGTTTATGGATGATCTTGATCAGTTTATGGTAGTCTTCATTGATGACATTCTGATCTATTCAGCCACAGCTGAAGAACACGAAGCACATCTGAGGATAGTGCTAGAGAAGCTATCTCAGCAATAGCTCTATGCCAAGTTCAGCAAATGTGAGTTCTGGCTTGAATAAGTTGCTTTCCTTGGCCATGTACTATCAGCTGATGGTGTTGTTGTAGATCCTGCAAAGATTGAGGTCGTGAAAGAATGAGAGCAGCCTCGCAATGTGTCCGAGATCAGGTATTTCTTAGGATTGGTGGGTTATTATCGCTGATTCATTGAGAACTTCTCGAAGATAGCTCATCCTATGACAAAGCTCCTGAAGAAGACCAACGAGTTCGAATGGACACCGGGATGTGAACTAAGTTTCCAAACTCTGAAGGAGAAGCTCACTACCACACCTGTCCTAGCTTTACCTGATATCACTAAAGACTTTGTCATCTATTGTGATGCCTCTCGCCAAGGACTAGGTTGTGTGTTAATGCAGAATGGGAAAGTTATTGCTTATGCTTCCCGACAGCTAAAAGAGCATAAGCAATGATACCCCACTCATGATCTCAAGTTAGTCGCTGTTGTGCACGCTCTGAAGATATGGAGACACTATCTCATTGGCAACAAGTGCGATATATACACCGATCAAAAGAGCCTGAAGTACTTCTTCACTCAGGAAGATCTGAATATGAGGCAACACAGATGGCTAGAGTTAATCAAGGACTATGACATGGAGATACACTATCATCCATGAAAGGCGAATGTAGTCACAGATGCTCTTAGTCACAAGACCTAGTGTCATGCTCTATTCACCTCAACCCTGCCACCTGAACTGAGGAAAGAAATTAAAGATCTCCAGCTCAAGATAGTACCCCATGGTCTGTTGCACGAACTTCGCATTGAGTATAATCTCACCGAGCGAATTCGTGAAGCTCAGAAGGATTGCGAAGAAATGGATTACATACGTGGGTTGATGAAGCTAGGCTACAGCCCAGAATTTAGAGAAGATGAGCATGGAACCATCTAGTTCAAGGATAGAATCTGTGTACCCAACAACCCTACCTTGTGTAAAGAAGCACATGACTCCAAGTATTGCATACATCCTGGTGGTGCAAAAATGTATCAAGATGCGAAGAAGCACTTCTGGTGGAAAGGCATGAAAGCAGAAATTGCTAGACATGTGGCCAAATGTGACATCTGCAATAGAGTCAAGGCCGAGCATAGGAGACCCGCTGGATTACTCAAACCACTCGATGTTCTTGAATGGAAGTGGGAGAGCATATCCCCGCAAGGCCATGACTCCATCTAGTTAATAGTTGATCGTCTGACGAAGGTCACACACTTTGTACCGGTCAAGACCATAATACATGCAGAACAGTTGGCAAACTTGTACATCAAGGAGATACTTAGGCTCCATGGAGCTCCAAAGAGTATCATATCAGATCATGGACCCCAATACATGTCGCGATTCTAGCAAGCTCTACACGAATCCATTGGGACTAACCTCGACTATAGCACCGCTTACCATCCTTAGACAGATGGTCAGATAGAAAGAGTAAACCAAATCATAGAAGATATGCTTCGTGCTAGTGTTCTCAGATATGGAATAGATTGGGAGAAGTGTCTATCTTTTACTAAGTTTTCCTACAACAACAGCTACCAAACGAGCATCAAGATGTCTCCCTTTCAAGCTCTTTATAGCAAACCGTGCAGGACCCCATTGATGTGGGACCATCCAGGTGAGAGGGCAGTCTTTGGCCCCACCAAGATCAAGGAGGCTGAGGAAGGAGTTGCTCAAGTTAGAGAGAACTTGAGGATCGCTCAAAGCCGACGAAGAGCTATGCCAACAAAAGACGTCCAGACCTTGAATTCAATGTTGGGGACTCTGCCTATCTCAAAGTGTCTCCACTTCATGGTACCGTCAGATTCCACGTGAAAGGGAAGCTAGCCCCAAGATATGTTGGCCCTTATCACATCTGTCAGAGAGTTAGAAAGCTCACATACAAGCTTGAACTACCCCCATAGTTGGCAGGAGTACATCTCGTATTCCATGTCTCACAGTTACGCAAGTGCTTGAGGGTACCCAAAGAAGAAATAGTTACACTGATGTGCTTGATATCCAAGATACTCTGGAGTACAAAGAGCACCCTATCAAGATTTTGGGCTGTGACACCAAAGAGACCAAAAGCAAGTCTATCCCTATGTGCAAGGTTCAATGGAGTAACCACACTGAACGTGAAGCAACGTGTGAAGACGAGAATCAACTGCTTCTACAGTATCCTTACCTCTTCGAAGGGTATGTCACTTCTTAAATCTCGATGCCGAGATTCCATGAGGGGGAGGACTGTAACAACCCAAAAATCTAAGCTAAAATTTTTTTTCGCAAAAACCCTGAGTCATGTTATGTCATGTAGAAAAGTTCCACACATGTTGCACAAGTACCACATGCTTTCATCTTGAAAACCCTAGCTCATGTTACATGCATTCATGTTGCATTTTAATTTCTACATGTGATTTGGATTTTATTTGAATTTATGTGTGCTTATAAAAATCGACAACAATATTTATTTATCTGGCCCGTGGCCGAAGGCAAGCCTACTGACCGGCCTAGCTGTTTTCCCTCTCCCTCTCTTTTCCTCTCCGCGCCAGCAAGCCCATGAGGCCCAGTAAGGATCCGCTGCCTTGCGTTGCGCTAGAAGAACAACCGCAGCCGCTGAAAAACGAGCCTCGCGGCGGGACCCACATGTCATATGTTCCCCAAGGTTTCCCACGCCAGGCCGTTGCGCCTAACATCACGCGTGTTAGGGCTTGTCCCCTTGCGTCGCTGCCAAGCAAACCACCCCGGCCGCTCGATCCAGCCCTTCGCCTCATCAACGCGCACCAGCATGCCACCTGGGCTGACCACCTGGCAACAATTTTCCCATGGTGCGGGCATTTCTATCTCTCGCGCGCACGCACATGCGCTGCCACCGCGGTGAGTCTATGCCGTTGTAAAGCTTAGCCCCACCCAGACCTTGCTAGCCCCCTCTCACTGACCTATGGACCCAGCCGAGCCCCCACTGGGTGAGCTGGAGCCCTCCCTGACCGCCTGATCGAGCTCTCTCGATCAAGCACCGTTCGCCAGCCACCTACCACCTCAGCTCCCTAATATAAGCAGGGCCCCAAGCTCTCAGTTCCTTAGCCAATCACCACCGCTTTGGTGGCCACTAATTCAACCACAGCCACTACAATTTGGAGGAAGGAGAAGAAAGGGGCGGGGAAGGAGTCACCGCCGCTGGAGAAGAAGAAGACTGTCGCTGTGCCGGAGCCATGCTATTGCATAGCCATCGGGACTAAGGAGAAGAAGTTGTACCATGAGCTGCTGCCGCTTGGATGTGTACCGCACCTCCTTTCCTCTGCAAACGATGGTGAGCACCACCATCGGCGTTTCCTTCTCCCTCTCTCTGCCCCTTGCTGCTGGCCATGGCGCCCCGCCTTGCGAGCACGTAGGCCGAGGCCATAGCCGGCCCTTGGACACACGCACGGGCACGCACACAGACCGGTCGAGTCACTTGGACTCCACGACGTCGGGAGGACACCGAGACGATGCGCTGCCATGTCATCACCGTGATCGTGCATCGCCACGGCGAAGCCCACTAGCCGCCTCGTCTGGAAGCGCCACGCCAAGGGACGCGCCGTGTGCACGCCAAGGGACCACCCGGCAAAAATTTGTCCATGGTGCGGGCATTTCTCTCTCTCTCATGTGCGCACATGCACTGCTGCCGCAGTGAGTCTATGCCGTTGTAAATATTAGCCTCACCTAAACCCTGCTAGCCCCCTCTTGATGACCTTTGGACCCAGCCGAGCCCCCACCGGGTGAGCTGGAGCCCTCCTTGACTCCCTAATTGAGCTCCCATGATTAAGCACCGTCCGTCGGCAACCTACCACCTCAGCTCCCCTATATAAGCAGGGCCCTGAGCTCTCAGTTCCTCAGCCAATCGCCACTGCTTTGGTGGCCACCAATTCAACCACAACCACCACAATTTGGAGGAAGGAGAAGAAGGGGTGAGGAAGGAGTCACCGCTGCCGAAGAAGAAGAAGACCATGGCCGTGCTAGAGTCATGCTGCTGCGTAGCCGTTGGGACCAAGGAGAAGGAGTCCATCGCCGTACTATGAGCTGCTGCTACTTGGACGTGTACTGCCCCTCCTTTCCTCTACAAATGATGGTGAGCGCCACCATCACCATTTCCTTCTCCCTCCCTCTACCCCTTCCTGCTGGCCATGGTGCCTCGCCTCGTAGGCACGCAGGCCAAGGCCATAGCCGGACCTTGGACACACGCACGCGTACGCACACAGACTGGCCTAGTCACTTGGACTCCACGGCGTTGAGAGGACACCGGGATGACGTGCCACCATGTCGTCGCCATGGTCATGCACCACCGCGGCGAAGCCCACTAGCCGCCTCGTCGTTGAGCCCCGAGCCGCATCTTTGCAGATCTAGAAGTGCCATGTCAAGGGACACGCTGTGCACATGCTAGCTGTAGGGACACAACACCGGAGGACCGCCGACGCCTAGCTTGCGCTATCACCTTGCCTCTCTAGAGCACCACCTTGCACCGCCATTTTCTTTCGACACCAGCCGCCGTGGAGGACAAGAGGATGCTGAGGAGCTTTGCCGTGTGGAGCTCCATTGAGCCGTGGAGTAGACGGAGGCTGGGAGGCTTCTCTGCGTATTGTGCCACGCACCATGGCCTCGTCAGAGTTCCGCCGTGGGCGCTGCTGCCTACGCGGGCTCTGCCATGGGGCATGGTCGCCGCCGGCGCGCTAGGGGAGCTTGTGGTGACCTTGCTTGGTCTGGGATTTGGTCATCGTGGAGTTGGAGCCGAACGCCGTCACCGTCGAGCTGCCGAACACCATGGCCAGAGCCATCGGAGGACAAGTTGACAACTCGAAGACCACCGTCGAGCTCGCCAAGATGCCCTGAAACTGTCATGCCAGAAGTTGAAGCCGGGGGGCGCCAGGTGGCCAGGAATCGGTGGATTTCCCACCACCGGTGAGCCCCGCTGTCGGGCTGAGAAACAGAGAAGGGGATGAGCACGTGGAGAAGGATATGGATGCGGCGTTCATGGACCAAGTCATTGCAAGTGGGACCGGTAAGCGTCGGTGCACCGAGGAAAGTTCTATGGACCGCATGAACCCGAGGATCGATCTGTCCACCCGGTTCACGTGGACTAGAGCGACTACATGTGGACCCCGTGTGAACCGGTGCACCATGGACCGAGATAGTGGACAAGGCCTGTTTGAGACCTGGACTGATGACATGGCAGCACTGGAGTGCGCCACGTGGCTGGCCAAGCCCGGCCCATATCCGGCCTAGTCGGCACAATAACAGCCCGTTAACGGCCCAGTGGGGCTCACTTGTCAGTTGAATGTTGACCGTTGACCGTTGATCGAGTCAACGCTAACGTCAACAGGTGATGCCACCCTGGTCCGACCTGTCATTGGTGACGTCACCCTGGTCCGACCTGTACTGTTCCTGTTGGACCCACACGCGACACGTGGACCAGTACCAAGCTGCCACGTGTCAGCACCAGAAATAATCCAGTCCTTTTTCTTTTTCAAAATATGATTAAATCTTTGAAAAATGCTAACTAATTCATACAAGCTCCAAAAATTATGATCCACATATCCAAATTTTCTATAAATCGAGCTCTACCTATTTTCACTATGTTTGAGTGCAATTGGATCCTCTATTTGGTATTTGTTATTTGTGCTAATCTATAGGGGTCGCCCCCGCGACCAATATTTCTCGGTTATAGGGTCGAGCAAGGACAGGTCTGACGACAGTGACTACCAGGAGAAGTCCGACAGCTACATCAGTGAAGGCGCCACATCTCACCCAACCTCGTAGATCCCATTACGCATGGCAAATCTAGTGATGCTAGTGCTTTACATTCATTGCAATTTAATGAATCTCCTGTGCTAGGAATGCATGGCAGATTTTTACTTGATAAGCCTTACCTTGTTATAACCTATCACCTGCTTACCCACTGTTATGTTAGCCACATGCTTATCTGCTTTACATATATGTACTTCACTCGCTTATATTTTGATGCGAAGTGATGAACCCTGGGAGGGCCTGGAGGGTGCCAGGCTTGGTGTGTGTGCGGATAGATCAGATGAGTTTGTGAGCTGATGGTGATGTATCTAGGTTTGGGGTGGAACTTATGGCAGGGTGTAGGGTGAGGGTTGAGTCGATCAAGCTGGGATCTACAATGAGCTTATGGAGCGAGTCTTACCGAAGATGCAACCTGGGCATCTCTAGGGTCTTACCTGTGGTGTGAGCCTCTGAGTGGTGGAGCCCGAGATGAAGGTGTCGTGGTAGCACATTAAAGAACAAATCTAATGGAGATATCCTGGCTTGGTCACACCTAGGAACTAGTGCGCTGGTAACTGGATCATAGGAATCCTTGCTTTGCACTCACTTCCCATGGGGTGGAGACGACCGAACCGCTAGGTAGATCGAAGCAATTACTATCAGGTGAGCGTGTGTTACAGAGGTAGGAGCATGTGTCTCACACCCTTTTGAGGCGGTCATGATGCTCTGTGGGAATGGGATCATGAGCCCTCATAGTATCAGCCACTCAAAGGGTGTTCCAAGGCTAAGAGGTAGGGTGCATCGTTCTATGGCAGTAGGCGCCTAGAATCTACCTAGGTGATGATCAGTACCGATGACGGCTATCTAGTGGAATAGTAAAACCTCTGCAGAGTGTATGGTTGATCGATCGATACATATGCCAATTCCTTGGCTATGGACCTTTCCTGTGTTTCGCTTGCACCAGACTAGTGAGTGGAGTGTTCTACCTTCCCCTGAGTGTGATTTCCGGTCGTGAGCCAGGTTGAGGGCTGCGGGCCACTGAGGCAGGCTGAGAGGGAGTTGGTTTGTCAACTAGAGTCTAAGATGGTGTTGGAGGATGTGGGTTGGTGTTCCTGATATGGATGGTGATGGATAGTGTGGGAATGGGAATGTGTATAAAACTTGATTATTATATTACTTATATACTTGATCACTTGCATAGGAAACCCCAGCCTTTATAGGTTCTTTTGACATATCCATGATTTGCATCCAATTTCCACAAAGCAATGCATAGGGTGGGAGTGTCCAGTACATATCGTACTAATACTTTGGCACACAGTTCTAGGAGTGAGTACTCATCTGAGGAGTATGATGATTGAGGGTTTCGTACCTACGCTCGAGTTGGAAGGACATTGATAGCTTCCACACCTTCAAACTTTTACTTTATGCTGCATGAACTCTGATTCTGCCAAGAGGCAATGTAATAAGTTATTATAAACCTCTCTATTGCACTCTTTTGTTCGATGTATGGATATGATTATCAATTGTATCGGGTAATGTGATTTAAATGGTCATATTATGCTTTGACTCTGTGGATTTCCCTTCATGGAAATTGAGGTCATTTTAGTAGGTATCAGAGTCGACCCTTGTGGTTTTACGAGCGCATGT
>CM041629.1:40698808-40871771 GCA_023333625.1 Bothriochloa decipiens
TTTTAGTAGGTATCAGAGTCGACCCTTGTGGTTTTACGAGCGCATGTGTCAGTTGCGCAGGCATGGTGTGCATGCCTGGTGTGGATCCGGAGTGGTCGCATAGCATGACACATGCGCTGGCACTGGAAAAACGGACATGGCCAAGAGGGGATGTTCCTGGCCTGGGGTTGACTGACGAAGACGTTGGTATCCTAAGGGGCTGAGTATGTAACACCCCAGCCTAGGGCTTAATAGGATTAATAGGATACTCATACCAACAAGTTGTAACTTTTTTTGGAAGCCCATCACTAAAGAACTCCAAGGTTAAGCGTGCTTGGCTTGGAGCAATTTAGGGATGGGTGACTGACCGAAAAGTCCTTCCCAGGTGCGCATGAGTGACGACAAAGTGTGCAGAAAAGACTGGTGTTGGTATGTGAGGGCAGTCTATGTCCTATATAAGTTATCAGATGTAAGCGGGCCCGGCCTCGAGGAGGCGGGATGTTTCAAAAACTAAAACATCCTCAAATTTTTTGCGAAGGAAAAATTCACAGAATGGATAGTAATGTGAAAATAAAAGCTATCATATTTTTATACAACAGCCGATAATCGAATCCACACATCAAAACTAGATAAGGGAGTACATAAATAGGGCTTACATCACTTATTACATCGCCACATGGCGAATCATCAGAGTATAAACATCTAGAACAGCTGCAGAAGTAGAAGGGCGTTCGCGGAAGGATCTTCATCAACCATCCTGAGCACAGGCACGAGACCTTCTAATCCTTATAAATCCAACGTCATTGTGAAGCATGTAAATCTACACACCACCAGATGTGTGTAGGCCATGGTCAGCACCGATGAGCTTTAGTGGAAACAGAAACAAGGGATCTAGTGATCCTATAATTTGGCTGTAGTTTTCCTATGCATGCAAGCAGTAATCAAGTTTATAACAATAAGTCAAGTTTTAACACATTCCCATCCCACACACACATCCATCCACCAACCCATCCATCCCAGATCCATCACCACCACCTTCACCATCAAGACTCACTCTCAATTCAACCAAGCCAACTCCTGCTTGGCTAGTCTCAGTGGCCCACAGCCCTCAACCTGGCTCACGGCCGGAATCAACTCTCAGGGGAAGGTAGAACACTCCACTCACTAGTCCGGTGCAAGCAGAACACAGGAAAGGTCCATAGCCGATGAATCGACATATGTATCGATTGATCAACCATACACTCTATAGAGGTTTTACTAATCCACCAGATAGCCATCATAGGTGCTCTAGATCACCTAGGAAGATTTCGGGCACCTACTACCATAGAACGATGACACCCTACCTCTCAGCCCTAGAACACCCTTAGAGTGGCTGATACTATGAGGGGACTCATGATCCCATTCCCGCAGAGCATCATGACCGTCTCAAAAGGGTGTAAGACACATGCTCCTACCTCCCTAACACACACTCACCTGATAGTAATGGCATCGACCTATCCAGCGGTTCGGCCATCTCCCCCCATGGGAAGCGAGTGGAAAGCAAGGAATCCTATGATCTGGTTACCAGTGCAATAGTTCCTAGTTGTCACCAAGCCAGGATATCTTCTCCAGGGTTGATTCTTAACGTGCTACCATGACACCTTCATCCCATGCTCCACCCCTCAGAGGCTCACACCCAAAGATTCACCATCTCGAACAGGGTTTACCCGCCACAGGTAAGACGATAGAGATGCCCAGGTTGCATCTTTGGCAAGACTCGCTCCAAAAGCTCGTCGTAGTTCCCAGCTCGATTGACTCAACCCTCGGCCCACATCGTTCCATAAATTCCGCCCCAAACCCAGATACATCATCATTAGCTCACATACCTATCCAATCCTTCAACACATGCACCAAGCCTGACATCCCCGCTAGACCCTCCCAGGGTTCATCACGTCGCATCAAAAAGTAAGCGAGTAAAGTATATATATAAGTGTAGAAGATAAGCATGTGGCTAACATAATAGCGGGTAAGCAGGTGATAGGTTATGACAAGGTAGGGGCTATCAAGTAATATTCTACCATGCAAACCTATCTCAGGTATAAGCATTGCATAAAAGTAAAGCACTAGCAATTCTAAATATTAGCCATGTCTAATGGGATTTCTAAGAGAAGGTGCTGCCATGACACCTGCGCTGTCGAGGTAGTAGTGGTACGAGTCATCATCCATCAATGTAGTTGTTCAGTGTTACCACCTCCTGGGTGCTCGTAGCCTTCTCCCTTGGATTGCTTCTCGTTCGTCTCTGAAATCGAGACTAATAGTCGCGTAAGAAACTCCTATAGAATAGCATAATAAATGAACAAATATCAAAAAGATCCAAATGCACTCAAACATTAGCTCAAGACATAGAGCACGATTTATAGAAAATTTGGACGCTTGTTTTATACTTTTCTGAGTTCGCATGTATTAGTTATGAATTTCTGAAGATTTACATGTATTCTGAAAAAGATAAAAGGCTGGATTTATATGAGGCTGACACATGGCAGTACAGGAATGAGCCACATGGCACGCTGATACTGGCCAAAACAAACATAGTGACTGACGTGTGGGACCATGATGATGTCATGCTGATGTGGCGCAAAACTGACGTGGCAGTGGGTCCGGGGTGACGTCATCCCTGACGGGTTGGTCGGTGCTGATGTCACATGTTGACGTCAGTGTTGACTCCATCAACCTCAATCCCTAATGGGCTATTAACGGGTCAATTGGGCTGGATATGGGCTGGGCTCAGCCTGCCACATGTCGTCTAGCGATTCGTCCGCGTCATCCAGTGGACCCGGCCTGAGCCCAATCCGGTTTAGGTCCACCGCTCTCGATCCACGGTGCACCAGGGCTCTTGGATTCTCCTGTTCTGCCTCTGGTCCACATGGACCATGTCCATGGACTCCTACACCAGCTGGTCTTCTTCCTCTGCTTTCCATTGTGCGATGGTGCGGTTCACCGGCTGATTCCAGCGTTGCGCTGCTCCAACGGCTTCATCAAATCGCTGTACAGCTCCGCGGCAGTAGTGGCTCCATCCCGATGAGAAAAGGCAGCGACTAGGCCTCTGGTGCAGTGGTAGACGATGAACGGTGGTGCGACAGACTCGATGTACGATGGCAGCTTCACGGCGAGGTCCTTAGGCACAATTCAAGCCACGCGCGTACGAGTGGAGCCTTCTGGCACCAAAGCGCACTGCGGAATCCATGCATGCTTGCTAGCACGCGGCAGCGGTCCGGCCGGCGGCGGCGGTGGGCGGCAAGACACCCTGGGAGGTCCCACGGCCTCCATCTTCTTGGCACCTCAATGCAGTGCTTCACAGCGGCCATGGTCATCAAATCCTTGTGCATCGAGGCAGTCGGTGGCAGTGAAGATTGTTGTGACACGGTGGTGCCTTCGTGCGGCATTGCAGCGGTCAGGTCGGGCATCGTCGATCCTCCAATGTCGCCTTTAAGCAGGTAGTGTGTGCATGGCGTGCATCTCGTTATGTTGAGCACATATCTTGGGTTGATGGAGCCTAAGGCTCAGCGAGGTGGTGGCAAGGCGGCCCCGCCGCGGCGGTGCACGGCCATGCCAGCGCGGCTCGTGACCGAGTGGCACTAGCGTTGCAAGCATCTCAGCAGGTCATGTGTGTGTGCAAGAATAGATGATCAAGGCTCGGCCTTCGTGTCTCAGTGCGAGATGCCATGACCGAGGAAGAAGCAGGATCGGTTAGGGAGGTTGGCAAGGCGGCGATGGCGACGGTGCTCACCGGCGTTCAATGAGGAAAAGGAATCGTGGTACAAAGTCCAAGGCGAGCGGCTCTGGCATAGGTACAGTAGCAGCTTGCGGTCGTCTCCTTGCTTCTCGTCCCGGCGTCGCAGCAGCAGCTCCGACGTGGTGCTTCTTCTCCGGCCTCCGGCGATGGCGGCTTCCTATTCCCCGCCTTCTCTCCTCCCCTTTTTCCTCTCTTCTCCAATTATCCAATTTAGTGGTGTGCTGATCGAGTGGTGAAGCCACCGGGGTGGCGACGGAGGCTGATGAACCCTAGAGCTCGGGGCGTTCCATATATAGGCCGGCGGCTAGGGCTTGGGCGGAACAGACAGAGATCGGGGCGTTTGGGCGATCAAGTGGCTCCAGGTGCCTTAAGGGGTTGCTATCAAGCTCAGCTAGGTCCCAAACGGTAGCGTGATACAGAGAGGTGCCATTGCGGCCAAGGTAGCGAGGGAGGACAGCAAGGCAAGTGTGAGACAAGCCATGTGCGCGGCGCGCTCGTGAGAGGCTTCACACCGTGGGCATCTTGTGGTCGGGCTTTGTTGGGCCCACGGCGCTCGTGTGGCGAGAGGATAGGACGGCCAGCTGGCCACCTTGTCGCATCGTGAAGGAGCTTGGCGTGGGAGCGGCCAGGTGGTGCCCTGCTTTGCCTTGTGAAATAGAGTGACTGGAGAGGGGGACCGGGGAGAAAAAGATGACAAGGTAGTCCTAGTGGTCTAGCAGTCAGTGGGTCCGGGAGGGCGCTCAGGTCCTTGGTAGGCTTCGCTTCACGGGCCGGTGGTCGCTCGGTGGGCCGGCTGTGTTCGTGGGCCGAGAAAAGAAAAAGGGAAGAAAAGGTGGGGATCGTGGGCCAGGCCGGCTGGTTGGCCATGGGCCAAAATGGTCTTTGCTATTTCCTGCTATGTGTTCTATTTCTTTTCTTTTTCCATTTATGTTTTTCAAAATAACTTACATATATACCTATATATATGATGTGCCAATTTGCATAAGTAGTCAAATAGTGAGCATACAAGGCCCTAGGGTATGTGGGGTATTATTCCCCTAATATTTATTTAGTAAATAAATAAATATTGTTGCTCTAATTTATTTGGCATTACATAGATCCCATAAAATCCAAATCATAAGTTGTAAATAAAATGCAATATGATGATACAACTAGTGTCACATATAGCCACATCTAGTGGTACATTGAGGGTGGCATGAGGTGCATTGGACACAAGATTCCAATGTAAGAGCTTGAGCAGGGTGAGGGAATTTAGTGGAGCAAGATAGGTGGTGAAGAGAGAGAGAAACTCTAGGGCCTCATCTCATGTTTCATAAGTACAAGAGTGCAACATATGGAGTTATCCAGTGAAACTTACAAGTAGAACTTGTGCCACATTGAGATTTATCCCTAGAAACATAAGGGTGTAGCTAGAGTGCATAGGACATGGGATTTCAAATGAGAAGGATCTTGAGTAGAATAAGGGGAGTTGGTATGGCATAATAGGTGATTCATGTACAAGAGGGGTTCATAAGTCTAGCCTCATGTGACTTGATTACTGAGGTGCAACATGGGAAGTTGCATGGGCAACATCGATATAAAACTTATGAGATAGGAAGGTAGACAAGGGGTTCATTGGGTACAAGATTCCAATGAATGGAGCTTGAGCGAGATAAAGAAAGTTAGGAGGGCATAGTTGATCAAGTTAAAGAATCTGGATAATAAGGGATCTCTAGCAACCTCGAGGTGTAGTATGAGCAACATGGAGTTTGACTCATGAAACTCTAGGTGCTAGCTAAAGGGAGGATTTTCACATGTGGCTTATAAATATATTAAGTCACATGTGATGGTGCCACTTGATTTGTGTGGCACTAAACATATGTGCCAAATGCAAAAGGGCAGGATTCCTACATGACAAGCAACAAACATGGGCATATTTTGAAAAAAAATTTGTTGGTTGCATTTTTTGGTGTTTGTAATTTTTAGGGTTATTACAGTCCTACCCCCTTATCAGAATCTCGACCCTGAGATTTAAGGAGAGTAGTACTGTGCAAAAGATAAAGTGATGTCTACTCAACGTCTGGCTTCTTGTTCTCCATTGCTTGTTGTCGTTGCTTCATTGAGTTGCAGGGGTGAGTAGTGATTCCTAGCCCTCTCTGTTTGAACCCCTGATTGAGTACAATCTGATTTGATGACAGCGTGGTTGTTCTAATTAGGTCTTAAAGGTTCCAACAAGAGTCATTTCAATGATAGTTGAGGGGTCGTAGTTGCAGAAAGTTCCAACATATGACTAACAGGCAAGAAGAACATAGACTAGGTCTTCTTGTTCAGAAAAGCGTGCATTAGGAGCAAGGTTTCAATCCTAGGGACCTATGGGTTATGGGCCCACCACGCTTCCGCTGCGCTACTTGGTAAGTGTAGTCGTCATTTTGCCTCTTTAACTCAGTGATGGCTTGGAGCTTCAACATTGCGTTACGGTAGCGTCTTGCATTTGTGATTAGTAACTTATACTCCAGAGAAGTAGAAATTCTCGATCTTAGCAGCTTAGCTCTTGATCAGATCCACGACCATTTCCTTTTGTAAAGAATTTTCAAATTCACCGGGATAATGTATTCAAGCTAGCTTTCTGAACTTGGCTAGGACTGTCCTGTCAATACTTCAACATTCTAAACCTCCATTTCTTATGTCCTCGGAGAAGTATGTGGTGTGACATAGTCATTGTAGCAGGTCAGCTATTTCATAGTTTGGGGTACTAGATCCAATCATCGTGCTGGGTAGGTGACTTCTCGTAGCATTGTTGGAAGGCTGGCCTTGTATTATCCAGTTCAGTGTAGGCCTGGGGGTTACCCGAGTTTTTAGGTTGTACCCAAGCTGAATCATCAAATAAAGTTTCACTCCAGCGTTAAATTGTTTACTCTTATATCCCAAAGATCTTGAGGGTTATCCTAGAGTGAATTGCTTTGAGGAGGATTTGTCACATGTATTTAATCAAAACTTAAGTCCTTATACAACTAGGTGGCATAAATGAACATGATGAATTAAGTAAACTTGTATCAAGATATTGATGCATGGGTCTTACGTACCTTTCACCTTGTTGAGGTTATTTCGGATTGATAGTTCCTGATGGATAGACCTACGATCACTGCGATCTTCTATCCCTTCAACTAGCTTCATGGTGTCAAAGTTAGAGGCATCCATCAGATAAGGGCATTCAATAAGTTTGTGGCCTTCTCCGGAGCATCCATGGCAGATGATTGGCGATTTGCCTTGAGCTATAGTAGACTTCTCCATGTTGGGGTCTTTCTGGGCAGTCTGTTAGTTGAGTTGCCAACGTGCTGCTCTACGAGCACTATGGTTCATGGTGTCCTAAACTTGTTGTGTGATCTTCCTAGCAGAACTTTGATTTGGCTTGATTCGGATCTCTGCTAGTGGGGTGTTGTGGCTTTTTGGCAGTCGATAACTTTGTGTCCCTTTTGGCCACAACCAAAACAGGCATATCTCACAAGTTCTTTATCCTTCTGAGCTTGTTGGAGGACTAGAGCTAGGATAGTCGTTCTTTCAGGGCATTTGACAGCCTTGTGACCCGGCTGATCACAATAGTAGCAATTGAAGGTTATTCCTCCTGTTGTAGCAGGTATGGTACGTAAGTCCCATTCCTTGTCAAGGCAATTCTGCTAGAATCCGCTTGTCTCAAGACAGGGGTATCTGGTGGTATTGATACCTCCATCTTGGTCTTGAGTTGGTGCAACTCTATGACTTGGGCAGGGAGGTGTAGAAGCTCTCACACATGACTTCAGAGGTGTTGAACTGAGGGTTGATTCTTCGTGTTGGCACTTCTTCTTGCTTCTGTAGCTTTCTTCATACTCTAGGAGGTCTCTTTCTACCTCTTTTGCCTTGTCAAACACTTCTTCGATGGTGTGGTATGTGCCTCCAATCAGAGCAAGTTGGATTGGAATGTCCAAGCCTTTTCAGAAGTGGTACATCATCTCTTCCTCAGAGTCTTGTACGCTAGGAGCGTATCACAACATGCGGCAAAAACAGAGAATGTACTTGCGAACGGTCTCATGTCCTTGCTTTATGTTGTGGAGTGCTTCTATTGAATCATCTAACACACCTTTTGGGACGTAGCGCTCACAAAATGCTTCAGTGAATTCCTTCCACGTAATGCTGGTAGGGTCATGGTGAGAGTTGCGGAAACTGTTCCACCATGCACTTATGAGGTGGTGAGTTGCAATCTTGACATACTCTCCTTCACTGTAGGTAGTTGAATCTAGCTCTTCTGCTATATCATGCAGCCAATATATGGCAGTGATAGGGTTCTCATCTGATCCATCGAAGGTAGGAAGTCCCAGTCGAGAGAGGTGCTTTTGCATTTGTTGCAATTCCTTTGCCATAGTCTCCATTAGTCAGGTTTGTTGAGCCAAAACCTCAGCTAGGAGACGTGGGGGTGGCGTAAGACTTCCTTCAGCGAGGGTCCCATCGGGTGGTGGAGCGTGAGGCTCTTTCCTCTCAAGGTTGAGTCCCTTGGCTGTCATGTGTTTTCTTTGATCTCTATCCATAGCAGCTCTAGGTGAGAATGTGGATTAGACACCCTGTTGCAGGATTCATAAGGGTCAAAGACCGAGTGTAGGTGATATGTATTATTAGCAACTTAATATAATTGGTTGATTTAAAACATTTTTAATCTATCCAACACTCAAACAAAGAGGCATAAAGACCCATAAAATGTGATAAGATCCAAGCATTCATTACATTAAATTATTACAAGGCGATGTCTCCAGTTGCTACACTAGAAGACTTGCGAGAAATTCCACACTATGCACAGGTAGGCTACAAAAGGGGACGATCTACTCTACTACGCAGATGAGTCATGTCATGTAGGTCATGCAGACTTCTCATCAGCTGGGTGGTAACTACATTAGCTGTAGATCACCTCTAGGGGGTCGATCCAGGCTTCACGATGGGGTAGAAGGGATATCCATTCATCTCTCACGGTTGAGTGTTAGTCGTGAACAACCTCTTCACATAAAATTGGGCCAATTCCCATTCTGGAGTAGGTTCAGCTTCAGGCACGATGCTGGCATCCATGTTGAGATTGGGAGACTTAACCAGGAATGTCTCCGCACAGGGTGCCTTATGGAAATGGTCAGGTAGCTGAGATTGCATCTCCTGGTATTCCTGAACGCGTTGAGCATCATATTTCTTCCACTTCTTGTAAAGCTTCTCCACTAGCTCACATAGGTATAGGGAAACCTTCATATACATTGTTAGGTGAGCTATGTTGGACCAACTTCTTTCCCTCAGCTTGGCAATCTCTTCTTCTTGAGCTTTCACTCTTTTCTCCAACACCGAGACTTGATGCCTATAGAGGCACTTGTCATGCTCCAACACTTGGATGAGCTTATCTTGTACAAGTAAGTGCCTTCCTGCAACCCTGAGCATTTTGTTGTACTCCTTGGCCCAGGTATCTCTGGCCTTGATCCATTATTCCGTTCTGTTCTTGGAGGGATTGATGGCATGGGGCAGCCGGCAATATGGTCCGATCTCGAGGATCTTGTAGGTGTCACGCATCATAAGCTAAAGGGCGGAGCGTGCTGCAAGCTGTGCGGCATAGGTGACAGTTCTGTCCATCTCACCAATGATGAGGGGCTTCAGTTCAGGCACTTCCTCAGAGGCATGGATCTGGATCATCACATAGTAGCAGTCCTTCAGTCCATCAGGTCCATTCTCCCTGTGGCAGGTCCAGATGCAGTTCTCCTTTGGGATGCCAAGCAATTCAAGTGTTTCACATAGGGCGTCGGTGTAGCCATCCTGGGCTTCTTCAGGGAAGGAAACCAGCACATATTTCTCCATCTGCATCCATGTCCAAGGAGTGGAGTCAGGACAACGGTTAAAAAGATAAGCTGTGCATGAAGGAGTAGGTAAACAAAATTATGTAAATGAAAGGGGTCTTAGTCGTATTCAAGCTCTAGTCAAGAGATTGTTTCTTATGATCAGAGATGACATCCGACTTTTATCCCATTGCCCTATGGCACTAGAGGTGTCAAGGGCGGAGGGCAATAGACGGCAGGGGCCATGCTTGAGGAATTGTGCAAACATTGCATCTTAGGTTAAAATGTAGCAGTTGTGGCGAGTCGTATGATTGCAAGGTTGGTTTCGTACATCTCGTAAATGAGATAGACATTCCTTCATTAGGGAGAATCTGCATGATTATCTTAGAGTAGATCTTGGTTCCTCTAGGTTCTTCCTAGTTGCAGCTCGCCTATTGTAACTTTTCTTCAAAGGTACCAAACTTCTTGAAATCTTCTTGTATGACTTGGGCATATCCACTCCGGTGCTTGACGAAGATGAGGTACGATCTCGAAGGTAGTAGCCATCTTCGTCTGGTCCAAGAAAGGGATAGCATGTCAATCATGAGGGATAAGCCATGCACAAAATTGTGCAAGGTCGGTATATAACCAAAAGAGAGGCTGGTTCATCCTGTTCTATCATCCAAACCTATGGGGTCTCATCCTAGGGTCAAGCATGGATCCACAACTAATTCATACAAAAACCAAAAATCTGAGCTACAAATTTTTTTTGCAAAAACCCTGAGTGCTGTTATGTCATGTAGAAAAGTTCCACACATGTTGCATAAGTACCACATGCTTTCATCTTGAAAACCCTAGCTCATGTTACATGCATTCATGTTGCATTTTAATTTCTACATGTGATTTGGATTTTATTTGAATTTATGTGTGCTTATAAAAATCGACAACAATATGTGTTTATTTCATAATATTAGGGGAATAATACCCCAACAAATACAAGGGCCTTGTATGCCCACTGCTTGATTACTCAAATTATATATATATGTATGTATGTATATGTATGTATATGTATATACATACAAATTACTTTGGAAAAATAGAAGGGAAAATAGAAATAAAATAAAAAGATAAAAAGGAAGTAGCTATCTGGCCTGTGGCCGAAGGCAAGCCAGCTAACCGGTCCAGCTGTTTTCCCTCTCCCTCTCTTTTCCTTTCCGCGCCAGCCAGCCCACGAGGCCCAGCAAGGATCCGCCGCCTCGCGTTGTGCTAGAAGAACGACTGCAGCCGCTAACAATCGCGCCCCACCACAGGACCCACATGTCATATGTTCCCTGAGGTCCCCCACGCCAGGCCGTTGCGCCTGATGTCACGCATGTTGGGGCTTGTCCTCTCGCGTCGCTGCCAAGAAAACCACCCCGGCCACTCAATCCTGCCCTCCACCTCATCAATGCACACCAGCTTGCCACCTGGGCCGACCTCCTAGCAACAATTTGCCCACGGCGCGGGCATTTCTCTCTCTCGCGCGCGCGCACATGCACTGCTGCCATAGTGAGTCTATGCCGTTGTAAATCTTAGCCTCACCCAGACCCTGGTAGCCCCCTCTCGCTGACCTCTGGACCTAGCCGAGCCCCCATAGGGTGAGCTAGAGCCCTCCCTGACCGCCTGATCAAGTTCTCTCGATCAAGCACCATCCATTGGCAACCTACCACCTTAGCTCCCCTATATAAGCAGGGTGCTGAGCTCTCGGTTCCTCAGATAATCGCCACTGCTTTGGTGGCCACCAATTCAACCACAGCCACCGCAATTTGGAGGAAGGAGAAGAAGGGGGCAGGGAAGTAGTCGCTGCTGCCAGAGAAGAAGAAGACCATCGCCGTGCTGGAGCCGTGCTACTGCATAGCCGTCAGGACTGAGGAGAAGGAGACCGTCGCCGTACCGCAAGTTGCTGATGCTTGGATGTGTACCACACCTCCTTTCCTCTGCAAATGACGGTGAGCACCACCGTCGCCGTTTCCTTCTCCCTCTCTCTACCCTTGCTGCTGGCCATGGCGCCTCGCCTCGCGGGCGCGTAGGCCAAGGCCATAGCCGGACCTTGGACACACGCACGTGCACGCACACAGACCTGCCTAGTCACTTGGACTCCACGGCGTCGAGAGGACGCCGGGACGACGCGCTGCCATGTCATCGCCGCGGTCGTGCGCCGCCGCGGTGAAGCCCGCTAGCCGCCTCGTCGTCGAGCCCCGAGCCGCATCTTTGCAGATCTAGAAGCGCCATGTCAAGGGACATGTTGTGCGCATGCTAGCTATAGGGACACAACACCGGAGGAATACCGACGCCGAGCTTGCACCGCCGCCTTTCCACTTTGGAGCACCACCTTGCACTGCTGTTTTTTGTCAACACCAGCCGCCGTAGAGGACAAGAGGATGCCAAGGAGCTTCGCCGTGTTGAGCTACGTCAAGCCATGGAGTAGACGGAGGCTGGGAGACTTCTCTGGGTGCCGTGCCACGCACCATGGCCTCGTTGGAGTTTCACCATGGGCGCTGCTACCCGTGCGGGCTCCACTGTGGGGTATGGTCACCGCCGGCGCGCTAGGGGAACTTGTGGTGACCCCAATCGCACCCCTAAGCCCCATTTGGTCTGGGATTTGGTCATCGTGGAGTTGGAGCCGAACGCCATCGCCGTCGAGCCGCCGAACGCCATGGCCAGAGCCACCAGAGGCCAAGTTGACAACTTGAAGACCTCCGTCGAGCTCACCGAGATGCCCCGAAGCTGACACGCCAGAAGATGAAGTCGGAGGGATGCCAGGTTGCCCGGAATTGGTGGATTTCCCACCGCCGGCGAGCCTCACCGTCGGGCTGAGAAACAGAGAAGGGGATGAGCACGTGGAGAAGGAGATGGACACAGTGTTCGTGGACCAAGTCATTGCAAGTGGGACCGGCAAGCGTCGGTGCACCGAGGATAGGTCTGTGGACCGCATGAACCCAAGGATCGATCTGTCCACCCGGTTCACGTGGACTAGAGCGACTGCATATGGACCCCGTGTGAACCGGTGCGCCATGGACCGAGACAGTGGACAGGGCCCGTTTGAGACCTGGACTGATGACGTGGCAGCACCGGAGTGCGCCACGTGGCTGGCCGAGCCCGGCCCATATCTGGCCCAGTCGGCCCAATAACAGCCCGTTAACGGCCTAGTGGGGCTCACTTGTCAGTTGACCATTGACCGTTGACCATTGATCGAATCAATGCTGACATCAGCAGGTGACGTCACCCTGGCCCCACCTGTCATTGCTGACATCAGCGTGACATCATCATCTACATCAGCACCTGTAATGTTCCTGTTGGACCCGCACACGACACGTGGACCAGTACCAAGCCGCCATGTGTCAGCACCAGAAATAATCCAGTCCTTTTTATTTTTTAGAATATGATTAAATCTTTGAAAAATCATAACTAATTCATACAAGCTCTGAAAATTATGATCGACATATCCAAATTTTCTATAAATCGAGTTCTACCTATTTTTGCTATGTTTGAGTGCAATTGGGTCATCTATTTGGTATTTGTTTTTCTGCTAATCTATAGGGTTGCCCCGGTGAGCAATAATTCTTGGTTACAGGGTTGAGTGAGTACAGGTCTGACGACAGTGACTACCAGGAGAAGTCCAACAGCTACGTCAGTGAAGGTGCCACATCTCACCCAACCTCATAGATCCCATTATGTATGGCAAATCTAGTGATGCTAGTGCTTTAGTTTCATTGCAATTTAATGAATCGCCTGTGCTAGGAATGCATGGTAGATTTTTACTTGATAAGCCTTACCTTGTTATAACCTATCACCTGCTTACCCGCTGTTATATTAGGTGCCACATGCTTATCTGGTTTACATATATATATACTTCACTCGCTTACATTTTGATGCGAAGTGATGAACCTTGGGAGGGCTTGGAGGGTGCCAGGCTTGGTGTGTGTGGATAGATCAGATGAGTTTGTGAGCTAATGGTGATGTATCTAGGTTTGGGGTGGAACTTACGGCAGCGTGTAGGGTAAGGGTTGAGTCGATCGAGCTGGGATCTACGATGAGCTTATGGAGTGAGTCTTACCGAAGATGCAACCTAGGCATCTCTGCCGTCTTACCTGTGGCGGGTAAAACCTGTTTATAGTTGGTGGATCCATGGGTGTGAGCCTCTGAGGGGTGGAGCCTGGGATGAAGGTGCCGTGGTAGCACATTAAAGAGAAACTCTAATGGAGATATCCTGGCTTGGTCACACCTAGGAACTATTGCGCTAGTAACTGCATCATAGGAATCCTTGCTTTGCACTCACTTCCCATGGGGGGAGACGGCTGAACCGCTGGGTTGATCGATGCCATTACTATCAGGCGAGCATGTGTTACAGAGGTAGGAGCATGAGTCTCACACCCTTTTGAGATAGTCATGATGCTCTGCAGGAATGGGATCATGAGCCCTCACAGTATCAGCCACTCAAAGGGTGTTCCAGGGCTGAGGTAGGGTGGCATCGTTCTATGGCAGTAGGCGCCGGGAATCTGCCTAGGTGATGATCAGCACCGATGATGGCTATCTAGTGGAATAGTGAAACCTCTGCAGAGTCTATGGTTGATCAATCGATACATATGCCAATTCCTTGGCTATGGACCTTTCCTATGTTTTTCTTGCATTAGACTAGTGAGTGGAGTGTTCTACCTTCCCCTGAGTGTGATTTCTAGTCGTGAGCCAGTTGGGGGCTGCAGGCCGCTGAGGCAGGCCGAGAGGGAGTTGGTCTATCGACTAGAGTCTCAGATGGTGTTGGAGGATGTGGGATGGTGTTCTAGAGATGGATGGTGATGGATGGTGTGGGAATGGGAATGTATATAAAACTTGATTATTATATTACGTATATACTTGATCACTTGCATAGAAGAAGCCCAGCCTTTATAGGTTCTTTTGACATATGCATGATTTGCATCCAATTTCCACAAAGCAATGCATAGGGTGGGAGTGTCCAGTACATATCATACTGATACTTTGGCACACCGGTTCCAGGAGTGAGTACTCGTCTGAGGAGTATGATGACTGACAGTTTCGTACCTACGCTCGAGTTGGAAGGATGTTGATAGCTTCCACACCTTCAAGCTTTTACTTTATGCTGCATGAACTCTAATTCCGCCAGGAGGTGATGTAATAAGTTATTGTAAACCTCTCTATTGCACTCTTTTGTTCGATGTATGGATTATGATTATCAACTATTATTGGGTAATGTGATTTAAATGGTCATATTACGCTTCGACTCTGTGGATTTCCCTTCATGGAAATCGACGTCATTTCAGCACCGAGTTGGATCAGGGCACCGCGTGTCGGTCCACTCGAGCCTTTCTAGGGTGAATACCAGCTCTCATGCCGGATTCATGATCAGAAAGTTCTTCCTTACTGCGGAATGAGAATGCAGTTGAACCTGGGCACATAGTGCTGGTTCAGGAGTCAAAACCTTTCTCACCCGCAGTAAGGCTATTCAAAGTCGGGTCTATGCCCGCACAACTTGTCAAGGCTATTCAAAGTCGAGTCTATGCCCGCACAACTCATCAAGGCTATCTAAAGTTAGGACCATACCGCACAACTCGTCAAGGCTATCTAAAGTCAGAATCATACTAGCACAAATTGCCAAGGATCACTCAAAAGTCAGGTTCTCACCCGCACAACTCGTCAAAGTTACTCAAAGTTAAGACGAAGCCCGCACAAGCTCATCTACCAAAGTTGGGGCGAGGCCCGCAAATCAAGAACTCATCACTTCTACTAAAAGTTGGGATAGAGCCCACACAGAAGGAGATCATCAAAACAAAACTGGGACAAAGCCCGCATAACAAGCATTCTGTTAAAAAAGGGTGACAACAGCCCCAGAAGTTTCACCCACCCTTAGCCAAGGAATTTTTTACAAAAGGTGCTCAAGGCATAGGAGCAGTAGGGTCAGCACCTAAATCTATTCTATCTATGACTTGCTCTGCAAGAGAAGCAAGACCAACATACTGCTCTCCAACTTGCAGCAAGAACTCCATCAATGGGTTGGGGTCAACCAACTTCTCTAGCTCAGCCTCAGGAGCAAGAACCAGGACATGGCATAGGGTGTTGCTCACACACCTCTAGAAGCTATTGTTCATGAGGCTGAAGAATCGTGATGGAATCAGAGGCGCATAGTTCACCACGTGAGCATATAGGGCCTGATCCTCCTCCCGTCCAATGAAAGACAGGAGATAGGTCATTGCTCCCCACAGCGACTGGAACCTGGCATTGGCCACATTCAACTGGCTCTTCAACTCTTAGACAGTCTTTAGGGCCTAAAAAACATCTCAATCAACATAACGCAGGAATTGGCGAGCTAAGATAAGCTTTTGCTCAGCATCCTCACAACGAGAATGCATCTCTCTTACCAACTCAGCTCTGTTCTTGGAGGTCTTGAGGGTTTCTTTCTTATCCTCTAAGTCCTGATGCCACTGGAGCTGCCTACACTCGAACTATGCAAAGAAGCCACCAAGTCAACAAGTCAAACAAAGAACTCAACAATAGACAAATCAAAGAAATAAACCCGACAAATACCTATAACTTGGGCCTTCAAAGCTTGGACCTCATCAGCAGCAGCCTTGGATGCCTCCTCCAAATGATGCAGTTTATCAGTCAACTGGGCCTGATGAGTCGCCTCAGCAGCGTAACACTGCCCACGCTCATGCTCAAAATCCGCCTAAAACTAAGCTAGCTCTTTGTGAACTCACTCAAGATTAGTGAGGCTGGATGTAGTTGCCGCAGCCTCAGCAGGGCCGAAGAGAAGATCCTAATCCTGCCAGAGAGACTAAAGGAATAAAGACAAGAATCAGAAAAGATGACAAATCAAAAATATTGTTTTCTCAAGATTAAGAAAAGAACTCTTACATGCACCATGCCGCCAAACTTGGTAGAAAACTCCTCGAAGCAAGCCTTCAAAGCTGCCAGACAATGAGGACAGCTCATCTCAGGATCCACCAGAGCAGAAGAACTTGATGGTGGTAAAGTAAGCAATGGAGGATCAGCTACAACTCTCTCTGTCGCCCACTCCAGCAGCAGCAACTCCAGGAGTCAAACTCAGTGGGTGCCGCCAAAGGGACACCTGCAAGGTAGGGCCAGACCCCGCTCCAAGATTGGCCGTTTGGCCAACTTGCAGGACAGCATCTAGAAGAAGCCAACACAAACATGTCAAAGAACCTTTCAACAAAAGCAAGAAGTAAGAAGAATCCAAACGAAGTTGCAAGGAACCTACCAGCAGAAGAACTCTGAGCGTTAGGCTCATCCTCGAGGGCTTGGCCAGAGCCCGCACCAGAAGAAGAACCTAGTGAGTCACAGTGCCAGGCCTGCAAAAGAAGGCATAAAAACAGAAAACAAAGAAAAGAACAGAAGTCAATTCAAGTGATGCCCAAAGATAATTCCCTCAGTGGAAGCTTGAAAGAACCCACACCCCTCCTAGGTATGATAGGCAGGGGAACAGCGGCAAGAGACTACACCACAAAAGACATGAGGGTAGCAAGAGAAGGAGAAAGAGAAGAAGAAGTGCCAAAACCCTCTGTTCAGCTACAAAGAGCAAAAAGAAGCATCAGCAAGCAAAAACTAAACAAAGTGGAAGACAAAAGTTAAAGACAAAAGTTAAAGAGAACTCATGGCTTATGAACAAGGGGAGTCTGCACCTCCTCATCCTCCTCAGTCTCAGATAGAAGCACAGTGGCACCCACTACAAGCAAGATGGAAACAAAACATAAAAAAGGAACAAAAGGTGTTAGAAAAAAGAACAAGGCATCCACGTCACCTATAACAGCATTACCTGTGACCTGAAGAAAGCTCAACACAGCAGAGCTCGACGTCCCAGCAGGAGTAATAGGAGGATGCGACATAGATCTTTGCCTAACATCAAGAATCATCTCAACAATTTTGGGATGTGGCTTGTATGGTACAGACTCAGAAACACCCTCATCAATACCAGGAATAACAGACCATTTGTGAGAAGCAGAAGCGGGAGTAGTTTCAGTAGTAGTTTCAGTAGGATTGGCCTCCTCAGTAGTAGGAAGCTGGATGACAAAATCATGATCAAAACCTTGAAAAGAAATACAACAGCTAAACAAAGAAGAAAGAACTCGCACAAGCCAAATTCACACAAGAAAAGAACTTACCGTAGGAGGTGGATTAGCAACAGAGTACTCCTCAAGATGAGGAGGGACACAAGGGACATCACCAAGAATGTCATTCAATTGAAGCAACAGGTCATCATAACTAAGTACAACCTTAATCCGAGATGAGTCAAGAACCCCAGTGTACTCAAAGCCAAGATGCTCTCGCTACATCAGAGGTTGCACAAAATGATGAAAAAACCTAGCAACAATGCCAAGACTAGTAAGACCCTGTGCCTTGACATAGCTAAGACAAACAAGAAGAGGATTGATCACCAAAAGATCGGCATCTGAAGGTGAGGAGCAAAGCCTAAGCTTTGAAGCGTTATGCCTATGCCTTGCTAGTGGTGAGCTCAGATTGTGCTAAGTGTTGTCTGAGGAGTGCTCGAATGTCTGTCCCCCCTCTAAAACTAGCTCCTGGCGTCCCATTTTATAGGCCTATTGGAGGTCCTTATGGATCATTCATATACTGCCAACTTAGACTAAAAAGAAGAAAGACAATCATATTCTAGCAAATATACCTTTACTACTGACAAGTTCCACTTGTACCCCTAGTATTCATGTTTTACAGGTTTTATGGTGCAACAAGTGGAAATACGCAACATCACAAAAAAGCACAAAAGCCAAAAGACGAATTCAGAAAATGTGCATACAAGAAAAATAGAGAAGCCCACCTTCGGTGCATACTTGTGCTGATCGTAACCACAGGAGAAGTCCAGGCCCAGGGAGGAACCGACCACCCGAAGGCGTTGGACAGATGGCCCCACCAGGGGGCGGCTAATCTCGGGGGCAGCCGCACCCCTAGTGGGCCCTCCTGGCCCCATCCTTCGGAGGCGGTGCTCTAGGCGGTTCCCTCAAGGCGGTTTCACCTCCTTCCATATTTGTGGAGGCCGAACCGTCCTAGTTTAGCTATAAAAGAGAGGGAGCTCCTTCATTTTCAACACACACATCATTTTGGAGTCATTCACCTCACACCTCTCACTTGTATCTTTAGAATAGTTCTAGTAGTCTGTGAGCAAGGCAAAAGCTATCAAGGAGAGCTTGTCTCCTTGGAAGAAAAAGGATGATCTTGGTATGAATATGATTCAGTCTTCTTCCATGAGCAAGTTCTTATCATACTTATATGATCATGCATATGAACTAGAGTATAGTTATGATCATATTATGAGCATAATATATGAACTATTATATAGTTTATGTATCATGTTCTTGACTTGTTCATCCTCGTTCTTCATTGTTCATCGAATTAGTATGAACAGAGGAAGAACTAGGGATGAGGTGATGGTTCATCGTGCCTTCTTGGTTGCTCTTAACCTAGCCTGTCAATCCAAAGGGTTGTGGTCTGCGGGGATTAGGAGTTGTTTCTAATTACACGGGCATGGTGCTCGGGTATGCTGAGATCGGCGAATATGTCGGTATCCAACGGGCAGAGGGGTAGGTGGGTAGGTGGTGACAGCCCTATCCATCCCTAGCATTCCCCCACGTTCAGATATTGAGTAGGAGTTCATAAAGTCTCTATCGGCTAGTAGACCAGCTGCGGGGATCTCCCTATAGTCCCAGGAGGTCAAATCATCAATTATCCGATAACAGTTGATTACAAAGCCATACGTCGATTAAAAGAATACAATAGAGGGGTTTACATAAGTTATTACATCGCCACATGGCAGAATCATTAGAGTATCTAGCATCCATAACAGCTATGGAGGTAGAGGGATATTGTGGAAGCATCGTCTTGCACCATCTTAAGCGTAGGCATGAGACCATCTAATCCTTGAGCCCCTCGTCGCCGTAGGCGTAGTCGGGCTTACCTGCCAAATAAGTTTTAGTATGATTTGTACTGGCCACCGGCTCCCACCCTATGCTTTGCTTGTGCTTTGTGGTAGGTGGATGCAAATTGATATAATCAAGAGACCTATTATTTGGCTATAGTTTCCTATGCAAGTATCATCAATATTATATAATAATTGTTCATCAAGTTTTAATCCATTCTCATCCCACAACACCATGCCACCAACCATCATCCTCTCAACTCTCTCAACAACCACGCTCACACATGGCAGCAATGGATAACTCCCTCTCATCCATGCCTAATCGCCCATCATGCCATAGGGTAACAACAACAACATCACTCAGTGGGGGGTAGAAGGGACTCATCTCACTACTCAAGAGAAGCGTGGGTCACTGGATAGCCATACCGAGGCTTCAGACTATATATAGATTCAAATCAACTCTGTAGAGTGTGTACACCTGTAACCGGCTATGCCGACCATCCACAAGATAACCATCATTAGCGCTCGTGAACGCCTAGGTTGATAGCAAAATAACCATCTAACTAGGGCAGTTCCACCCTACCTCTCAACCCTGGGGCACCCCAAGTCCTGCCTGGAGTGGCTGAGAATATGAAGTCATGTTCCTGCTCTCCGAGGGGCCGATTCTTAGAAGAGGACACATGAACATCTCAAAAGGGTGTGGCGTTCCACCCGTACCTTCCTACACTATATACTCCGAGTAGTAGTGGCACCACCCTAGGTAGCTGAAATCATCCATCCCCGATTCATCTGGGGCGAGTGATGCGTACAAAGGGGTCCGTGGTTCTGGTCCTCCAGAGACAACAGGTCCTAGGGGGAACCAGACAGGATATCTCCTCAAACAAGGCCATCAGTGCCCTCTGCCTCAATGGCATCTCGCTCTGGGGGCCTCATTCCATGAAGGCTCTCGACCTGGGATCTCCTCAAGTCACCATGTACCCGCCACAAGTACTCAGATCATAGGGGTACCTAGTTCGCACCCTCTCGGCAAAACTCGCTCCAAAAGCTCGTCATAGATCCCGTCTAGTCGACTCAACCCTCACCAAACAACCCTCCCACGTTATATTACCCAGAGACACTCATACAAACACAAAATCTAGCATCCCGAGCTGAATCCTCCCAAGCCCACCATCCACATCATATCTCCAAGTATAATGCAAGTGGTGTCACACCCCGGTTTCCAAGGAAGACCAGAGGTCATCATATGTGTGCCCAAGAAGTCCACACATATAATAGAAAATAGATAAATATCAGAAACCATGTATATTATAGCGAAAACATATATATTTAGCACTTACACTTATCAGAGTAACGCAGAACGTTGGCTAAGACTTCTCTTCAGTCTTCATTCTCCTCAGGGACTGTTGACTGGGGGCTCCATATGCCAAACACTTCTAATACCCAACTTCTTTATCCTTCCTTTGAGAAACACTTTACTACAAACTATAGCAAGGGTGAGTTCTATATCGAAACTCAGCAAGTACAGGTGGAAAGTAATGACATGCATGGCTTATACAAAGGTAAGGCTGAAAGGTAAACTACGGTAGCATTTTAAATGTATCAATTAAGATTTAACAAGTTGCAACCTATTCTCTAATCATCTTGGTTGAAACATTCAACCCTTTATTAAGGTTCAAGTGGCATTTAATGAATCATTTATCATCACAGATATAAGCATATATCATTAAACATCATCAACCTTGAGATTGCCATCTCAAGCAACACAGGATAGCCATCCCGATAAAACCCGAGGTAGCAACCTCGACAGCATCACCATGATTTCATAGCTTAAATCATTTGGCTAATCATGTGAGGATCTAGGCCGCTCGTGACCGTGAGCATGGATGATATATCAATTTTAACTCTGCGCAGAGGTGTACACTTTCACTCCAGATTGTGATTACTCTTGGTGCCCGAGGGGATCAGCCGGCAGAGGTCACAACGAGGCTTTTCACAGGGTCATAGACAGTGACAACTTTCTAGCCTTGAGTCCAAGCATATGGGCAACTTCATTGTGAGGCCACCCCCATCATGGATCCCTAGCCCTCCCATACTACAACTTGTAAACAAACCCCAACGACCATAGCTACAGCCACCCGTCGGTAAGCTGTCCAACCTGCCCATGATGGTCCTGCTAATAGACCAAGCCAGAGCCCATTAGCCTGGAAATGTACGGAAGTCCCAGGTCATCGCTCCACAAAAGGACCACAAAGGGGAGGAGATACAGATACCCTCATCAACATGAGTCCCACTAGCATCTGTTTCCCCCGTCTTTCACCGCCAACCAACGATGCGGATCAGCATCAACTTCTACAACGGTCGAAGCCAAGAGCCCACGGGTCCAACATATTTTAAGAAGCAAGTTTTATCTTCATTAGGCAGGTGAAAGGTGAGGTAGAGCACTAGCAACCTAATGACCTATCAACTAAAAACCCCCATAGGTGATATATGGATAGAGTGGCTAGTCATCCCTATGGTTTGCCGATTTAAGACACATGCAATGTATTAATTAAAAGTGAATAGGCGCAATATGATCAAAGGGTTCCTGCACTTGCCCTAAATCCAAAGTCTAGCTGCTCTTCTGGCCTCCAGCTTCAGTTGCACTTGTCGGTCCTCAGCTCTTAGTCTTCAGCGTTAACAAACCGCTCTTTGTCTAGTCGCAGCAACCAAGCAACATAAATAGACAAACAAAACAGAAAAGACTAAGAACAATACACCAACCAAAGGAGAACCTAAAGAAACAATAGTCTAAATGGCAAAACTCAGTGCTACGATCGTAAGAGCGCAAGAACGACAAACGATGGAGCTATCATTAAAGAGAACACGACTATTAAGGTAAATGCAACATAATAGAGAGATAAACTATAATATTGATTCCTTTTATTAAATAAAGCAAGGTATTGGACATTTACGAGAAAACACAGAGTTAATTAAATTACAAAGCAGGTTTAAACCTTAGTCATACTTTATTTATAAGCAATTATATTATCTAAGCCAATTAAACATTCATAAATTATAAAGCTTAGAAGAGGTGAGAGCATTAAAGAAACATCATATGCTTAAAGATTAACCTAAGCAGGACATAAATGACAAGACATGTTGATATGAAACTTAGAGCATTTATGATTCAAGGTTGAACTAAACAAGCCATTAACGAAAAGGCATTATTGCTAAAATTAATCACATTAGCATAAAAGGACGATGTGATTATAAACTAAGTTACTTTTATAAATTATAAAGGACATTGAGTCATTATTAACCAGGTTAATATGATATAACATGTGAGAACACTTAACAAAGCATGACATGTTTCCAAGGTAACTCTAAACAAATCATAATTAATAAAGAAGCATTTAAGTTGTTACTAGTCATATTGACAGGCATGTATGAAAACTCAAGGTACAAACCTAAATTACTTTTATACTAGAGAGCACACATTAATTAATAAACAAGATTCCTTACATAACACATGATGTGACAAACATTATTAATAACAAGCAACATACGTTGACACGATCGCAACACAAGGACAATGAAAGCATAGCCCTAGGTTGCTTTTATTTAGTTGAGCATCAACTAATTATTACACAAGTGAACAAGATTAAATGCACAGACATATGACATCATGAAGATCATTGCTAAAACAAAGCTTAAGGTCGACACTGTCATAACACAACGAGATCGGAAATATAAAACCCTAGATTACTTTCAATTAGAAAACTATTAAATAAATATTAATCAAATTGCATTTAACCAAATAAATTCACAAATTAGTGACATGATAAACTTTACTACTCCTGCGTAGATCGCGACGACACAAAACTAACGCAACTGGAATCGCTGGAATCAGAGTTAAAACGGTGAAACGACAAAGATTATACGATCAGTGGCAAAACTATAAATAAATCGCTTGGTGGCAAAGTCGTAAATACCTCGTCTTCTACCTCTGTCCATCTCTCTCTCCAGGCCATGGCCATGGCAGCCAGGCTGCAACTCGCGCCGAGGGAAAGGGGCCTCAGCCCTGGCCTGCTACGGCTTGCTAGGGTCGGCGGCGGCCTGC
Source organism: Bothriochloa decipiens (assembly GCA_023333625.1). Classification (NCBI taxonomy): domain Eukaryota; kingdom Viridiplantae; phylum Streptophyta; class Magnoliopsida; order Poales; family Poaceae; genus Bothriochloa; species Bothriochloa decipiens. Next base: position 40,722,388 of record CM041629.1, read on the forward strand.
TCCGGCCCGCGGCGGCCGGCTGCTACCTGCTGCAGCCTACTGCGGCCGGCGGCGGAGGCCCGCTATGGCCTGCTATGGCTGGCGGCGGCTAGCTGCGGCCTGGTACGGCCGCCGACGGCGGCCCGCTACGGCCTCCTATGGCCGGCGGCGGCTGGCCGTGGCCGACGACGGCTGGTTGTGACTGGCGATGCGCGGCTAGGGTTTGCCAAGGGGCTGCGGCTGGCCCTCTTTATAGCCGGTGGGGAACCAGTTGGGCTGAAGCCGCTGGGCTTGGCCCGTTGGGCCGACTGCGGCTACCTATAGCCGCTGGTGGCCGGCTGGTGCTCGCTGTGGCCGGCCAGGGTTGGCCACGGCCGGTAGGAAGTGGCCAGACTTGGCCAGGGATGGCCAGAGAGGGCACAAGGTGGCCGAGGAAGGCTATGGCTGCTTGCGGCCTGCTGCGGCTAGCTGCTAGGCAGGGTTGCGGCCTAGACTGACTTGTGGCCTCTGTGGCCAAGCTATTGCTGGCTATGGCCGGATGAAGCTGGCCGTGGCTGGCTGAGAGTGGTCACATGTGGCTGTTGCTGGCCAAATTTGGCCACATGATGCTAGGTGAGGCCAGGAGTGGCCCAAGCTAGGTAGGACCTGGCCAAAGCAAGCTTGGATGCCTTGAGGATGGCAAAGGGTTGTTAGACCGGACTGCTGCTGGCCTTACTATACTGCTTATGGCCAAGTTTGGCCACTGGTGGCCGGCTACAGCTACTGCTAGCCTGGCCAGGGTGGTCATAGCCAGCTATGGCAGGCCAGCACTGGCCAGAGCTGGCCAGTTAAGGCTAGGAGAGGCCAGAGCAAGCTATGTCGGGCCAGGATAGGCTAGGGTAAGCCAGGGATGACTGGAGGTTGGTAGGGGATGGTGTCTAGCTATAGTGGTGACCAACACTATAGAGAGAAAGAAAATCTCTTTTTTCACACCAGCAAAACCAAGCAAAGCACCAAGCACAAACCCATTCAATTATTTTCTAAAAAAGAATATAGAAAAGCACATTTTATTTAGCGCTTTCTAATAACAACCCAAAATGCAAATTATGGGGTGTTATAAGTGGAGTATAAGTAGCATGTAACAAGCATTGCTTAGCGTGTCTATCCTATAAGAGGGTGAGTAGGGTGAAGGTTATGACAAGGAAAGGCATACAAGTAATCTATCATGCAATCCTATCATAGCATATCATAGCATTATTGCATAAAGTAGAGCACTAGCATTCTATTATGTTACATGCGTAATAGGATCTAAGAGGTTGGGTGGGACATGGCACCTAAATAGCTATCACTCAAGTCCTCTGTCAAGTCCTCGGCACACTCCTAGTCCTCCTCTTCAAGCAACTCTTTTGTAGGATCTGAAATCGAGATATAATGGTCGCAGGAGCAACCCCTATAGATTAACATAAAGAACCAAATAAAATCCAATAACTCCAAATGCAATCATACATAAGCCTATGATGTAGACCTCATTTTTATGAAAATTTGGACACTTGGTTCATATTTTTCGAAGATCGTATGAAGAAGTTATGAATTTTAGAAGATTAATTCATATTCTAAAAAAGAAAAAAACAGGGGCTAGTTAACCAGAGGTTGACATGTGGCACAACCAGATTGGCCCACGTGGCGGTGAGGTACAATAGCAAGGGCGCAGGGCTGACGTCACGCTAATATCATGCTGACATCAGCACTAACGCGTGGGTTCGGTCGGCTGGTCAATGACAGGTGTCAATGTCGATCGGGCCCGAACTAGGCGTCGGCGAGGGCCGGATTTGGGCCGGGTTGGGCCTAACTTGGCCGGGCCGGCCAACACATGTTGGCATACTGGTCATGCCACATGGCCTATCTGGATACCTAGTGGGCCTGGTCTACGGCTGTCGGTCCATGGACCTGGTGCATGGTGAGCTACAGACAAAGGGGCCAGGCGGCACACGAGCATTGGTCTAGGTCAGATGATGTGGACTCGGTCCACACGGGGATTTAATCCCCTTCCTTTGTCTCACACATGTGGCGGCCGGTAGGCATGTCGCCGGCGGCGAGCGGGTGCACGGTGGCTGCACGTGGCTCCGGCTGGGCAATGCAGCTGCGGGTGCTATGCAGAGGCGATGCGGAGGTGGCTGTGGGGCGCGCTGCCGGTGCCCCTGCTCGCCGGCGCTCATGCAGCGATGGCACCGGGCAGTGTGGCACGGCTGTGCAGTGCTATAGCATGTGGGGAGAGGCTTGGGCTCGCACAATGGCTGGCTGTGCAAGGCAAAGGAAAGAGCGGCTGTGGGTTGCGGCGTTCTCCTGGTGGACCGGCCGGCCGGCGCGCGCGGCAAAGGCGGCGGACTATGAGGCCACGGCGGTAGGGCGCGGTGGCGCATCGGGGGTGACTCTAGCACATGCTACAGCATTGCGAGGCTAAGGTGAACATTACGCCAGCGTCAATTTGGGAAAATAGCACTTCTAGGCAGGTGGTCGTTGGCGGCGGCGGCGGACGATGACAAGTGGTGGAGCTCCAAATTGGCGCGCCTTGGTACCCCACCTTCTTCATCTCCTTCCATTCTAAGCAGCTCGGAGCTCAAGGTCCTACCTACGGCCTAACGGAGGCACAGTGGAGGCACACACGACGGGTTGGCCATGGCAGCTGGAGTCCGAGGAGACCAGAGCTTGCAAAGGTGCTAAGCCCCCACTTTGGTCTATGCTGGCTCTGAGACCTTGCCATTTAGGCATTACCGGTCACGGCGAACACGGTGGTTGAGTTGATGAAGCAAAAGGTAGAGCAGGGAGATGGGAACGCGGCGGTGCTTTGGCCACTGGCATCCATGGCGGGTGCGAGCGCATGCAGCAGGGAAAACAGGGGACGGTGAAGTGAGGGCTCACTGTGGGGAAAAGCTCAGTGCGGTCGGCGATGGAGAGGCGGTGTGATCATGGCAGGTCGTGGAGGTAGCGAACGGGGTGATGCTCCACTCCGGCGTGCTCCGACTTGGGACGGTGGCGTCCGTAGCTCTGGTCCTTGTGGAAGGCGTCGAGGCGCTCGCGCGCGCAGATGGTGGCCAGGCTCCGACTCTCAGACGGTGTGGCGGTCGTGCACAAGGGATGGAGTGACGGCGTCGCTCAGGCAACCGCGAGTGGTAGCGGCGGAGCTCTGGCTTACTCATCTAGTCCTTCTTCCTCCCTCTCTCCCCTTGGTGGGCAAGCGACCTGGGGTGGCGGTGTGTCTTACCAGTGGCGGCGGGGCATTGTGGAAACCCTAAGGAGGCCATGGCGTACCCTTTTATAGCCGACCGGTGGCCATGGCGTGGACGGTGGACGGCGGGGATAGAAGGTGCCGATCGATGGCCAGGGGCTCTTCCTGGTTAGGGTTAGGGTTCGGGGGCGTGCGGCACGGGCAAGTGGTGAGACAGACGGCACCGGGCGTGGCCGTACACGGGCGGACAGCGGAGGGACGTTGTTCCCATTACTGGAACTTGAATGAAATAGCACAATGGCCACTTTTGGTGGGAGGTGGGGGCTGACAGGCTGGTCCCATGCGACAGCGATAGTAGGCAGGCGGACACAGGCGCGTGTGAGGCCAGCCCCTTGCTGGGCCGTTTTAGCTTCACGGGCCACGACGTGAGCGGCGGCAGGTGGGACAGGCCGGGCCATGGGGCGAGCTAGGCCGGTCACCCTTGCTGGGCCTGGCAGGCCAAGTGGTTGCGGTGGCAGGCGAGGCAGGCCGGCTTGATGGCGAAGAGGGCCGAGGCGTGTAGCTGGGCCTCGCGGCTTCGGCTGGCAGGCCGAGCTGGTGAGGCTAGCATGGGCCAGCGCATGAGCGGGGTGGCAGGCCGCGGTTGCGGGCCTTGCTAGGCTGCTGTGGCCGGTTGGGCCATTTGCCCTTTTCCATTTTCTCCTCCTCCCTTTTCTCTTTTCTATTTCCTAAGCAAGCCACTAACTAACTATGCTATTGATCCTTGTTAGTGCTAAACATGTTAGTGACCAAGATGTACTTGGTGGGTCCCCTAGGGTCTCAAGGGCATGTTGGTAGCCATGTCCAAGGTTAGTTGCACGTAAACCTATACATATATATGCGATAACAAATGTTGTTTGATTTTATTAATTATCACATAAAATCAATAAGAGGTAAATCATACTCTTTTAATTAAAATGCAAATGCCTCAACTATTATTAGGTGCTACTTGTGCAACTATTGGATGGTTTCCTACATGACACTCACCAAACATTTGATACTTAACAAAAATTTTTAATAGTTGGTATTTTTGGTATTTGGACTTTCAGGGTTGTTACAGTCCTACCCCCTTATGAGAATCTCATCCTTGAGATTAAAGGTATAACCTCCTCTCAAACAGGTAGGGGGGTAGAGGTTCTTTTAGTTCTGACTTCTTCTTCTGAGTTTCTTCTCTCCTGGTGGAGTCTCTCCATCGAACTTGCACGGTGGTGGACTAGTGCTTCTGTTTTTCTTTAGGTCCCTTTTCAAGAGATGGATGGTGTACTTCCATGACGTGCTGAAGATCATATGCCTCATAGGGTATTGGTTGTTCTAGTAGTTCCAACACTTGTGTTGCCATGACAAAGGAACATGGGTTGCTCTTCTGTGAGTTGTCTGGGCGACTCTATCCTGCACGCAATTTGCCAAAACTCTGGTGCTGGCCTTGTATGGTTCCTCATACCCTGGAGTTAGCATTCTCTTTTTTTGGGAAACTAGCGTTTCATGAAGCGGTGGAGATCTTAAGGTAGATGGGGTTCTCAACTTCAAGCTCAAGGTCCTTATGTCGGTTGTCAGGACAACTCTTTTCAAGGTCTCTGTGAATGCCCTAGATCCTTTCGCACTTGGGTGATTTCTCCTTTGCCTCGCTATTGGTGGCAGGTCCAAGGGTGATCTCTTTTCTTCTTCTGTTCATACACTAGGGGTGTTTCCTGAGTAGTCCACCGTACAAGGCCTTGAGCGGTGACGTCTGGAGACTGATTTGGTACCTGTTGTTGATTTAGAACTCAGCATGGACTAAGCTTCTATTCCAAAATGTTCATATTGGTAAGCACAAGCTCAAGCTTGCCTCCAAGGATCGGATTTTCCCTTTTCTATCTGTCCATTGATCTAAGGGTGGTAAGCAATGCGGTAGTCTCGATTGAGTCCCCACAGTTTCTCCCAAGGCTTCCCATCAATTGGACGTATACTGAGGTCCTCAATCATATGCTATGATTTTAGGGGCTCCATGCAACTTGAGAAGGCTCTCTGACATATGAATCTGCTTGAAGTTCGACTCTGGTGTCACTCTTGATTGCCAACAAGGTGCGCCATTCTGGTTCGGGTGATTTTTTTTCTTTTTTTTTGCTCATATAGCAGGTTCTTTCGGGTTCTAGGATAACCCATGATGTAAATCCATAGTCATGATTTCATGATTCCATGATTCCATTCAGACACATCAAGTGGCTTGGAGCTCCCATGCTCTGATTGGACATGTCTGTATATGCTACTTTTTGCAGCATGTACTGCATTATTTGTCTTCATATCCTTCCACCAAGATTTCCTTTTCAAGACTGCATACTTTCTGGTGCTTCTAGGGTGGGCGCGATACTTGAGGTCATGCCCTTCTGATGGGGTCTCATTGTGCATGACGGAGTTGGAAAGCACATAGATTTTGTCCTTGAGCCAAAAGGTGCTTTGCTTATCCTGACTTAACCCTAGGCACTTGTTGTGCTTCATGAGCTTATATATCCTCTTTAGGGTTGAGAAAACTTGTTTGTCCTCTAGTGTGTCCATTCAGACTCTTTGGTCTTCTTTGGAAGGTTGATCCTAGGGCGAGCTGTCTTGGAGAAGTTTTCGATGAATCGGGGGTGGTGACCGATCGATTACACGAAACCCCTCACAGTGGTCGCATTTTGCGGTTGCTCCCACTTTTTCATTGTCTTCATGTTGGACAGGTCAACAGTTTATTCTGATAGCATTGAGTACATGGCCTAGGAGAATTAACCAATTCAAGCCAGACTCATACTTGCTGAACTTGGCATAGAGCTGATGCTTCTGTATCTTCTCCAATATATACTTAGATGTTGCTCACATCTGGTGACATGAGTTTCCTATGTCCTCTTTGTTGCTTCATCTAAAGGTAGCCAGATCTAAGGGCAGTCTTAGCGAAGTACATGGCATTGTGCAGCCAATCTAGCAGGTCTCTATCCTTGGTAGGGGTACTTGTTCCTAATAGCATGACATCTTGTTTCCTTGTTTCCCTTTTGGCATAGAGGGTTGCATTCACCCAATTGGGCTTGCATTGATCCATGTGTTTGCTTGCAATGATCTTTCCCAAACAATAAAATATTGCTCATGCATTCTAGGGTAGCTGGATGAGCTTAGCTACTGGGGTATCCTAGAGTAGCGGTCCTTATACCCTCCTTCTCCATGGGTGGAGGCATCAAAAAGGACTAGAGCTGAGGGGATCCTCGTATGGTAGTGTGCAGGTGGAAATCTTACGCAGACTTGGCAGTAAGTGCATAAAAAGATGCAATACCATATTTAAAACAAAAATCGAAGCGTTAACTCCAATTATAAGCACATACCTTGTTTTATTTTGGGGGTGTCCCTAGTAGCTTGCTTGGCGAGATGCCAATGGGTGGTTCTTCAAGCACTGTGGTTCATGGCACTCGTGGTGGCCTCTTCCTTGTAGGGACTCATAGCTGGTGTGGCGTAGTTGATCTTTGGGCAATCAGCAACTCTGTGGCCCTGTTGGTCACATCCGTAACAAGCGGTAGCCATGTCACTTGCAGATGCGGGTGTGACAGACTTTCTTTCTGGACAATCGACAGCCTTATGGCCCTTTTGGAGACATCTAAAATAGGTTACTCCCTCCAGGGTGGTGGTGACTCTTGCTCTTTGATCTTCATTGTTAGGGACGACTTCAGCAGAACTGTGCGTAAGTTGCCAGCAGGCAGCTCGCGCATCAATGAGAACATTCTTTGCTGAACCCTGAGTCTTCTTGATAGGAATCATGGCTTGTAATGCAATATCGACTTTGGCATAGTTGATGACTCTATGGCCTGGTTGTCCGCATCCAAGGCGAACGCGAGGGACGCCACCTATAGGTGTGGGTGCGGCAGCTCTCCCTCTTGGACAGACATGGATCTCATGACCAGGATGGCCACATCCATAGCAAAAGAAGGGCACCTCTATTGTAGGAGTGGTTGTAGTAACCTTCCATGTGTCAGAATGCTGAAGGGGGCGGCTCTTGAAGGTGCTGCTTGTAGGGAGATCATGCATACGCGGTCGTTGCTGGACTGGGTTGTGATATGATTCCTCAAGGTGATGCTTCCTATGAATGAGCATGCCTATCTCTAGATGGGTCTTCTCTGACCTCATTGCCTCGTTGATGGCTTCTTCAAGGGTGTGGCAAGTCCTCCTTGCAATAGCAAGGTGGTGGGGAACCTTCAATCCCCGAGTGAAGTAATACACCTTGTGCTTCTCGGTGGCCACACTTTCAGGGGACACATACCGCATCAGGCGAAAGAAGCAGGTAGCATACCTGTGGACTGTATCTTTCCCTACTTGTTGCCTCAAAACTCTTCTGCCAGAGTCTCTTCTGCTTCTGCTAGCACATGACGCTCATAGAAGGCCTTAATAAACTCTTCCCATGAGAAGTTGGTGGGGTCTTGGTGAGTTGTGCTGAATCCATTCCACCATGCTTGGGTGTTACCCCTGAAGTCATGGGCTATGATCTTGGCCTGATCCTCCTTAGTGTAGATGGTTGATCTCATCCACTCAGTCATGTCATATAGCCAATCCATGGCAGTGATAGGGTCATTCATGGGACCATTGAAGGTAGGAAGCTCCAGTCAGAGTGCACTAGCCAACTTCTGCTAGAATTCTTCAGGCAAGTTTCCTAGGAGGCGAGTCTGCTGAGCCATCACCCTAGCCAAAAGTGGTGGGGGTGGTGGAGATTGCTCCTCAACATGGGTCCTAACGGTTGGCGAAGTGATGATCCAAAATTCTTCCTTCTCTGGGTTGAATCCAATGGGGGTCCTGTGTCCCATGTAGCTATGACTACCACCGTGCCCATGGCCCATGGCGGGCCTTGGGAGTGGTGCATGGTGGCTCAGATGTGCTAAACGGTGGGCAGACATCCTGCTTCAAGATCACCAGACTTAGGAACAGGTGTAAGTGATATGAGTTACTATCAACTTAGCTAAGTAATTTAAACTGATTTAATTAATTTGAAAAATTTTTATCTATCCAACACTCATTCAAAGAAGCAATGAAAATCCATAAGATGCGATTAAAATTTGAGCATCCATTACATCAAGTTGGTTACACGGCGATGTCTCTAGTGGCTACACTAAGAGATTCACGGGAATTTCTGCACTACGTGCAGGTAGGCTTCAAAAAGTGAACAATCTACTCTACTTCACAAGTGAGTCATGTCTTCTTAGCCATTGTGGGGCTGTCTTCAGCTGGGTTACTCTGCGTCAGCTACGGATCATTGCTCGAGAGTCAAACCTGGTGGCACGAGGGGGAAGGTACTAGCAGCCATCTCCTAGAGCTGTGCGTCGGTCTTGAGCATCCTCTGCACATACTTGCGGGCTTTTTCCCACTCTAGAGTAGGTTCTGACTCAGGCACGGGGCAGGCATCCATGTTGTGGCTGGTGGACCCTACCTTGAACTTCTCGGCGAGAGGCACCTTGCGATAGTGGGCAGGTAGCTACATCTATACTTGCTCGTACTGCTAGATACAACGGGCATCAGACTGCTTCCACTTCTCCAGCGTCGCTCTCACGACATCACGTAGATACACACAACCTTTCATGTACCAAGCAAGGTGTGCCGTGTTGTACCAGCTCCACTTCTTTAGCTTGGCCAACTCTTCCTCTTGGGGCTTCACCTTTGCTTCTAACTCTGTGACCTGATGGTTGTAGTAGCGCTTGTCACCTTCCAGCACTAGGATGAGCTTGTCCTGGGAAACCATATGTTCCCCTGCGATTCTGAGCGTGCAATCATGCTCTCTACCCCATATGGTCTCAGTCTCGGCCCAATGATCTATGTCACCTCTAGAAAAATCAAGGGCTTGGGTAGCAGGCAGAACGGTCCTGTCTTGAGGAGTTCATAGGTGTCTCTCATCACGATTAGGAGGGCGGCACATGCAGCAAGCTGTGCGGCGTTGGTGATAGTCTTGTCTATCTCACAGACAACGAAGGGCTTCAGTGTAGGTACCTCATTGCACTCAATGATCTAGGTAGTCACCACATAGCAATCCTCTGGTCCGTTGGGTCCTATCTTACGGTGGCAAATTCAGTGACAGTTTGACTTGGGGACACTAAGGTGCTACAGCATCTCACGCAGGACCTTGGCGTAGTCTTGCTTGTACTTCTCACAGAAGGGAATCTCCACAAAGCTCTCCATCTGCATATAGAGCTGGGGAAAGAAGTTAGAAGGTGAGTAAGAGAGGAGATGAGCCAAGAATAAAAGCGCTATGCAAGGTTGGTATATAACCAAAAGTAGTTCAAGATTTCCTAATCTATCGTCCAATCCTATAGGTCTCGTCCTAGGGTCAAGCATGGCTCTGATACCAACTGAAACATCCTCAATTTTCTGTAAAGGGAAAATACATAGAATGAAGGATATAATGATAGCCCAGGAGGTCAAATCATCAATTATTTGATAACAGTTGATTACAAAGCCATACATCGAATAAAAGAATACAATAGAGGGGTTTACATAAGTCATTACATCCCCACATGGCGGATCATCAGAGTATCTAGCATCTAGAACAGCTACTGAGGTAGAGGGATATTGCGGAAGCATCGTCTTGCACCATCTTGAGCATAGGCAGGAGACCATCTAATCCTTGAGCCCCTCGTCACCGTAGGCGTAATCAGGCTCACCTGCCAAATAAGTTTCAGGACGATTTGTACTGGCCATCGGCTCCCACCCTATGCTTTGCTTATGTTTTGTGGTAGGTGGATGCAAATGGATATAATCAAGAGACCTATTATTTAGCTATAGTTTCCTATGCAAGTATCATTAATATTATATAATAATTGTTCATCAAGTTTTAATCCATTCTCATCCCACAACACCATGCCACCAACCATCATCCTCTCAACTCTCTCAACGACCACGCGCACACGTGGTGGCAATGGACAACTCCCTCTCATCCATGGTTAATCGTCCATCATGCCATAGGGTAACAACAACAACATCACTCAGGGGGAGGTAGAAGGGACTCATCTCACTACTCAAGAGAAGCGTGGGTCACAGGATAGCCATACCGAGGTTGCGGACTATATATAGATTTGAATCAACTCTGCAGAGTGTGTACACCTGTAACCGGCTAATGCCGACCATCCATAAGATAATCATCATTAGTGCTCATGAATGCCTAGGCTGATAGGAAAATGACCATCTAACTATGGCAGTTCCACCCTACCTCTCAACCCTGGGGCACCCCAAGTCCTGCCTGGAGTGGCTGAGAATGTGAAGTCATGTTCCTACTCTCCGAGGGGCCAATGCTCAGAAGAGGACACATGAACATCTCAGAATTGTGTGGGGTTCCACCCGTACCTTCCTACACTACATACTCCGAGTAGTAGTGGCACCACCCAAGGTAGCTGAAATCATCCGTCCCTGGTTCATCTGGGGCAAGTGGTGCGTATGAAGGGGTCCGTGGTTCCGATCCTCCAGAAACAACAGGTCCTAGGGGGAACCAGACAGGATATCTCCTCAAACAGGGAAATTAGTGACCTCTGCCTCAATGGCATCTCGCTACGGGGGCCTCATTCCACAAATGCTCTTGACCCCAGGATCTCCTCAAGTCACCATGTACCTGCCACAAGTACTCAAATCATAGGGGTGCACAGGTCGCACCCCCTCAGCAAGACTCACTCCAAAAGCTCATTGTAGATCCTGTCCAGTTGACTCAACCCTCACCAAATAACCCTCCCACATTATATAACCCAGATTCACCCATACAAACACCAAATCCGGCATCCCGAGCTGAATCCTCCCAAGTCCACCATCCGCATCATATCTCCAAATATAAAGCAAGTGGAGTATAAGTAGCATGTAACAAGCATTGCTTAGTGTGTCTATCCTATAAGCGGGTGAGCAGGGTGAAGGTTACGATAAGGAAAGGCATACAAGTAATCTATCATGCAATCATATCATAGCATATCATAGCATTATTGCATAAAGTAGAGCACTAGCATTCTATTATGTTACATGCGTAATAGGATCTACGAGGTTGGGTGCGACGTGGCACCTGAATAGCTATCACTCAAGTCCTCCGTCAAGTCCTTGGCACACTTCTAGTCCTCCTCTTCAAGCAACTCTTTTGTAGGATCTGAAATCGAGAAATAATGGTCGCGGGAGCGACCCCCTATAGATTAACATAAAGAACCAACTAAAATCCAATAACTCCAAATACAATCATACATAAGCCTATGACGTAGAGCTAATTTTTATGAAAATTTGGACACCTAGTTCATATTTTTTAGAGATTGTATGAAGAAGTTATGAATTTTAGAAGATTAATTCATATTCTAAAAAAGAAAAAAAGGCTGGTTAACCACAGGCTGACACGTGGCGCATCCAGATTGGCCAACATGGCGGTGAGGTACCGCAGCAAGGGCGCAGGGCTGACGTCATGCTGATGTCATGCTGACGTCAGCACTGACGCGTGGGTCCGGTCGGCTGGTCAATGACAGGTGGGACCTAGTCAATGGTCAACCATTGACCAGTCAATGGTCAACATCGACCGGGCCCGAACTGGGCCTCGGCGGGCCTGGGCAGGGTCAGATTTGGGCTGGGTTGGGCCTAACTGGGTCGGGCTGGCCCGACCCGTGTCGGCATACCGGTCATGCCACGTGGCCTGTCTGGATACCTAGTGGGCCTGGTTTACGGTTGCCAGTCCATGGACCTGGTGCATGGTGAGCTACAGACAAAGGGGCCAGGTGGCAAGCGAGCATTGGTCCAGGTCAGATGTTGTGGAATCGGTCCACATGGGGATTTAATCCCCTTCCTCTATCTCGCGCGCGGCAGCCGGCAGGCATGTTGCCGGCGACGAGCGGGTACGCGGTGGCTGCGCGTGGCTCTGGCTGGGCAAGGCAGCGGCGGGTGCTGCGCAGAGGCGACGCGGAGGCGGTTGCAGGGTCACGGCGCACCGCCGGTGCCCCTGCTTGTCGGCGCTCATGCAGCGGTGGCACCAGGTAGTGCGGCCATGGTGGGCAAGCGACCAGGTAGCTCTGGCTCACTCCTCCAGTCCTTCTTCCTCCGTCTCTCTCCCCCTGGTGGGCAAGCGACACGGGGTGGTGATGTGGCTTACCAGTGGCAGCGGGGCGTCGTGGAAACCCTAAGGAGGCCATGGCATGCCCTTTTATAGCCGGCTGGTGGCCATGGCGTGGACGGCGGACGGCGGGGATAGAAGGTGCCGATTGGGCAGCCAGGGGCTCTTGCCAGTTAGGGTTAGGGTTCGGGGGCGCGCGGAGCTGGCAAGCGGTAAGGCGGACAGCACCGGGCATGGCGGTACATGGGCAGACGACGGAGGCACATTGTTCCCATTACTGGAACTCAGATGGAACAGCGCAGTGGCCACTTTTGGTGGGAGGTGGGGTTGATAGGCCGGTCCCATGCGGCAGCAACAGCAGGCAGGCGGACACGGGCGCGTGTGAGGCCGGCCCCTTGCTGGGCCGTTTTGGCTTCGCGAGCCATGGCACGAGCACGGGCAGGCAGGGCTGGCTGGGTCGTGTGGCGAGCTAGGCTGGTCGGCCTTGCTGCGCCTGGCAGGCCGAGCAGTTACGGTGGTGGGCGAGGCAGGCTGGCCTGATGGTGAAGTGGGCCAAGGCTTGCAGCTAGGCCTCGCGGCTTCGGCTGGCAGGCCGAGCTGGCGAGGCTGGCTTGTGCCAGCACTCGAGCAGGGTGGCAGGCCGCGACTGCGGGCCTTGCTGGGCTGCTGTGGCTAGTTAGGCCATTTGCCCTTTTCCATTTTCTCCTCCTCCCTTTTCTCTTTTCTATTTCCTAAGCAAGCCACTAACTATCTATGCCATTGATCCTTGTTAGTGCTAAACATGTTAGTAACCAAGATGTACTTGGTGGGTCCCCTAGGGTCTCAAGGGCATGTTGGTAGCCATGTCCAAGGTTAGTTGCATGTAAACCTATACATATATATATGCAATAACAAATGTTGTTTGATTTTATTAATCATCACATAAAATCAATAAGAGGCAAATCATACTCTTGTAATTAAAATGCAAATGCCTCAACTATTATTAGGTGCTACTTGTGCAACTAGTGGATGGTTTCCTACATGACACTCACCAAACATTGGATACTTAAGAAAAATTTTTGATAGTTGGTATTTTTGGTGTTTGGATTTTCAGGGTTGTTACACTTAGTCCTGATGCTAGGCATACAAATTAGATGTTTTTGCTAACAGTTCTTTGCATAGTTATATATGACCAATGCCTGCTCTATTTAGTTATATTCTTTTATTCTTTATTTCTCTTTTATCCTTGAGGTTGACCCCGATGTGTGTCCACTATCTTGAATATCATATCTATTCCTGTTTACTCTATGCCTACCATTGCACTTAATAAGTAATCATGTTTACACCACGCTTGATGCATATTGCCCTCCTACGGGAAATTATAATTATGACACCCTTGAAGACTCACGGGTTCAAATGCTATAATGATAGTTCTGTGCGCTTGCAGATTAACTCTTATTCTTACTAAGCTATCGATTGGCATACCTAAGTACCATTACCTAAGGATTGTAATTCTTGTTGCACCCTACGGTGCCGTGCCACAGTTTTGCATATCATAAGTAACGATGGTTAGAAAGGCCAATCCGACACTTCTAACTATTATTACCAGACTGCATTACCTAGGCCAACGCCATTAAGGGCCAAGGGTTACCTTTCTGAAGTAATGGTGGTTAGGAATGTCAACACACATTTCTAGTATTATTATTAAGGATGGATTTATATTCTATCTTTAGTAGTAATGCTAAGAAACGCCAACAAGGACAAGGGGAGGCTCCAATGTACAGGAACCCTAGGGCTGTCATAGGTGATGACGTCGAGGGATGGATGCCAATCATGTCGTGGTTGCTATAGAGACGTGCGTTGGGCATGGCCGGCTCTGTAGCGACATGCCTGGAGATGATGGGCATCCTTCGCATGTGTCATGGTGATGCCGTCGATTGTCGGTGAAAGATCCGCGTCCCTGTGGAGAGTGTGCGAGCCCCTATAGACATCACGTCAGGAGTGGTTGAAGTTTGACCAGAGGCGCTGAGGTCCGAGTCAAGGGGTGGTTGAGGGGTCGAGGCTTGGATAGATAAGGCTAATCCTCGAAAAATGCGGTGCTGGTGTTGACAATTGCATTTCGAGGGGGTGCCTGACGAGGCACAATGCCCGGTATGGCATAACAGTGTGGTATGACTCGCCAGTTCTCTGGGTATGGGCGGTAAAATGTGGATTTGACCACCATGCTTGGTCACTGTGACACTGTTGTAGCCATGAGGTTAGGCAGGAGTTGGTGGGAGCTATAAATGCATCAGATTCCATATGCAGAGTAGGTGAGCCAAATTGGGGGCAGTAGTCGACGGGGGGTTGTCTGCTCTCGTGGAGTTCCATCACTCGACGGGGGATTGGCCACCCATGTCTTGTCCCATTGTTGGCGTTTCTTAGCATCACTACTAAAGATAGACTATAAGTCTGTCCTTAATAATAATACTAGAAACATGTGTTGACATTCCTAACCACCATTACTTCAGCTAGGTAACCCTTGGTCCTTAATGGCACCGGCCTAGGTAATGTAGTCTGGTAATAATAGCTAGAAGTACCGGATTGGCCTTCCTAACCATCATTACTTACGATATGCAAAACTATGGCACAGCGCCATGGGGTGCACAAGAATTACAATCCTTAAGTAATGGTACTTAGGTACACCAATCGATAGCTTAGTAAGAAATAAGAAAAAAATTACAAGCGCAAAGAACTATCATTGTAGCATTTCAACCCATGAGTAATCAAGGGTGTCATATTTATAATTTCCCATAGGAGGGCATGATCAATGCATCTAGCTTTGGAATAAACATGATTACTTATTGAATGCATAGGTAGACATAGCATAAAAAGGGGTAAATCAGGTTCATAAGATAGTGGACACACACATCGGAGCAACCTCAAGGATAAAAGATAAATAAAGAATAAATGAATAACTACGCAAGCAGGCATTGGTCGTATACAGCTATGCAAAGAATAGAAAATAACATCCAACTAATATGACTAGAGTCAGGACTAAGTCTGGGATGATAGGGAGATCCCCGCAGCTGGTCTGCCAGCCGATAGAGACTTTATGAACTCCTACTCAATACCAAATGTGGGGGAATGCTAGGGATGGACAGGGCTGTCACCACCTGCCCACCTACCCCTCTGCCTGTGGGGTACCAACATATTCGCTGATCTCCGCATTCCCGAGCCCCACACTCGTGTATTTGGAAACAACTCCTAACCTCCCAGGACCCCAACCCTTTGGATTGACAGGCTCGGCTAGGAGCAACTATGACGGCACAATGAACCATTATCCCATCCTTAGTTCTTCCTCTATTCATATTAATTTGATGAATGATAAAGAACTTTGATGAACATATCAAGAACATAACATATAGACTATAGACTAGTTTATATGTCATGATCATAATATGAAGAAGACTATACTCTAATTCATATGCATTGCTATATTAATAAGATAAGAACTTGCTCATAGAGGAGAACCGAATTATACCAAGGCATTCTTGATTCCTCCAAGGAGACAAGCTCTCCTCGATAGCTTTGCCTTGCTCAACTACTAGTACAAAACTAAAGAGAACAAGTATGAAATGTGAGGTGTAATGCTCCAAATGTTGGTGTGTGTGTTGAATGGTGAAGGAGCCCTTCTTTTATAGCTCATGAAGGACGGTTCAGGTGTCTCCTCAATTGGAAGGAGGTGAAACCGCCTGGAGGGAACCGACCCAAGCACTGCCTGAGAAGGCTGGGCCTGGGAGGCCCCACTAGGAGGGTAGCCAGTCCCACTAGGAGGCCCCACTTCCTGAGGAGGCTGGGCCTGGACCTCCCCCATGGTTACGGATGGGTCCAGTTCGGTGTTGAGGTGGGCTTTCTTATTTTTCCTTGGTTTGCACCTTTTCTAAATATGTTTCATTGAAGTGCGCTTTCTTGTGAATTTTATGCATTTCCATGTGTCAGACTTGCATGTCACATACACAACAAAACTCATGGAAAGATTAGATAAAAGCCCTATCTTCTATTTATTTTAGTATTAAAATGATGTTGTATTTTAGAAGCTTAGGGTCGCCAACAACTCCCCCACACTTGGTCCTTTGTTCATCCTCGAGTAAAGTGCTAAGGACCAAATGGGTTCATTTTCCTTATTCAAAAAGATCTGCATACAGATTATTCCAAGCTTCACCTGGATTTATGAACTTCAAAGTGTCTACCAAGTCATCTTGGGTAACTGAAAAATGGAATAGCCTGGATTCAAATCCTCTTACCCTGTCCCTGAGTAGAAACTTGGGTTTTTGCAAGATTGTGAAAACATAAAAATAGCTTGTGTTCCTTGAATGATTCTCTCAAGTCGCTCATTTTTGTAAGTGGTTCCTTACCAAGGCATGAAAAGGTGATGCCTCCACTTGATCATCCTACCTCTAACAAGGCTTATCTAGAGTTTTTAGGTAGGGATGAGAATGATGAGGCACACTTACCCTGTATATGTTATCAAGTCAAACCCCAGACCATACCAAAGGGAGTGCGCCATACCCCTAGATCAGAATGTGCATGTGTGTGGAAAATATGAAGGTGAAAACCTAATTCTAAATCTTTTGGTACTTCATGCATCATGATTCTCCTTCGATTAAAACTTAGAGAGATATGGGCTATAAAAACTTCATCATAAACAATATGTATTTTTTTGAATGGGTAATTTTCTTTCCCATTTATTTTCTTATGCCCCTTAGCATGATTTTTCTCTTTCTTCTTTTTTTAAGCATAGCACCATATCTTTTATTAGCCTATGAAGAATTTTGAATCAGGAAATATCATGATGGTAGATGGATGGAGTAAAATTTTGCAGAAGGAATGCACGGTTCTTAGGTTTAGAACCGGCACTTTTATTTGGTGGAGAAAGATGCGCAACTCTCAGTGTAAGAGTTAGCGTATTTTTGGTGGATGGATGAAGTGCATGTTTTGTGTAATTCTCAGGGTGAGAATTGGCTTTATTTGGTGGGTGCAAATGAATTTTGATCTTGGGAGCATGAAACATCTCTCAATAGTGGTCACAAAATTTGACCAAACTCAACACAATGTAGGTGGCATATGTGGAAGGTTTAGACATAACGAATCATATTTGGCCTTGGTAGGTATTTGCTAATCATTCAAGGAACATGCTATTGAATTTTTGTTTTATGTAAAATAAATCTCAAGTACTTTGCAAGAACAGGCAAGCATCATGTCATCCTACTATATCTCATTTGTCAATTACTTAGATAGAATGGGTCCCTAAACAGTGTTCATAAATCTTTAGGGATATTAGTAGGGAATAAAAAGTATGCAAATATTTTGAATGTAGGAAGACATGTTTGATGGAGTATGTAGGAAACATCATTTTAAATTTTATCTTAAAAACATTTTAATATGAGAGGGGGAAAATTTTGCACAAACCATAGTTTGATTTTGTTTTTGTGCAGTCAAATTGGAGAGTCCCCCCACACTTGTTTTCCTCCCTGTCTTGGTTAGTCACCAAAATATATATATGTGGAGAAAATAAGTGCACAACATATATAAAGATAAACTTTATTTCATTGATAGACTCAAATAGGCACATTTACATTAAAGGGAAAATGATTGGAAAAATAAAAGATCATGAAAGGGAAAAGTGCCTAATTATTCGTGCAGTAGGTGTATTCTAAAGATACTCAAGGAGATGCCCAACACCTAGGGCTTCAGCGACCTTCCAGAGCTTAAGGTTAAACTTGAAGCGGAACTTATTGGCATCGTCACTAAGGTCCCTAATCTCTGTGTTCTTTGTTTCTAGTTTCTCTTCTAAAACCCTTAGAACAACACGTAAGCTAGCCTGCTCGACTTTGAGGTCAGCGAGGATTCTAGAGTCATCCTCGTCATCACAGCTTTCGTACTGACCTGCACGACATTTGATAGAAGGCTGTGGTAGGTGCCTCCTAATTCCAGGAAGGGTGACAGAGGACTATGCCTCCTTGGCCGAAGATGCGGGCTTGCTAGCCGATTTGTCACCAGCACATTTGCTAGGCCCACTACCACTAGGGGCCTTCCGCTTGAGGCCTAGAGCACCGGTGGTAAGACGGGCAGCAGCGATCGTATTCTTGGCGCCACCTTTGGGCACATGGGAACGTGCCGGCAAGATTGCTAGGGGCTTCTCCTTCACAGTTCAAGCTTCTTCCCTCACTAAGGAACTCTCTCGGTATGGTGCTATGTCTAGGTTTGCTATGGCCTTTGGAGCATTGATCAATGAGAGGGCATAGCTAGACATGGTTAGCACTTGGAGATGGGAGAACATAGCAAACTTTGCAAGAGGGAGAAGAGAAAGGTTAGTGTGAGGAGATGAGAGGCCTATGGGGGTTTAAATAAGTGCTACCGTGGTCTCTAACAAGGAAACAACCAGATCATAACCATGGACGCAATGCTGGAGGGATCAGAGGGAGATACAAAAAAGATTGGCATGATTCGACGTAGCCAGGGGGCGGCCGATCCCGGGGGCGGTCGGTCCCCAGGGTCCACCTACCGACCTCTATCTTTTCCTATGTGGCATGCTATCTGAGTGGATTGCTATCTTGGTTATGATTGGGTTTGATGCGCGGTGAATTAGAGTGATAGTGTGTGTGGGAGTGTAGGATATGAGTGATATTCATGAAAATATGTTCAAGATCACTCATGCATTTATGAGAAAATATTCCTATGACAACAAAGATTCCTGTGTATGAAAGGAAAGATCATAGGGCCGTTTTAGACATCATAAATGCATCACTAGCACCATGCAAGCATAAATTTATTATTATAAAATATATAAATATAAAATTTATTAGAGGATAAGGAGATTACTCAGGTCATTTATTGAAAATAAAGAAACTTGCTAATTTTATTTAAAGTAAGAATTAAGGATAACTTACCAATTTACCTTCGGCAAGGGCTTAGCTTTTTAAGTTCATTGAGTAGGACTTTTCTCCCTTCATTGATTGCTTGATGATGGTACATCCGTCTTGGGAGAAGTGGATCGCTGCACCTGCTTGGGCCTCCATACCTTTTGAGTGGTTTTGGGCGGTGTGGCTGTATGTCCAGTTTTCTCCTTGGGTTTCCACACCGTCTTCTTTTGTGAAGGCTCAGGGATTTCTTCCCTCTTTCCTTGTATTATCTTTTTAGGAGCCATTTTGTTTTCTGCTCTTTGTTTATAATTCTTTTAGGAGCTGCCTTTTCTTTTGGCCGGCTTTTTCTTTGATTCTTTTGAGATTTTTGATAGATTTTTCAAAAGCTGAGGCTGAATCTCTACCTCCTTGATGCCTTGGGGGTTTGGCTCATATTTGATTTGTATCATGTTGGATTCTTCCTGATGGCGAGGCCTGAACTCAAACTTTTCTTCTTGTCTATTGATATTAAAGCAGATTTCTCCAGCTCCAACATCAATCTGTGCTCCTGCCGTGCTTAAGAATGGTCTCCCTAGTATAAGAGGTGTTTCTTTGGCAAGCTCCATGTTGAGCACCACAAAATCCATTAAGACATAATACCCTCTGATCTTGATAGGGATATCTTGTGCAATCCCTGCTGGGTACCGAATTGATGAGTCAGGCAACTGAAGTGTCATGTTGGTGGGCTCCAAGTTGGTGAAATTCAGTCTACCAAAGGCTGACTTCGGCATGATGCTAACGCTCACCCCAAGATCACATAAGGCATGTGATGGCAGTCCTTAACTCACATTATATACCACCAATAAGAATATAAAATGGCACACCAAACTTAGTAAATAGGGCTTTCACTAACATATTCCACGAGTTTTGGTGATTGTCACTTATAGGAAGGCATCTGTGGAAGTACATACAAATAGGCCAATAAACATAAGAAAATCATGCAATGAGAAGATGACCCATTACCAGACAATACAGGGCCTAACCGAGTGGAGAGAAAACGCCAAGTACCATGAATCAACTACACGGGCCAACAGTGTTCAAATCCATTTTGGGCTGTAGGACCATGTCTAGATAAAATGGCCATAACTCACTCATCTGGACTCTGTTTTGGATGATCCACGCAGCCATGTGAAGCTAACAATGAGGCCTACGATGTCATCAAATTTCAGCCCATTTGGCCCATGGATGCTGGTGCACGCCAGGGGAGGGGCGCGCCCTAATTCGGAGTCCAACCGTCCTAGCTTTGGTCGGTCGCTCCAAACCGACGTGCCAAGGGTGGTCCTGGTGTACCCTCGTACATGGAAGGTGCGAAACCACCCTATAGAGGTTGGTTTTCTCCTTTCTATATGTGGGTGGCATATTTCCAAGGATCCACTCCTCTCTACCTATAAAAGGAGGGCCATTCGCCCTCTCATTAAATGAACACTCAAGGGAGAAGGGCCACTACAAGTTTAGAGTTAGAGCCACCACTCCATAGGGCTATGCCCTAGTAGCTATATAGAGTAGAGAGAAAGATGTGAGGGTGAGCGGGGAGTCACTGGGCTTGTCGGCGCCTCCCCAACCTTGTACCTCTACGGGTATTCTACTTGGCTCCTTCATGGGATCTTGGCTAAGTAAGTATTCGTGTTTCCTACATGCTCATAACGGTCTTTTGTTTAGCTTAGCTTGATCTTCTCATGTTTGTGGGATCGAATGTCCATCCTTGTGGTGGGTGCTCTAGTAGAAGGAGCCAAGGAATGGGTACGCCTTGATATCACACTAGAGTAGTAGTCTATGGCTTAGACGTGGTGTCTAGGCTAGAGCTGTCGTCGGTTGCACCGTTCTCATATGGTTGAGGTGGTAGGCGGCAGGGAGTGACCTTGTCCCGTCCGTGCCTTATAATCCCCCACATCCAGGTCTGGAGTAGAGCTGTAGGCTGGCAACGCTTGGCAAACCAGGTGTTATCCAGTGCCCAAAGTAAATAGGCTAGAGTATTGCAATGCTATCCTTGGGACCCTAAAGCTAAGGGAATCCATCTACCCCTTTCTATCTCTACCCTTGTGTTGTTCTTTGGGCGAACTAGCTAGGAGAAACACATCCGTTCCCTGTGGAAAATACGATACCCTGAATACTTCTGGGTGAAGGCTACAACTATACTTTCATACGCTTGCGGATTCTCTGCATATCTTAAGAAATACCAACAAGGTTTCTAGTGCCGTTGCCAGGGAATGGTTGCTACTTTCTTTGAACCTAGTTCATCCTCGTATCTGTATCCTTATTTCAAAAATAAAAAAATTATTTTATATTTTATTTTTATAAAACAAAATATCTCCTTTTTTATCCTTTCACCATGAAGCAAAATTCAAATTCAAATCTTTTTGCTTCAAAGGGGGAGTTCATTGAGCCAAAATCTTTTTCAAAACCAAAATTTTCCAACTAGCTATGAACTCCACCTAGTTTGAAAACTATGGTTCAGGCACAACCCTTCTAAGGTTTTGATAACAAAAATCCTTTAAAACCATTTGCAAAGATTTCGAGCAAATGTGTTCATGCCTAAGCATTCCTGGCATGCCACATGAAATTCTTATGTGAAAGTTGTTTTCGTTCTCTCTCAAGGGGGAGGCGAAGCAATGGTATACTGATGCCATAGAAAGTGCGAATGGAGAATGGGGTGAACTTAAGAACAAGTTTTATCTTGCATTCTTGCCCATGTCTCGTATCACCGCTCTACCAAGGGCAATCCTCTATTTCAAGCAAAATGAGAAGGAGTCCATAGGTACAGCCTAGGCCAGGTTTACAATGTTAATACATGCTGGCGTGGACTTGTCTTTACCCGATAGTGTGCTTTTGCATATCCTTGGTTTGGGTCTAGACATAGATGCTGCCCTATGCTTTGACATAACTGTTGTAGGGCCGTTTTCATGAAAACCATGATGAAATAGAGGAAAGTCCTTGGTTACATCTTAGCGAAGCACGCTTATCCCGTCATAGTACCCAAACCCTCCATAACGGGCATGTCAAGTTTTGAGGAGCCCTCATCAGCCAAATCCTTTCCCTTGCTCTCCTTAGATTTGACTCATGAGACCTCACCTGAACCACGAATGCTGAAGGAAGGAATGTTTTATCCTTCGGAGTTCACTATCAAAATTCAAGGATTACGGTAGAAATTTTCTTGGCACAAAATTTCTAATGAAGTCTCCCCTAATGCAGACTCGTCGAAAGAATGGTTGTTAGAAGTGAAATGTTCTTCTAAAAAAATTTAGATTCTTTCACAACCATGCCTTGTTCGCTAAGGACTTCCGTGAAAGCCCTACACAACCTCACAGTTGGGACTACTATTATAAATTCCTACGGAAACCCTTTTAGGGGGTTATGCCGCTAGTCCCGACTGATAAACTCTTTAGAAGTCCATCCGGACTCATCTCTGAGTATTGTGGGATTGTAAGGGTCGTGCCATTAGAAATTGAAGAAACGAAAGTTTTTCTTAGACTTCTATATCTATGCCATCCTCGATTTTTTTTTGATCTTCTTGTAGGGCACCCTCTTGAAAATGTAAAAAAAGATAGACGAAGAAGGGAGACCCAATGAGAAGTTAGAAAGTTTTGCTTCTGCCAGCCCTAGCACTTGCTGGAAAACCCAAAGGCAAATCAAAGCTACTTGTTTAAGCAGGCGAATCCCCTTCGCCCTTGCTCGAACAAGATGCATGTCCCTCTGGCCATCAAAACATTATTCTCGATAATGGTTGAGATTCAATGTTCATTCTCCATGCTATATCCTTTGAGAACAAAAACTTTTGTGCCACGAACATGCCCGAAGCAACAACCCTAGAGACCAAGTAGGGGCCCACCAATAAGCATGTTAACCTCTCTTTTAAGGACCCTCATATTTCATGCTCACTTTTAGGGTCTCTAGAATTTGTTTTGATTCAGACCACCTATATCTACGAGGATTGCAACCATC
Organism: Bothriochloa decipiens; assembly: GCA_023333625.1. Taxonomy (NCBI): domain Eukaryota; kingdom Viridiplantae; phylum Streptophyta; class Magnoliopsida; order Poales; family Poaceae; genus Bothriochloa; species Bothriochloa decipiens. The sequence continues at coordinate 40,745,510 of CM041629.1, forward strand.
TCTTGATTCTAGTTGTCCGAGAGAATGGCCATGAATGCTTATGTTTGTCATAAAGATTGCAAATTCTGTAGTAGAACGATGATGGCAACCTTGCTGCTTGAACATTCATGCCCATGTTTTGTGGTGAAGCTAGGAACTACACAACCATTGATAGCTACAAGAAGAAGTTCCCACGGTCAAGCTTAGGACCATAACTTAAGCACTATCGGGAGATACCCCAAATTATCTTGAAATATATATATCTCTGCTTCTAAATAAAAGCAAGGACATGTTTCTAGGATTAGTATGCACCCTCGGGTATTCCTGCTGCTAACCATTTCAGGTAAAGAAGAGCATGTGTCATACGATGCTTGAAACGACATCAACCATGTTGGGTGCTGGAAAACACTCAAAAACAAAGCAGACCCTGACTCTACACTTGACTTTTACGCAAAAGTCCAAGTGTGGTTGAGGATGGCGAGAATCCCAAGTTCCACACACCCAAGTGATTGTTCTAAAAAAGATGATAAAAGTTGATGTCAGTGGCCTTGCCAAAAAATTGAGAAAAGAAGTGAAAAAGAGAGAGAGATATATATATAAAATGGGGGAGAGAGGAGGAACAGGTTGACCCCGCATATTAAAAAAAGCTTATGGGCTAACTGGCTCCACCCACCATTGCTTCCACAAGCAAGAGGGGCTCGCCTCCATAACTTTGCAAGGAACATCAAGGCCCACAGCCCATGCACACTAAGCTATGTGGATAGCATGGCCTTGTGGTTCGCCTGAGCTAAGCCATCATGCTAGCGTCAGTAACAATTTCATTAACGCCTCATACATATATGTTGCCGGTACATACTCAGATATGCAAAGGTAATGTTCACCGATTCACTTGCATATTTTTTTCATAACCTGACTCTGCATGCTTCATTTTTGTTTGTGACTCCTGTTCTAGGTTTGGGTGCGCTTACATGTGGTACGTCCATAGGTCTTTTAAATTAAGCATGGTGCTTAGGTTAAAATGACCTTCTTTAATCAATTTTAGACATGGCGTTTAACTTTGATTAATGAACCTTGAGTTATTGGTATAAACAATGGAAGTAATTAATGATGTAGATAAATCAAGGCATGTTTTACATTTTAACTTCAACTTAGCCTTGCTTGAGCTTCAATAAAAAGATGGTGAACAAGTTTTTAGTCATAATAAAAGTAATAAAAATATTTTAAGAATAATAAAAAGTATTTATGTTTATGAGATAAAAAAATACAAAATAATAATGACGCGCTCCCTGGCTTTATGGCCAGTAGAGCCCTTACTTGTTTTTGTTCCTCTTGTTATGTTTTTATCAAAATAAAGCAAGTACAAGAATAAGTGTGGGGGAGATCTCACAAGCATAATTAACACACACATTCGAGATCTCCCCAACACAATGCACAAAGCGATCCATCATACAAAAGGACCGAACAAACAGGTTGAAGAGAAGATTGGTAGAACTTTTGGATCAACCGACCCTATCTTTGATCCACATAACTCCTTCATCTTCAATGATGGTTTGTGCAACTCTACCCTCACATTTCCCAAAGTTTTGATATTTAAAATTTATTAAATTAAAAAAAGGGCAAAACTTTTTGGCATAACATCTTCATGCTGTCCTTTGATAAAATTTTCATACTCCTTATTCCTCGCCAACATTCCTATAACTTGTGAACAACTATCATAGGGACCCCATGTTGTCTAAGTAATTGGAGTATGTGATATAGCTGGATGATTTGAACCTTGCTTTTTCTATAATGGACTTAGGATTTATTTTACAAAATCAAAATGCAATAGCATGCTCCTCAACGATTATGAATTTCCTACCAAGGCCATATGACATGATTCATTTATGCAAACCTTTAGTCATATGCAACTTGTCAGATCATTGAGTTGGGTCAAATTGTTGTGACCTATGTGAGATTATGGTCATACACTCATGATTAAGATTCACATGCACCCACCAAATAAAGCCAACTCTCACCCTAAGAGTTGCGCACAACATGCACCCTTTCATCCACCAAAAATATGCCAACTCTTATCCTGAGAGTTGCGCACCTTCTCCGCCAAATAAATATGTCGACTCTTACCCTGAGAGCCGCGTATTCCTTATACAAGAAAATGTACTCCTCGCATTTCCATTATGACATCTCTCCATCAAAAATTAAAGGTATGGGCTATGCTAAAAAAAGAAAAAAACCATGCCAAAGGGCATGAGAAAAAAACAAAGAAAAAAAGAGAAAGCATCCATGCCAAGGGGCATGAGAGATGCAATAAAGATGGGACAGAAATCCAAATTCCCCGTTCAAAAGAAAAAAAAGAAGATAAAAGAAAGTGTGAACCTTTATAGCCCATATTCCTATAACACCCTGATTTTGAAATTTAAAAGATTAATTAATTTCTGAATAGATGCTTTACATTCATAGGTCAATTATAAATGTTTTATGAATTACTTTAAAATATGTAGCACATTAGAAACCATGCATTGTTGCATTCATGCGGCTGCATAAGTTTTGGTTGACTTGTTTGAGCTTGTTGTTTAATCTTTGCTTTGTTTTATAGTTCCTAATATGCTCTAATTTGTCCTCTCTAACTCCTAGACTAACATACCTATCCAACTAGCCTAGGTCAGTCCCTAGTGTACCCTGGCCACACCTAGCCTTTACTGGCCATGTTTAGCCAGCCCTAGCCGGCCATGGCTAGCACTGGCCAGCCATGGCCAAGGCAGCTGCAGCAGCAGCCGGCTACAGTGGCCAGCATTGGCCGCCAGCGGCCAAGGCCAGCCAGCCAGCGCAGCAGGCCGCCAGCAGCAGCCCAGCAGCCATAGCCCGCCTAGCTCCCGCGTGCGTGCAGTTGGGCCGGCCCAACAAGCCCACGGCCTCGCCAGCCGCTCGCGTCAGCACCGCGTCAGCCGCTGGCGTCAGCGCAGTGTCGCCCACCAGGTGGGGCCCATAGCAACAGTGTCGTCTACCACCTGGAGACAGAGACCAAGCCGGACCTCGACTCCGCCCGTGCGCCCGCGCCGACACGCAAACCAAGGTTCGCCGCCGTGCTATAAAGTGCCTCGCCCGAGCCCCCTTGCACCCCCCTTCGCAACACTAACCGCCGCCACCAGGTTTCGCGAACTGTGAAACCCTAATCTGTCGAGCTCGCACCACCGCCATAATCTTTGTCTCTACCATCACCGTTTGCCGAGGTGAGCCCATGCACGAGCTTCACGAGACCACGAGGGTCACGGCACTGCCCTCCGTGGCCGCCCTTGCCCTCTCTGCGCGTCGCGGTGCACCGCCGCTCATCGTCGCGCGTCGTCCCGCCACGGTCGTGCTGCTTATCGCACGCACGCGCATGCGCAATGTGCACGTGACCTTGCCTTGGCCCCGCGTGCCCGCAGTGCCGCCACCGCGAGGTCGCCACCGGCGACCATGGCCGAGGTCGCCGAGGTCAACCCGCCTCACCGCCGGTCCACCGTGGACCCGTGGACTTGGTCCACGGGGACGGTCCACGGTAGGTCCATGGGATTTGGCCAACCGCGCGCCACCACGCAGCGGTTAGTGCCGTCAAAGACCGGCCGCCGCTGACACTTTTGTAGAAAAGCCCCTGTATTTTCCTTTATTTATGATCTAGTCCTTTGTAGTCTGAATATATTTAGATTTCAGTCCTATTTTCTGCAGATTAGACCCTAGTATTGTTTAGGCCATAACTATCATGTTTTAACTCTAATTTTAGTGATCTTGTACCTTTTGGAATTGTCTCAACGAGTAGAACAGTTCTATGCTATTGTTTGCTACTATTATCATGTTTTGGTGTACTGTTCTAATTAAAGTACATTTGCTTGCATGTATTGCTCGTGTGTGATGATTGTGGCATATAGAGAACGAGACATGGGTGATCAAGGATCAGTAGGACCCAGAGGACTATGTGCAGCAGGACATCAACCAAGGCAAGTGCAGGCACCTTTTAACCATGTTGCCCCTATTCACTTTTAATTAATTCTTTGCATGTGTCTTAAATCGACAAACCATAGGAATGACTAGCTACTCTATCCATATATCACCTATGGGGGTTTTAGTTGATAGGTTTTTAGGTTGTTAGTGCTCTACCTTACCTTTCACCTGTCTAATGAAGATAAAACTTGCTTCTTAACCTATTGGAGCCTTGGGCTCTTGGCTTCGGCCGTTGGACAAGTTGATGCATTTTCGCATCGTTGGTTGGCGGTGAATGAAGGGGGAACGGATGTCAGTGGGACTCATTACGATGAAGGCATCCGTATCTCCTCCTCTTTATGGTCCTATTTGTGGAGCGACAACCTGGGACTTTCGTACATCTCCAGGCTAATGGGCATTGGCTTGGTCTATTAGCAGGACAATCATGGGTAGGTTAGACAACTTACTAACGGGTGGATATAGCTATGGTTGCTGGGGTGTTTTCAAGTATTTAGTATGGGAGGGGCTAGGGATCCATGTAGGGGGCAGCCTCACGGTGAGGTTGCCCATATGCTTGCACTCATTGCTAGCGAGTTGTCACTGCCTATGACCCTGTGAAGAACCTTGTTGTGACCTCTGTTGGCCTATCTCGGTGTTGGGCAAAGAGGCTGATCCCCTTGGGCATAAAGAGTAATCACAATCTGGAGTGAAAGTGTACACCTCTGTGCAGAGTTAAAATCAGTATATCATCTGTGCTCACGGTCACGAGTGCCCCAGATCCTTGCATGATTTAGCCAAATGGTTTAAGCTGTTAAATCATGGTGATGTGTTGAGGTTGCTATCTCGGGTTTTATTGGGATGGCTATCCTGTGTTCCCTTGAGATGGCTATCTCATGCTTAATGACGTTTAATGATATATGTTTATATCTATGTTCTTAAATGACACATTAAATACTACTTGAACCTTAATAAAGGGTTGGCTATTTCAACCAAGATGATTAGAGAATAGGTTGCAAAGTTAAATCTTAATTGTTTACTTTAAAATTGCTACCGCAGTCTGCCTTTCGGCTGTACCTTGTGTTAGCCTTGCATGTCATTACTTTCCGCTTGTTCTTGCTAAGTTTCTACATGGAACTCACCCTTGCTCATTCACCAACAAAAGGATGCTCAAGTGATGACTCGGATGGTGACTTTCCTAAGAACTATCTGAGATACTAGGTGTCGTGATGCTGCTGTTGACCTTCCTGTGGCGAGATGGAGTCACTACGTCTATGTCATTTAGTTGCTTTCCGCTTTAGACGATGTTATTTTTGTTCTGCTTTACTCTGATGATAGTTATGTAATAATGGTACAATGTAGTCATTATACTATGTTTTATTCGAACATTGTGCTTACTGGACCATGTAATTTGTCGTTCATGTGTGTATTTTGATCCAAGCACACATGAGCTTTTTCCTTGGTTTCATTCCTTCAAAATCAGGGTGTGACAAAGTGGTAATAGAGCCATGTTGACAGTAGGATCATGAAGCCTTAGTTAGAAGTGGCTGTCTTAGGTTGATCGTTATAAGTTAGAAGGCAAGGGCCTTCTAAGATCAATCTTACATTCTCGGGTTTCTCCCCTGTTTTTCAGCTTGTCTTGACATTCTGGCCATGGCTTCGAGTGCAGGGTAACATCGACTATAGGGTCTTGGTGCCTTCGGTTCAAGAAGACGACCCCGATCGCCACGTGAGGCGCTTCGATGCTCAATAGGAAAAGAAGAGGAAGGACCCAGAGAAGAAGAGGAAGAGGAGGAACCTCAAGCGCCAGGCGCTCGAAATGCGCTGGGCTAAGCAAAATTGAGACGGCCTTCCTATCAAGGAGTCCCACCTGAGGAGACGGACGTGGTGGATGATGACGATCATGATGTCGAGGGAGTGGCGGGGCATCTTGAGCCCATCTTTCCAGCCTTCCTCGAGTTGACACACCTCCTATGCAGGAGGACGTCTTGGAGTGACCATAGGAAAGGAGGCAAGCAGGCTTCTCGGCCCGTGTGGGGTCTTCGTCTCGCCGCCCACGTGGGGGCACTCTGCCAGCCTCATCTCGAGGTTCGTCCAGTGTCTCACCGCGTCAAACCAGGTCCTCGATGCTCGAGGCGAGGACCCGAGGCCGGACAGCTCAGGGAAGCAGATGACACCACCCTCGATGCACGACTCACGGGAGGCGGCCCTAGGGGAGCTCGAGGTGCCAAGGTTCGAGCTGGTCGCTCTACGCAATTCTAGCTCCGGACAGGATCTGTTTTGGAGGGGGCCTTCAAGGCACCTAGGAAACTTGACGGGGCCCAGATTGGTTGTCATCCCTCTAGGGTAAGCTTTGCCGTCTAAAATTTTCTTCCCTTTTCCTATGATTCGTAGAATTTACTTGATGTTCTTGCCTTTCCCTACGTTGCCCAGGCTCAAGCGCCGAGTGGAGGAGGCAAACCCTTCATCGGCCAAGCGGCTAAAGGTGGATGCGGCCGCGAGGATGGTGGCAGGAGGGGCAGGTGTGATCCCAAGGCCCCTGTCGACATTGGAGGTGGCCTGACTATCACAAGCCCAGACAAAAATTATTCAGGGCAGACAGACGGGCTCTGCTCTTGTTGCAGGCTCGAGCAAAGCGGGGGCTATGGCGTGTGGTAGTTCCGACCAAGGGCAGATGCCAAAGAGCAGGGTTGGCACCCCAGTCTTGACATCCATGGCCCCTACACCTGGCCAAGTTGAGGCCCCCGCAATCGAGGTGGGAGCCCTCGACAACCACGAGCCCGGGTCAAAAGATGCCCCGATCATCCTTGAGGATGAAGAGGCCATGGTTCCTTCTCCCTCTATCGAGGAGATGGTGGAGCACCCCTAGGAAGCAGGGGTGCCACCTCCTCAGCAAGAAGGGTGGGAGCCATGGCCAAAGGGCCTGCACGAGGTGGAGGTGCAGCAAAAACAAGAGCAGGAGAGCCTGCAGAAGAAGGAGGAGGAAGACCGGCTACAGAAGCAGCAGGAGGAGCAACCGCAAGGGCGGTAGGAGGAAGAGGGGCTAGAGCCGAGCCAGCCTGAATAACAATGAGAGGTGGAGAGGTTGGAGCTGAGCCAGCCGGAGCTACACCAGCAGTAGCAAATGCCGAAGGGTGCGATGCCCTTAGCCCCGCTGCCTCGGTGACAAGACAAATCACTAGAGGAGCCAATAGCCTCGAGCTTCCCACGGCCACAGGGGGAGACTGTGACTACCTCTAGACAGCCGCCGCAGCAGCAGAACATGGCACAGGAGGTGTTGGTGGTTCTGCTCCCACCGCAGGAGCAGCCCGGGGAGGTGGCTATCTAGAGCCCGCGGCTATCGCATCGGCGCGAGGAGGAGAGAAGCGCCCTTCTTCTTGCCAAAGTGGCAGTCGCTCGGGGGCCCCTCGCAGCCTCGGCTAATCTGACCCTGGCTCTTTTGCCTCAGTGGGGCAGGTGAGCGGCGAGGCCGAATCATTGGCAGCCAGAGCGGAGGTCGAGCCGCCGTTCCCCACCTTGGCCGATCGGTGGCAAGTTACGATGGTTCGCCTGATACGGTGGAGCACATCAGGTCATCGATGTGAGAGAGGATCGAGGCGGCTCTCCCTTCTTGGTGTAGGGAGTGCCTCCCACTCCAAAACCCACTGGCGCCTAGTGCCCCTGTGATCTGGATGGATGACGCGGTGGAGATAAACTACTGGAAGGATGCCGAGCAGTATCGGGCGTGGATGGCCCTTGCTCAGAAGCTGGCCGTTGATGTCGCCATCGAGGATCTGGGCTGAGTTTTCTCAGTAAGTGTTTCTCCAAGTGTGTTGAGCTTAGATAACTTCTCGATTTGATGCCTGATTTCTTGCTCCTTGTTCTTAGGACCTAAGGAGGTGCTCCTATGTGAAGTCCGAGTTCCTCCACATGACGCATGCCGGGCGGGAGGAAGTACGGCATCAACTCAAGGCCGGCAGGTCTGCCCAGGACGGGGTGGCCCAAGCTGAAGAGGACGCATAGAAGGCAAAGGAGGAGGCTGCCAAGGCTAGAGAGGATGCTGACACGACTCGAGTGGAGGTGGCTCGAGCCAAGGAGGACAATGCCGTCGTGAAGGAGGAGGCTCGGAAGGCTAAAGAAGAAACCGCTTTGGCCAAGGAAGAAGCTGAGAAGGCTAGGAGCGATGTCAGACCGGCCCTCAAGGCTATGTAGTTGGCCCTTGAGCGTGTAAGGTTAGTTGAGGGGGAAGCCTGAGATGTCGTAGAGCGCATCAAGGTGCTCGAAACTAATGTTGATCAAGTCTCAGAGGCCCGCGACGCCCTCAGCATCTCGGCCGGGTCAGAGAAACGTCACACCGACGCCCTTGCTGCCAAAGTTGTCAATCTGAAGGCGACCCTTTAGGAGGAGGGGTCCATCACTCTGGCTAGCAGGACGATCGAGGACCTGCGGCTTGAGAAGACGGAGGCAGTCCGTGCTTTTAAGGAGGCCCAAAAGGAGCACGATGACGCAGTGGACGCACACGCGGCCCTCGACACCCACTCCACCAGTGAGTTCTCTTTTCTAGTTCTAAGCTTCTTGTCTCCACCTGCCGCTATTGATTTCCATTCCACCTACCAGGTCTCGAGGCTGAACTACTCTCTATCCGTATGGCTTCGAAGGCGCTTCTGGAGGGCCTTTTGGCCGAGGCGGCATTGACCGACAGGCTCTGCACCACAATCAATGGACCTTGCAACTCCTGGGGGTTCAAGCCCGCAGAGGAGGCCGAGAAAGAGGTGCACGGGGCCGCTCTCGTCAACCGGCTGTACTATCTTAGGGCCACCATGAGGGATCACGTCTGAGACGCACTCCACATTGGCGTGAAGCGGGCGATGGCGGTCGTCTCTTCTGGCTTCACGTATGACATGAACGTCATCTCCCATGGCTTTGTCTCTGACCTTACCATGATAGACGCTGACAATGAGGAGAGGTGCCAAGGCATGATCGATGCTGCCGAGGAGCCGGGTGAGAAGTTGGTGAAGCTGTTCGAGCCCGAGGTCCTTCCTTTCGAAGGTGAAGAAGGCACCGGCAATGAGGGTGGTGGCGATGAAGGGGACAAAGGCCTGTGAGCTAGACCTGGGCAAGGAGGCCCATGTAATAGATTAGTTTTTGCAAATCATGACAGTGTGGCCCTGGTGGCCTTAAAACATTATGCATGTACATATTTCACATATTTTAAGTCCTTTTCTTTCTTGCATGCCCTGATTGTGTTTTTACTTAGTAAACTCGATGCATGGTCATGTCCCTCGAAGGGGGGAGTGAGTGGAGGTACCATAGTGCAGAGGCATAGGTGAGCTCCCGACTCAATAGCCCTCGACCCTCGGGGCACTCGTGGCATTTTTGGCTAAGTGACGACATATATCGAGGCGCATAAGAAAGATTAGACATTGAGTTTCGAAAAAACATGTGAGTTTTTTGAGGACTTTGGGTGGTTTCCCCTTGTAGCCCCTGAGGGAGACTCGACTCTGAGGGAGCAGAGTCGAGGCTACCTTACATGAACAAATAATAAAGTATGCTGAATGGAAGTTGTTTTTTATTTATTCATTCATGATGCCATAGTTGTACAAAATACGAGAAATGTACAAGGCCTCGAGGCCCTTAGGAATAAAAGCGATGTAGTTGTTTGATGTTCCAAGCGTTGGTGAAGGTTTTGCCTTTGCCATTCGATAGCTTGTATGTTCCAGGTTTCAGCACCTCAGCCACGGTGTATGGACCTTCCCACGGTGGTGTCAGCTTGTGGCACCCCTTGTTGCTCTGTCGTCGACGGAGGACGAGATCGCCAACATGGAGATCCCTCTTGCGCACGTGTTTGTCGTGGTAGCATTGATGCTTCTGCTGGTACCTTGCAGAGTGGAGGAGGGCCATATCTCGAGCCTCCTCGAGCTGGTCGACGGCGTTCGCGAGGGCCTCCTCTTTCGTCTGTTCGTTGTAGGCCTTAAGTCGAGAGGACCCGTACTCGAGGTCGGTGAGGAGGACGGCCTCGGACACATAGACCATGAAGAATAGAGTCAACCCCGTGGCTAGACTAGGCATTGTCCTTAAGCTCCATAGGACCAACGGTAGCTCGGCAGCCCACTTCTTGCCATACTTCTTCAACCGGTTGTAGATTCTTGGCTTGAGGCCTTGAAGGATCATGCCATTGGCACGCTTGACCTGATCGTTGGTTCAAGGGTGAGCGACTACGGGCCAATTCACATGAATGTGGTTGTGGTCGCAGAAGTCCAAGAACATCTTGCCAGTGAATTGCATGTTGTTGTCGGTGATGATGACATTGGGGACCCCAAAGCGGTGGATGATGTCGGTGAAGAACAAGACTGCTTGCTTGGAGCGGATGTGGGTGATGGGCTGAGCCTCGATCCACTTGGTGAACTTGTCAACTGCTACCAGGAGGTGCGTAAAGGCCTAGTTGTCTTCTTCAGAGGCCCGACAAGGTCAAGCCCCCAAATGGCAAAAGGCCACGTGATGGGGATCATTTGCAGAGCATGGGCGGGTAGGTGCATTTGCTTGGTGTAGAATTGGCACCCCTCGTACAAGCAGATGAGGTTGATGGCGTCAGAGATGGTGGTCAGCCAGTAGAAACCTAGCCAGAAGGCGTTGCTAACGAGGGTCCTCAGGGCGGCGTGATGGCCGCAAGCCCCTGAGTGTATGTCCTCGAGGAGCTTCCTGCCTTCCTTGATGGTGATGCAGCGCTGGAGGATCCCTGACAGGCTTCGTCAGTAGAGTTCCTTGTCATCACCATAGATGACGTAGGACTTGGCCTGTCAAGCTATCCGTTGAGCCTTGGTTCGGTCTTCTGGGAGCTCGAATAAGGCAGTCAAGGAAGGGAACATGCCAGTCTGGTGGTGGGCTTGACAGTGGAGGCGACCCCTCGATCTCCATGACCTCGGTCCCGATCGAGGTAGCCTCGTTCGAGGGCGGGGGGTTGAGTGTTGATGACGTGGTGCTAGCCCCTGAGCCTAAGTCGACAGAGGGCTTGAAGAGGTCCCTCAAAAACACATCGGGTGGGATGGTGCCATGAGTAGACGTGATTTTGGTGAGCTCATCTGTAGCTTTGTTGTACCGTCGAGTGATGTGGTTGAGCTCAAGGTCGTGGAACTTGTACTCCAACTCTCATACCTTTTTGTAGTAGGCTTCCATCTTGGGGTCATGGCAGCTCGAGGCCTTCATTACTTGGTCGATGACGAGTTGTGAGTCACCTCGAACGTCGAGGCATCGAACCCCGAGCTCAATTGCAATGCACAGACCATTGACGAGGGCCTCATACTCTGCGATGTTGTTGGAGGCAAGGAAGTGGATGCGGAGGACGTAGCGTATATGGACTCCGAGGGGTGAGATGAATAGCAAGCCCGCACCTGCTCTTATCTTCATGAGTGACCCGTCGAAGTACATCGTCCACAGCTTGGCTTGAATCTGTGCTGGTGGAAGTTGGGTGTTGGTCCATTCGGCAATGAAGTCTGCCAGCACTTGAGACTTGATGGCCTTGCACAGCACGTAAGTGAGGGTCTCAAGCATTAGCTCGATCAACTACTTAGTGATCCTTCCCGTGGCCTCCTGGTTTTGGATAATCTCCCCTAGGGGAAAGATGAAACCACGGTTACTGGGTGACTGAGGAAGTAATGCTGGAGCTTGCGGCATGTGAGCACGATGGCGTAGAGCAGCTTCTGGATTTGTGGTTAGCGAGCCTTTCTTTCTAAGAGTACCTCGCTGACAAAGTAAACCAGTCGTTGGACGGGCAGGGAGTGCCCTTCCTCCTGCCTCTCGACCATTATGGCCGCGCTGACCTATTGGGAATATGCCCTAGAACCAATCATGTAGATGATGATATTCCAATTGTATCCATGATTAATAAAGTGTTCATTGAATATCCATTATAGACAACTTGTATTGATTGGCGATTATGTGTATTGTTTGTGGAACTCAATTACTTGAAAGGTCATTCTAATGTTGTCCCTGGTCAGCATTCTTGTGAGAACACACTTGAATATTAGACCAGCACATGTATTAGTTGATGGCTATGTTTCACAAGTCATGGACATGGAGATGTCAAACTAATAATGTGGGCACATGTGAGACATGTAGGCTGGATTGACCTGACATGAGAAAGTCTCTATTCACATCATGTACGTTATGTCCTTAGACCTAAGATTGTGGTATGTACTCAAGATGTGAAACAGCCTACTCAGGGACTATCAAACATTGCTCCGTAACTGGGTAGTTATAAAGGTGTTCTTCAGGTGGTCGGGAAGCATGCTATGAGACATAGATAATCAAGATGGAATTTGCCCCTCTCTACGCGAGAGAGATATCACTAGATCACTCAAGTGATTGGATCAACAAATGCATGGCCGTGCTTGGGTTAAGTGTTAACCCACGAGTTGAACCATATATTGAGTGGCAAAGGGAATAACTTCTATGTGGTCATAGTGGTTCGTCTGATATGATCTTTGCGTGCACATAGGAGTTATCGTGCCTTGCTAGAGGCCGCTGTCAACTATTGGGCAAGTAGGAGTACTCGGCCCATGTCAATGTGTGCGTGAACTCATAGGGTCGCACGCTTAAGGGGCTGGAAGCCTAATTCAGGTTGGACCCGAATTAGACAAGGCTTGGGGTAACTAATGGGCTTCCAACTTGTGAGCTCATTGGGGACGCCTATATAAGCAAGGGGTGGGGGCGCGGTCAGGGAGACACACGCCTTCGGCAGCCACCGTCGCCCTCCCCACGCTCGCCCCTTCTACTCCTCGCGGACCTAGCAGTCCGGAGGCGCATCGCTTCTTCCCTGCACGTGTGGGATTCCCCGGAGGTGCTGCATCTGGAGCACTGGGATGAACCGCACGAGAGGATTTAGGGGACGGATGACCACGCAACTGCACTACCTTCTGCAATGCGTACGACTACATCGAGTCATCTTTTGTTGCACCTGTGCGTCTAGTGGTAATCCCGTAACCTGTAACTAGCAGTAGATCATGGTTTATGAGGTGAAAAGTTTTGTTTTCTGGCTAGCGTAGCACCCTCATAACCCTTCGTGACCACCTGGGTGGTTGCGGTGATATAGAGGAGAAGAGGCTCGGGTGGATTGGGTGGCATGACAGGTTTAGGAGATACAAGAATTGGAGGGGAGGTCAGCATACCTTTGAGTTTAGTGAGGGCCTCCTCGGCCTTGGCGGTCCATGCGAAGTGCTCAGATTTCTTCAGGAGACGATACAGTGGCAGGGCCTTTTCTCCCAGGCGCTAGATGAAGCGGCTGAGGGCCGTGAGGCAGCCCATGACCTTCTGTACGCCCTTCAGGTCTCGAATCGGCCCCATCTTTGTGATCACCATGACTTTCTTGGGGTTGGCCTCGATACCACGCTGAGAGACGATGTATCCTAAGAGCATGCCTCGAGGCACACCAAGGACACACTTCTCAGGGTTGAGCTTGATATTCTTGGCTCGAGGGCACCCGAACACAATCTTGAGGTCATCGATGAGGTTGTCAACCTTCATAGATTTGACTATGATGTCATTGATGTAGGCCTCGACCGTTGTCCCTATATGTTCACCAAAAACATGGAGCATGCATCGCTGGTACATTGCCCTGGCGTTTCGAAGGCCAAAGGGCATGGTGATGTAACAATACATGCCAAAAGGGGTGATAAAGGAGGTCGCAAGCTGGTCGGACTCCTTCATCTTGATTTGATGGTAACCAGAATAAGCATCAAGGAACAAGAGGGTCTCACATCCCACAATTGAATCAACAATTTGATCAATACATGGTAAAAGAAATAGAACTTTAGGACATGCTTTATCCAAACTAGTATAATCAACACACATCCTCATTTTTCTATTCTTTTTCTTAACTAACGCAGGGTTAGCTAACCACTTAGGATGATGAACCTCCTTGATGAACCCGGCCACCAAAAGCTTGCGAACTTCCTCGCCGATGATCCTGCGCTTCTCCTCATCGAAGCGGCGCAAGCGTTGCTTCACTGATCTGGACCCGGCCCGGATCTCCAAAGCATGCTCGATGACTTCCCTCAGTATGCCTGGCATATTCGAGGGACTCCATGCAAACATGTCAGTGCTCACACAGAGAAAGTTGACGAGCACTACTTCTTATTTGTTATCTAGGGTGGCACTGATTGTCAGCACCTTCCCATCAGAGCTGCTCGGGTCGAGGAGGATCTTCTGTGGGCTCGAAGCTTCCTGCGTGATGCTTGGAGTTAGGGGCCTCAGCAGCGAGGCCCTCAAGGGTCAAGGCTAGCCTGGTGGACTCCTCGATGGCCTCTCCATTCTCGATGCACTCGATGTCACAGTCATATGCGTGCTCATAGGAGGAGCCAATGGTGATGACGCCCTTGGGTCCCGGCATCTTGAGCTTGAGATACTTGTAGTTGGGGATCGCCATGAACTGCGCATAGCTGGGTCAACCGATGATGGCATGGTACGTGCCGTGGAACCCAACTACCTTGAAGGTGAGGATCTCCTTCCTGAATTTTGAGGGGTGCCAAAGCAGACAAGGAGGTCGACGTGACCGACGGGCAGGGCCTTCTTCCCAGGCACGACTCCATGGAAGCCCCCGGTGCTGGGCTAAAGCTGTGACCTCTTAACCCCTAGGAGGTTGAGGGTCTTGGTGTAGATGATGTTGAGGCTACTGCCCCCATCCATGAGCACCTCAGAGAGGTGGGTGTTAATGATGATTGGGTCGACGACGAGCAGGTAGGCTCTGGGATTGACGACACGATCCGGATGGTCATCACGGTCGAACGCGATGAGTGCATCAGATCAGTTAAGGTATTGTGGTGTAGTGACTCAGACGGAGAAGACCTCTCGCTGCTCCCTCTTGTGTTGTCGAGACATGAGTTGGGTCGAGGGGCCACCATAGATCATGTAGGAGTCGATGACCTCGGGGAACTTGTCGTCTTCCTTGTTGCGGCCTTTGTCGCTGCCTTTGTCACCACCTTTGTCGCTTCCTTTGTCCTTCTTCTATTCGTCCTTCTTGATGCCCAAACTCTCGTAATAGTTCCTGAGCATGCGGTAGTCCTTGAGTTTATGATTAGCCCCTCCTTTGTGGTAAGGGCAGGGCTCCTTCAGCATCTTGTCAAAGATGGTCCCCTTGGGGGGACCTCGAGGCTTCTTGCGCTCGACTACAGTGACGAGATCGTCATCGGCTACGTAGTTGGTGACGACATCCATGAGCTCATCGATGGTCCTGGGGCGATTACGTCCCAGCTCCCGTACCAAATCCTTGCAGGTGGTACCCGAGACAAACGCCAGGATGATGTCGTGGTCGGGGATGTGCGGGAGCTCGGTGCATTGCATGGAAAAGCGTTGGGCGAAGTCACGGAGGGACTCCTCAGGCTGTTGCTTGCAGTTGTGGAGGTCCCAGGAGTTGCCAGGGCACACGTAGGTCCCCATGAAGTTTCCCTCGAAGACCCACACCAGGTCAGCCCAGTTATGGATCTGACCAGGGGGAGCTCCTCGAGCCACCTTTGAGCGGTGTCGGAGAGGAACAGGGGCAGTTGGCAGATGATGGCACGGTCGTCGCATGCCCCGCCCAGCTGGCAGGCAAGTCAGAAGTCAGCCAGCCAGAGCTCTGGCTTGGTTTTGCCATTGTATTCGATGATGCTCGTGGGGGGTTAGAAGGGGCTCGGCAGCGCGTGTTGCTGATCGCCTGCTGAAGACTCAAGGGCCCGGTGGCTTAGGGGCCCAACAGTCCTCGTCGCTATCATAGCATCCCCCTTGATAAGCGCTATAGCCTCGATCCTCCGCATCCCCACTCTTGTGCCGTCGATTCTCGATGATGTCATAGCATGTGTCTTGGGGCTCGCGGTTCTCGATGATGCGGTCTCAGATGGGGGTCGCCTTCTTTGCTCGGGGGCCGCTTCTTGGTGAACCGAGACCTCCCTCTCATCACGGGGGGCTCGACATATTGTTCCGAGGCCACCCCTCAATGCCTCGAGGCTGAGCTCTCGACCTGCTGCGTGGCCGTGACTTTGAGGAGGCCCTTGACCTCGTCCCGTATCTGCCGAGCTTGAGAGTTCGATGGCGCAGGCATGTTGCAAAGAAGCATGGTGGCTGCAACGATGTTCTGATTGGCTCGGGAAAAATGGTTGATGACAGGGTGCTTTGGTCCCCCGTCTTCAACGATCTGTCAGTTGACCTCTCGGGCTCTAGCTCGGGCCCTTCTGCCGGGCGAGGCTAGGCACCCCTGTTTGAGGGTCCGCTCGAGTTGGCGCAGGCGCTCGGGCTCGCGCAGGCGCTCGAGATCCTCATTGAGCATGGCTTGCATCTCCTAGACTTGTACGTGCTAAGCGTCTAGGTCATCCTGATGCAGGCGTATGTCTTGGGGCATAGCTGGCGGCTGCTCCTCTGGGTCTACCACGACAAGGGCCCCTCCTCCTATGGCCGCGGATGCTGCAGTGGCCGTTGGGTCGACGGTGTCATCGCTTGACACGACTTCGCCCTCGACATGGAAACACTCACGGTTGGGGTCGTAGTGGTCAGAGTCAGAGTCAAGGCTGCCAGAGTAGAAGATAGGGAACTACCGCGCCGCTCCTTCTCCAGCTGATGTCGCATCGTGCTGAGTGTGTACTACCTTGGGCCAGGTGCTCGCAAGAAGCTGAGGTCCTTGGAGGCTGGCAAGACCGTTGCCAGGTCCATAGTATTGTGCAAGAGACCTCCGGGTGGTCCACATGCGCGCTCATACTAGAGCGCACCACGGCGGAGTACATCTTGGTGGCATTGTCCAGATTGAATGGGAACTGGCGACTTGCCCCAAACAGTCCGTGTGGCAGCAGATTGGGCGGTGACGAAGCTGCGCCCATTGGGGGAACTTCGCCGAGCTCTCCTGATGAACGCATCATGAACATGAAGTCTCCGTAGAGCCCTGTCAGCTCATTTTCCATTCCTAGGAATGGGTTAGAAAGGTCCCCAACCAGGGGCCCTGCGCTGCCTGGCAGGGACGGAGGAAACACGAAAGACGTTGACCCAGACACGGGCTGATGATGACTATGGCGCCGGTTGCGCCTCCTCTTGGGCGCTGAGGCGTGGTGGCGAGACCGGCGTGCGGCCTCTCCTGAGGGTGGGGGCTCCTTACAGCCTCCACTCGGATCTCCGACCAAAAGTAGGACCATGTCGTAGCCGTGGCCGAGTGACATGAACTCTAGGATCCCGAACCAGATCACCGTGGGTCGCGAAAGCGGCGAAGCTAAGTCTGCCATCCGGAAGAATGGCGGGAAATCATCAATGACACATAGATCCCCTACCTAGCACGCCAACTGTCGGTGTCACGACCCCTAGGGGCCTAACACCAACCAGTAAACTTGTGCTGCGTGCTCTCTAATCCGGATGGTGATGCAAGAAGAACTCACGATTTTTATCCTAGTTCAGGCAAGAGAAGGCCCTACGTCCAGCGGGGGGATGCTTTGTATTATCTTGCATCGAAGTGCTCATACAGGGGTGAATACATGTGTGTGAGTGAGCTAAAACTTAGTATTTGGGCTCTGGTAGCTCTCTTCTTGAACCCCCTTTTCTACACTAGCCCAGCGCCTCTTTTTATAGGCCAAGGAGGGGCACGGGTGTACATGGTAACCCTAGAAACGGTGCTTGTAGGGCTAGCGTAGGTGGTGACATTGAGGGTTTGTCACACCCTGGTTCCAAAGAAGACTAGAGGTTGTCATATGTGTGCCCAGGAAGTCCACACATACAACAGAAAACAGATAAATATCAGAAAACATGTATATTATAGCGGAAACATATATATTTAACACTTACACTTGTCAGAGTAACACCGAACGTTGGCTAAGACTTCTCTTCAGTCTTCTTTCTTCTCAGGGACTGTTGACTAGGGGCTCCATATGCCAAACACTTCCAATACCCAACTTCTTTATCCTTCTTTTGAGAAACACTTTACTACAAACTATAGCAAGAGTGAGTTCCATGTCGAAACTCAGCAAGTACAGACGGAGAAATAATGACATGCATGGCTAATACAAGGTAAACTGTGGTAGCATTTTAAATGTAGCAATTAAGATTTAACAAGTTGCAACCTATTCTCTAATCATGTTGGTTGAAACATCCAACCCTTTATTAAGGTTCAAGTGGCATTTAATGAATCATTAAACATCATCAACCTTGAGATTGCCATCTCAAGCAACACAGGATAGCCATCCCGATAAAACCCGAGGTAGCAACCTCGACAACATCACCATGATTTTATGGCTTAAACCATTTGGCTAATTATGCGAGGATCTGGGCCGCTCGTGACCGTGAGCGTGGATGATATATCAATTTTAACTCTGCGCAGAGGTGTACACTTTCACTCCAGATTGTGATTACTCCTGGTGCCCGAGGTGATCAGCCTCTTAGCCCATTGCCGAGATAGGCTGGCAGAGGTCACAATGAGGCCCTTCACAAGGTCATAGGCAGTGGTAACTCGATCCACGATGTCCCAAGCACATGAGAGACGTACTCGTAGTCGCCTCCCTGGTCTACGGATCAACCAGAACTCCCATGCTAGAACTTGAACACCATTCACGCCATTGCTATGCTACCCGTCGGTAAGCCATCCTCCTGCCTATGATGATCCTGCTAACAGACCAAGCCAGAGCCCATTACCCTGGAGATGTACGGAAGTCCTAGGTTGCTGCTCCACGAATAGGACCTTAAGGGGGAGGAGATACGGATACCCTCGTCAACACAAGTCCCACTAGCATCCGTTTCCCCCGTCTTTCACCGCCAACCAACGATGCAGATCAGCATCAACTTCTCCAACGGCCGAAGCCAAGAGCCCATGGCTCCAACATATTTTAAGAAGCAAGTTTTATCTTCATTAGGCAGGTGAAAGGTGATGTAGAGCACTAGCAACCTAATGACCTATCAACTAAAAACCCCCATAGGTGATATATGGATAGAGTGGCTAGTCATCCCTATGGTTGGCCGATTAAGACACATGCAATGTATTAATTAAAAGTGAATAGGCATAATATGATCAAAGGGTGCCTGCACTTGCCTTAAATCCAAAGTCTAGCTGCTCTTCTCGCCTCCAGCTTCAGCTGCACTTATCGGTCCTTAGCTCTTAGACTTCAGCGTTAACAAACCGTTCTTCGTCTAGTCGCAGCAATCAAACAACACAAACAAACACACAAAAAAGACAAGACTAAGAACAATACACCAATCAAAAGGGAAACTAAAAATAGAACGGTCTAAATGGCCAAACTTGGTGCTACGGTCACAAGAGCGCAAGAACGACGAACGATGGATCTATCGTTAAAGAAAACATGGCTATCGAGGTACTTGCAACAAGCACAGAGACAAACTTTAACATTGATACGTTTACTAAAGCAAGATGTGAAACTTATAAGAAAGACATAAAGTCAAATCAATTGGATGATGTTGAAATGTAAAGCAGGGTTAAACATTAATCATACTTTATTTATAAGCAATTATATTATCTAAGCCAATTAAACATTCATAATTTTTAAAGCTTAGAACATGCGAGTGCATTAAAGAAAACATCATATGCTTAAAGATTAATTTAAGCAGGACATAAACGACAAGACATGTTGATATTAAACATAGAGCATTTATGATTCAAGATTGAACTAAGCATGCCATGTTTCCAATGTAACTCTAAACAAGTCATAATTAATAAAGAAGTATTTAAGTTGGTACTAGTCATATTGACAGGCATGTATGAAAACTCAAGGTACAAACCTAAATTACTTTTATACAAGAGAGCACACATTAATTAATAAACAAGATTACTTACATAACACATGACGTGACAAACATTATTGATAACAAGCAATATACGTTGACATGATCGCAACACAAGGACAATGAAAGCATAGCCCCAGGTTGCTTTTATTTAGTTGAGCATCAACTAATTATTACACAAGTGAATAAGATTAAATGCACAGACATATGACATCATGAAGATCATATTTCACACAAAACTTAAGGTTGATACGTTCATAGCACAAAGAGATCGGAAATAGAAACCCTAGTTTACTTTTATTTATAAAACTATTAAATAATTATTAATCCAATTAACATTTAAATCAATAGATAAATTCACAACTAAATGACATGAAAACCAATAGCACTACTGCGTAAATTGCGATGACACAAAACTAACGCAACTAGAATCGCTCGAATCGGAGTTAAAACGGTGAAACGGCGGAGATTATACGATCAGTGGCAAAACTGTAAATAAATCGCTTGGTGGCAAAGTCGTAAATACCTCATCTTCTACCTCTGTCCATCTTCCTCTCCAGGTCATGGCCATGGCAGCCAGGCTGCAGCTCGCACCGGGGGAAGAGGCCTCGGCCCTGGCCTGCTGCGGCCTGCTGTGGCCGGCTGTGGCGGCCAGCTGCGGCCAAGTACGGCCGGCGGCAACCAGCGGCCGCGCGCGGGAGAGGGAGGACCACGGCACTCGGCCGGGACTTGGTCAGCCGGCAGCGGCCGATTGTGGCCGGCGACGGCTACGGCTACCACTACGGTTCACAGTGGCCGGCGACGGCTACGGTTCACAGTTTGGCCACTGGTTCACAAAAAGCTCTTGAAATGCAAAAGTTAGTCATCATCACTGTACTCTTCTGACATGTTGCCTTCATCTGGATTGTGGTACTCAAGGAAGGTGTCATCATCATCGTTGTATATTTCTTCATCTTGAACTCTATGTTTTTATCGACGGATGCTCTGGACCATGTATGCACTGAGAGGGCTGCCTGGATCATTGTCTATGTTCAACAATTCCATATCGGGATCGATGTCTCCTAATGGACCATGTCCCAATGAAGTACTCTCCTCTTGGTATGCCTCCTGACATCTCATTTGTATTTGTTCATGAATTGGTTTCTTTGGATCGGACTCTTCAACATCAAATATATGGCGATGGCCAAATTCTTGTACCACTCGCCAACATGGACCAAACTTCGTATCTTCCAAGAAAAAAGTTTGTGAGGCTTTCGTGACTATAATGAAAGGATCATTCTTATACCATCGACCTTTGATGTTAATGCTCTTGAAATAACCATCATCTTTCATCTGGTATGTCCTTCCCTCAAGATGGTACCATTCACACCGTAATAAGATTATAGTTCTATCCCCTTTGCTATTCTTTGCATAAGTCAACTCGATAATGCCTGTGATTTTCCCATAGAAGTTAATAGTCTCATCATTGTGTGAACCTGCACATTTGATGGTGGAGTTTTGTGTCTTCTTGTTTTTCTCATGAGCCAGAGTGTGGTACCGTACCCCCTTGATTATGCATGTTGTGTATGAACGTACACGCCTAATCGGCCCACATGCAAGTGAGTATAGGTCTTCATCAACATCTATTGAGCCTTCACTTTTCAATTTGGTAATCTGCATGAAAGGAAGACAATGAGTGAGATTGAAAATTTATTGAATCATAAATTATATAGTCATGCTGTTGATCAAGTTGCACACACACATGATTCTCAAACCATGTAGCAAACTTTGTTGACATCACTTTTTCAATGTCATTCACTCCTTGTTGTTCTAATTCCTCCTTAAATTTGCTGCAATAATAAAGGTAGAAGTTAATTAGTTTGTTGTGATAGTAATATTGAATATAGTTGTCTAAAATGACACGACAACAGTTACTCACTCTTTGTATTTGTCAACCTCTTCCTAGTTATTTAGAACAAACCAAACCATGGAGTCATAGTCTTTATCCTCATAATGAAGTTTAGAAGCACCGAGGAGTTAATACCATGACCAAAAATATAGAAGCCATTGGGAGAGATGTCCTTGTCACCATCTAAGTTCCTTTCCGGCCTAGAGTACCTATTAATAATGTCACTAAAATATGTTGAGCACTGGGTCATACACTCATAGGCTGTGTATGCCTCTGCAATACAGCCTTCAGGTCTTGCTTGATTGCGGACAAAATGCTTAAAGGTGCCCAATGTTCTCTCAATGGGATACATCCATCCATAGTGAACCGATCCCCATAGGAGTGCCTCATCAGGTAAGTGTACTGCTAGGTGAACCATAACGTCAAAGAATACAGGAGGATAAATCTTCTCTAACTTGCAAAGGATGAGGACAATATCTTCCTTCAACTTGTGTAATGCATCAACCTTTAGTGTTTTCAAGCAAAGTTGCTCAAAAAATCCACCAAATTCAGCAAGTACTTCATATACATCTTTGCGCACCAAACCACGAAGGCCAACTGGTAAAATACGTTGCAGCATTATGTGACAGTCATGTGTTTTCAACCCATGCATTGATCCTCCTCCCTCTAAATTGACACATCTTGATATATTAGAAGCATAACCATCTAGAAATTTCACATTGCTCACAAACTCCAAGAACATCTTCTTTGCTTCAGGTTGTAGAACGTAACAAGCTCTGGAAATTTCATATTGTGATGATGACTATGATTGTTTGTCTTGGCAGATAAGAGCGATGGTTCCAGGAACTCGTCCTCAGCAGAAGAAGCAAAAGTTGCCTGCAAACCAGTTGCCACCGCGCACGCCTTCCAGATTGACTAGCTGCAGGCAGCCATGCATTCGCCTGGAGGCCGTCTACCACCTAGGGAAAGAACGCCCTTGCCTTCTAAGACCAATCCAAATGCCAACCCAAAAACTAATCCCACTTCCAGTGCATCACTTCACCAACATCTCCGGTGAAAAACCCTACTTCAGCTTCTTGCCCATATATCATGTAGCTGTCTTAGATTGCTGCAACGGCCTCATCCTGTGCCAGTGGTCTGGATGTGACTGGGTCATCTGCAATCCAATCACACCGAGATATATGGTACTACCGGCTAGCCCTCATGCTCATGGCCTATCTTTGGATGGTTTTGATCCATTAGCTAGGGTGACTCAATTGTGTTTCGATCTGACAGTCTCCTCGCACTTCCATGTTGTTCATTTTGTGGAAGGTAGAGATCATTTAATTGAAGCTTTGCATATCTACTCATGTGAAACTAATACATGGCTCAGCATGGAATGTGGATGGCGCAATGGTATTGATCTGGAGCTTTGTTGGATGTGAAGTGTATTTCTTAACAGTTTTCTACACAATGTGGTGTACGATAGGGCTGAGGGAACATCTTTGATAATTGCTATGAATATGGAGGGAAACAAATGGAAGGAAATTGTTACGCCTACTAATAATGATGAGGACACCCTGCATCAAGCTCAGGGTCACTTGTGTGTATGTCTTATTGATGGTTCTCGCAATCATTGCAAGTTTTCAATGTGGATCCTTGAATACTATGGTACTAATAATTGGACACTGCAGCATACAGTCGTCCTTAACAACATTTTTAGAAGCATAAAAATCTGAGGGATTTTTGTCCCACAAGTTGATTGCATTTCACCCCGAATGGAATTTGGTTTCCTTAGCTTGGCATAAAGGAAATCGAATCATCGCATATGACATGGACCGTAGAAAAAGGTCATGTCATCCCAACCAGCATGTCGAACCTACGTTTGTTTATACCAGAAGAAGGATACCCTTGACCAGTCTATCTTCCATATGTTCCCTTGTTATTTGATTCACTATAGCCATAAGTTGCAGATCTGGCAGAGGAGTCCATCACTTCAAACCTACGTGCCATCAGATGAGGAAAGTCACTTGTAAGGGGTGTGTGTGTGGTGGTGGTGGTGGGGGTGGGGGAGGCATGCTTTTTTATTATAATGACTTTTGTAATTATTAGTTTTGTTTGTATGAACTTGATGTATCGATGATCGTGTGTTCCCTTGCGTTTTATGTCGTAGTTGTCGATACTCTCTCATACTCTGTCATAGGCGTTCAAACATGAAGGGGTCGGACTTTCTTGTGTCTAACAGCATTTCCATTAATAAAACTTGTTGTAAAAATACCCTTCTAAGTGATCTGTGGTTGAACTTTATATTAAAAGGGTTAAGTCCACTTTAGGACCTCCAACTATCGCAAAAATCCAGATTTCAACCTTTAACTTCAAAACCGGATAACATTGGCCCTCAAACTTTCAAAAAAGTTCACTTTTCACCTTGGCAGTTTTCCTGGCCTCTGGTAGGCTGTGCATGGCACTGTTTATGATGATGACATCAGCACTTTCTTTTTAATTTATGAAATTGATATCTTTTTATTTGGAGCTCCAAATATAGCAAATAATATATCAAATTTGATCGTCTCGATGAGCTTTTTGCAATGGTGTACCACATTTTATTTTTTTGATAGTTTTATTTCATGAAAAATTAAATATTTCTACAAAACAACTGAGAATAACAAAACTCGTGAAATTTATTTAAACATTAATTTCATCCTAAACTTTTTGTACAGGTTGATATCATCATAAAATAGCTACAAATCAATTTTCATAATTTTTTGATATTTATTTTGACCTACAAAAATCATAGAAGTTGCATTTATTAATTAAAAGAGATAATTTTAAAACATGCAAAAACTGTTCATTTTCTAGGTTTCATATTTTTTTCTAGCTAGAATACATCATGAAGAGCTACACAAAAAGTTTCATGAATTTAGCATGCACCAATAATTAGTTATGAAATAAACAAATATCAGTACTATTGAAAATATCAAAAGTTACTGTTCACAACAGCCAATAAAATCGCCCAAGGTTGAAAAGTGAACTTTTTTGAAAGTTCGAGGGCCAATGTTATCCGGTTTTGAAGTTCAAGGTTAAAATCTAGACTTTTGTGATAGTTGGAGGTCCTAAAGTGGACTTAACCCTAAATTAAACTCTGTCATGTCGCTACTACAGAATGATCAAAATCGTAACCATCAGCCAACAATCGGCAGACTGATTGCTAGGGCTTTCGAAACAGAAGCATTCACACTTTGTCCTATGAGATCAAATATGGAGCGGTCAGACTTTCTTGAGTTCGTAGTTAAATTCAAGAGCTACGTATCACCCGTGAAGCTATAGAGCAAGGCGAGACTTGTTGACATGGTCTCCTAGCAGCATACGATTTACAGATAATAAGAACCAACATGGTACTATAAAGGTCAACAGAAGATCATGTGCATATAGTATAACAACAAGTTAAACTATTGAAAATCACAATTGTCTCCAATGAGCATGTCCTGAGTGCTACGTGACCTTGAGTGGTCACAGTGAATATGAGTACCAGTCTAGTCCGCCGATGGATCCGTGCTGACGAGGCCTTGTGACCTGGAACGAACCAAAAATTTTAGAACTTATTATATGACCATAATAATAATACAATCAAAATGGACACGCCCATTATGTTTTGTCCTACGTGATCAATTACGTAGTGGTCGGACGTTCTGGCGTTTGCAGACATGAACTACCAGGAGCCAAGATTTGGACATGCAAGATCAAGAGATGGGACAGTCTGACGCTTTCTCTTTCATGTATCATGGGGAAGTCTGGCCATACCTCTTTTGTGTACCACGGGACAGTCCCTATATGGGCCTTGTGATAATTAGGCCATCCCCGCTTCTAAGGGACAAGTCGTGTGGATATATTGGATATATATCCCCTGAAAATGGGAAATATATGCCCATTGGACTTGCGCTGGCTGGGCGGCGGAGCTAGAGGCGGGGGCGAAGGATCCCCCGTGTGCTGTGCTGGCTCTGGTGTCCATTTGGAGGCAGGCTGTTGGGTTTTCTCGATGGGGCGCGGCGGCATTGGCGTCTGCATCGCTTGTGTGCCGCGGCAGCGGCAGAGCCATCACATCCTATCCGTAGGACTCCTTTCTCTGCTTTTTACTGTTTGTTTCTTCATTTGGTTTTTGCTGATCTAGGACTGTGTGAAACATGAGGTGTATTTCTTAACAGTTTTCTAAATAATATGGCCTACGTTGAGCATGAGGGAACATCTGTGATAATTGCTGTGGATATGGAGGGAAACACATGGAAGGAAATTGCTACGCCTACTGTTAGTGACGAGCACACCCTGCATCAAGCTCAGGGTCACTTGTATGTATGTCTTGTTGATGGTCCTCACAACCAATGGAAGTTTTAAATGTGGATCCTTGAAGACTATGGTACTAATAATTGGATATTGCAGCATACTATCATCCTTAACGAAATTTTTAGAAGCATTAATATCCGAGGGGAGTTGACCCACAAGGTGATTGCAGTTCATGTCTATGGAATTTGGTTTTCTTAGTAGGGCATGAAAGAAAACCAATCATCGCATATGACATGGACCGCAGAAAAGCTCATGTCATCCCTACCATACTCTTTTGGTATTGTAGACGTTTGATTAAATGCTTCTAGCACAGACCAGTCTATCTTCCATATGTTCCCTTGTTATTGGATTTACTAGAGCAGGGGGAGGAATTTGTGTCCTTACCACTCTACCCTCCGCGCATGTGGAATTGGAACCATCTTACTAATTAGGGCAGCGATGAGGGCTACTCGACAGATGACTCCACCTCGTCAGACTCGGACTAGATGGAGGGTGGAAAGACAGACAATGGCATGGGCAGCGGCGTTGATTGGTAGGCGAGGGGTTCCAACAGCTGGGTTGACTGCCAGGACCAAGTTCATCGGTTCTCTGGTGCTTCATATAAAAAGTACAACTCCTATGAAGGTGCAGTTGCTACCTTCAACTCAATAGAAAACAACTCAAATCCACCCTTGGCTGCTAATGATGACATCTGTCTTCAAAACCCAATACCTGCTCCACCCTCTTTCTCCTTCAAAATTGTTGTAACAGTTGTCCTGGTTATCTATGTCTATAACATATGGAAGAAGTTGAGCTCATGTACTGACTGTTAGTGTGATTGTTAGACTTGATTTAGCTAAAATTTGTAGTGGTATTGTAAGTGTGATGGTTAGATATGATTTAGCTAAAATTGTAATGGTTATAGCTCCATTAACTGCTATTCTAGTTTTTGTTATATATATTTGTGCTGCTATTCAAAATTTTGACTAGCTCGTACTATGGAAAATGTTAATGGCTATTAAAGCTACTTTTCTTTGGATATACGTGCACAATAGCATTTCAATCCCATGGTTCCTCGATCCATTCTGCATAATGATGCGGCGAGATTTGCTCCTCACTGCAATGTGGGAGCTAGCAGGTAGGCGAATGATGTTTTGTATCGGTGCATACTGATTGATACGATAATCAAAACTGACAAACCCATTATTATTTGTCCTACGAGGTCAATTATGTAGCGGTCAGACTTTCTGCGTTAGCAGATATGAACTGCCAGGAGACAACACTTAGGACTTGGGATGGTCCGGCCATTTCTCTTTCGTGTACCATTGGAAAGTCCGACGCTATCTCTTTTATGTACCATGGGACAGTCCTTAAATGGGCCGAGTGATAAGTGGGCCATCCCCACTAGTAAGGGACAATCATCCACCTCGTGTGGAACATGTATAGTCCGGCTGTATCTCTTTAGTGTACCATGGGAAAGTCCGATCGTATCTCTTTTGTGTACCACAGAAAGTCTGCCCTCGACTGTTGTTGTTGCTTTACTGTCCGGCCGTTCCTCGCTTGTGCAGCACCAGAAAGCCCTTTGGTATCACATTTCTGTAGTGGCGAATAGTCAATCATAAATGGGCCAACTCATAATTGGGCCGTACATTGGCGCACACCACTCTACAATAGTCATTGTGCACACACCCCTCTACTACACCGCCGCTCCAAACCCTACTGCGCTGCTCGCTACCATACAGCACCACACACCAGTCCACATCGCCGGTTTCGCCATGGCTGGAGACGCAGAGACGAAGAAGCCCTCATTGAAGTCGCCATGGCCAGAAGGCAAGCATCTCATCCTTCTCTTCATTTGCTTTGTTCCTTCGGAGTTTTCATTAGGGATTCAAATTTTGATTTGGAGAAACACAGTGGTGGATTTGCCAATGTTGTGGTGGTGGTGGTTGTGTGGGGGGAGGAGGGGGTTACCCTCCCCCACCCCACCAACTTTTTCTGCATCACTCACTCATGGGGACCATCCTCAAACACACATTTATCAATAGTAATCTTGAAAATGTGTAGGACATAAGCAATTCTTGCTTGTTGGCCTTGACCATGATACTAGATACCAAATTTGATTGATCTATAATTCATTTGGATGGCTGTGAATGTGTTGATGTTTCCAAATTCATTGCTCATATATGGTGTATCCAAAATGTTTGCTGTGCACTGTATACCATGGTACTTTGTCATGAATTTCTAATCATGGAATCAAGTGTTGTAGCTTTCTTTCTAATTTCTTATTTGTTTTCATCAGTGGTGGAAGTTTTGATAAGACAAAGCATCGCATGGACTTGGCTCGAGTCCCTAAAAGGATATTTGATTGGGATGTATCTGCTTTGTATTAGAAGCAGTACAACAAGCAGCCAAGTAATTCTCCATCAGAATACTTTCACACAAGAAAATAGTTTAAGCTATTTCAAGGAGGCTTAGATAAGAGACCTGTGTACAGAGAGCATAGGTGTGTGAATTGGGAGCAGTTAGAGAAGTTTCCCCTAATGGCAAGTGTTGTTACTACTTTTGAGGCCATGGGTTTGAAGGATATGATGGGGATGAAGCAAGACTGAAATGACTTGGTAATCAGACAATTCTATGCCACACTAGAAATTAGGGAAGAGGAGGAGAAGCTCATCTGGATGACCAGCACTAGTATCTTGGAGGCATCTTTCTCTGATCTTGCAAGAGCTTGTAGATTGGATTACCAAGCAATGAAGTGAGGGGCTATAATAGTTGATCTTCCTTATTTGTCGGTTAAGGAGGAAGATAGCCTTTACTATGATACAACTGAGAATGGTGATGGTGAAATTTTGAGTAGGATACCCACTGTTATTTGGCAGCTTGTGAGGCGGACATTCATGGTCGACCATGAAAATGATACTGAATATGACAATGTTCTACCTTGTACGGCCGACGAGATGATAATTTCTGTGCTGAAACATAAAAGACTAAATATTATTGATTGGTTGGTTAATTAGATGGTGGACATCAGTGTGAACCTAAACAAGCCTCTGATCTTCCAGCCTTACATCATGGCTTTGGTGCTGCTCAAGCTACCCAGTTTCAAAGGTCGCCTGGATAGAACACACCACGGCTATAGTGTCTTCATCAGCCATAAGTTGCAGATCTGGTAGAGGAATCCATCATCTAAAACCTATGTGTCATCAGATGAGGAAGGTAGCTTGTAAAATTGGGGAGTCTTTCTTGTTTATTGTACTGAATTATTTTAAATTATTAGTTTCGTTTGTATGAACTCGATGTATCGATGATCATGTATTCCCTTGCATTTATGTCATAGATGTCAAATTAGTAGTCACTTAAACTAGTAGAGGACATAGTAACAAGCATCACACTAAAACAAGGATAAACTATAGAGGGTACTGCCAGATGCGGCCAAATGTACAGGGTTAAACTTTCTTATGTGTGCACTACATTTGAACATCAATGTCTCCTCCGTTCTGCATTAGGATGCAGTGAGAATGGCTCCTCGCTGTAAGGTGGGAGCCTGAAGGTATTCAATTGATGCAATGCTATCAGTTTCCCAGCAGACTGATTGCTATGACATTCATAATAGACAAACTTGCACACTTTGTCCTACGAGATCAAATATGCAGCGGTCGAACTTTCTTGTGTTCGCAGTCAAATTCAAGTCCTTGGTCTCACCCGTGAAGCTGTAGATCGAGGAGAGACTTGTTAAGATGGACTCCTAGCAGCGTACGATTTACAACAAACTTGCAATAAGAATAACCAGGGTATTATAAAGTTCAACAGAAGATCATGTGCATAGGCATTATAACTGCAACTTAAACTATTCAACATCACAATTGTTTCCAGTGAGCATGTCCTCACAAAAAAATACTTTGGATCTTGTAGCAGTGACCTCGATTGGTCAAGGTGAAGATGAGTACCAGTATGGTCCACCGGTGGATCCGTGCCGACATGCCGGTGAGGTGTAACTATGTGGACCACTAGCTTGTCGAACACACCCCACTGCTACACTGCTGTGTTCAATAATAATTGGGTTAGATCCCCTAAAAGTGGAAAAATATCAGCCCGTTAGACTTTCGGCGACGGAGTAGGAGGTGGTGGCAGCGTGGCGAAGGATCCCCTTTGTGCTGTGGTGCATCCGACGTCCATCTCAAAGTAGCAGTGGGGCACCATGGCGGCACTTGTTACTGCCGATGCCAATAGTGCCAGTCCTAAGTATTTTTAGACCTGGAACGAACAAAAAAATTAGAACTTTTTATATGACCATAATAATACTATAATCAAAACTGACAAACCCATTATGCTTTGTCTTACGAGTTCAATTATGTAGCGGCTAGATGTTATGGCATTCGTAGACACTGCTAGGAGCCAAGACTTGGGCCTTGCGGGATCAAGAGATGGGACAGTCTTTCCATTTCTCTTTCGTGTAGCATGGGAAAGTCCGACCATATCTCTTTTGTGTACCATAGGACAGTCCTTATATGACATGGACTATAGAACAGGAGATGTAATACCTTCCAGCCTCTTTCAGTACAGTCCACATGTGGTTAATGATGGTATCCTTAACAGAGGTGTTCGGCTGAGTTAGATATACAATGGTCGGAGTGTGTTGTAAGCCTTGTTCCTGGCCGGCATGGAAGAAACACAATCATCGCATATGACATCGACCACAGAAAAGCTCATGTCATGCCTACTAGACTCTTTCGGTATAGTACACGTAAGATTAAAGAAGACTTTGATCATAGAGCACACTATCTTCCATATGTTCCCTTGTTCTCGGATTCACTAGAGGAGTTTGTGACATTGCCACTCTACCCGCGCCTATGGAAGTGGGACCCTCCAGATGATGGTGATGTGGGCAACTCAATGGATGTTGTCAGACTCAGAATAGGCGGAGGGTGGCAAGATAGACAATGGTGGGGGCAGCGGCGTTGACTGGTTGAGCAATGCGTTCCACCGTGAGTGCATCACGGACTGGTTGAGCAGCCATTTGTCTATAGCGCATCCTAAGAGATCAAATATACGTTAAGCATGGCTTCTTAATCCATTGTGCGTTATGATGCAGTGAGATTTGCTCCTCGCTGCAAAGTGGGAGCCAGCAGGTCGATGGTTGATGCAATGTATGGGTGCATATTGTCCAGCCATTTATCTTTTGTGTACCAGGGGAAAGTCCGACGATATCTCTATTCTGTACCACGAGATAGTCCTCAAATGGGTCATGTGATGATTGGGCCAACCCCGCTCTTGAGGGTCCTCCTCGTGTGGAACATGTTGACCTATATATTGGATATATCTTCCCTAAAAATGGGAAAATATCTGCCCATTGGACTTGCGCTGGCTGGGCGGCGGACCTAGAGGCGGCGGTGGAGGATCACCAGTGTGCTATGGCTAGCTCTGGCATCCATTTAGAGGCAGGCGGCGTGTCTTTCCCGGTGGGGCGCAGCAGCTTTGATTGCAGTCGCAGTAGAAGAAGCTAATGACAAAACTCCATCGACCGGGGCTGCGCCCCCAACCTCACCAGCTCCTGGATCTGAGTTCGCCGGCCATCAACCACAAAATCCACAGCAATGTGCTACATCCTTGAAACAAAAGGAGGCCAACAAGGTTGCCATTAGGCAATGGAATAGACTCACCAGTCTTGTACTACAGACAACGGGATACTACAAGCAAAAGCTGACAAACCCATTATGTTTTGTCCTACGAGTTCAATTATGTAGCGATCGGACTTTCTGGCATTCGTAGACATGAACTGTGATAACACGAGACTTTGGACTCAAGACAGGCCGGTCATTTCTCTTTTGTGTGCCATGGGAAAGTCCGGCCATGTCTCTTTTGTGTACCTTGGGACAGTCCTTAAATGGCCCGTGTGATAACTACGCCATCCCTGGCTCCCCGCTGAGTCATTCTCCTAGTGTGAAAAATGTTGGACCTGTGGTACTGGCAGCGGCACTGGCGGCGGTGAAGGATCCCTGGTTGATTTGTGGCACTAGCGGCGGCGAAGGATCCCCCGTGTGCTGTGGTGGCTCCAGCGTCCATTTGGAGGCATGCGGTGGTGCTTTCCCGGTGGAGCACGGCGGCACTACGTCCGCATCGGTTGTGTACTGTGGCACGAGCGACAGATCAGATCTGTAGGTTTCCTTTCTCTCATTTCACTAGTGGATCTTTGTTGGATTTTTTCACTGTAAGGCTCCCATTACTAAGGAATCTCTAATCATACTGCATACTCTAACCATCGCAGTCTCTTCAAACTGGAGGAGGCCTGCAAGAACATGGACGCAGTGGACTGGCTTAATGAGGATCTTGTTTTCGAAATCATCCGCTACAAATTGGTCTATAAAACTTGGCTTCGCCTCATCTCGGACTCCAAGAACCAAGAGAAACTGCCCCAGACTGTGGCCGGCTTCTTCTTTGCTGGTGCGGCTGGCAAATGAGATTTCATCAGCTTCTTGGAGCTGTTTGGAAGGAATTGGATTTGGGGACTATGTATGGAGTAATGAGGAGTACTGGGTTATTGCACACCACCTAGAATGGAATTTGATTTTCATTGAAGGGATATTAGAGCAAAGCTGGCATATGACATGGACCTCCGAGAAGTCCATGTCATTCCTGCCCATACTGGGTGATTGCACACCACCCAGAATGGAATTTGATTTTCACTGAAGGGGATATTAGAGCAAAGCTGG
This sequence comes from Bothriochloa decipiens, assembly GCA_023333625.1. NCBI lineage: Eukaryota > Viridiplantae > Streptophyta > Magnoliopsida > Poales > Poaceae > Bothriochloa > Bothriochloa decipiens. The sequence continues at coordinate 40,778,045 of CM041629.1, forward strand.
CATACGACATGGACCTCAGAGAAGTCCATGTCATTCCTGCCCGTGAATTTGAGTATGTTACAAGTATCATTAAAGATGTGTTCATCCTTAGAACATTATATCTTCCTTGTGTTCCCTTGTTCTCGGATTCATTGAGAGAAGTACAATAAAGCCCAATTTGATGCTTATGTACCCTTGTTCTCGAACATTAGCAAAGCACTAAATAAAGTTGCATTTTTTGTATCCCACGGTCATGACATTTTAAATTGACCGATGTTGTTTTCTTGTTTGAAGTAAAATAAAGCTCAAATTAATGTATCTCTACATTGTACTGTGTTATTGTAAAAAAATATGACCAAATGTTGCTTCGTTGTTGATGGACATGATAATTTTCTAAAGGATGGAAGTTGTACTTATTTTTGCTAAACTAGCGTGCCATCTTTGTGTTGTTTGCAAATCGAATTATTTATTTGTTATGCAAAGTAATTTACAACGGTGTCACAACTCCTATCACCCTTGTTCTCGGAGTCATTTGCAGATGTTATTTGCTTGTTCTATGGATATGTAAACTTCCTCGTAGATGGATATTGTCATTACTTTAGCAAAACTAGTGAGCTACCACTGTATTTTATTATTTCAAAAAAATTTCTACGATTTAGTGCCCCCTAGATAGATCACTTGTGGTTCGACCAAGTCAAAGCTTGGCTAGCCAGACTATCCTACCATCCGCGAACAACTTTGGCCTGATCAACTATGGAGGCTACTCTTAGACGCGTTCAAATGTTCAGCGGCTAGACTTTCTCACATGTGCAATAGTTATTCAGTATCAACTGGCTCCTCTATTCTGCATTAGGATGTGGGGAAAATAGCCAGCAGGTAGGAGGTTGATGCGATTCTATTGGTTTGCTAGTAGACTGATGGCTATGACACTCAAAGCAGACAACCCTTCAATTAATTGCGTTTGCATTAAAACTCAGGAGGCACGTCTCATCCTTGATGCTCAAATAACCTGTGAGGTGTGTTCGAGTCGGTCATATTTACACTGCTCAAAAAAAACATGCAGACATCATCAACTACGACCAGCAGAAACAAGTAAACGCTCCACTCCGTCTATATTTAGATTGCAAACTGTATAGATGATATGATATATTCAATGTAGTAACGAAAGAAAAAGTTACATTTGGATAATACAGAAAGATTCTTTATCAGGAAACATATGAACAATAATTGTCAGATAGGTGTGTATTTTGTTAGAGAGTTACAGAAATAATAAGCAAAGGTAACAAATCGTAGTGACACATCGATATATATCTGATTGAAATTCGTTACATATATTACCAAGAAAAGAATGTTGCATGCATATTGCATGAGTCAGGGCTTCATTGCACTTGTTCATGCTTCTCCATCATCAGACTCGCGGTCATCACTCTCTTCATTAACTTGAAAGCCATGGTTGAGCAGTAGTTGCTTATGGCTTCTTCTTATCTCGTCATTGTCATTTGAAGATAGATGCACAACATGATCTATGGCTTCGTTCCACATCTAGTTCTTAGCTTCACGGCCTAGCTGGTAGGCCGAGCATCAGCTGACCCTCTTACTATTGTCGTCGATGAAGAGTAAGCCTCCTCCACCAGTACGAACAGGAGATCGAGTGAGGTGGAGATCAAAGTCATGCTCCTTTTGCAGGATTTTGCCGATCTTGTACAGCATGAAGGTGTCCGTGCATGCATACCCTATCTTCTCATTCAATTGGGCAGGTCCCAGTCTTTGGCACGAAGAGAAATACTACCTTTTTCCATGTCCACACCAAGCAAGTCTCGGCCAAAAATCTTGAGGCTTCCCACTTTGCTCCACTTACCTTTGATTACAAAGGGTGCCATGTCCTGTAGTTCCACTGCCTTGGAGAGTTCAATGTTGTGGTGGCGCCTCAACTGATCCATGTCACCAGCGATTCCTACACCAACAAAAATGTGCTGCTCACCCACAAGGAAAGTCTTAAGGTCATCGGGGATGCTACCGGCAACGACCACTGGAAGAGAAGGCACTGGTTGTCGATGCATATTTGTAAGAGGGCCATCCTATCCTCCTTCTCAAGGCATTCCTCATCTAAACCAATGATGAACGACTTGTCACGGCAGACATCTCAAAGAAAGCGCCCGACCATCTAGGCTTTGATGTGACCGCAACCAAGACCTCATTATCCCCGACCATGATGGTATTTTCTTCATCCAAGAAGCGAGAATGGAAGCCGGTAGATCCACTGTTGTCCATTGATGATCTAGAAAGTGTGGGCAAGCGGGAACGGAGGTGGTAGCAAGATGAACTGTCCATGGAGCGCGAGAAGGATGAACTTGTTTGGATGGAATGATACTAGTATAGCATGAAATGTGCGTACACGATGAAGACTGGCGATGGAGACAAAGGTTAATATAAAAGATATGAAGGAACCGCCGGATGTGTGAATGCCAATAGATCGGCACGCTGAGATGCTAGTAGGAACAGCTATGTGGACAGAGGAGGGAGGCGACGGATCGAGAACACAAGCCAACCCAGACAGGATGCAAGGAGTCATGACACTTAATTCTCTATGTCAGACGGTTCTCGTGCCTAGGCATGGCGGGCACAATGCCTGTCTTCTCAGTGTGGCTGGCATCGGAGACTGCTATAACCTATGCTTGACATGATGCTACCTACAGTGAGGTAAGTGAGACACATAGTTTATAATTTATAATTTATAATTAAGAACCTCCAGTCGCTTCCTTCTTGTAAACTTGATATGTGTCTGGCCTAATGAAATATGCCATGCTCGGACTTTCTTGCCTATGTACTACTTCGTAAGGTTTGTATAACGCGTGAGGTTTGTCCGCCTCCGTGAAATATACAATCATCGAACTTTCTTATGCGTGTTGTATGTACAACTGCCTTGGGCAAACGATCCCTTCATTCCACCCAGCATGGCACAAATGAAATCTCACAAACACACTTATGCAAATATATAGTCTCACAGGTTACACAAATGGGTTTGGAATTCAAACTAGCTACGTGTAGAGTATTTTTTGAGTACACATTCTCCATGTACAAATCAATGCAAGTACTCATTGTGGAGCCAGATAAACGAATTTTCAAACCCAACCAAGATGGCACCCTAGTTTTCCTCCAAACTTGCCACCATACATCCTAGATGAAATTAACCGCATCACGCCCGGTGTGCGTTGGGAATCCGGAAGAACACAACTACTCGGTCATCAAGTTCTGTATAATACCCCAAATTTTACATTTTGGGTTGTTATTAGAAAGCGCTAAATAAAATATGCTTTTCTATATTCTTTTTTAGAAAATATTTGAATGGGTTTCTGCTTGGTGCTTTGCTTAGTTTTGCTGGTGTGAAAAAAAAGAATTTCTAAACCTCGAGCAAGTCACGTCTAGGTTTTCTTCGAATTTAAAAATAAAGCTTTGAAAACCTAAGTTTGCCTCAAGTAGGTTTTGGGAAAACGTTTTCAGAAAAATCCTTTCTCTTGCTTAGAGAGAGAGAGGGAGAGAGATTTTCTTTCTCTCTACAGTGTTGGCCACCGCTCTAGCTAGACACCATCCCCTACCAAACTCTAGTCATCCCTGGCTTACCCTAGCCTATCCTGGCCCGACCTAACTTGCTCTGGCCTCTCCTAGCCTTAACTGGCCAGCTCTGGCCAGTCCTGGCCAGTCCTGGCCAGCCCTAGCCGGCCATGGCCACCCCGGCCAGGACAGCAGCAGTCGCAGCGGCCACCAGTGGCCAAACTTGGCCATCAGCAGCATAGTAAGGCCAGCAGCAGTCCGGTCTAGCAACCCTTTGCCATCCTCAAGGCATCCTAGCTTGCTTTGGCCAGCTCCTACCTAGCTTGGGCCACTCCCGGCCTCACCTAGCTGCATCTGGCCAACTTTGGCCAGCAACAGCCACCTGTGGCTAATCTCAGCCGGCCACGGCCAACTATGGCCGGCCACAACGAGCACCAGCCGACCACCAGCGGCCATAGGCAGCCACAGCCGGCCCAACAGGCCAAGCCCAGTGGCTTCAGCCCCACCGGTTCCCCGCTGGCTATAAAGAGGGCCAGCCCCGTGCGCCGCAGCCCCTTGGCAACCCTAGAAGGAGCTGTGCTACCACCCGCAAACCCTAGCCACGCGCCGCCGGCCACTGCCAGCCGCCGCCGGCCACAGCTAGCCGTAGCCGGCCGACCAAGTCCTGGCCGAGGGCCATGGTCCTCCCTCCCCCATGCTCGGTAGCAGGCCGTAGCTGCCCGCAGCGGGCAGCCGCCGCCGGCCGTAGCAAGCCGCAACGGGCTGCCGCCGGCCATCCAGCAGGCCAGGGCCGAGGTCCCTTCCCCCGACGTGAGCTGCAGCCTGGCTACCATGGCCATGGCCTAGAGAGGAAGATGGACAAAGGTAGAAGACGAGGTATTTACGACTTTGCCACCAAGAGATTTATTTACAGTTTTGCCACTGATCGTATAATCCCTGCCGTTTCACCGTTTTGACTCTAATTCAAGCGATTCTAGTTGCGTTAGTTTCGTGTAGTCGCGATCTACGCAGAAGTAGTAAAGTTTATCATGTCACTAATTTATGAATTTATTTGTTTAAATGCAATTTGATTGATATTTATTTAATAGTTTTCTAATTAAAAGCAATTTAGGTTTGTACCTTGAGGCTTCATACATGCCTGTCAATATGACTAGTACCAACTTAAATGATTCTTTATTAATTATGACTTGTTTAGAGTTACCTTGGAAACATGTCATGCTTTGTTAAGTGTTCTCACATGTTATATCATAATAACCTAGTTAATAACGACTCAATGTCCTTTATAATTTATAAAAGTAATTTAGTTTATATTCACATCGTCCTTTTATGCTAATGTGATTAATTTTAGCATTAGTGCCTTTTCGTTAATGGCATGCTTAGTTCAACCTTGAATCATAAATGCTCTATGTTTAATATCAACATGTCTTGTCATTTATGTCCTGCTTAAATTAATCTTTAAGCATATTGTTTTCTTTAATGCACTCGCATGTTCTAAACTTTATAAATTATGAATGTTTAATTGGCTTAGATAATATAATTGCTTATAAATAGAGTATGACTAATGTTTAACCCTGCTTTACATTTCAACATCATCCAACTAATTTGACTTTATGTCTTTCTTATAAGTTCCGCATCTTGCTTTAGTAAACATATCAATCTTAAAGTTTGTCTCTCTGTTATGTTGCATTTACCTTAATAGTCGTGTTCTCTTTAATGATAGCTCCATCGTTTGTTGTTTTTGCGCTCTTACGATTGTAGCACCGAGTTTTGCCGTTTAGATTGTTGTGTCTTTAGCTTCCCCTTTGGTTGGTGTATTGTTCTTAGTCTTTTCTGTTTTGTTTGTCTGTGTGTTGCTTGGTTACTGCGACTAGACCAAGAGCGGTTTGTTAATGCTGAAGATTAAGAGCTGAGGACCGACAAGTGCAGCTGAAGCTAGAGGCTAGAAGAGCAGCTAGACTTTGGATTTAAGGCAAGTGCAGGCACCTTTGATCATATTGCGCCTATTCCCTTTTAATTAATACATTGCATGTGTCTTAAATCGGCAAACCATAGGGATGACTAGCCACTATATCCATATATCACCTATGGGGTTTTTAGTTGATAGGTCATTAGGTTGCTAGTGCTCTACCTCACATTTCACCTGCCTAATGAAGATAAAACTTACTTCTTAAAATATGTTGGAGCCGTGGGCTCTTGGCTTCGGCCATTGGAGAAGTTGATGCACTTCCGCATCATTGGTTGGCAGTGAATGAAGGGGGAAACGGATGCTAGTGGGACTCATGTTGATGAGGGTGTTCGTATCTCCTCCCCCTTGAGGTCCTTTCATGGAGTTACAACCTGGAACTTCCGTACATCTACAGGCTAATGGGCTCTAGCTTGGTCTATTAGCAGGACCATCATGGGCAGGTTGGACAGCTTACCGACGGGTGGCTATAGCTATGGTCACTGGGGTTTGTTTACAAGTATTTAGTATGGGAGGGGCTAGGGATCCGTGTAGGGGGCGGCCTCAAGGTGAAGTCACCCATACACTTGGACTCAAGGCTAGCAAGTTGTCACTGCCTACAATCCTGTGAACAGCCTCGTTGTGACCTCTGCTAGCCTATCTCGGCAATGGGCTAAGAGTCTGATCACCTCGAGCATCAAGAGTAATCACAATCTGGAGTGAAAGTGTACACCTCTGTGCAGAGTTAAAATCGATATATCATCCGTGCTCACGATCACAAGCGGCCCAGATCCTCACATGACTTAGCCAAATGGAATAAATTGTTAAATCATGGTGATATTGTTTGAGGAAGTGGCTACCTCTGTATCTGAATGGGATGGCAAATCCTATGTTGCTTGAGATGGCAATCTCAAGGGTTAATGATATTAATGATATATGCTTATATCTATGATGATAAATGATTCATTAAATACTACTTGAACCTTAATAAAGGGTTGGGTGTTTCAAACAAGATGATTAGAGAATAGGTTGCAACTTGTTAAATCTTAATTGCTACATTTAACATGCTACCGCAGTTTACCTTTCAGCCTTACCTTTTTATAAGCCATGCATGTCATTACTTTCCACCTATACTTGCTGAGTTTCGACATGGAACTCACCCTTGCTATAGTTTGTAGTAAAGTGTTTCTCAAAGGAAGGATAAAGAAGTTGGGTATTGGAAGTGTTTGGCATACGGAGTGATGTGAACTAGGTTCTCGATCTTCCGTCAGGTTCAAGATAAACAACGATTTGGGCGGAAGCGACACACCGATCTGGCTTCAGATCACAAAGACCCGAACCCTGCAATCTTAGCACCACGAATCCTCTGGTTATCAACCATGTCACCAACTGGCTGACCTCGCCAAGAAGGCTAATCCCTACTGTGAATCGAAGAACTCGAAAGTACGCAGCTCAAATATTGGGACAAACTGCAGATATATGATTAAGATCACAAAGTGGGGTTTCACAAACCGATAACGATGACTGTTCAATAACAGATTGATCTAAAGCAAAACCCAAACCCTAATGAGGGCGGCGGCTACTAAATATAATGCCTAAGGGTCGTCACACCCCCTGGATGCGCCCCCCTAACGGGCTCAAACACGATACACGGCCCAACGGACCAAAAACTGTGGTGCAGCACTAGAACAGATTCTGGATGCTAGATTGTTTCAATGTTTCTTGACGACTCAGATAGAATTTGGACCTCAAACCAATGCCATTGGTTTCCTTATGAAATTATCTTTCCATCCATATGTGGATCGTCGAAAACGGAGTCCGTATGCATCCTGGGCTTCCATTTTAATCTGTGCTGGTCCTGGAGGCCGAGGCAGACTTGAACTCGAATTGGGCTGGGCCTCCGTCTTGTCTTGGACGCCCTTGCTGGCCTCCAAAGGTGGTGACCAGGGTGGAGGACGTCCAAGGGCTTCCTTGGTGAGTTCTCCATCTACTTGGGTCATGCTTCCACTTGGTCCAGGGTCCCAAGGATGAAAAACAAGCCCATGACGATGATGTAGCTTCTCGATTGCACTCCGGATGGATGAGTTATGGCCTTCCCAATGAAGCATCGTCAGGCTGCCTATGAACCGAAAGTTGAACTTTATTGAACTTGCATTTTGAGACACATTTGTACCTACAATCAAATAATGACACGGACATGTGGAACGAAGTGAATTATATCCAAAGTCACTATACAAATGTAGGAATGACATCACCTTATAATCAATGGTCGTATCCGAAGGTGTCATGTCCTCATCAGAGGGCGACGGCGGCTGTCAAAGGCGCGTAACCCTGACTGCGCTCCTGCCCCTTGGCTTATATAGGCGTCCCCAATGAGCTTACAAGTTGGAGGCCCATTAGTAACCCTAAGCCTTGTCTAATTCGGGTCCAACCCGAATTAGGCTTCCAGCCCCTTAAGCGTGCGACCCTATGGGTTCACGCACACATTGACATGGGCTGAGTACTCCTACTCACCCAATAGTTGATAGCGACCTCTAGCAAGACGCGACAACTCCTATGTGCATGCAAAGATCATATCAGATGAACCACTACGTCCACATACAAGTTATTCCCTTTGCCACTCGATATATGGTTCAACTCGTGGGTTAACACTTAACCCAAGCACGACCATGCATCTGTTGATCCAATCACTTGAGTGATCCAGTGATATCTCTCTCGTGTAGAGAGGGGCAAATTCCATCTTGATTGTCTATGTCTCGTAGCATGCTTTTCGACCACCTAAAGACCACCTTTATAACTACCCAGTTACGGAGCAGCGTTTGATAGTCCCTAAGTAGGCCGTTTCACATCTTGAGTACATACCACAATCTCAGGTCTAAGGACAAAACATATATGATGTGAATAGAGATTTCTCATGTCGGGTCAGTCCAGCCTACATGTCTCACATGTGCCCACATTATTAGTTTGACATCTCCATGTCCATGACTTGTGAAACATAGCCATCAACTAATAAATGTGCAGCGCTAATATCAAGTGTGTTCTCACAAGAATGCCGACCAGGGACAAATTTAGAATAACCATTCAAGTAATTGAGTTCCACAAACAATTCACATAATTGCCAATCAATATAAGTTGTCTATAATGGATATTCAATGAACACTTAATGCATGTCATAGATACAATTGGAATATCATCATCTCTATGATTACCTCTAGGGCATATTCCCAACACAGAGGCCCAACGAGGTTGAGCCCCTAAATAGCAAAAGGCCACATGATGGGGATCATTTGCAGAGCGTGGGCGGGTTGGTGCGTTCGCTTGGTGTAGAATTGGCACCCCTCGCATGAGCAAATGAGATTGATGGCGTCAAAGATGGCGGTTGGCCAGTAGAAACCTTGCTGGAAGGCATTGCCAATGAGGGTCCTCAGGTTGGCGTGATGGCCGCAAGCCACTGAGTGTATGTCCTCGAGAAGCTTCCTGCCATCCTCAATGGTGATACAACGCTGGAGGATTCCTAACGGGCTTCGTCGGTAGAGTTCCTTATCGTTGCCATAAATGACGTAGGACTTGGCCCGTCGAGCTATCCATGAAGCCTCGATTTGGTCTTCTGGGAGCTCCCCTCGAATAAGGCAGTCAAGGAAGGGAATGCACCAGTCTGGTGGTGGGCTTAACGGTGGAGGTGACCCCTCGATCTCCATGACCTCGGTCCCGATCGAGGTGGCCTCGTTCGAGGGCGGGGGGTTGAGTGTTGATGACATGATGCTAGCCCCCAAGCCTAAGTCAATAGAGGGCTCAAAGAGGTCCCTTGACAACACGTCGAATGGGACGGTGCCACGAGTAGATGTGATTTTGGCGAGCTCATCTGCGGCTTCGTTGTACCATCGAGCGATGTGGTTGAGCTCAAGGCTGTGGAACTTGTTCTCCAACTTGCATACCTTATTGTAGTAGGCTTCCATCTTGGGGTCAAGGCAGCTCAAGGCTTTCATTTCTTAGTCAATGATGAGTTGTGAGTCACCTTGAACATCAAGGCGTCGAACCCCAAGCTCGATTGTGACGCGCAGATTGTTGATGAGGGCCTCATACTCTGCAGACCATTGATGAGGGTCTCATACTCCCCTTGTCCTTCTCGTCACCAAAAAAGGCTCCGACCACTTCCTCACCAGCAGTATAGCTGGCGATGACGTCCATCAGCTCATCGACGGTCCTAGGGCGATTACGTCCTAGCTCCCGTACCAAATCCCAAGACGAACGCCAGGATGACTCGTGGTCGGGGATGTGCGGGAGCTCGGTGTGTTGCTTGGAAAAGCATTGGGCGAAATCACAGAGGGACTCCCTGCACTGCTACTTGCAGTTGTGGAGGTCCTAGGAGTTGCCAGGGCGCACGTAGGTACCCATAAAGTTTCCATCAAAGACCCGCACCAGATCAGCCCAATTATGGATCTGACTGGGCAGGAGCTCCTCGAGCCATCATCGAGCGATGTCGGAGAGGAATAGGGGGAGTTGGTGGATGATGGCATGGTCGTCGCGTGCCCCGCCCAACTGGCAGGCTAATCAGAAATTGGCCAACTAGAGCTCGGGCTTGGTCTCACTATTGTACTTGATGACACTCGTGGGGGTCAGAAGGGGTTTGGCAGCGGCATGCTGTGGATCACCCTACTAAAGACTCGAGGGCCTGGTGGTTCTAGGGCCCGGCGGTCCTCATCGCTTTCGTAGAATCCCCCTCGATGAGCGTTGTATCCTCAATCTTCAGCGTCCCCGCTCTTGCGCCGTCGGTTTTTTATTATAACAACCCTAAAAATTTAAACACCAAAAATACCAACTATCAAAAAATTTTCTTAAGTACCCAATGTTTGGTGCGTGTCATTAAGGAAACCATCCACTAGTTGCACAAGTAGCACCTAATAATATTTGAGGCATTTGCATTTTAATTGCAAGAGTATGATTTGCCTCTTATTGATTTAATGTGATGATTAATAAAATCAAACAACATTTGTTATCGCATATATATATAGGTTTACGTGTAACTAACCATGGACATGGCTTCCAACATCACCATGAGACTCTAGTGGACCTAGCTTAGTGCTCATGACATGGTCACTAAACCTCTTACCAATTTGATCATGTCAAGGTTGCATAAGTGCTTGTCAAGAAATAGAAAAGGAATAAGCAAAAGGGAGAAAAGGGAAATGGGGCATTTTAGCCCAAGCTGCTAAGGCCACTAGGCCGGCCTGCCTAGCTGCCCCCGCACTGGCCCACCACGGCCAAGGAAGCGTCCCAGCTGGGGCCCAGTTGGGCCAACGGCCCAACATGGGCCTGGCACCATGCCACACCAGCCGCTCGCCTGCGCAACAGCTCTGTGGCCCAGCTCGCCAGCCCACCTCTGCTCCCCATGCAGATGGCCCAATCAGCCGTAGTCAGCCGTAGTTGGCCCAGCATGGGCCTGCAACGCCTGAGGGCACCCGGCCTGCCTTACGCGCCCGCACACCATAGCCCACGAGGCCGAATGGCCCAACATGAAGCTGCCAGCGCCGCATGCGCGCCTGCCAACAGGCGGGCCCAACGTGTCAACTCTGTAGGGTTATGAGGGTGCTAAGCTAGCCAGAAAACAAAACTTTTTGACCTCATAAACCAGGATCTACTGCTAGTTACAGGTTATGAGATTACCACTAGACGCGCAGGTGCAGCGAAAGACGACTCGATGTAGTCGTATGCATCGCAGCAGGCAGTGCAGTTGCATGGTCATCCGTCACCTCAATACTCTCACACTGTTTGTCCTTGCGCTCCAAGTGCAGTCCTCCAAGGTATCCACACATCCCGGGAAGAAGCGTCGCGCCTTGGACTGCTAGGTCCGTGAAAGCAACTGGGAGACATCGGCGTGAGGTGGGCGGCGACTGGATTAGGGTTTTTTGGGCGCCCCCACCCCTTCTGGTTATATAGCCCTGCAAATAGGCTTTTCCCAAAAAAGGCCCATTAGCATCCCTCCTTTAGGGTTTCCACTAACGCCTAACATTTGGGACCGTTAGCAGTCTCTAGGGCATATCTCCAACAAGCTCCTCCCTTATCCCATATCTGGCCGCTCCCCTGTCACCTCTGCCATATCAAATATGGCCACTGTGCGCCCCCGCCGTCCATCTCTGCACCGCTCCATCTGTGTCGCCCATCCGCCCACGAGCGCCGAGGTTGCCCAAACCCTGGCCGTGTGCATGCCTTAGCCGCCCAATGGGCATCTCCCATCCGCGCCATTCACCGTTGCCCGCCATTGCTATAAGACGGAGCTCGCCCTGGCCGTTAGGGTTTCCCCATGCCCGCACAGCCATTTTGGCCAACGCCCAAACCACCTTGTCTCACCCATTGCTATTCAAGGAGAAGTTGGACAGGTAGGGAGAGAAGGAGGCGGGGAGGAGAATGCTAGAGCCAGAACAGAGGCCGCGCGCCGTTGCTGTTACTGCTCACCGGGGGATGAACCAGCAGCCCGTTTGACTGCGCCACCACCTCCGCGTAGCTTCCTCGTCACCAGGCTGCCACAACCGCACCGTGAGCCACTAGCCCCACCACACAGGTGAGCTCACCCTGACCGCATCCATGGCCGCCGGCCAGCTCACCTCCCACATTCCACTGTTACGCTTAGTCTTAGGCTTCATTAACCCCGTGGATAGCTTCGCCTAGATCTAGAACACATGTTTCGCAACTCCTTTGGAGCCAGGATAGACCACAGTGAGGGTGCACCGCTTTGCCACCCTCGGTCTCCCCGGACTCCGGCCACCAGAGCGCCGCCGTGACCTCCGTGGTCGCGCACGCCTGGCCGTGCCCCATAGCCACGCCTTTAGTCACCTTGGAGCTCCCAGCTGCTCCACACGTAGGGAGGAGCGAAAGATTGTGCCCAATTTGAAGAGGAGCCGGTGCACTGCCATCCGCCGTCGCCGTCCGTGCCGCCGCGCCATCCTCCGTCGCCCGCCTAGCCGAGTGCTCTACGGGCCAAATTGAACCCACAACCACCTTCGCCTTGGCTCCGCGTACCAATAGCACATGCTAGCACCACCTCTACCGTGCTGTGGCACCCCGCCGCCGCAACCACGCCGTCCACCGTCACTGCGCCACGTGCCCCGACGAGCCCAACCTCCGCGGGCCTGCAAGGACCCCGCCAGCGCAATTGTCCTGTCCTAGCACAGCCTTAACCATAGCCGGAGCTAGACAAGCCGGCCGGAGCCCCACGCCTAGCTCGGCGCTGGTGAAGGCCATCATGCCTTTCTTGGTGGCCACCGAGCTGTAAGCCCCATGGGCCAAATTGGCACCCCTACCATAGTCGCCTTGCCCTCGCAAGGACATAGCGCACGCCAGAATAGCCTCCCGCGTGCTGTTGCACCCTGCAGCCGTGACCGCACCGCCCGTCGCCACGTCGCATGTGCGCTGGCGAACAGAGGCATTGCAGGCCTACCTACACCTCGTGGCCACACATGCCTGGCCACCACGCTAGCCTAGCCGCTGCACCGCCTTGCCCTGGCCACTCGCAGCCACTGCTCACGTGCTCGCCACCGGCGACATGCCGTGCCGGCTGCCGCGCGCGTGAGGAAGAAGATGGGGAAAAAATCCCCTGCCCCCGTGAACCGAGTCCACCTCTGATCCAGCTGGACCAGTGGGAGAGAGCACCCAGCCCCAGAGTCTCGGGTCCACGGTGGACCTGGCCCACAAAGCCATAGACCATAGACCGGACCTGTTAACAGCCCAAACCACCACGGGACCACCTGTCTTGCTGACATGTGTCCGGGCCAGGCAGGCCCAACCCAGCCCAGATTTGGCCCAGCCCTGGCCCGCCGAGGCCCAATCTAGGCCCGTTGACGTTGACCGTTGATTGGTCAATGGTTGACCGTTGACTGGGTCCCACATGTCATTGACCATCTAGCAGGTCCCACGCGTCAGTGGTGATGTCATCAAGACGTCAGCGTGATGTCACCCTTGCCTTCCAGTCACCGAACCCACACGTCAGTGCTGATGTCATCCCCTGCGTCCTTGCTGTTGACCACCGCACCATGTGTCAGCCTCGAGTTGCGCCACGTGTCAGCCTCTGGTTAACCAGCCCCATTTTCTTTTTTAGAATAGGAATTAATCTTCTAAAATTCATAACTTCTTCATACGAACTTCAAAAATTATGAACCAAGTGTCCAAATTTTCATAAAAATGAGCTCAACATCATAGGCTTATGTATGATTGCATTTGGAGTTATTGGATTTCATTTGGTTCTTTGTGATTGATCTATAGGGGTCGCTTGCAACCATTATGTTTTGATTTCAGATCCTACAAAGGAGTTGTCCAAGGAGGAGGACTTGGAGCACACCAAGGACTTGACGGAGGACTTGAGTGATAGATATTCAGGTGCCACGTCCCACCCAACCTCATAGATCCTATTACGCATGCAACATAATAGAATGCTAGCGCTCTACTTTTGCAATAATGCTATGATATGCTATGTTAGGATTGCATGGTAGATACTTGTATGCCTATTCCTTGTTGTAACCTTCACCCTGCTCACCTGCTTATAGGTTAGACACACCATGCAGTGCTTGTTATTTTGCTACTTAGTTTTTCCACTTGCATTATATTTGGAGATATGATGCGGATGGTGGACTTGGGTGGATTCGGCTCGGGATGCTAGATTTGGTGTTTTTATTGGTGTCTCTGGGTAATATAATGTGGGAGGGTTGTCTGGTGAGGGTTGAGTCGACTGGACAGGATCTACAATGAGCTTTTGGAGCGAGTCTTGCCGAGGGGGTGCGACCTGGGCACACCTGTGATCTGACTACTTGTGGTAGGTACATGGTGACTTGAGGAGATCCCGAGGTCAAGAGCCTTCGTGGAACGAGGCCCCCGGAGCGAGATGCCGTTGAGGCAGAGGGCACGGATGGCCCTATTTTGAGGAGATATCCTATCTAGTTCCCCCTAGGACCTGTTGTCTCTTGAGGACTGGAAACACGGACCCCTTCGTATGCACCACTCGCCCCTGATGAACCGGGGACGGATGATTTCAGCTACCTAGGGCGGTGTCACTACTACTCGGAGTATGCAGTGTAGGAAGGTACAGGTGGAACCCCACACCCTTCCGAGATGTTCATGTGTCCTCTTCCGAGCATTGGCCCCTTGGAGAGTAGGAACATGACTTCACATTCTCAGCCACTCCAGGCAGGACTTGGCGTGTCCCAGGGTTGAGAGGTAGGGTGGAACCACCATAGCTAGATGGTCATTTTGCTATCAGCCTAGGTGTTCATGAGCGCTAATGATGGTTATCTTGTGGATGGTTGGCATTAGCCGATTACAGGTGTACACACTCTGTAGAGTTGATTCAAATCTATATATAGTCCGCAGCCTTGGTATGGCTATCCCATGACCCATGCTTCTCTTGAGTAGAGTGATGTTGTTGTGGTTACCCTACGGCATGATGGCCGATTAGGCATGGATGAGAGGGAGTTGTCCATTGCTGCCATGTGTGAGCGTGGTTGTTGAGAGAGCTGAGAGGATGATGGTTGGTGGTATGGTGTTGTAGGATGGGAATGGATTAAAACTTGATGAACAATTACTATATAATATTGATGATACTCACATAGGAAACTATAGCCAAATAATAGGTCTCTTGAATATATCCATTTGCATATACCTACCACAAGGCATAAGCAAAGCATAGGGCGGGAGCCGGTGGCCAGTACAAATCATACTGAAACTTATTTGGCAGGTGAGCCTGACTATGCCTACGGCGATGAGGGGCTCAAGGATTAGATGGTCTCGTGCCTACGCTCAAGATGGTGCAAGACGATGCTTCCGCAATATCCCTCTACTTCCATAGCTATTCTGGATGTTAGATACTCTGATGATTCTACCATGTGGCGATGTAATAATTTATGTAAACCCCTCTAATGTATTATTTTATTCAATGTATGGCTTGTAATCAACTGTTATCGAATAATTGATGATTTGACCTCCTGGGTTGTCATTATATCCTTCATTCTGTGTATTTTCCCTTTGCAAAAAATTGAGGATGTTTCAGTTGGTACCAGAGCCATGCTTGACCCTAGAAATAGACCCATAGGATTGGACGATAGAATAGGAAGATCTTGAAATACTTTCAGTTATACACCGACCTTGCATAGCACTTTTATGCTTGGCTCACCTCCTCTCTCACTTAACTTCTAATTTTCCTTCTCGATTCTGAATGCAGATGGCATCTCATGGACACTAGATCGATGTAATAGACTTCAAAGGATTTATGAAGATGCTTCGTGAGGTGCTCTAGGAGCTTGGTGTTCACGCTGAGTACATCGAGTACTTCTGTCGAGTCAAGCTAGCACCCAATGATCTCCCGGGACACTTCATTATACACCTCAGAGTCCCTGCAAGCAGGACTGTACAAGAACTGCAAGGCTTCACTGAGACAAGCATGGGTATTTCAGTCGAAATAGAAGTTTAGATAGTCTCTCGCATGGCACTTGGCCGCATGATGCATGACGCCCATGAAAAACTCAAGAATGGTCCATACCGGCTGCTATCCCAAGCTTGGGACCTCACCAGAGATATCCAAGGATAGATAAATGCCATCGATCTGTTTACCTTTAACCAAGGAGACCCCTACCTTCGTGCCTCATTAGCATACATCCTCCACCAAGACAGGTATATCATGGAGTTGGAGGGAGAGAGGCACGGCTACCACGACGTGCTACGCCAAGCCGAGGAGCGATCCATGGCCAGCGAACAGGAGAATGCCCACCTGATGGAGACCATCTGCATGGACCTTATCCTACCAACAACATGAGGCCGCCCATAAGAACCAAGAAGAAGAAATGCAGAGGGAAATAGCAGAGCTAAAAGAAGAGCTCCGCAAGAGCAAGAAGTATGAGCCAATCAACAAAGGCTTAAGAAGCGCTGCAACGCCATGGAAAAAGAATTGATAGGACTAAAAAGATTGATGAACCAGGATGAGGAAGCCACCCCGGATAAGCCCAAGTCACCTAAGTGCTCCCTTATAGAGATGCGCAAGATGATCAACAGTCCTTCCACTTCATTCCACGGTCCAGTTTAGCTTCCTGAGCCATGATCCTCCAAGTAGATGAAGTACCAAGCTAATGAAGAGCCCCGCAATGGCAAGACGACATGATTCATTTCTAAAGTAGAGTAGATTGTCCCCTTTTGAAGCCTACCTGCACGTAGTGTGGAAACTCCCGCGAGTCTTCTAATGTAGCTACTAAAGACATCACTGTGTAACAACTCGATGTAATGGATGCTTGGATCTTATCGCTTCTTATGGATCTTTATGCTTCTTTGGATGAGTGTTGGATAGATGAAAATGTTTTAAACTAATTAAATCAATTTAATTGCTTACTAGGATGATAAAATTCATGTCACTTGCACATGTACCCTTAACTCTGGTAATCTTGAATCAGGATGTCTGCCCACCGTTTAACTCATTTGAGTCACCCTGCACCATTCCCAGGGCCTTCCATTGGCCATGGACGTGGTGGAAATCATAGTTGCATGGAGCACAGGACCCCCATTGGATTCAACCCAGAGAAGGAAGAAGTGCAGGTCATCATGATGTCAACCATCAAGGCCCATGTTGAGGAGCATTCTCCACCACCCCCACCACTTTTGTCTAGGGTGATGGCTCAGTAGACTCGCCTCCTGGGAAACTTGGCTGAAGAATTCTAGCAGGAATTGGCTAGTGCACTCGTCTTGGAGCTCCCTACCTTTGACGGCTCCAACGGTGACCCTATCACCGCCATAGATTGGCTATATGACATGACTGAGTGGCTGAGATCAACCATCTACACCAAGGAGGATTAGGTCAAGATCATAACCCACCACCTCAAGGATAACACCCAAGCATGGTAGAATGGAGTCAGCACTGCTCACCAAGATCTCACCAATGTCTCATGGGAAGAGTTCATTAAGGCCTTCTATGAGCGCTATGTGCCAGCAGAAGTAGAAGAGTTTTGAGACAATAAACAAGGAAAAGATACAGTCCACAGGTATGTTACCTGCTTCTTTTGCCTAATGCGGTATGTGCACCCTGAAAGTGTGGCCACCAAGAAGGACAAGGTGTAATACTTCACCCGAGGTTTGAAGGTTCCCCACCACCTTGCTATCGCAAGGAGGACTTGCCACACCCTTAAAGAAGCCATTAATGGGGCAATGGGGTCAGAGAAGACCCATCCAGAGACAGCAATGCTCGTCCGTAGGAAGCATCACCTTGAGGAATCATATCACAACCTGGTCCAGCAACGACCGCGTATGCAAGATCTCCCTACAAGCAGCACCTTCAAGAGCAGCCCTCTTCAACATCCTAACACATGGAAGGTTACTGCAACCACTCCTACAATAGATATGCCCTTCTTCTACTATGGATGTGGCCATCCAGGTCACAAGATCCATGTCTGCCCAAGAGAGAGAGCTGTCGTACCCACACCTATAGGTGGTGTTCCTCTCGTTTGCCTTGAATGTGGACAACCAGGCCACAGAGTCATCAACTGTGCCGAAGTTGATATTGCAACACCAGCCATGATTCCTATCAAGAAGACCCGGGGTTCAGCAAAGAAGGTTCGCAATGATGCGCCAGCTGCCCGCTGGCAACTTACGCACGGTTCTACTGAAGACATCCCTAATGATGAAGAGCAGGGTGCAAGAGTCACCACAACCCTCAACGGGGTAACCTATTTTAGATGTGGCCAAAAGGGCCATAAGGCTTTCAACTATCCAGAAAGGAAGTCCATCACACCCACATCTACAAGTGACATGGCTACCACATGTCACGGATGTGACCAGCAGGGCCACAGAGTTGCCAACTGCCCACAGATCGACCGTGCCTCACCATCTTTGAATCCCTACAAGAATGAGGCCACCACGAGTGCCATGAACCACAGTGCTTGAAGAGCCACCTGTGGCATCTCACCAAGCAGGCTGCTAAGGACATCCCCGACTTAGAACAGGGTATGTGCTTAAGATAGGAGCTAACGCTTCAATTTTTGGTTTAAGTCTAGTATTGCATCCTTTTATGCACTTACTACCTGAGATTTAAACCTGCACACTACCATATGAGGATTTCCTCAGTTCTAGTCCCTTTTGATGCCTCCACCCCTGGGGAAGTAGATTATAAGGATCGCTACTCTAGGATACCTTAGTGGTTCAGCTCATCTTGCTACCCTTGCGAGTTCCTGTTGGGGTCGTATCGGGAGTTGTTGGCGCAGCTTTCGAAGTCAATGAAGGATGACCGGGGGGTGTCGATGCGTACTCGAGGCCCGGTCGAGGGGTAGCCTCGAGCATAGTGGTTGAGCGGATAAGATTGAATTGAGGGAATCCGATGTCGGTCGTTTGTCACGTAGCGTGTCGAAGGGGGCCTTGAGCTGTCTAACAGCGCTGGGTATGGCGTAATAGTGTCGTGCAGACCGATGCACGTCCTCAGTATGGGCAGTAAAGCGGGATTCGATCGTCGTACGGACCACTGTGCGAACACTGTGGCCATATGATTTGACGAGGTTAGGTAGTTTTTGTATTAAATGTGCTACCGGACGCACCGGGAGTGGGTCGATCGAGGGGGGGTCGATCCTCGAAGTACCGAGACGCCCGTCCCGTCGGGGGCCTCGACACTTAATGCGGGATCCTCCCATCTCGAGCGATCATCAGCCGGTGACGTCAGCGTCTTGTCGAGGGTCAGGTGGTGACGCCAGTGATTCGGTCGAGGGTTGCGGCTGTACTCTGTTGCGGGCCGACCCAGTGTGTATTTGCCGATGGGCCCGGTGGGTCGAAGAGGTATGGCCTGGTCGCGTGAGATTAATCTGAGGGCAAGCTCGGGGTCCAACCAAAAACAAAGAAGGTTTAGGGTATCCCTACTCTCGGTAACCGACAGTAGCCCCCGAGCCTTCGTGTAAGTGTTGATACTTACACGGAGGTTCAATCAAATGGACTTGGAGTGTTGGTCGTTTTTCGAAGGGTGCGCGCGAGCGCACCCTTTGGGTGTAGCCCCCGAGGCCTCGGGTGAGTAGAATACTCACCCGAGGTCTTTTTTATTTTGCGTTTGGTCACTGCGTGTTCGAGTGATCGAGCCCCCGGGTGGTTGGACCCTCTTTCGTTGAGGCCACCCGGTTGCGAGCCCGCTCCTTAGCTTCTTTCGTCGAAGCCGGTCAGGTGCGAACTCGACTTTTTTGTTTGACCCTCACAAACCATTTCGATCAGGTAGAGGGGGGAGAAGTGTTGTGCTACCCATGCTCGAGCGAGCATCAATGTCTCAGGTGAGCTACTATCGGGAAATTCAAGTAAGAGCTCGTGCCCCGTTCGATAGGGGTCGACTAGTGGCCCCGAGGCGCTCTTATTCGAGCAAAACAGTGGGTCTCACGGATGCCAAACCCTTTCGATCAGCTCTGGTGGCTTGATGCCTCCCCTCGAGGGGATTCCGTCGTGGTCCCTTAGTTTTGCCTTGAATGTGTCCGAGGGGGCCTCGAGAATTCATTTCTCGAGCAAGGGACTCACGTCGGCCCCCCTCGAACACCCCTAACTCCGGTACTCGAGGGCGGCTGTCGAACCCTTTTCGAGGGCCAGCCTTCGCTCCCTGGAGATTTCGAGGGCCTGGGCCCGTATCCCGTGTCGTGGGAAGATCCGTCTGTGGATAACTCCTCCTGTCCATCACGCGTGCCTTTTTGCGCAGAAGCCGGAGCGGCGCGGTAGTGGGTGAGTCCTATACTTGAAGCATATTTCGAGGAGGATAATTGTCAGTTCTTGTTTTTCAAGAAAAGATTCGAAGCGGCGTGGCCGTAATATCACGGGAGTCGGAACGGCGCGGTCGTGGTCGGTGCAAAGAGCGATTGGCGGATACGCGTCTTGGGCCGATCGAGGTAGCCGACGAGCCTGGGGTCGAGTCGTGACGAGGATGAGGTGCACTTTCCTGCTGTTGCCGATGACGATGAAGGCCTATGAGCAAGAGCTAGGCATGAGGGCCCGTGTAATTAGGATTTTGACTCATGTTGACGTGGCCACAAGGGCCTCGAAACATGATGTTTATATGCATTTCGAATGCTTTTGAGTTCGAGTCTGCCATTCCTATCTTCCTCGAGTTGAGTTTTTACGTAGTCTTCCTGGCCCACGATTGCGTCCTTCGGTGTGGGGTGCGAGCGGAGGTACCGTAGCCCTGAGGCGTAGGCGATCTCTCGGCTCGACGGCCCCTCGGCCTTAGGGTGCTCTCGAGGCCATGTCTACTGTGTAAGAACTCGCATCGAGGCATATAGGAATGTTAGACATTAACTTTTTCAAAATCGTGAGTTCGAGTCTGACATTCTTATCTTGCTCGAGTTGGGTTTCTACGCAATCATCTTGGCGCACGGTCACGTCCTTAGGTGTGGGGTGCGAGTGGAGGTACCATAGCCCTGAGGCATAGGCGATCTCGCGGCTCGACGGCCCCTCGACCTTAGGGTGCTCTCGAGGCCATGTTGACTTTGTAGAAACTCGCATCGAGGCATATAGGAAAGTTAGACATTAACTTTTTCGAAATTGTGTACTTTTACTAAGTCTCGTTAGCACGCGGTTGCACCCTATGGCCTGGGGGAGTAAACGGAGGTACCATGGCACAGACGCATAGGCGATCTCACAGCTCGACAGCCCTCGAGCCTTAGGGTGCCACCGTGGCTTCTTCGACTATGTAAAAGTTTTTCAAAAAATGTAAGTTTTTAGGGGCGCAGAGGTTTCCCCCTTTGAGCCCCCGAGGGAGGTTCGTGAGGACAGGGTCGAGCCCACCTGTTTTTTATGAAAGAAAGATTTGGACACAGATGTACTCTTTTTTCATGGATTAAAAATGTGTATGGAGCCTCGAGGCTTTAAAGGCAAGAGTAACGTAGCTGTTCGATGTTCGACGTTCCAGGCGGGGCGTCGATGTCCATGGTGGCTCGTAGAAGGTGTCTCGGGAGATCCTTGTACACGCTCGTCGTGGGTCGAGGCCCTCCTGTCTTCAGTCACGGGTTGTTCTTCTTCTTCTTGCCCCCTTCTGCCACCCCGGTTCGAACCATCGGGGTTGGGCGCCTTGGCTTGCGTTTGGCCTTTGCCACCGCCAAAGAAGACGCCGACGGCCTCTTCTCCGGCGGCACAGTTGGCCATGACGTCCATCAATTCATCGACAGTCTTTGGGGGAGCACGCCCGAGCTCCCGGACCAGTTCCTTGCAGGTGGTTCCGGCAACGAAAGCCAGGATCACCTCTTCGTCGGTGACGTGGGGAAGCTCGGTGTGCTGCTTGGAGAAACGTCAAGTAAAGTCACGGAGGGACTCCCCGGGCTTCTGTTTGCAGCCTCGGAGTTCCCACCTGCTGCCCGAACGCACATAGGTGCCCTTGAAGTTCCCTTCGAAAACCCTAACCAGGTCGGACCAGCCATAGATTTGGTTAGGGGGAAGCTCCTCGAGCCACCGTCGCGCGGTGTCGGAGAGAAAGAGTGGGAGAAGTCGAATGATGGCACTGTCGTCGCGGGCCCCGCCAAGCTGGCACGCCAGTTTGAAGTCGGCAAGCCAGAGCTCAGGCTTTGTCTCACCGTCGTATTTGACGGGACTCGTCGGGGGTCTGAAGGGGCTAGGCAGCAGCGTGCTACGAATCGCACGGCTGAAGACTCGAGGCCCCGGCGGATCCGAGGATCGACGTTGGTCCTCGTCGCTGTCATAGCGTCCGCCCCGATGAGTGCTATAGCCTCATGCCTCAGCGTCATCGCACTTGCGTCTGCGGTGTTCGTTGATGTCATGACACGCATCGCGGGGCTCGCGGTTGTCGCGAACGCGATCGTGGTCTGGGACCGCCCCCTTCGAGCGGGGGGAGTCTACCGGCTGGGTCGAAGCCTGTCTCTCATGCCGCGAGGGTTCGTGGTGTTGCCCCGAGG
Organism: Bothriochloa decipiens; assembly: GCA_023333625.1. NCBI lineage: Eukaryota > Viridiplantae > Streptophyta > Magnoliopsida > Poales > Poaceae > Bothriochloa > Bothriochloa decipiens. Next base: position 40,800,398 of record CM041629.1, read on the forward strand.
CCGCACCTCGACGCCTCGAGGCAGAGCTTTCGGCCTGCTGAATGGCGGCCACCTCGAGAAGGCCCTTGATCTCCCGTCGGACTCGCTGGGCTTCGGGATTCGAGGGGGCCGGCATGTTGCGAAGGAGCATGGTTGCTGCGACGACATTCTGGCTAGCTCAATTGAAGGCCGGACGTGCAACCGTATCCGCGCCCACAATCTGCCGCTGCACTTGCCGCGCTCGAGCCCGAGCTCCTCCGCGTGGGGGGTTCTGATTGTCTTGCTCGAGGGCACGCTCGAGCTGACGCAGTCGCTCTTTGTCTTCATCGAGCTTGGCTCAAAGCTCCCAGAGCTGCGCGAGCTGGGCGATGCGAGCACCCTACGAATCGCCCGGATCGTTGATCGCGGCAGGCGGTCCTTCCTCCTGTCCCGCCAGGAGGAGGGGCCCACCTGTTGCGACCGGTGGTGTGGACGCCTCTGTGGGACCAGCGTCGTCGTCGTCCGACGCGGCGACTATGTCGACGTGGAAACACTCTCGCGCGGGGTTGTAGTAGCTGGAGTCGTAGTCGGAGTCGGAGTAGAGCGGGCAAGGCACGATGGTTCACCCAAATTGTTCCACCTCCAGCCACCTTCGAAGCGCACGAGGGCGTGCGCCGCGTGGGCGAGGGTTAATCGGGCGTTCGGGGGCTAGTACCGGTTCCTCCCGGCGCGCTGCTGCGCATGGGGGGGTCCGGTCCGTTCCCTGTCCTCTCCGAAACCCGAGCGCACGATAGTGGAGTATGCCGAAGTGGCATTGTCGAGCCCAAATGGCAGTGCCGATCGGACGGCAAACTACTCATGGGGCAAGAGAGCCGTAGACATGAAGGGAGCATTCGCCTGGGGAGAAGCGTTCAACCCTGGCAAGCGCTGCCCCACGTCGGGCCTAACGCGTAGTCGCGGGAGCCTCTGGGCCAGAGAGCTCAAGTCATCCACCGAAGACGAAGATGATGTGACGACCGTGGTCGCACGGCGGCGCCGCCCGCCCTGCGATCCACGTCTCCTTCTTGATTGGGAAGCGTGATGATGAGGACGACGCAGGTCTCCTCGTGGAGTCCCTGAAGCGCCCCCGCTCGGGTGTCCGATTGAGAGCAGGACCATGTCAAGGCTCGTGCCGAGTGACATAAACTCTAGACTCCCAAACCAGATCACCGAGCCGAAGGGGAGCGATGGTACAAGGTCCGCCATCCGAACGAAACGGTTTGACACACAGGGCCCCTACCTGGCGCGCCAACTGTCGGCGTTTGGAACCCGAGGGCGTCCTAAGCCAACGAGTAATCGTATGTGTGTGTAACCCGTCCGGATGGGTGATGCAAGAAGAACACAGCGATTTATCCTGGTTCAGGCAAAGAAGGGCCCTACGTCCAGCGGGGGGAGAAGATTTGTATTATCTTGCACCTAAGTGCTTGTACAGGGGCGGATACAAGCGAAGAAGAGAATTCGAGGGGGGGTCGAGTACAGAGCAAAGGAGTTATTCGGAGTCTAGGAGTCTGCCTAGGCGTATGTTTGGTTGTTGTGAGATCGTTGTCTGGAGTCGTTCTCTTTCGTCCCTATTGGGTCTCCTAGCGTCCCCTTTTATAGGCCAAGGGGAGGCACAGGGGTACAAATATCCTGGTTCGATGATGCGGTGATGACGTCGTGGGTCGTGGAGGTCAACCCGAGGCCTCTGCAGGGACGTGCGCTGAGCATGGCTCGTTCTGTAGCGGCGTGGCTCGGAGTTGACAGCCGTCCTTCGGAGTCATGGTTGCTGACCGGCAAAAGATGTGATCCCCTATAGAGGACGTGCGAGATCCTGTTGGGGTCGTATCGGGAGTTGTTGGTGCAGCTTTCGAAGTTGATGAAGGTTGACCGGGGGGTGTTGATGCGTACTCGAGGCCCGGTCGAGGGGTAGCCTCGAGCGTAGTGGTTGAGCGGATAAGATTGAATTGAGGGAATCCGATGTCGGTCGTTTGTCGCGTAGCGTGTCGAAGGGGGGCCTCGAGCTGTCTAACAGCGCTGGGTATGGCGTAATAGTGCCGTGCAGACCAATGCACGTCCTCAGTATGGGCAGTAAAGCGGGATTCGACCATCGTACGGACCACTGTGCGAACACTGTGGCCATACGATTTGACGAGGTTAGGTAGTTTTTGTATTAAATGTGCTACCGGACGCACCGGGAGTGGGTCGATCGAGGGGGGTCGATCCTCGAAGTACCGAGACGCCCGTCCCGTCGAGGGCCTCGACACTTAACGCGGGATCCTCCCATCTCGAGCGATCATCAGCCGGTGACCTCAGCGTCTTGTCGAGGGTCAGGTGGTGATGCCAGTGATTCGGTCGAGGGTTGCAGCTGTACTCTGTTGTGGGCCGGCCCAGTGTGTATTTGCCGATGGGCCCGGTGGGTCGAAGAGGTATGGCCTGGTCGCGTGAGATTAATCTGAGGGCAAGCTCGGGGTCCAACCGAAAACAAAGAAGGTTTAGGGTATCCCTACTCTCGGTAACCGACACAGAGCGCCGCCATGACCTCCGCGGTCACGCGCGCCTCGCCGTGCCCCTTAGCCGCGCCTTTAGTCACCTTGGAGCTCCCAGCTACTCCGCACGTAGGGAGAAGGGGAAGATGGCGCCCAATTTGAAGAGGAGCTGGTGCACCACCGTCCGCCATCGTTGTCCATGCCGCCGCGCCATCCTGCATCGCCCACCTAGCTGAGTGCCCTACGGGCCAAATTGAAGCCACAGTCGCCTTCGCCTTGGCTCCGCGTACCCGTAGCACATGCTAGTGCCACCTCTACCCTGCTCTGGCACCCCGCCGCTACAACCGTGCAGTCCACCATCGCTGTGACGCGTGCGCCAGCGAGCCCAGCCTAAGCAGGCCCGCAAGGACCCCGCCAGCGCAATGGTCCTGTCCTAGCGCAGCCTTAACCATAGCCGGAGCTAGACAAGCCAGCCAGAGCCCCCACCTAGCTCACCGCCAGTGAACACCGTCATGCCTTTCTTGGTGGCCGCCGAGCTGTGAGCCCAACTGGCCAAATTGGCACCCCTACCGCGGTCGCCTTGCCCTCGCAATGATGTAGCACACATCAGAATAGCCTCCCACACGCTGTTGCGCCCGCCGCCACTGTCGCATGCGCGCTGACGAACAGATGCGCCGCAGGCCTGCCTGCGCCCTGTGGCCACACATGCCTGGCCACCGCGCTCGCCTAGCCACTGCACCGCCTTGCCCTGGCCGCTTGCAGCAACAGCTCCGTGCTCGCCGCCGACGACATGCCGTGCCGACCGCCGCGCGCGTGAGGAAGAAGACGGGGAAAAAATCCCCTGCCCTCGTGAACCGAGTCCACCTCCGGTCCAGCTGGACCAATGGGAGACGAGCACGCACCACGGGTCATGGTGGACCTGGCCCACAAAGCCACAGACCATAGACCAGACCCATTAACAGCCCAGACCACCACGGGGCCGCCTATCTTGCTGATATGTGTCCAGGCCGGGCCGGCCCAACTCGGCCTAGATCTGGCCCTACCCTGGCCTGCCGAGGCCTAGTCCGGGCCCGTTGATGTTGACCTTTGACTGGTCAATGGTTGATCGTTGACTGGGTCCCACATGTCCTTGACCATCCAGCCGGTCCCACGCGTCAGTGCTGACATCATCATCACGTCAGCGTGACGTCATCCTTGCCTTCTAGTCGCCGAACCCACGCGTCAGTGTTGATGTCAGCATGATGTCATCCCCTCCGTCCTTGCTGTTGACCGCTGCGCCATGTGTCAGCCCTGAGTTGCGCCATGTGTCAGCCTCTGGTTAACCAGCCCTTTTTCTTTTTCAGAATAGGAATTTATCTTCTAAAATTCATAACTTCTTCATACGAACTCCAAAAATTATGAACTAAGTATCCAAATTTTCATAAAAATGAGCTCTATTTCATAGGAGTTATTGGATTTCATTTGGTTCTTTGTGATTGATCTATAGGGGTCGCTTCTGCGACCATTATATTTTGATTTCAGATCCTACAAAGGAGTTGTTCGAGGAGGAGGACTATGACCGCGCCAAGGACTTGACAGAGGACTTGAGTGACAGATATTTAGGTGCCACATCCCACCCAACCTCATAGATCCTATTACGCTTGCAACATAATAGAATGCTAGCACTCTACTTTTGCAATAATGCTATGATATGCTATGTTAGGATTGCATGGTTATAACACCCCAAAATTTGTGTTTTGGGTTGTTATTAGAAAGCGCTAAATAAAATGTGTTTTTCTATATTCTCTTTTAGAAAACAATTGAATGGGTTTGTGCTTGGTGCTTTGCTTGGTTTTGCTGGTGAAAAAAAGAATTTCTAAACCTCAAGCAAGTCACGTCTATGTTTTCTTCGAATTTGAAAATAAAGCTTTGAAAACCCAAGTTTACCTCAAGAAGGTTTTGGGAAAACGTTTTTAGAAAAATCCTTTCTCTTGCTTAGAGAGAGAGAGTGAGATTTTCTTTCTCTCTATAGTGTTGGCCACCGCTATAGCTAGACACCATCTCCTACCAAGCTCCAGTCATCCCTGGCTTAACCTAGCCTATCCTGGCCCAACCTAGCTTGCTCTGGCCTCTCCTAGCCTTAACTGGCCAGCTCTGGCCAGTCCTCGCCAGCCCTAGCCGGCCATGGCCACCCTGGCCAGGCTAGCAGTAGCCGCAGCCGGCCACTAGTGCCCAAACTTAGCCATCAGCAGCAGTCCGGTCTAGCAACCCTTTGCCATCCTTAAGGCATCCTAGCTTGCTTTGGCCAGCTCCTACCTAGCTTGGGCCAATCCTGGCCTCACCTAACTTCATCTGGCCAACTTTGGCCAGCAACAGCCACTTGTGGCCACTCTCAGCCGGCCACGGCCAACTCTGGCTGGCCACAGCGAGCACCAGCCGGCCACCAGCGGCCATAGGCAGCCACAGCCGGCCCAACGGGCCAAGCCCAGTGGCTTCAGCCCCACCGGTTCCCCGCCGGCTATAAATAGGGCCAGCCCCGTGCGACACAGCCCCTTGGCAACCCTAGAAGGAGCCGCGCCGCCACCCGCAAACCCTAGCCGCACTTAGCCGGCCACAGCCAGCCGTCGCCGGCCACAGCCAGCTGCTGCCGGCTGACCAAGTCCCGGCCGAGGCCGTGGTCCTTCCTCCCTCGCGCACCGTAGCTGGCCGCCGTCGCCCGTAGCAGGCCGCAGCCGGCCGCCGCCGGCCGTCCAGCAGGCCAAGGCCGAGGTCCCTTTCCCCGACGTGAGCTGCAGCCTGGCTGCCATGGCCATGGCCTGGAGAGGAAGATGGACAGAGGTAGAATACGAGGTATTTACGACTTCGCCACCAAGAGATTTATTTATAGTTTTGCCATTGATCGTATAATCTCTGTCGTTTCACCGTTTTAACTCCGATTCGAGCAATTCCAGTTGCGTTAGTTTCGTGTCATCACGATCTATGCAGGAGTAGGAAAGTTTATCATGTCACTAATTTATGAATTTATTTGGTTAAATGCAATTTGATTAATATTTATTTAATAGTTTTCTAATTAAAAGTAATCTAGGGTTTTATATTTCTGATCTCGTTGTGTTATGACCGTGTCGACCTTAAGCTTTCTTTTAGCAATGATCTTCATGATGTCATATGTATGTGCATTTAATCTTGTTCTTGTGTAATAATTAGTTGATGCTCAACTAAATAAAAGCAACCTAGGGCTATGCTTTCGTTGTCCTTGTGTTGCGATCATGTCAACGTATGTTGCTTGTTATCAATAATGTTTGTCACATCATGTGTTATGTAAGTAATCTTGTTTATTAATTAATGTGTGCTCTCTTGTATAAAAGTAATTTAGGTTTGTACCTTGAGTTTTCATACATGCCTGTCAATATGACTAGTACTAACTTAAATGCTTCTTTATTAATTATGACTTGTTTAGAGTTACCTTGGAAACATGTCATGCTTCGTTAAGTGTTCTCACATATTATATCATATTAACCTAGTTAATAATGACTCAATATCCTTTATAATTTATAAAAGTAACTTAGTTTATATAAACATCGTTCCTTTATGCTAATGTGATTAATTTTAGCATTAATGCCTTTTCGTTAATGGCTTGTTTCGTTCAACCTTGAATCATAAATGCTCAATGTTTAATATCAACATGTCTTGTCGTTTATGTCCTGGTTAAATTAATATTTAAGCATGATGTTTTCTTTAATGCACTCGCATGTTCTAAGCTTTATAAATTATGAATGTTTAATTGGCTTAGATAATATAATTGCTTATAAATAGAGTATGACTAAGGTTTAACCCTGCTTTACATTTCAACATCATCCAACTGATTTGACTTTATGTCTTTCTTATATGTTCCGCATCTTGCTTTAGTAAATGTATCAATCTTAATGTTTGTCTCTATGCTTGTTGCAAGTACCTCGATAGCCATGTTTTCTTTAACGATAGATCCGTCGTTCGTCATTCTTGCGCTCTTGCGACTGTAGCACCGAGATTGGCCATTTAGACCATTCTATTTTTAGGTTCCCTTTTGATTGGTGTATTGTTCTTAGTCTTGTCTTTTTTGTGTGTTTGTTTGTGTTGTTTGGTTGCTGCGACTAGACGAAGAGCGGTTTGTTAACGCTGAAGACTAAGCTGAGGACTGACAAGTGTAGCTGAAGCTGGAGGCCAGTAGAGCAGCTAGACTTTGGATTTAAGGCAAGTGTAGGCACCTTTGATCATATTGCGCCTATTCACTTTTAATTAATACATTACATGTGTCTTAAATCGGCAAATCATAGGGATGACTACACACTCTATCCATATATCACCTATGGGGTTTTTAGTTGATAGGTCATTAGGTTGCTAGTGCTCTACCTCACCTTTCACTTGCCTAATGAAGATAAAACTTGCTTCTTAAAATGTGTTGGAGCCGTGGGCTCTTGGCTTCGGCCATTGGAGAAGTTGATGCTGATCCGCATCGTTGGTTGGCGCTGAAAGATGGGAGAAACGGATGCTAGTGGGACTTGTGTTGATGAGGGTATCCGTATCTCCTTCCCCTTGTGGACCCTATCATGGAGCAGCAACCTGGGACTATCGTACATCTCTAGGCTAATGGGCTCTGGCTTGGTCTATTAGCAGGACCATCATGGGCAGGGGGACAGCTTACCGATGGGTGACTATAGCTATGGTCGCTGGGGTTTGTTTACAAGTATTTAGTATGGGAGGGGCTAGGGATCCGTGATTGGGGTGGCCTCACAGTGAAGTCGCCCATACGCTTGGACTCAAGGCTAGTGAGTTGTCACTGCCTATGACCCTGTGAAAAACCTTGTTGTGACCTCTGCCAGCCTATCTAAGTAATGGGCTAAGAGACTTGCAACCTCGGGCATAAAGAGTAATTATAATCTGGAGTGAAAGTGTACACCTCTGTGCAGAGTTAAAATCGATATATCGTCTGTGCTCACGGTCATGAGCGGCCCAGATCCTTGCATGATTAGCCAAATAGAATAAATTGTTAAATCATGGTGATGTTGTTTGAGGAGGTGGCTACCTCAGTATCTGAACGGGATGGCAATCCTGTGTTGCTTGAGATGGCAATCTCAAGGTTAATGATATTAATGATATATGCTTATATCTGTGATGATAAATGATTCATTAAATGCTACTTGAACCTTAATAAAGGGTTGGGTGTTTCAACCAAGATGATTAGAGAATAGGTTGCAACTTGTTAAATCTTAATTGCTACATTTAAAATGCTACTGCAGTTTACCTTTTAGCCTTACCTTTGTATAAGCCATGCATGTCATTACTTTCCACCTGTACTTGCTAAGTTTCAACATGGAACTCACCCTTGCTATAGTTTGTAGTAAATTATTTCTCAAAGGAAGGATAAAGAAGTTGGGTATTGGAAGTGTTTGGCATACAAAGCCCCCAGTCAACAGTCTCTAAGGAGAATGAAGACTGAAGAGCAGTCTTAGCCAATGTTTCATGTTACTCTGATAAGTGTATGTGTTAAATACATATGTTTTCGCTATAATATACATTGTTTCTGATATGTATCTGTTTTCTGTTATATGTGTGGACTTCCTGGGCACACATATGACGACCTCTGGTCTTCTTTGGAAACTAGGGTGTGACAATGGTAGATACTTGTATGCCTATTCCTTGTTGTAACCTTCGCCCTGCTCACCTTCTTATAGGTTAGACACGCCATGTAGTACTTGTTATTTTGCTACTTATTTTTTCCACTTGCATTATATTTGGAGATATGATGCGGATGGTGGACTTGGGTGGATTCGGCTCGGGATGCTGGATTTGGTATTTGTATGGGTGTCTCTGGGTAATATAATGTGGGAGGGTTGTCTGGTGAGGGTTGAGTCAACTGGACAGGATCTAAGATGAGCTTTTGGAGCGAGTCTTGCCGAGGGGGTGCAACCTGGGCACCCCTGTGATCTGACTACTTGTGGCGGGTACATGGTGACTTGAGGAGATCTCGGGGTTGAGAGCCTTCGTAGAACGAGGCCCTCGGAGCGAGATGCCGTTGAGGCAGAGGGCACTGATGGCCCTGTTTTGAGGAGATATCCTGTCTGGTTCCCCCCTAGGACCTGTTGTCTCTTGAGGACTGGAACCACAGACCCCTTCATACGCACCACTCGTCCCAGATGAACCGGGGATGGATGATTTCAGCTACCTAGGGCGGTGTCACTACTACTCGGAGTATGCAGTGTAGGAAGGTACGGGTGGAACCCCACACCCATCCAAGATGTTCATGTATCCTCTTCCGAGCATTAGCCCCTCGGAGAGCAGGAACATGACTTCACATTCTCAGCCACTCCAGGCAGGACTTGGGGTGTCCCAGGGTTGAGAGGTAGGGTGGAACTGCCATAGTTAGATGGTCATTTTGCTATCAGCCTAGGCATTCACGAACGCTAATGATGGTTATCTTGTGGATGGCCAGCATTAGCCAATTACAGGTGTACACACTCTGTAGAGTTGATTCGAACCTATATATAGTCCGCAGCCTTGGTATGGCTATCCTGTGACCCACGCTTCTCTTGAGTAGTGAGATGAGTCCCTTCTACCTCCCCCTGAGTGATGTTGTTGTTGTTACCCTACGGCATGATGGCCGATTAGGCATGGATGAGAGAGAGTTGTCCATTGCTGCCACGTGTGAGCGTAGTTGTTGAGAGAGCTGAGAGGATGATGGTTGGTGGTATGGTGTTGTGGGATGGGAATGGATTAAAACTTGATGAACAATTACTATATAATATTGATGATACTCGCATAGGAGACTATAGCCAAATAATAGTTCTCTTGAATATATCCATTTGCATCCACCTACCACAAGGCATAAGCAAAGCATAGGGTGGGAGTCGGTGGCCAGTACAAATCATACTGAAACTTGTTTGGCAGGTGAGCCCGACTACACCTACGGCGACAAGGGGCTCAAGGATTAGATGGCCTCATGCCTATGCTCAAGATGGTGCAAGACGATGCTTCCGCAATATCCCTCTACTTCCGTAGCAGTTCTGGATGTTAGATATTCTGATGATTCCACCATGTGGCGATGTAATAATTTATGTAAACACCTCTATTGTATTCTTTTATTCGACGTTTGGCTTTGTAATCAACTATTATGGGATAATTGATGATTTGTCCTCCTAGGCTATCATTATATCCTTCATTCTGTGTATTTTCCCTTTGCAGAAAATTGGGGAAGTTTCATCGATGATGTCATAGCGTGCATCTTGAGGCTTGTGATTGTCAATGATGCGATCTCGGACGGGTGTCACCTTCTTTGCTCGGGGGCCGCTTCCCGGTGAACCAAGACCTTCCTCTCATCATGGGAGGGCTCGACAGGTTGTTCCAAGGCCACCCCTCGATGCCTCGAGGCCGAGCTCTCGGCCTGCTACCTGACTGTGACTTTGAGGAGGCCCTCGACCTCGTCCCGTATCCACTGAGCTTGAGGGTTCGATGGCCTGGGCATATTGTGAAGAAGCATGGTGGCCGCAATGATGTTCTTACTAGCTCGGGGAAAATGGTTGATGACTGGGTGCTCAGGTCCCTCGTCTTCAATGATCTGTCGGTTGACCTCTCAGGCTCTAACTCGAGCCCTTCCACCGGGCGGGGGTCGGCGCTCCTGCTTAAGGGTTCGCTCGAGCTGGCACAGGCGCTCCCAATCCTCATCGAGCTTGGCTCGCATCTCCTAGACTTGTGCGAGCTGAGCATCTTGGTCATCTTGATGCAGGCGTACGTCTTGGGGTGCAGTCAGCGGCTGCTCCTCTGGGTCTGCCACAACAAGGGCCCTCCTGCTGCGGCCACGGCTGCTGCCGTGGCCGTTGGGTCAATGGTCTCATCACTCGACATGATGTCGCCCTCGACGTGGAAACACTCGCGGGTGGGGTCATAGTGGTCGAGTCAGAGTCGGGGTCGCCGCAGTAGAAGATAGGGAAGCACCCATGCTGCTCCTCCTCTAGCTGACGTCGCATCATGCAGAGGGTGTACTGCCTTGGGCCGGGTGCTCGTGAGAAGCCAAGATCCTCGAAGGCCGACAAGACCTCTACCAGGTCCATGGTAGCACATAAGAGAACCCCCGGGCAGTCCACATGTGCACTCATGCTGGAGCGCATCGCGGCCGAGTATGTCTTGGCGGCATTGTCCAAACCGAATGGGAACTGGCGGCGAGCCCTGAACTATCTGTGTGGTAGCAGGTTGGCCAATGACAAAGCTACACCCGTCGAGGGAACTCTACCAAGCTCTCCTGATGAATGCATCACGAAGGTGAAGTTGGGGACTTTGTAGAGCCCTGCCGGCTTGTTTTTCGTTCCCAGGCATGGACCAAACAGGTCCCCAACCAAGGGCCCTGCGTTGCCTACCAGGGACGGAGGAAACACGGAAGATGTTGACTTGGACACGGGCTGATGACGATGGTGGCACTAGTTGCGCCTCCTCATGGGTGCGGATGCGTGGTGACGAGACCAGCGTGCGGCCCCTCCTAAGCGTGTGGGCTCGCTGCGGCCTCCGCTTGGATCTCCGACCGAGAGCAGGACCATGTCATAGCCGTGGTGAGTGACATGAACTCCAGGCTCCCGAACCAGATCACCGTGGCTCACGGAATCGGTGAAGCTGAGTCTACCATCCGGAGAAATGGCGGGGAGTCATCGATGACATGCAGCACCCCTACCTGGCACGCCAACTGTCGGTGTTTTGACCCCGGGGGCCGAGCACCAACGAGTGAATTTGTATTATGTGCTCCCTAATCTGGATGGTGATGCAAGAAGAACACACAAGGTTTATCCTGGTTCAGGCAATAGAATATGTCCAGCGGGGGGAGAGTTTGTATTATCTTGCACCGAAGTGCTTGTACAGGGGTGAATACAAGCGAGCGAGTGAGGTCAGCTAGGACTTGAGCATTGCGGGCTCTGGCTGTCCTTCCTCTCATCCTAAACTAGCCCTGCACCTCCTTTTATAGGCCAAGGAGGGGCATGGGTGTACAAAAAGCCCTAGCAAGAGCACCGATAGGGCTGACGTAGGTTATGACGTTGAAGGAGATGTCGATCAAGCCGCCGTTACTGTAGAGGCGTGTATCGGGCGTGACTCGCCCTGTAACGACATGCTTGGAGACGACGACCGTCCTTCCCGTGCGTGTGATGACATTGTTGATGGCCGATGAAAGACTGGTGCCCATGCGCTGGCGTGTAGATCCCTATAGCTATCGCGTCGGGAGCGGTTGGAGCACTAGCCAATGGCGTTGAAGTCTTTCTCGAGGGGGTGGTTGAGGGGGCCGAATGTAGTCGAGGAGGTCGAGACCCAAACAGATAAGACCAAGCCCCAAGAAATACGGCATTTGTGTTGACGAATGCATCTCGAGGGGGTGCCAAATGGGGCACAGTGTGTGGTATGGTGATACAGTACGGTATGATTCGCCGGTTTCTCGGGTATGGGTGGTAAACGAAGGGTTCAACTGGTGTACTACCCACTGTTACCATGGTTGTAGCCACGAGGTTAGGCGAGAGTAGGTAAAATACATTAAATGCTCTTGGAATCGTACAGAGGGTAGGTAATTGAGGGGAATGTCATACTCGAGGGGTGGCTATTCGCCCGCGTGAACTTTCGTCACTCGTGGGGGGCCGGTCGTACCCTTGAGCTTACTGCCTTGAGCCAAGAAGTTTCCATCGAGCGAATGGCAGCCTGGGCCATTGAGATCCATTCGTGGGCCGGCCCAGCATAACTTGACACTTGGGCTTGAAACCTCATGTGTTTTAGGCTGGGGAGTAATGATGATAGTTTTGGGTTTGTTAATGCCGGGGTTGATAGGTACCCGACACTTGGATGGCCCGCTGGTAGGTAGCTCCGATGTTCTTGAGGGCAAATGACATGGTCGTGTAGCAGAAAGCACTGAAGGGGTGATGAAGGCAGTCATCTCCTAATCCTCCTTCATGAGAGCTATTTGGTGATAGCCCGAGTAGCAATCTAGAAAAGAGAGCAGCTCGCAACATGCAGTAGAGTCTACAACCTCATTGATTCAAGGGAGATTGAAAGCCTATTTAGGGCAGTGTTTGTTGAGATCGGTGTAATCAATGCACATTCTCCATTCATTATTCTTTTTGAGTATAAGAACCAGAAATTGGCTAACCACTCCTGGTGATACACCTCTTTGATAAAGCCAGCTGCTAGAAGCTTGGCTACTTCTACCCTAATGACTTCCTTGTGGTCACGAGCGAACCATCGCATCTTCTGCTTGATCGGTTTAGCGGTCTTTGAGACATCAAGGTAGTGCTCGGCCTTTTCCCTAAGAACACATGGCCAGTCCACGGGTTTCCATGCAAACGTGCTAATGTGCTCTCTAAGGAACTGGACGAGCATGTCTTCCTATTTGGGGGAAGTCAGCCTCGATCTTTGTGGTCTTCGAGGGGTCGGTCAGATCGAGCTAGATCGCCTTATGCTGCTTGACCTTGTTGGAAGGCTGTCAAGAAGATCCGACCGGGACCTCAATGTCCACAGGGGGTGCCTCCTTGACTCCCAAACTGGTGTGCTCCATGGTGCGCTTTGGCTCCTCGAACTCCGTGGCTGCATAGGTGTCAAACTCGCACACACGGGCCGTGAAGATGTTGCTGTGCAGGGACAGGATACCCTGCTCGGTGGGGAGCTTGATCATGAGGTACCCATAATGAGGAACCGCCATGATCTTGGCGATCCCTAGTTGGCCAAGAATGACATGGTAGATGCCTTCAAAGTCAGCCACGATGGAGATGATGTGGTCAGCCAAGAATGCCATGGTAGACGCCCTTTTACCGCGTTGACAGAGGAGTCATTGTGGTTACACCAACCACATTCGTAGGCGTCCCGACCATGGCACTTGAAGGAGCGATCGTCATCTCGGTGGTCGGGATCACAGTTCCCATGACGATTGCCGCGGCGATCATCCCATCCAGCTGGTCGGTGGTCCTAATTGCTGTCGCAGTCGTGGTCATCATTGTGGTGGTAGTTGCGCTTGAAAGGGATAGGGTAGCCTTTGTTCAGCCCGTCATCGAGGTGAGCAAATCTATGGGCAATGGAGAGGAGCTCTTCCATGGTTCTTGGTCGCTCGGGAGCAACTCCTTCTTGAGGTCCAGACCACGTGGTTGGACCAGGCCGGCAACAAAAAGGTCGATCCCTTCTGTCGGGGTGACGTCGATCACGTGATTCCACGCGTCGGAGAAATGCCGGATGTACTATCACAGTGACTCCCTTGGATGATGCCGCACCTGCACCAGATTGTACTTGGTGTTTGGCTAGACGCGGGTTGGCTTGAAGTTGTTAATAAACATCTGCCTGAGCTGAGGCCAACTGTGGATGCTACCAGCACGCTGGCGGAGGAGCCAGGAGGTAGTGACGATACTAAAAACTATCGGGAGGTAGTTGGCATGATGTACTAGTTAGCACCCGCTACTCAGACTGCCACCTCATACAGCATGATCCAGTGCTTAGGATTGTCCTGCCCATCGTACATCTTGACGTCCCCGATCTAGAAGTTCTTTGGCTAGAGGACAGCCTTGAGTTCTTCCGAGAATGGGGTTGGTCCACCCATGTGTCGCTGAGCACGGTAACGTTCATCGAGCTGGCCACGAAGATCACGATCTCGGGGCTGCTCAACTTCCTGGTTGCGCTCGGCGTGACGGGTGAGCTATTGCTAATTGGCGCGCTGGCGATTGCCTTGTTGGCGCTGGTCATCATGCAACACCTTGCGTGGAGCGTCATTGGCTTGTCGAACTGGCTCGGGTGGAGATCCACCTTGGTTGGACTCATTGTTGGTGCCACTCTGCATGGGTTGGCAGCAACGACTATGCCGGGATCGCCGTGACCGATGTGATGTGGTCAGCGATCTGGCAGAGCAGAGCTGAACCACTTGTGCTTCGGCAGCGACCAAGAAATCACGGATTGCTTCGACCTCAGGTGTGTTCGGGGGAAGTTGGTCGAGCCGATCCATGGCCACTGTGATGTTAGCCCTGGGAGTTTCATGGATGAGCTGATCCCCCACCATGTTGAACTCGCTATTGAGATCGTGTTGAAGGCGACGAGGCTGAAGGCCCGTGCTATTACCACCATTGCCGCCATTGTTGGCGACGTTCGCTTCTTGTGCTTCCAGGAGGCACCGGCATGCCCGATAAGTGTTGCAAGCATCCCTGGCCACTTTTTCCTGCTCCGTCTTGTTTGGAACAGGGGGCTCATCCAAGTAGACTGTGAACAGTGCACCATCGAACCCCGGTGGAAATCTAGTGGTGTTCGGTGCCGTGTTGGCGGACTAGGTCCGCTAAACTGGCGTGGTCGGGCTCTTCTCCTTGATGTTCTCCTGACTCCGGACCTCAGGGTCTTCTTCGTTAGAGAGGAGGTACTTGGTATAGTCGAAGGAGCTAGAGGGCATCTTGTCGAGCCCTGAGAGCAGGTCGGACATGGCGCCATCTTCGGGGATCGTTCCGTTTGACCCGGAGGGGTCCTGCTCCAGGGCCACCATGCTGACTATGGGCCTTGGGTCTTCCAAGACTAGAACTAGGTTAGGGTCAAGGTCCAGGAAGTGATTGTCATGTCACCGGGGAGCAATTTGCATGTTCCTCATGTAAGACACGGATGCGTTGCTCAACCCGTGCGGGAAGACAGGTGCACTACTCGGGTCAAGAGTAGTTCTATCTGCTGGCCTTAGTGCGGTTGCATCTGCTATGCCCGGCGCTGCTGTCTTTGTGCTGCTTGGGCCTGGTGAGTGGCATGGCTGAGCATGCGCTGGCGCTGGTGCACGTTGATGAACTCATCCAGATTAACTGGAGGTGGAGCACATGCAACGACCAGAGTTGAATCTGGTCGACGCGGGCGGCGAGCCTGATTATGCACGGGACACTGTTGTTGGTGCCCCTGGTTGGGCACAGGATGTTGTTGACACTGTTCCACCACCATGGGGCCCGTACCTGCGTGCGGCTGGGGGCCCTCCTCTATGGTTTACAGGTGGTGCTCGGGCCAGAGCCAGATTTGAACCTAGTCGATGTGGGCCATCAGCTTGGCTCGTATGTCCTCGTCGGTGCCGAGCGTTACCATCCTGATGGATAGGTGGTTGTCCATGGAGCACGGGCAGATTTGGATATGTGCGGCGTGGTTTGCTATGTCTAGGTCTACCCTACTGACAAGCGGAGGGCTGTGCTCGGGCCACAGGCAGATTTGGATCTGCACGGCCTAAGCGGTCGGAGCGGTTCGTACGCCCACGCCGATGTGGATAGACAGGGGTGAAATCCAGGTACTCTACATGAAGCCACGCAGGGGCAGACTCCACGTACTCTAGGATCTCAGCCAGACCTGCTCCATGTTGATCGATGATGTCGATCAGATCGGAGTTGTCGATATGCCTCCACTGGTAATGAGGAAGCCGCCAGTTCACTGCTGGCATTGCCACCATCTCCACGACCATCATGGGTGGTGCAAAAGACCCCGGGGGTGGCCCCAAGATCTGGGTTGTTGGTGAAGTGGTTGGCGCGGTCGGTGCAGGGGCCGATTGCGTCATAGCCAGAGCTGGGACTGGTTGTGCTGCTCCCGCGAACATGAGGGATGTAGCCGCGCCAATTGTCCAGGTGAATGTCCCGACGGTGAGGGAGACGCGCGTCTCAAAGTTCATGGAAGCTGGGAACGAAACCATCTAGATCGCCTGCTGATCAGATCGCACACCCCCTAACTAGCACGCCACTATCGATGAAATATCCTCAGCAGTCTACCACGGGATACCCCAAGGTAGTAGATTTGCGATGAGGGTGCACTAAGACCTATGATCTAGATGTGAGATGCAAGACAAACAACTAGGACAACCAGGGTTTATCCAGGTTCAGGCCGCTCGGAAGCATAATACCCTACGTCCTGCGTCTCTGCTGCTGTATTGATGAGTACCAGAGTACAATGAGATGAGTTCAGATGCATTCTAGGGGGTCCTTGTCCGCCTCAAATAGACGGGGGACAAGGTTACATATCTAGGGTTTCCCTATGGTCAATTACATTGTGCCGTATCCTTGGAGAACATAAACAGATCTAACCGACTAAGACTCCTTGCATGCTAAGCAGCCTTTAGCACCCGTGCAGCCCACTAACCTGGGTGGTAGTAGACCACGGGCTCCATCTTGTCGTCTGGCCCACCGATCAGGAACATGATGGACCATCCTTCGTCTTCTGGTCTGGGCCATCTTATACCAAACAGCCCAAAGTCTAGCCACGAGGGTATACGGGGTCTACACCCCCACAGCGGCGGACTTGGTTGACGGGCCCTCGCCGCTGCTGCTGATTGGGAGGCGCACCTCCTCGGCGGACCAAAGGGGGTGCTCAGACCGTGGTTGGATTAGGATCCTGGCAACGCAGGTGGATGGCTTGGCTTGGGTGGCCTTGCTGACGTGGATGGTTAAGGTTGGGTCCGCCATGCTGATGAGCAGGGGGGCAGTGCTTGGGCCGCTGGTAGATTTGGATCTACATGACCTGAGCGGTCAGAGCGCAGGCCTGCACCGACATGGAGGGACAGGGGTGAAATCTAGGTATTCTTCGTGAAGTTGCACAGGAGAGGACTCCACATACTCTAGGATCTCGACCAGACCCGCTCCGTGCCGATCGATCATGTTAATCAGATCGAAGTTGTTGATGTGCCTCCTCTGGTAACGAGGAAACCGCCAGTTTGCCGCTGGCATGGACACCATCTCTGCGACTGTCATGGGTGGTGCGGATGACCCCGGGGGCGGCCCCGAGATCAGAGCTGTCGACGAAGTGGTTGCCGCGGCCGAGGCTGGGACCAACTGCGTCGTGGATGGTGCTGGGACCGGCTATGATGCTCTCATGCATGCGATGGACATCGACACACCGGAGGTCCAAGTGAATGCCCCAAAGGTGAAGGTGAGGCCCATCTCGAAGTCCATGGAAGCAGGGAAGGAAACCATCTGGTTCACCTCAAGATCGAATCGCGCTCCCCTACCTGGCACGCCAACTGTCGACGATATCTCCTCGGCAGTCTACCACAGGATACCCTGAGGTAGTAGATTTGCGATGAGGGCACGCTAAGACCTATGAACTGGATGTGAGACGCAAGACAAACAACCAAGATAAACAAGGGTTTATCCAGGTTTCACGCCGCTTGGAAGTGCAATACCCTATGTCCTGCGTCTCTGTTGCTGTATTGATGAGTACCGAAGTACAAGAAATGAAAAGATGATGTGTTCTAGGGGGGCCTTGCCCGCCTTATATAGTGGGGGGCAAGGTTACATATCTAGGTTTCCCTATGGTCAGTTAAGTTGCTCCGTATCATGGAGATTACGAATGGATCTAACCGACTAAGACTCCTTGCATGCCAAGTAGCCTTCAGGACCCACACGGCCCACTGACCAGGGCGGTAGCGGACCACAGGCTTTGTCTTGTCGTCCAGCCCACCGACCAGAGTGGTGATGGAATGACCTCCATATTGTAGTCTAGGCCGTCTAGTCCAAGCAGCCCAAAGTCTAGTCGTGAGGGTATAGGGGTTATGCCTCCCACAACCACCTCCTCATAGCTGTTTGCTCACTGACCGCCCCTTCCACGGCTGTATCTGGAGACTGGTTGTGATGATAACGATCTAGATATCGATTGCCTCTATTGTGGTTGGGAGAACGGGCTCCTCTATTGCGATCTGGAGAGCAGACTCCTTGGTTGTCGTTAGGAGAATGGACTGGGCCATGGCTGGACCGATCATTTTCATCAGAACCCTCGTGCACATTGGATCCGTGATGCCGATGGAGTTGGGGCCTCTCGAAGATGATTAACCTATGCTGCTACAGCTGTCAAGTGGTCGAGCACCTCCTACATCTCTGGTGTTGCACCCAAGGCTTCCAGTTTACTTTTGGCGATAGCAATGTTGGCGCTCGGCGTCTTAGGCACCTAGCGGTTCTTCACCAGATCGAAGTCTTCCGCTAGGTTGTGATGGAGCCGGCAGTCGTGTTCGGCTCTATGTTCGGCATCGCAGCGTTCTTGATCGCGGCGAGTAGTGCGTCGGGTATTGGGCTCAACCCTGACCAGTCTCCACTCTGGGGTCTCATTGTCGACGGTAGGCTTGACGGCACTGACCATGAACACGGTCCCTCTAAACCCTAGAGAGTATCTAGGGAGGTCAGTGTCTTGGGGCTCGGCTTGAACCGTCGTGGTGGATTGCTTGGTGGTGTCGAGATCTAAGCACGGTCGAGTGCTCTCTTTTTTTGGCTGATCATCAATGATCATCTTGTCGGCATCGGGTGTCGCGGGCGTGATCTGCACCCCAGTGGGGTCATTGTTGACGGGGTCCCCGATGACCTCGAGTGTGGTCGAGTCGTCATTGATGCAGAGGTCACTGAGATCTGGTGAAGTTTCATCCCATGGCTCGTCAATGATATCCTTAAGGCGCACCATGTTGACAAGATGACCTAGGGTGGGACGGCGTGGCATCTCCTCGAGGAGCTGGCGTGGCGAGCGATCGTGCTATGGAGCAGTCACAAACAACGGAGGGAACTGCTCTGTGTAAGACGAGGCAGCGTTCTTCAGCCCGTATAAGAATGAGACTGGCCTTGATGGTGCATGTATCTGCCGATCACCTGGTCTTCGACCAGTCGGAGAAGGTCGAGGCCGATGGATCCGGCACTAAGTCAGAGAGCTAGATCAGATCAGATCTAAATCTGAGCGATCTGGACGAGCAGTTCCACGTCGGTGACGGTGCATTGTGGCGAAACCGTCGTCGGCCCTGAGACTGGCCAAGCGTTGTTGGGTGGATTCTATGAAGGAGAGGATTTCGGCTAACCCCTCACCTTGGCGATCGATTATGTCAATCAGATCTGAGTTATCAATACATTTCCCTTGATAGCGAGTGAGCGGAGGATGAGAGGCTGGTTCGGATGATCCTAGGGATAGGCCCGAGATCTGGTCGGACAACGCCTTTGTTGAAGAAGCTGGTATGGAGACAGATTGCGCTGCCTCAACAGCGCCAGTGGCGTTCTCAGCGTCGACGAGCCAGCCGAAGGCGCCAAAGTTGATCTTGATGTCGGCCTCGAACTTCATGGAAGCAGGAAGAAACCATCTTGCTCGCCTTGAAATCTTCACACGCACCCCCTACCTGGCGTGCCACTGTCGACGAAATATCGGCAGCAGTCTACCTAGGGTATACCTACGGTAGTAGATTATAAGAGGAGGCACGCAAGACTACAAGCTAGATGTAATCAGAGACACAAGACGCAAGGATTATCCAGGTTCAGGCCACAGATGGCGTAATACCCTAGGTTCTGTGGTCTGATTGATTGTATGCTGGTATGCCAGATGAGTTTTAAGGGAGTCCCTGCCCGCCTTATATAGCCTGGGGGAAGGGTTACAGATCCGAGTATCTCGGGGTAATTGATTTCTTATGAAATAAATGATTACATGAGATCGTATCTCTAATCATCCTGATAACTTTCCTATCGACCAGATTTCTTTAACCGCCAGGCCCTTTCTTGCTTGGTCTCCAAGACTTCCGACCAGATCTAGGCCTTGATCGGGCTTCGTCTCCTGGGGCAAGTCATCGGTCCCGAGCAGTCCTAAAGGTGGGCCCTGAGGGTATAGGGGTTAATACCCCCACAGATAGTCGTGAGCTTTTTCTTAGAGCATTTAGTGGCCTTTGTTGGTTGGCTGTTCTAAACCGTTGGTTGGATCTTTGTAAAAATAGGGCTATCGTTAGTATTTAAAGCGCCGAAAAACGGCAGAGAAGCATACGAGTGGGTAACACGTCAACTACCGAAAACGGCAGTAAAATGAACTAAGAAGAAAACATTAGGTAGCAGACTGGCGTGGGCGGGGATCAGCTCAACCCTTAGGCTTCGTTTGGCTGCTCGTGGTTTGGGCTAGATTTGGCCCCCAAACCGCACCTCCTGTGGATTGCAGCCCACGCCGGGATGGATTTCCACGGCCCACCAAAAGTTTGTATTTGGGTGCACGAGTGCACGAGTGGATCACAGTCCGATCCATGGTGACCCACGGGCAGGGGCGAATCCACAGGGGGCCTGCCGGGGCTACAGCCCCCCTAATCACCCTGATTCCTTCATTAATTACTGTAGCTTAGTGTGAAATGCCATGGATTTTTAGCTTTAACCTTAAAACTTCTTTGCTTAGCCACGCGCACCCCCCCCCCCCTGATCCACATACCGGATCCGCCACTGCCCACGGGTTAGAGAAAAATCACCACCCGAGCTATTAGGTGAAGTCGAATCGTGACTCTAAATGCTAAACCCTGAACTCTCTCCCGAGTCAGGCGCTTGTGACTTGAGTCGCGACCTTACGTCGTCCTCCTGGGTCAGGCAAAACTACGCAGCTGGTTACTTAGAGCAGCTAACAGACAAGACCTATTGATCTTAGTTTGATCACTAGGATGCACATGTTGGAGTATAAAATTCTCAAGAAAAGCAACTAAATTATCGTGAATGCTCAGTTTGATCACTAGGAGAAGATAGAAAATGTTAAAGAAAAGGAACTAAATTTAGATCATGCAATGTTCAGTTTCCTTTGAGATGACATATGTAGTTTCACATTGTATTTTCTATTAATGAATTATCGTGACAAACCATACATTGTTCTCGTAAATACTCTTTGTACAACTTCTCGTAAATTTCATAGTATACGAGATATAAAGTTTTCTCATAAATAATCATAGTATAAAACTCTTGTAAATATGTACAGTATAAAGTTTATAGTAGGTAAAAAAATCTCGTAAATATTCATAGTTCAGAAGTCTCGTAAATATTAACACAGTGTAATACTTTCATGCTAATTATAGTAGCTAGAATACGTGCTAATTATCTTAACAAGATGATTTACGAGCGTTGCGTGCTAATTATTGGAACTATTCCTTGCATGCGCTGGATTTCAAATTACACAAATAAAAAATTCACGTAATAATGGCAGCGTTGAGGGGGGCTCTCACGTTAATTAATAACGGACAGGAAGGTTGCTGCGCATGGTTGCATGCATTGAAGTAAATGACGACGCAGCACATGTGGTGGTGTCGATTGGTCACAATTGGTTCGGTCCGCCGACCTGGCTACTGTAAGGTGTTTTGTAGCTAGGCCTTGTTTAGGGCATGTACGACTCATAGACGTCGAGTTGTGTGTAAGTTTTTAAATCTAAACACAGATAGCTAAATAGATAGCTTATATAATGAATTATCTGTTTTGCTGTCAGCAAGTTGTTTAATGCTTTGTATATGGCTATGATCAGTTACGAGTATAACTTTATATACCATTGTGTTGTTATTTAAGAGAAAACTAATTAAGCATAGTTCAGAATAATGTAGCCATGATTAATTATGAATATTATTTTTATATATCATTATGTTGTTAATTTATATAAAATAGAAAGTTAATTATACTTTTTGATGAAACAAAGTCAATTACATAATGTAATATGTGTTTTGTAATCAATATAACACATACATCTTCTTCCTTATAAATCAAAACAAGATAAATCTAAATAAGTGATGACGACTTACTTTGTATACAAATATATAATATTGTATTAATATGTATTCATTCGTAAATGGCAATAAAATGCCACTACTCAATTCGTTTTTATCCATTCATCACGTGAACGACCAGCGCACGACACCACAGCGGATCCGGTGCCATCCTGTGGACTGCATAGCGTAGGACGGGGGCGTATGTTTTCTGCATCGGACCACGAGCCCGTGCCGTCGACGAACGAGACGCCGGCACCAGCAAAAGAAGGGCTTTTCTGCAAAAATGAAGTCATATATAGACGGCTGTAACCGCCGTTGTACGTTCACTTAGCTCTCCCTCTCTCTCTGTATCACATCAAATATTGTATCATATATATAGAATATTAAATATTGGTAAAATAAATACCTGATTACACATATTAATTATAAATCACGAGATAAATCTTTTGAGCCTAGTTAGGTCATGATTGGACAATATTTGTCAAATACAAATAAAATACTACGGTACTTTTTAGATTAGAAATTTCATAAACTAAACGAGGCCTAGTTATAGAATAAACTTCTTTATATTAAAAAAATAAATGATAAAGTCGTGTAATAATAGATATCTTATAGAGTACTCTAAGTTATAGCTTTAACATGCATTATGTGAAATAGAAAGATATATTCTAAATAGTCTCAAGAATACGATGATTAATGTAATTACACTTGGTAATCATAGCAAGACAGATTTATATCTATGCACCAGGAATATTACTCAGGAATATCAATAACAAAGCAAGACTTCCATCATAACCAGGTTCTACTATATTAAGAGTGAGGACTATAGAAGACTCAATGGGATTATCATATTCGCGAACTACCCTAGAGCTCATAATATAAGGTGTATTCGTGTAGGTAAAAGGTATAGGTATGACGCCTACGCAATGTCCACCACCCACCCATGAAAGAGAGCGCCATACAATCTCATGTTTGAACATAAATATGATCTAACTATCCCAATGTAGATGATAACCATTAGAATATAGAATATGAACCAGTAGAGCAAAGTTATATCCAATATAATCGATTAGAGCATAGTCATATTCAATGTAGCAAATTTTAATATCCGCAGCGGAACGACAGTCGAGAGGCCAACATTGGATCCATCGTCGTGTCTACTGTTGTTTGCAGCTGCCTCGGCCGACACCAAAACATGAGATCTGCCTCGTCCTGAAGACCAGCTCTCTTGCACGAGGAGCTAGAGTGGCCATCCTGCTGATACTCGTGTGCAAATGAGCCCCCAAACCAAGCACAGACTCTAGCCATAGCCATGTCCTCAAGACACATGGAATTTCGAGGAAATGTGTGCCTAAAACTTCGCAACACACTTATAATTTGGAAGCTGTGTAGAAGAGTTTCATCTCTATGTCTATAAAAATTTTATCAGCTCTCTTTATCAATAATAGTGTAATGTGAACATATTTAATGTTCACGAAACCTCCGTCAAAATTGGTCTAATATGCAGGAAGGAACGGCAGGGGAGATGTATGTATGTTGATGCCTGAACAATGCCTCAAATTAAATGCTTGTGTTGGTGATCGGCTGTCTCTGTTGTCCCTAGTCACTACTGTATTTGTTTTTACATTCCATTCCCTCTGATCTCTGTGTGTGATTGGATCCGCATGATTCATGTTATATATGTGTGGTTGCAGCTACTGCATGCTAAGGTGCTGCCATACTGTCAAGGGCGTCGAATCCAAAGGTAGCCGGCCCTCGACGCCCTTGACACATACTCAACCAGCTGGTGCTGCTGCAACCACTTCAGTCTCACGGTATTTTCGTTCTCGGGACTATAGCAGAAAGGCAGAAATATTTGTTTTCAGGAAAATAAAATAGAATATTGTCTGATCGATGCCCCACTACTGAATGATGTATTGTGTAATTGAATGAGTAGTTGAATTGAACATCAGATGCACAGGCATGGGACTTCGAGCTGGCACACCGGATGAAGACGTTCAGCTTAACTAACGTATAATTAATAAATAATAATACATGCATGTGAACAACGAGGGAGCCCAAAATCTCCCTTGTGGCCCTCCAGCATAGATATAGATCAGCAAGCAGCAAACCAACACCCGCGCTTCACACGTTCTCAATGGCGCCGTTCTCACGCCTTCTTCCGGCCGTGCCGCTTCTGCTAATCCTCCTACTCGGCGCCGCAGCAGCATTGACCCCCGTCGTCGTCTCTGCGGACACCGATGGCGGCAACCGCAGGCGGCGCACCCGCTTGTTCGCGTTCGGCAACTCGCTCACTGACACGGGAAACGGGGCCATCTTCCCGGTGACTGCAGGGGGCCCTTCCACCCAGCCGCCGTACGGGGAGACCTTCTTTGGTCGTCCCAGCGGCCGGGCTTCCGACGGCAGGCTCATCCTCGACTTCCTCGGTACATATATGTGTCAAACATTTCATTCATCGCGGTCGTGCCGATTTATTTTGTGGCTTACGCTTGATTCATCGCGCCTGCGCAGTGGAGGAACTGAAGGTGCCACAACCGATGCCGTACCTCGCCGGCACGACGGCCGCCGACTTTGTGAATGGGGTCAACTTCGCGCTGGGTGGTGCAACGGCGCTCGACCAGGCGTTCTTAGCAACCAAGGGGATAAAGTCGTTCGTGCCCATCTCTCTGGCTAATGAGACGACCTGGTTTCAGAACGTTTTGCGGCTACTCGACGCATCAGACTACGGTTAAAACTTAAAACTGTTACTTACTTTGCCTCAAAAAAAACTGTTACTTACTGTACTAATTGATATCGATTTATATATAGCTATGGAATAATTGTTTGAGGTCAACTATTCACAGTTGGGTCGATCCATCTAAACTAAAGCTAGTGTTACAGATCAGCGCAAGATCATGGCAAAGTCGGTCTTCTACGTCGGCGAGATCGGTGTCAATGACTACTTCGTCGCTCTAAGCAACAACTCCGTCGACGTCGCGGTGAGCCTGGTGCCACACATCATCGACACCATCCGTTCGGCCCTGACTGTAAGCATCTGATGAGTCCACTCAGCTCAGTCGCCTCATCAGGTCTCAGCGTGATCCAACGCTCCCGGTCTAAAACTGTTCTCCTCATCGATCTGTTTGTAAACCTGCTGCATGCGCAGGCCATGATCGGTGCCGGGGCGAGGACGGTGGTGGTTTCAGGGATGCTACCAATCGGCTGCGAGCCGCAGCAGCTGGCGCTGTTCCCGGGCGGTCCGGGCGACTACGACCCTACCACCGGCTGCATCACGCGGTTCAACGCGCTCACCGAGCACCACAACCACATGCTGAGGATGATGCTCAGGGAGCTCCGAAGCAACTATGGCAGGTCCCTCACCCTCCTCTACGCCGACATCTACCGCCCCGTGCTCAAGGCCATCGCGTCCCCGGCCTTGTACGGTTTCGGCGACACGCCGCTGGCCGCGTGCTGCGGGGGCGGCGGTGGCCCCTACAACTTCAACTTCATCGCGTTCTGCGGCGCGCCATCGTCCACGCCGTGCGCCAACCCGTCCAAGTTCATCTCCTGGGACGGCATCCATTTCACCGAGGCTGCCAATAGGTTCATCGCTCGTAACATGATCAAGGGACTGCTAAGCCGTGGGGAGTACATTGCAACAAATTGATTTTTCCCATGTTTGCGATCGAGTCATATGAACGTTTCCATATATTAATATATATTGAGTGTGAATCTTCTCGTGTAATAAGGGTAATCTCATTCCTGGCTTGTGACGATAGAACTGGAATTTTTTTCTACAATATATATTCTCATGAGAGTTGTACTGGTGTCACAACTTTTTTGAATTGAACCTCGTTAGTCGGATGGGAACCAGAGAAACTAGCTATTTTTTTTTTTTTGAGAGCAACTAAGCTGGTTATATGTGAAACTAGCAGGGCATACATATATAGTGTGCAGAATATCATTTTGGTTATGCCATAGCTAGCTGTGTGCAGAGTACGCATGCACGCGAGCAGGGCAACCATTCCTGCCCCTCTTCTCTACAGGCCACAGCCACCACATCTTCGGACCAGATGATCAGTGCGTTTGGTTGGCATCCTTCTAATAGTGGAGGTGCTGGATTCAAACCCCTGTTAAAGAAGGTCTTTTTCTTAACCCTGGGTCTGAGTTTTCTTTTTCTCTACAGGCCGCGGAGGGACGCAAGTTCAAGACACTTGACGGTGGACGCGAGACAAGAAGCATCAATGGAGTTCAGACACCAAGTAAAGGTGGTGTTTGCAAGCCTCAGAGGTAGGTATTTACAGTCAAGTCTATGTATACTGTTTTATTTAACAATAGAGTTAGAGTGTCGTAACATATTTGGCAAACAAAGCTGACCATAAAAATTAAAATCTTCATGTGGTACTTAAAGAGAGGTATGATTCTAACCAAAGATAATTTGGCTAGGTGTAATTGGCATAAGGATAAATTTTGTTGCTTCTGTCATTTTACTAAAATCATCCTACACCTGTTTTTTTATTATTTTTATGCCAAATTTTTGTGGCGTTCTATACATATGTTCTTTGGGATTGTTCCTCCGCTCAATATGACTGACTTGTTTCAAAATTGGTCTAAATTAGAAACTAAAAAGTATAATTCATTATTATTAACAGCAGCTGTGGTACTTCTTTGGGCAATATGGATAAAAGGAACGAGGTGGTTTTTGATAAATGTAGTCCAAAATCTCTTTTGCAGATACTGTTCCGAGGAACGCACTGGCTACGTTAGTGGGCAAGCTTGCAACGGCATGACGACCTTAAAGATCAGCTGATCTCTGCGGCTCAGCACCTGGAGACGTCCGTCTTAGACTTTTTTGGTTCCATTAGATGGTTTTCGCAAAGACACGTTGGCTATGTTTAGTCAAAAGTTATTTATCTTTCTAGTTTCTGTGTGTGTGGTTGTAATTTTTTTACAGCCGGATTTGGTGCTTGGTTTGGAGTCTGTAATAATTGGTCTGATTCCATCCTTGGATGGTGAAGCCGGATATTTTATCCTTTATCTAAAAAAAAGTAATGGTGACCAATGATTCTTACAAAAACTGATGTTCTTTGGACCAGTTAATGCTGGACAACTATCCAAAGTACAATTACTAAGGCCTTGTTTAGATTGTCAAGTTTTTTCACTCTCTCTTTATCACATCAATTTTTGGACTCATACATAGAGCATTAAATATAGGTAAAAAATAACTAATTACACAGTTTAGTTTGAAATCACGAGATGAATCTTTTAAGCCTAATTGGTCCACGATTAGACAATATTTGTCAAATATGACAAAAGAATTACTATTCATCAGTTTAAAATTTTTTCTCAATCTGAAGAAGACCTAAGTGTTTTAGATCTCATATGTGCATGCATCTCTTGTTGCAACCAAAACAACTAATCTTGCCTTCTTGCTATTTGTATTGATCTATTTTTGCATAGAATAATCTCACCTCACAAACTAAACAAGCAAGCTTATTGAACGAGGCGAGCCGAATCGGCCCTCTATAGCTACTGCTAGCCCTCGTTATAAGGCCGGCTCAATATCCACCCCTACGTACTAGTAGAGACTGAGGATTACAGAGTAACACTTAAGGCAGGAAAAGTAACGTATATTTTTTTCGTCCCAAAATTATAAGTCGTTTAATTTTTTAATCTAAAATTTGACCATTCATCTTATTTAAAGAATTTGTACAAATATAGTTAAATTTGAGTCATCTTAAAGAACTTTTATTCATAAAACAAGCCATGACAAAATAAATGATAATTTACATAATTTTTTAATAAGATAAGTGGTCAAACTTTACGTCAAAAAGTCAAACAACTTACCATTTGGGATGGAGGCAGTAACTGATTGGCTCTATCGGAATTGGGTCTGAGACAGTTGGAGGTTCACAGGGTTAAACATGCCCGCCAAAGCATATCTTTATTAGACAAATCTCTCAACGTTGGCAAATCTAAATTAGTCTATAGTCAGTCTCAATGCAAGGTTTCATCTTACTATTTTCAAGATTATAAAATAAAGCGTGAAATAGGTCTCTCCCTCACTATATAGTGTCATGGTACAGTTTTATGGGTTATTTTATCATTATTGTGGGTCCCACGTGTCTCCCCTCTTCTCCTTCGTCGCCAACGGAGCCGCATCGGCGAGGCAGCACGCGACAGCACCGCCTAGCGGAGCGCCGCGGCCGGCGGACCACGCCCGCGCCCGGCAAAGTTCACCGTGGCCCGCCACGGACATGGCCGCAACGCACGCGTCCGTCCGCTGCAGCTGCCGCGTGCCTTCGTCCAACCCCGAAAGCTGCCATCACCACGAATGCCCATCGGTCCAGTCCAAATTTCATCGTGCTCAATCAACCTCCCTCCAATTCCTTCCACATATGAGAACCTGGGATTGATAAAGATCTGGAGGAGATCCCGTCACAAACCATGCACCAACGAGCTCGGACGAACAAATCTCATCGCCGTCGCGTACGAGTCTCCGAGAGTGAGTCTGACACGCGCCCTCGGCTTGTGGGCTGGGCACCGCACCCGACGTCGTACCTCGCCGGGAAGACGACGGCGATTTCCCGCGCGGCGTGAACTTCGCGTTCGGCGGGGCCACGACGCTTGACCCGCACTTCTTTCAGAGCAGGGGATTGGTGTCGTTCGTGCCGGTTTCGCTTAGGAACAAGACCGTCTGGTTCAACAACGCTTTACGACTTCTTGGCTCAGTTCAAGGTACGTAAGAAACTACAGTATGCTAGTAGTAGTGAATGAAAAAGTGACGTCACTAGCTACTAACTACATCGATCGTCTTGTGCTCGCAGAGCAGAGGAAGGCGAATATTGCAACCTCCCTGTTCCTCGTCGGAGAGATCGGGGTCAACGACTACTTCGTCGGCCTCAACGAGAACCGCACGGTCGGCGAGGTGCAGACCTTCGTGCCTCATGTCGTCAATGCCATCCGTTCGTTCATCACCGCAAGTTTAAAGTTCCTTCTCTATTGCCTCCTACCCACTCTGCTCATGGTCGTTTTCTCTTCCGTCGCGGTGAAACGCAAGTCACCACCAGTGGTCACACGCTTATTTGGGCATACATTTTCTTTTAGACCGAAGATCGATAGGTCAAAGCATAATCATGGACTCATGGCATACATTTTCACACGTTCTGACCGACATGCGGTGCAGGATGTGATCGCCGCCGGAGCAAGCACGGTGGTGGTCCCGGGGATGATACCGCTGGGCTGCGAGCCGCAGCTGCTCACGCTCTACAGAGGCAGCGTCGACGCCGCCGGGTACGACCCGGAGTCCGGCTGCATCACGCGTCTCAACGGCCTCGCCGAGCTGCACAACCGCGAGCTGCGCCGCGTTCTCGGTGGCCTCCGGCGAGCCCACCCCGGCACGGCCATCGTCTACGCGGACCCCTACCGAGCGGTCACCGACATCGTCGTGTCGCCCCGCGAATACGGTTTCAGGCACTGGCCGCTGGACGCGTGCTGCGGCGGCGGCGGTGGCGCGTACAACTACGACGATGCTGCGTTCTGCGGCGCGGCGGGGGCGGCGACGTGCGCCGACCCGTCCTAGTACGTCTCCTGGGATGGGATCCACTACACGGAGGCCGCCAACTGGTTCGTCGCCTGCAGCGTGCTCCAGACGCTGTCCAATAAATCGGCCACAACGGAGGATTGGCTTCACAGGATCGGCTGCGTCTACCTAGGCTAAGCCTTTTTGTTTCTAGACTAGACGACGACAGAGAGAAATTATTTCAGTCATGGCAAGTTTCTCTCTTTCCGATCGAGGAGATATTTCAGTTCTTTATTTAAGAATAGAAAAAGGGAGTATTTGCATTCAATTTTCTGATGATGTGGTATGCACACATACATACAAGTGGTTTGGGTGGTCATAGTGGCATCACAGCCACTTACAACAAAGTAAAGGCTCTATTTGCTTAGCTACAGATGAAACAGTTTGTCAAAGATTATGTCAACACATGTGAGGTATGTGCACAAGCTAAACCTAAACATTGTCGATTGTCTGGTCTTCTTCAACCATTACCCTGTTCCACCTCATGCTTGGCACACTATAAGTTTGGATTTCATTGAGGGTCTTTCCAAGTCCAAGTCTTATGATACAATTTTGGTGATCATTGACAAGCTGACAAAATATGCTCATTTCATTTGCTTGGCTCATCCTTAAACTTCACCATCTGTAGCGCAAGCTTTTGTGCATAACATTTACAAGCTCCATGGGCTACCCACTGTCATCATATCTGATAGAGACAGAATCTTCACAAGCACAATTTGACAAGAATTGTTTGATCTTACCAAGACCACTCTGAACATGAGTTCTTCTTATCATCCACAAACAGATAGTCAGTCAGAGCGTCTGAATCAATGTCTTGAAACATACTTGAGATGCATGGTTCATGCCTGTCCTGACAAGTGGGCTAGCTAGATATCATTAGCCGAGTTCTGGTATAACACAACTTTTCATTCCGCTCATGGCCTCACTCCTTTTGAAGCCCTGTATGGACATCCACCAAAGCACTTTGGCATCACCACTGCTGATGCAGTTTCTGCTCCTGACCTAAATGAATGGCTTCAATCTCGGCAGGATGTTATGTAACAAATTCAACAAAATCTAGAGAGGGCTCAACACAGAATGAAACATCAAGCTAACAGAAATCGAATGGAACACGAGTTTGCTGTTGGTGACTAGGTTTATGTCAAACTCCAACCTCACATTCAACAATCTGTCAGTCGGCATTCTAATCACAAGCTCAGTTTCAAGTTCTTCGGCCCATATTGGTGATACAAAAAATTGGTAAGGTGGCATATAAGCTTCAACTTCCTACTAACTCGAAAATACACAATGTGCTGCATGTTTCACAGCTGAAGAAGGCTATTCCTCCTGGCACCCCGGTGTCCACTGATGATGAGCTTCATCTGTTGGACTTGTTCAACACTCTGCCTCACACAACAGTGTTGGCGTCTAGGCTTCACCAGGTGGGCAACAGGTTGATTTCTTCGGTGCTGATCAAGCCGGAGGCATGCCCAGATCATTGGGCCTCGTGGCAACCAGCTTCAACGGTAAACCGCCTTCATCAGCTTACTCCGTCAACTCCAACGACGCTGTGAGGACACGTCGCACCTTAAGGAGGGGGGAGTGTCACAAACTGTCTTCATGGGCTGCGCAGTTAAGGATTTGGGCTACACTAGCTCTAGAAATTGGGCCCGTAAGACGGTGGGTACCGCAGGGGTGTATTGTGGGCTTAGACCAGTATTTTGATTGAAAGGATGGGTGGACAGCTAAGCATAAGCAAAAACATATTTCACTTCTCCGTCTTAGTTGCTCATCGCGAGCTCTGCTCTCGTTGCCCAGCGCCGCCGCGAGCAACCGCCGTGCGTGAACGCCGGCAATCCTACCTGTCGTGAACCTAGTTCGTGACAATGTGATTATAACGACTTGACTTGTGACTGTGTGGAAATACTATCCTATAGCTGGTAACTTTGATCATCACTATACTTTCCAAATTTAACCGTAATTCCTTATTTTGAGCTCTCGACTCTGGATTCTGCAGATATATATAAATTATAAGAGGCAAAGCTCAAACAGACAGAAACTTTTTCTCCGAAGTCAAAAGTGCCTTTTTTTAATCCAATATAGAAATGTGCGTCCATACGTGTGCGCACACACACATTTTTTTAGATAAAGGATAAATATATCCGGTTTCATCTATCCAGGGATAGAATCAGATCATTATTACAGGCTTCGACACAGGCACCAAGTTTGGTGGTAAATAAATTACACCATCGCACACGAAAACTGAAATGACACGTGCACAGCACACACATATACCCACGCTATAACTTTTTTAGACTGACGAATACCACATATATACGCCTCGATGTAGGCAAACGCATTCTCTATCACAGAATGAATATTGTCTCATTTATTGATAGAACACACAAAAATATAATCAGTAATCACCGTACCTGTTTCAAAATCTGGGATTTGAACTCAGTGAACAAATAACATAACCAATCAATCAGTTCACAAAATTCAAAGCTATCGCTAGGCTGGAGTACTATTCTTTAAGGAGCACTCGGAATGGTGGCAGCAAGCTACGTTTTGTATATTTCTAGGTGGTAATTGCTCAAAAACTGGTATGCATAGAGAAAATTATATGTTGAGAGACTTTAGAATAATTCCAAGAATATCGTCATATTCTTTCCTGTCGATAGAAATAGAGATTTTGGTTAAAAGATCTGATCAAATAGTTTCTTCAACTAGATCTCTAAATATTTTCATCCTCCATTTCTGGTTTCTCGTTCAGCAACAAGAGAGAGCAGAGCTGGTTCACAACAAGATGCTGAGAATTTGTTAGAGCGTAGAGAGATATAAAGAGCAATTTTTATTGGAATAGTTCACTAAACACAGTGGATTTTAAAAAATATGTTTGAGATCCTTTCTAAACTTTCCAAAGAAAATGCACCAAGTAATTTGACAAAAGATATGTGTTCATAATTATGTCATGACTGATGCAAGACATGCAAATATGTTAGTACCCAATTTTTGCATGTTGCACGGGGTACACATCTAGGATCCATGCAAAGACGTGTTGCATCCCCTCAAAAAAATGCAAGACATGTTGCACGGGTCCTGCCGTTCCGATGAAGCTGCTAAGTACTACTGACCGCGTGAACTCCGTAGAATTGGGTGTGATTTTGGATTCCAGACTCGGTGCGGCTAGATAGTGTATGTATTTGGCAAGATAAATATATATATTTGGTAGGACTTTCGATGAATTTGTGGTGCGGAGGAACGGTGACCGGTTAGTGTACTTATATTGTATAATTTTTTTGGTGGTCTTTGTGACTAGATAGTATACGTTTTTTGTATCACTAGGTAGATGATTACTTTTGAGTTTTTTGGACGTGGAGAAGAGATATAGGCTGCAAGAGATATTTTTTGGTTAAGGTGATGAAATTTATCATTTATTTATTAATGATAAAGCTTTATATCTTAAAAATTTTATGATTTATAAGTTCAGCAAGTTTGGTGGATAGAGAAACAAGCCTTTGTATGTTTGCGTGCAGAATAGGACTTGGCTTTTGTAGTAAGGGGGTGTTTAATTTGGATCCATTGCCATGTGCTAAACTTTAGTATGAAAGGTTAAAGGTTTTTTAGGTCACTTTTGTTACTAAAGTTTTTTAGCCCACATTGTAGGCTTAGGGGCATTTTTAGCACTCCTTTTAGCACTTCTGTTTAGATCCTAGTGCTAAAAAGGTGATAAAAAAATAAAGTGTTCAGGTTTAGCATTCGGATCAAACAAGCCATAAATTCTCGTGACCATTCCTAAAAAACCGCCGGCTACGAAGCAATCAACAACCTCTTAATCGTTTCACAAAAAAAAACTCTTAATCATTCAGCAAATAATGCTCGTGCTACCCATGGATGAAAAGTACCATTATTATTATTATTGTCTCCCTCTATTCAAAAGGAAATAAAGCACCACTATTTATTTATTTAATAAAGTTTATGGACGTTAATGAGGGTGTCACACAGATGATTAGCCCAATCGGCTGCTTTTATGCACGCAGAGCCAGCAGTTCATCAATTCATTCCCAATCAGGGTCTTCTCAATGCATTTGGACTCCAAGATTGGCCTCAAGATGGTGAAGCAGCTCATGCCCCCCTGAGAATATCCCCGAGCTCATACCCATTCAACAGCCTGGAAATGCTCAAGTGGATATTGATTTGAATGAGCCAGTGGAGGAAATTGTTCAAGCTCAGATGGAAGTGGATCTCCCCCCAATCCCTCAACAACATGAACATGTTCTGGTAATGGATGACCTAACAGATTCCGCTGATGAAATTCCTCCTCTGATTGATGCCAATGATGAGGAGGTGGATATGCCACCCCTTCCTAATCTGCAAAACTTGGATCCCCTGCAGGTTGATAATGTGTCAATTGCTGATCTACTGGCTTTTGAAGACTTGGCGCCAAACCAGAATCAAAACCCTCTTCTTGGGCCACTAGACCTCAACATTGGAATGGTCCACACATACTTCAACTCCCCTCACCCAATGCACACCTCAAGATCAATCTTCCTGAACAATTTCTGCATTATGATCCTCTTCAGCGAAGTCTTTTTGATTCAAGCCTCTTTCAGAGCCATATGGAGCAGCAGAAGCAAGTGATGCACCACTTCAGTATTGACCCTATTCTACAGAGCATTGTTGACGGTAGTTAACTCTAATTTTTAACCGTCAACTAAATATGAAAAAGGACCTAAATACAATACCATCTAGATATAGGGGCTATACTAACGGAATTCCACGAGTTTTGGTGAAAGTCTGTTTCTGCAGGGTGTCAGCTAAAAAGAACCAAGAAAGGCCCACATGTCAAGCTTACATAGAGATAATTAGGATTCATACACTTTTGTGTAATCTGGAAGGTTCGAGAAGGCTCTAGACCAAAGGGGAGCCCAAACTGGGTCGGTGGCCGGGCGGCCGCCCAAGCCACGTGGGTGGGTGCCCAGGCATCTCAGCCAATCAGCTTCAGCCTCGCGGATCCTGCTTCCACCGCCTTTGAGGTCCAATCTAAGTCATTGATTAAGGTCGGTTTGATCCGAGGGCTGCGGTGCATCCTATGGGGGCTATATAAGCAGGGCCCCTGACCCCTGGAGGAGGCATCCCTTAAAACCCTAATTCATTATTCTGAGAAAGAATCAGCTGAGAGAGGCCCCTTAAATGGATCTCCTCCCTGGAGCTTAGAATTCAAGAGAGGTTGAGAGAATATAGGGTGGAGGTATAGTTGGAGGAAGCCCGGCATGTCGGTGTCTCCTTTCCAGTTGTACCTGTGGGATCAAGTCTCCTAACCCGAGGCTTGGTTCTAGGATCATTCGGCAATTCGACTTCTAATACTAGTAAGTTTATTGTTATTATTGCTCTTTAGTTTATGAGTTTACTTTATTCGCTACCGGTAGGGAATAGAGTAATCGTTTGTAGTGTAAGCATGGTGCTTGGGCTAGGAACACTCATAGATACTCCCTATCTGGCCGGATCGGTGGTAGCAGCGAGGAAAGTGACAGTTCCCTTGTTGTCTCTGTATTTCACATCCCGTCAGGAGGTTTGGTAGGAGTAGTGAGCCGGGGTTAAGCATTCTCTGTGGTGTCTTTTCCCTAGGTATCCCCCTTTGAGCAATATTAGCACAACTTACCATAGGTTAGAGGAAGACTGACGGAGTAATCCTCTCTATATCGCTCATATCTTGCTATCTTGTCTGTAGCTCAGGGGTTAAGTATAGACTTGGGTTAGTCAAATGCACGCTTTCTCCTAGCGGATAAATAAATAACGATACTCTGGAATATCTCCCGGGTGAAGTGTTCACCGATATCCATGCGCTTACGGATTATTTTTTCGTGTGCGTATCTAGTACCAACAAGCACCTCTCAGCTTTCAGTTTTGTTTCAACAACCTGTTGGGCCTTTTTCTGAATCTGCTAGTCCAAGCATCAGCCCAAGCACACATGCCATCAGACTTTGGGCCAAGTTCTTCAATAATATTGATCAATCTCAGCCCAATGTGGTGGTGCCAATACACTGGATGAACTTCTTCACCCTTTTGCTTCTTAAGCAATCTTCTTTTGATTGGGTAAAAGAATTTCTTCAGTCCCCTGCATGGCAATATATTTCTAACAATGCATAAGATTCAGGTTACTGCTTTTCCCTCCCTAAAAGTAAACCTTCTGTTTCAATTATAGAATTAGTTTGTTCTAATTGTGATGAAACTGAAGCTACCCCTTCTAATTTGCCAAACTTCTCATGTTGTTAGGAATCTGCACCTTTAGATGATGACCATCTTCTTGATGATATTATCCTGGCTCATCAAACTCCACCTTCCTCGGCATATGTTTCTCCTTCTGCTCCTCCTCGAGCCAAGAAAGGTAAAGAGATTCATATCTCTGATGAAGGTCTTAGGTGTAGCTCTAGAATTCATAACATCAATAAAGGCTTCAAATCCTCCTCTCAAAAGGAAAAGAAGTGTTGCTTTGGTAGTGACTCTGATCCGCCAATTTTATCTGCTTTTGTAGTTCATGATCTTGGTGTGGCTTTTTGCAACCTCAAGCCAGATCAGCTAGCCCAAGACAAGCTGGCGGCCAAGCCCACCCCCAAGAAGCGCACGGTTGGCTAGCCCAAGAAAGATAATGAAAAGGAAGCCCATGATGCTAGCCAGAATGAAAGGAAAAGGTCCAAGGACCATGCTGATGGGGGTAAGGGCACGTGGCATTAACTCGGAGAAAAAGTGGAATGCCATTCATGATAGAATCATGGAAACTTGCTATGATGTAGTCTATTTACAAGAGACAAAACGTGACTCTTTTGATCAAGCTTTCTTAAGGCTTTTCTGTCCTCCTTCCTTTGATTCATTTGATTTTCTCCGTTCGGTTGGTGCTTTAGGGGGTTCTATCATCATTTGGAAGAGTTTAGTTTTTCAGGGTCATAGTGTCTTCCAAAATAATTTTGCTTCTTCTGCTATGTTCACCTTTGTCCTTAACAATTCTTTTTGGCTTCTAACCAATGTTTATGCCCCCTGCACTGCACATGGGAAGTCAAATTTCATTCACTGGTTTAAACGAATCTCTATGTCTGACTCGATTGATTGGTTAGTAGTTGGGGACTTCAATCTTTATCGTAACCTAGAGGATAGAAACCGTGATGGAGCTAATTATCTAGACATGCTCATGTTTAATGACGCCATAAGCTCTGTAGGCTTATTAGAACTCTCCCTCAAAGGTCAGTGCTTCACTTGGACTAATAAAAAGCAGCCTCCTCTTCTCGAGCATTTAGATTGGTTTTTTACTTCTGTTAGTTGGACTGCTTCTTACCCTAACCCCTCGGTATCCACCCTCACCATGGAAACTTTGGATCATGTTCCTTGCCTTATTTCGATCTCAACGGTCATCCTTAAGGGTTCCATCTTTCATTTTGAAAACTACTCATTAGATCATGATGATTTCATGAACCAAGTTCAGTTGGGATGGTTCTCTCATATATTTCACTCTGATGCTGCTAAAAACATCACTGCACGTTTCAAAAATCTAAGGGGAGTTCTCAAAACCTGGAGGCAAACTCTTTCCAATCTTAAAACTAGTATCAGTAATGTCAAACTAATTCTCTCTTTTCTCAATTTTCTAGAGGAATTTCGTGACCTAAGCCTCATTGAATGGAACTTCAGAAAGTTAGAGGATAAGCTCATCTCTCTTCTTCAGCAGCAAAGAACTTATTGGAAGTAGCGAGGTTCTATTAAGTGGATCACCCTAGGAGATGCTAACACAAAGTTCTTTCATGCTCATGCTACTACTAAATATAGAAGAAATTATATAACTCAGCTGGTTGATGATAACGACTTAGTCCTGACTGACCATCATGCCAAAGCAGATCTTATTTGGGCCTCTTTCAAAGAACGACTAGGATCATCTACCTTCACCTCAATTGGCTTTGACCTATCTTCTTACCTAACCCCCCTTTCTCATCTTGATGCTCTAATCCAACCTTTCTCCAAAAGTGAAATTGACTTAGTGGTCAAAGCCTTACCCTCTGACAAGTCCCCTGGTCCTGAAGGCTTTAATATTGACTTTATCAAAAGATGTTGGTCGATCATATCCACTGACTTCTACAATTTATGTGATGACTTCTTCTTGGACTCTGCTTTAGTTTGTCTTCAAAGCATCAATGGCTCCTACATAACTCTAATTCCTAAAAAATATGATGCCTCCAAGGTGAATGATTTAGGCCCATTTCCTTTCTTAACACATCCATTAAGATTCTGACAAAACTCCTGGCTGACAGACTTCAATCTATCCTACCCTCTCTTCTTCATAAAAACCAATATGGCTTTATCAAAAAGAGAACTATCCAAGATTGCGTTGCTTGTGGCCTAGAGTACCTTCACTATGTCATCAATCAAAGAAAGAGCTCCTTATTCTCAAATTGGATTTTGAAAAGGCCTTTGATAAGGTAGAGCATGAATTCATGATTCAAATCATGCAACACAAACATCTTCCGACAAAATGGATAGGTTGGATGAAATCCATTTTTAACTCTGGAACCTCAGTTGTTATTCTCAATGTCTACCTGGCAAAGTCTTTCATTGCAAAAGGGGTGTTAGGCAAGGTGACCCTCTCTCCCCCCCTTTTTGTCCTGGCAGCAGATTTTCTACAAACTCTTCTGAATCATGCCACAAGTTCTAGGTCTTTAACCCTTCCTATCACCAATCATGATCCAGACTTCCCCATTCTCCAATATGCAGATGACACACTTATCTTCATAAAAGCTTGTCCTACTGAACTAGGTCTTTAAAAAACATCCTCTCTTCCTTTGCTGAGTCATCTGGTATTAAAGTTAACTATAATAAATCCATGATGGTACCTCTAAATGTTACTCCTGATAGAGCACAAACTCTTGCTGCTGTCCTAGGCTATAACATTGGAGAACTTCCCTTCACCTATCTTGGTTTACCACTGGCTTTATCTAAGCCCTCAGTACCTGATTTCTGGCCATTAACCACTAAATGTGAGAGGAGACTTGTGGCTTTCTCCTCCTTCCTTAATGAAGTAGGCCGACTTCAACTTACAAATGTCATTCTTACTACCCTGCCTATGTTTGCAATGTCTAGCTACCTCCTACCAAAAACAATTATGGAACACATAGATAAGTTCAGAAGGCATTGCTTATGGCGAGGCTCAGATATCAATACCAAGAAACCGCCTAAAGCTGCCTGGCCCATGTGTTGCTTGCCCAAAGAGGAGGAAGGTTTAGGCATCCTAAATATCAGTACCCAAAATGAAAGCCTTTTATTAAAACATCTCCATAAATTTTTCAATAAGGATCCTATTCCCTGGGTGTAGTTAGTATGAAGCAAATACTATTCTGGCTCTAGACTTCCCACCACAGAAGTTACCTTCAGAGGATCCTTTTGGTGGAGAGACATTCTTAAATCTTTGGACAAGTTTAAAGAAATGACCTCAATCACAATCAAGAATGGTACTGCATGTCTTATTTGGCTTGATTCCTGGTCTCATACACCTTTTAAACAACAATATCATGAGCTCTTCTCCTTTGTCAAACATACCTCGATTTCAGTTGTCGCTGCTGCTTCTACTCTTGATCTCCATTCACTCTTTCATTTACCTCTATCTCTTGAAGCTTTCCAACAATACCCAAATCTCTCTCTAATCATTCAAAACCTCCATTTTTCAGCTGAGAATGACAACTAGTCTTACACTTGGGGTAATAACTAATTCTCCTCTCATCGTATTTACCTTCACCTTACTGGCCACCATTACCCACACCCTGCTTTCAAATGGCTATGGAACTCTTCTTGTCAAAATAAAAGAAAGTTCTTCTTTTGGTTACCTCTTAAAGATAGGCTCAGTACTAGAGCTCTGCTTCATAGGAAAAGTATGCATCTCCCCTCTTATAATTGTGTTCTTTGTCACCTTGATATTGATGAGGACTTGCATCATCTTTTCATTCATTGTCCCTTTTCCATTGCTCGCTGGTGGAATAGTCAGGTTGTTGTGCCAAACTCGTCTGATATTTTTTATATTATGGAAAGTATAAAATATCATCTTCCTTCACAGTTTTCATGGATTTAATAATAGTAATGTGTTGGGCTATTTGGACCTCGCGAAATGATAAAATTTTTTGAGGCATTGATAATTCTATCCAGCGGTGCAAAGTAATCTTCAAGAAGGAGTTTGCTCAGGTTATGCTAAGAGCAAAAGAAGACTTGAAACCCATTATTTCTTCATGGCTAGAAGGTTTTGTGTAATTGATCTCATTTTCTTTTTTACCTTTTTTGTCTCCTGAGCGAGACTTGTAACTCTTCTGTACTTTTACTTATTTTTTTAATAAAACCCCTCCTGTTCCCTCAGAAAAAGATAAGGAGGTAGGAGGAGTTGCTTTTCTCATGTTTTTAGTTGTTTGTAATTCTAATTCATTTGAAATACAACGTTGGAAAATGATGCAAAATGGCAATTAGCATTCAAAACAGTGAAGAATGGACATTTTTGCCACCCTTTTCCTTTTGTAGCATCTTGAATCCAACTGCTGCTCTAGTTTCTCAAATTTATCGTCATATCCGATTTCTTCGGATTTAAAAGCACTATCATGCGTGCTCTTCTGAGGACGTTTAACAGGTAAATTAAATGACATCGTTTTCAAGTGATGCAAGTTTTCTCTCAACATCAAACACTCTCTGTTCTGTGAGTCCTCGGCAGTTCGAGGCTATTCGGTATCCACTTCATGAACATAATGCATCACAAAATATTCTAATGTGTTGGACATTAAATCTTTATTTTGCTCACAAATTTCCATAAAATCCAATTGCACTATTTATTTCGTCAAATTTATCGTTATGCCCGTGTCCACTTGGATTTAAAGCACCATTTTACCTGCTCTTGTGTGAAAGGTGTAGAATGTACTTTACTGCTTATATATAAAAGGTAACTTAACAAACATCGTTTCCACATGATGCAAGCTATATTAATTGTATCTCAAAAGCAAATAGTAGCGTCTCCTCGATGCTATTGGCTTCATTGTCAGCAAGATGTGACAGAACATAAGTAATCAAATAAAATAATCTGAAGATTATTATTAAACATTATGGGTTTGATTATAATCGTACAACTACCGGATTACAATAATCATATAATAACAATCTCTCTCCAACCTATAATTTAGGGATCCAGGCAATCTAAACTATTGAAATTCATAATTTTGATGATTATAATCTCATCCATATTCTAGATTATTTAAATGGGATAGAAAAAGGTCCTGAGCGTGTGCATCCACAACTTGAAATATTTATTGATTACAAATTAAAGATGACAGGTGCGTGCATGTGTTTTATTTGAACGATGATGTCTAGTCACGTTATCCAATGCACATCTAAAAGAATATATCTTCTCCCGTTATTTTTTTTCTAAACTATGTCTAGTCCTTTCTTTCAAGTTTCCACGTTAGGGCGTGTTTAGATGTTATCGTATTTGCATCAACCCACCAGTTTTGGGGTGAACTAGGGTGTGATTTAGTTCAATTCAACTTCAATACACTCCAACACGTGGATTGATGCAAATACGATTATATCCAAACAAGGTCTTAGCGGCAGAGGGTTCAAGTTTATCTTGTTTGCTAGTTTCGGTGCCAGATTGGCATGACTACTCATATCCACTCCAAGACTCCCCTTAGAATGGAGGAAACTTTCATATTTTCTATGAAAATAAATTGGTTCCTACAAAATTTTGAAATTCCTAAGGAGCACTAAACAGTTTCTAACACATTATTTTTCTTGAAAGAAACTGGAGGGGGTTTGCACCCCTACAACAGATTTATTAAAGAGCAAAGAACAGAGTACAACAATAGTGAACAAGAAAAACAGAGACAGGCCAACAGTGAACAAGAAAAACATTTAACACATTATTGACCGATCAAATTTAGAATAACTACGTCTAAAAGCATTAATGAGAACTACATGGTGCAGCTAGGACAGACATCCACGCTACGCATTAGCTTATCCGTGAAGATGCTGAAAGGCCAAAAAGCAGAGAGAGATGGTTTGAACGGCCGGAAAAGTTCTCTCACTATCGACAGCGGAGAAAAAAATTGATGGAGGTCACAGGTCAGGTTCGGTACCTTGCCACCGGCCGGCTGCGCTTGCCGCGTGCGTGATTGGAATGCACCGCATGCTGAAGCTGAACATTGCGGCTGACATCTGTATACGCCGAAGCCTGTGCGGCCGTGCCTCAAATTTTTACAACTTTTTTCGAGCAAATTCTTCCATCTAGCCATCCATCTTATTGGGCAGCTGGCAGGAGTCTGTAACTCTATGTGTCACAGACTCGCAGGTAGCAAGGGTGAGATAAGAGAGTGGACAGTTGGAGACTGGGGGATGATAGAACAGAACACAGCAAGAACTGAAATACGGGCGTATATCGCGAAAAAAAGAACACAGCAAGAACAGATACGAACAAGGAAGGCAGAGTATCACAGATTCACAGGATCAATCTTGCTAGAGGGAGGAAGTTTCAGACAGTACGCCTCCCTGCCACTTCTGTTCAAGAACTGAAATGGACCAAAAGACCGGAAACCTACTGTCAGAGATAGAGGTTTGTATGTAGACTGTCTGAATGCTTCCTGTCCGTCTTGTGTTAACTCATTCCAAGTATTGACGTAACAGAGCTGTTTTCTGCTTCCTCTGTTTTAACCAAGTGGTTAGCTCTGGTACTTATCAGGCCATGGAATTAGTCAGGCCAAAATGTTGAGGGCGACCTACAGACCTCAAAGGGAGAGCAACCCAAAGTAGAATGTAGTGTGTGGTGTACTGGTGTGGTGGTGTTGTACCAATCCTCAAGAAAGAGAGAGCACAAAGCAAGGCAAATAACCTTCCAAGTATTGATTCACCCTTTTGGTTTTCCCGTCGCTAAGCTCATGCTCAGGGTGGTATCATACCGCTTAAACAATTCCTTCCATAAAGCACTAGTGAAGATACAGTCCCTGTCACAGAGACCGTATTTGGGGCTGACCGTGTAACATGTAAATGTGGTCCATGTAAGCCTTTGCCACTTGCCACACAGTGAAAGGGTGTGTTAACCCACAAAGCGAGCATATCGTTAGTTTGTCCATAACAACCAGAATGCAATTATATTTCGAGTAGCGAGGCAGTCCTTCCATGAAATCAAGACTCATCATTTGCCATGGTTGATTTGGAACTGGCAGGGGTTGAAGCAGCCTAGGATTTTAACTGCCGTTTAAAAATGTTAGGTGAACTACTCAAATTTGATTCATAAACATAAACAGAAGGAAGTGAAGAAGAAAAAAAGGTAAACAGATATAGTAACGATACTAGATATAGAGTCAAAATTGCCAGAAAATGTGCCAAAAGAACATGTTAATGATGAAAACAAAGATGAGCTCCATGATATGTTCATATGTGGTTTGCTGTAATGCTGTTACAGGACTGCTTGAGGATTATATACAAACCTTCCTTTTCGAATTTGTTCCTTGTATAATACATGAAAGGTAGAGATCTATTTTTTTTCTAGTAAGAAAGAAATTACATGAGAGACCTCAGAATATTCATGTTTTCTTCATCTCATTATACTGCTTGCACGACTCCTGATGCCTACAGCTCTGAATAAGGCTGCAACCAATGCTTAAATGCTGGTACAAATAAGTGTCACTAAACCTTTGTTCTGACTTGGCAAAACAAGCGTCCTTGGGCTTTTGATCTAAGTTTGCTTCTGGATCTACAAGTGGTAATCTACAAAACAATTTTTAAAGATTTTGTCAGTATGGTGACAAACAGTGATCTTGTTCATGGATTCAGCACTTAAAAGTGCCTTAGGAAAGTCCTTAAAAAAAGCGTCATAATAATTTTTCCTATAAAGAAAAATGCATATAATTGAGGAAATTGTTGTTGGTACTTCAGACATTTTATTCTGTGGATAATAATGGTACAAGTACTGTTACATTTATCAGATCCTAGAGAGCTCTTGAATTCTTGTTAGAAATAACTGCATATTTAAAATCATAGTAGCATACATGCTTAAGACATATGTAGTGGTCTGCAAGCTATAAAGTTTGTAGTGCGGCACAATTTGATTCAAACATGTACAAATTCTAAGTGAAGGAAACGTACTAACCATAGTGCAAAACCTTCCTTGAATTCTACATATATCTCTCTGTAGCAAAGTGCGTCCAGTATTCCCACCCAAATTGTCTGGTTCAATACTTCTCAAGACAATTAATGTTTTCTACTATGTACCTGCAGTAACATATTATTTCTACTAAGAATTTTTTATCTGACGAAAAAAATATTCCTGAATTTATGATGCCATTCGAATGTAAATAGAAATATTTCATATAATGAAATAACAATCAAAACTCTCAAGAACAAAACAGAATAAATTTGGTAGAGAGTCTGTGTTCCAAATGCTCCACAACCAGCATGCATGGTAACCTTCATTTTTTCATGTATGAATCATGAAGGTTGAGATGAAAGAGGGCTTACATAAGTTTCTCAAGGTTTTACAAATAGTCCAACACTTCCATCTCATCATATAATTCTCTTCGCTTCTTCAAAACCCTTGGTCTGTCATTGACTATTTCTAGGACCTATATCACAGAAGTCATACATCAATGACCAAAGTAGTGCTTTCTTCTGAAATCTGAACCATCACAGAATAAGGGGAAAATATCTGTATAGGCATTCACATAAGTGAAGGGTGGAACTTTATAGATGGAAACAGAGCAAGTCATTTACT
Source organism: Bothriochloa decipiens (assembly GCA_023333625.1). Lineage (NCBI taxonomy): Eukaryota > Viridiplantae > Streptophyta > Magnoliopsida > Poales > Poaceae > Bothriochloa > Bothriochloa decipiens. The sequence continues at coordinate 40,844,629 of CM041629.1, forward strand.
TAAAAAAAAGGTTTCACTACCAGAAATTATGTCATTATTTGGACAGACAGGTTACATAAAAAAATTGGTATTAATGCGCTGCAGAGGATCACCAAATAGACCTCTTGAATAGGTTAGCAACATGTTCCAGTATCAAACAACAACAAATATAATCTTTGATGGGAATCGGCAGTTCAGCACAGTGCTCTCCTAGGAGTTATTAAGTCCTTTAAAATTTTCACTGTCTTAAAGAATCTTATTTTTCTAAGGACTTGTTTGGATCCCTTCATTTTGGAGGAATTGGAAACTACTTAAGAAATTAGGCTACCTGGCTTGGAATTTGAGATTCCACAACTTTTCAAAGTTCACAAATAAGCCTATATCAAATTCATAGGGTGGGAGATGGGAAATGAATTCTATGGATTCTTCTTCCCAACTTAAGTAAAGTTGTAGACTTTATTTAACATATTCTATGGATTCTTCTTCCGCAACTACGGCCCTAAGAGATTTCAATCTTAGAGAGAAGACTTCACCTCCGGCCTTGAGGAAAGAATACCAGAGGACATGCCCACATCAACACACCAGACTTTGCCATCACATTTACTGATAACAAAACAGTAGTCAACGATTAAGTTATCCATCAGTTTAATTGTATCTCATAAATCTGCATTAAGATTATTATTAGATCAAATCACCAATTGAGATTAAGAGAAACGGATACCAGTTCACTCCATGCATCTGGGGTGTGTGCCCTACTACCATCCCTTTGGCTCCTACAGCTTGTAGCGTTTGTTCAGCAACAATAGAAGATAGCTGAAATCAATATGAACATTTGTCTTAAAACTTGTGAATTTCAGAAGAATGTTCAGGTCTCTGACACACATCTCCATGAAACATGAGGAAGTGCCGTATACATAACAGCTTAGATTTTTTTTTCTTACCATCAAAGCACGGCGTGTTCTTTCAGCAGGATCTTGTGAGTACAATCGGCTCCATACCACACTGTCATAACCTCTAGTAGCTATGAAGGGGATGTCTGTCTCATTATCGCTCTCTTCACCTGAACATTTCATCCATATTGATACTTCCCTGTTCATACGCTCAATCCCATATTCAACTGCAAACAGGAAGAGAGCGAATTGAGATACTTAGGTTCACTTGATGCAATATGTATTATTAAAAAGAACATTTGTGATTAAATTGAAATTTTCTTATATCACAAGATTCTTGCTAGGCTCAAGCAAGAGCATCTTCTGCATTTGGTTTATGTTGTGATCCTGTCAGGCAGGTTCTGACCCTAAACCCGATTTGTGTTTTAGACTTAGATCACTTAAGCAACCTGCAAAGGTAACAAAGACGCAAAGGGAGGTAAAGTGGCTCACCATGGTGAGGAAGGAGGCCACCGTGACAAAATATCCAGTCATTAATCTTGAGGACAACAGGATGCCGTGCCAATTCACAAGCTAGCGGACCCCCTCGCTTGAGAAGAGATGATCTTGAAGCAAGGCCTTTCTGCTTCTGTCACAACATTGGAAGGCCAACATTTCAGAAGCAGAGAATATATATTGGAAGCCTCATCAGTGCATCTTATTTCTCAGAACAGTTCTGCAAACGAATTAGTGCTCATTTGGAGTTGGTTTATTTATTGTCTACCAAGTGACCACCACAAGATTCTTCTTTACCTTGACGAAGTCCCAAAGACGCCAGTCGCCATTAGGCAGAGCTCCATATTCTTTCTTCCGTGTTTCACAGACATTAATCCAGTTGAGAAATGCGGTATCCCAGTTGCCATCACATTCATCCAAGTAGTCAAGGAAGCGTATGCACTCATCAAAGGCTCCCGGGTCACAGTACCGGAAATCGCCTTCCACATTCATGGTTTCATGGTTTCCATTGACCTGTTCAAAAATCATGGCCCACGTATATCATTCAGAGCCAGTGGCATACAAGGAGTAGCAGAGTGGTAGACATCACAAACCTGAAATACAGCACCGCCTTGAGATTTAGCTTGCATGTTGAGTGAGCTGAACAGGGAGAGTATGGCAATTTCATCTTCGCCACGATCAAGGATGTCACCAACTTGAACAAGTACCTACAATGACACAAGCATATCATTTATGCACTTAGTTTCAAAATTTCAGTGGGGAGGCAGAGTATAACAGGTGTGCAAACTGCAGAGGCTATTATGATGTAGCAGCAAACTTGATAAACAAGTACAGTATCAGTATTCTTCGCAAAAAAAAAAAGTACAGTATCAGTATAACGGACCGTGCAATGCAAGAACTGAACCAGATACAAGGAGGACAGGAGGGGATTTACCGTGCGTCCGCCTGTCCACACATGACCCTCTGAATCCGCGGTTAGGACGCCGGCCAGCACCAGCGCGGCTCTCGTCTGGGAGAGATCACCGTGGACATCGCCAACTGCGCGCGAGATTGACGTTTGGTTTCATACACGAATGAATGTCCAGTACAAGTAATGAATTTTAATGAATGAATGGGCTGCTAGACGACTGACGTACGTACTGGCGACAATGCGGCGGCCGGGCGCGGAGACGACGGTGGGCGGGTCCCCGTCGACGGTGATCGGGCGCGGGGGTCCTCCTACCCCCACGTCGTTGCTGGCGACGGCGCGGCAGGACGAGGGGGAGAAGCCGAACCTGCCGCCGCTGCTGGTCCTGGGATAAGGCGGAGCCACGAAACCCAGCCTGAGCGCAAGAACAGCCATATAGCCAAGCAAGGTAGCTTAGCAAACCGTTTCTTGATTACAAGGGCTACGACTACGATCTGCGAAGAGAGGAGGAGCGAAGGCGGCAAGCAACTAGAGGCGAGAGGCGCGCAGCTAGTGCTCCCTGCTCTGCACTGTAAAATTGAGCGGCTAGGAAGTTAACTGGGCAAGTTCTTGGTGAGGGAGCCGGGCGAGGCGAGGTGACCTGTGAGCCAGTCATTTGCAGATTGAGTTCTCTTTGCACCCGGCTCGGTGCTCGCTCCAAGCGAAGAGATGGGCTCTCCGTGCAGATGGGCTAGGCTCAAAGTTGACAGCCCAGCCCAGATCATAGTGGCGGAGAGAGACCATTTCCAGACGCATCGTCGACCTTGCAGTGTCGTATTGCGTTGATCACCGTTACGCCAGCATCCTGTCTTCTGTTGACTTTTGTTCTCTCTCCCACGGACTGTCTTTTCCATAAAAAAAAAGGCGAAACAACGACCAATCAATATGTCAGTCATCACAATGGATCAAGATTCTAATGTCACCCGCTACTACCATTCCAGGCATCGAGTACATATGGGCCATATGGCACCTTCTCAACTTCTCTAGTATAATTCCATTCACGACAACGATTACTCCCTCCGTCCCTAAATAAGTGTCGCTTCGTTTTTCGAAAAGCAAATACCGGTAATTTTTATAAATAATAAGTATTATCGATTAGTATCATAATTTATATCATTGGAAAGATCTTTGAATCTAGTTTTTTAATAAATTTATTTAGAGATATAAATGTTACATGTATTTTCTACAAATCGAGTCAAACTTGTGGTACGTATCCCACGACGACACTTAAAAAGGGACGGAGAGAGTACTTCCAAGAAAAGAGTTTCTAAATATTCTATCATGCATTATGGTTCCAATCAAAGTGAACAACATAATGCATTTTTACTACGTATCATGATAGAAAATAATTGTAACAAGTCAAAAGGAGTTTTTTTAAAAAAGTGTACCCGTATTAAGGGAGACAGAAACATACAAATACAATTACACCATATAATGATAGAGAGTGTCGGGTACCTGGACAAGGGGTACCCAAAACCCGCGAATAGAAGAAATAATCCCCGATCAATTAACATAGACTTCCAAGAAAGTCCACCATAAGCCGAGCCAGAAATTCCTTGAGGAAAGTAAAGCCCAACGTCCAGACAGCACCACATACTAGGCCGGCCCACGAACAGGACAAACCAGCTCGTACGAGCCTTTCGCTCGACTGGGCCTCGAGTGGCGGAGATCCGCCCGAGCGAACGACCCCCCCGGTCGAGTGATGGAACTTTGCATGGGCGGACGACCCCCCCCACGTCGAGCGCCGCCTCCCCCCGACTTACCTACTCCCCGCACGGGACCTAGAGCATTTAATGCATCTTACCGACTCCTGCCTAACTCCATGGCTACAACAACGTCACAGTGACTCAGTACAAGGGTCAAATCCCCCTTTTACCGCCCATCCTCGAAGAAGCGGTGATTCGTACTGCCACTGTTACACCATGCCGAGCACTGTGCCCGTCAGGCACCCCCCTCGAAACACAATTGTCAACATCCGTGCTACATTTCCTGGGATTTGATCTTGTCCATCCGGCCTCGATCCCATTGACTCGGTCTCCGGCAACCTTGGCCAGCGCTCCAACCACTCCTGCATGTCTCTACAGGAATCCGCACGACCACCACAAGGACGCAGGTCTTTCACCGACCATCACCGACATCGTCGTGACGTGCCCGAAGGACGGAGGTCATGCCCGGTGCACGTCTCCACAGTAACCACGACATGATCAGCATTTTCCCCTTGACGTCATCCACTGCGTCAACAGGGATTATATCCCTAGGGTTTCCTGTAGACCTGAGCCTCCTCTTGGCCTATAAAAGGGGAGTCCAGGGACTAGTTCAAGGCATGACATTCGCATGGTACGATACTCTAAGACATCCGAGCACCCTAGCAGCAAGGCATAGACATAGCTCTTCTAGATTTACGCCTTGCTTGCCACCCCGTTCATACTCGTTTTCTTATATCCCCCCTGCACAAGCACTTTGGTGCAAGATAATACAATCTTTCTCCACCGTTGGACGTAGGGCCTTCTCTTGCCCGAACTAGGATAAAAATCTTGTGTTCTTCTTGTATCACCATCTGGATTAGGGAACACGCAGCACAAATTCACTCGTTGGTGCTTGGCCCCTGGGGTCAGGACACCGACACAGAGGACAGTTGTCCAACCTACATATGGTAGACCTCTAAAAAGATAGAAATTACAAACTGGTCCTTGGACCATCTGAGCACAGAACCCAGACGCAACTGCCAGCGACGAAGAATACTGACTCCAGCTGCAGCCGCCAAACCCGAAGCCGGAGGAAACCACCAGCGTTGAAGTGGACTACAACAGACGCTCAAACTCACGAACGAGCCGAAATTATTAAATGTCCATCCGTCAGGACCACTTTCCAAGATCAGACAACATTGGATGCGCTAACGATGAAGTCCGGCGTCACGGTGAAGCCGAGCCCGCACCAACCACCAATCCTCCACAAGACCAACAGCTACCATCGAATCCACAAAGCAAAAGGCCAGCACCGCTAATAATGCACCGAGATGACAAGGCATTGCCAACTGAACTCCTAAACAGGAAGGATCTGAGTCTCCAACTCGGTCCCCAGATCCGGTGAACTCTAACCTCACAAGCCCGCCGCCGCCGAAGAAGAAAGCAACGACGAGGTTGGAGAGGGCCAGGAGTACCTTATTCCACCATGGAAGCGTCACCTCCACCTCGCAACGGCCGTTGGGAAACCTAACCCTAACTTAGGACCCTAATTTACACCGCTGAATGAAGAACCACACCTCCCCCACACATCCGAAGGCCCAAAGGCCGCCAGAGGCGGAGGGGAGCGGCGGCCTCGCCAGCGGGAGCACAAGACACCCGCTTGTCTTCAGGCGGCTAGGGTTGGAGTGGCGCTTATTTTCTTCTCAAAAGGTGCAAGTTTTAACCAAAGGGGTATCGTGCGGTGCCCCGAAGAAGAGATTATGAGGGGTATTATGCTCACCTCGCGGGGATCGCGAAGAGCAGCTCTAGTAGAGCTCGTGGCAACCCTTCCAGGGAGGTTCACTTGGAGGTTCACATACGGTAGAGCTCTAAAGGAGGCCCTGGTTAGGAAAAGCCCCTACCAGGGAGGTCCGATCCTATGTCGCAATTCAAGCCATATAACTTTTTGCATGAAAATACGCGCCTCTGCGGTCATCGACAGGATTCGAACCTACTCAAGGCTCCACAACAGATAAAGAGGTAATTACTCAAGTTGTGTTAAAATTAGCTAAGTTTTAGAACATGATGCTTGGTCGTCGATCCATAAATAAAATTAAAGTTAGCCTAGAAGAGATTTGGCAAGCTGTTCCCCGGTATCCAGATTAGCCTTTAGAGTTCATTTTCTGTGTATGCATGCTAGCTTGACTACCGTCAAACAACTGTCATCAACTGGGGTGTTAGATCTAATGCATGGATATAACCGACAAGCAGTTGATCAGGTAGGTACGTGTGCCCGGTGCCACCACGCAGGATGCAGCAGGCCGATGGCGGGGCACAAGGCAGGCAAAGGCGCACCACGAGAGACCAAAAACAATTGTGCCACTTCGCCCGGCCGCCGCAATCGCTTTCACTTGTGAGAAAAAGAAGATTCCGTGGTCGTGAGTCGCAGCAACCCAAAGCGGCAATCGAGAGCCTCACCCCCCGGCGATCACCGCGCGTCCCGGCACCCCCACCACAAAGCGCGTGCGTGGATCGCGTCGCGGAGACACGCACCGTTGCGCCGCGCCGGCTCACGACGAATCACTGGATCAATCAGTCCGACAATGCACTGCTGGTGGTATCCCCATGCTCTTTTTCTTTCAGTTCAGTTCAACGGGTTATTATTATATCATGGAGGATTTCTCATGGGTGTAGGATCTGCAGAAATCGTCTTGGAGAAAAAAAAAAGGAGAGGAAACGCCATGCCCATCGACACTGTTCCACGCATTATTACAAACCCAACACGCATGTCAAGGTTGTTATCTCCGCGTAAGAAAAGGCAAACCACGCCGATGCATAGCGCATTCGAGTGAACGTGTCGCGGTCGCGCACCACACACCTATAGTTTTGCTTCGTTATGGCCATATATATATATATCAGGGTTGTTTATTAAAACCCACTCTATTATGCTCGCACGTATGGGCAGCATTTAGGCATTGGTGGCTCATTCGTGTGTGTGGATACGCGGTTCTGTGTGTTTTGCAAAAAGCCCTTTAACTTTTATAAATCAACCCTATCCCATATAAACAGTAAGCGTATTTTGAAACTTTTATTAATAGAACTCTTATTTAATTTATTTCAACATGGAGAAGACAAGATTTGATAGCCTAACTATTTTGCAAAAATCCCATTGAAATTTTACTCCTACCCCTCACCCCAACCTCCAGAGGCGTACCCAACTCTAGCGCACTGCCCCGTCTCATCTCTGCCTCTCCCTACCGTCACCACCAAGAGTATTGTTATAGACCCACAATCCACAGACTTAGTGATAACTATAAGAAGGGGACATCGGTTGCAATGGGTGACTATACCGGTTTTACGGAAGTTGTTTCATCAGGGCCTCCTTGGTAGAAGCTGAAAACAACTTTGTGATTGCTAGGAAAAAGCGCTACCAAATAGACCTTAAACAAGTGTTGTGCATAGAAGCATGACCAAAGAAGTATGTAAAAACATCGAATGGCTTTTAGTTCGAGCTTATTTTGAGCTTAAACAGTCTATAAGTTGCACCAAACTAGATTACTATTTTGTACTATAAGATTATCGAGCTTTTTTGTTGATCCTGGTAAAAAAAACATTAAACATTTACAACAACTATTGGAATTTTGTCAATAACGAAGCTTTCTATAATATATACTAATAGTTTAAGTATTTTAAATCTTAACAATACTTGATATGATTAAACATATCTAAATAGTGAGTGAAAGTCATGGAACACTTTGAAAGTAAAAAGGTACTCAAGATTTTTCTCCAATTAAGAAAAGTATATATGCAAATTATAAAACTTTGGATTTCGGTGTCTGCTCCGTCAGCAGGGAAGGTCTAGACACATTTGTAAGAGCTCCTAAGACGCTCATTAGAAACGTGCTGCGTCTATATACTTAAACTCTCATTCTTAATGATATGTAAATATTTTATGTATTGGAGAGAAGAAAAGACAAAACAGCAAAATCTGAGCTCGTTTGGAAATCTGGCAATTGTCTTTATTTAATTAATAAGAGGTCTGGCGATATTTTGAACTAAGGTCTTGTTTAGATGCCTTCAAAATTTTAAGTTTTTTCACTTTTTTATATCACATTAATCTTTAGCCAAGTATTAAATATAAGTAAAAAATAATTAATTATATAGTTTGATTATAAATTATGAGATAAATCTTTTAAATTTAATTAATCTATAATTAGATAATAATTATTAAATACAAATAAAAAATACACCGCGTGAAAATTGAAAAAAATTACCATCTAAGCAAGGCCTGTGTGACTGCACATCTGAACTCTGTTAGTACGTTTCGTTTGCGAGCCTGCGCCACCGGGCCAGCCCCCCGTGCCAATCACTTCGAGCTCGCGCGTCCCTAGACGAGAAGAGAAGAGAGGAGCAAGCAGAGCAGCGGTGTGTGCGAGGCGACGACGGAAGACGAGACGAGGACATGCGTCCAGCATGGCATATCGGTTGGCCATCTCCTCGGGCGTGCGCGTTCGCCGATGCAAAATTCAAACATCTCCGATTCCCCGGTCCGTCCTTGGTCTGCAAGGCCCTGCGGTCCGCAGTAATTTGTCGGCTCACTGACTGCGGCCTGCCTGTCAGGCTGAGGCGGCCAGGTGACGTTTCGTGGGGCCAGCTTGACAGTGACTGTGCAGCATACTACCAGTACGCTGTTCACTGCTCGTGGCTGGCTCATCAGAGCCCGACCGGGCTAGTCAACTGTTCCTTGCAGCACGCGCGACACTTGCATTGCACACGCTCGTGAGATCCATCATCCGTCCCGTGCTCCAGCGGTCCACCCTACTCCACACGGCCATGAATACAACGGTAAAATACTTGCCTTGATCTCACGAGTGCATGGGACTATGGGAGCTCCTTCTGGCATGCCACGGCGGCGGCTTGGATTGGAAGTTGGCTTTTCTTTGACAGCGAAGTTGAGTTCTTTTATTTTTATTTTGTCAGCCTCACGCTGATGGATTTGTAGCTCACAAGCTTCTACAAGTTGGAACAAATTTGAATCATACAAGTGCAAATATTTTGTAAGAGTACTCGGAGAAAGTACATTAAAGAGTTGTAGATGGACATTTTAAGCTGAGGTGGAGGAAAGAGTAGAGGAGGAGGAAGAGAACTCAGATGCAAGTTTACACCTAGTTTGCGCAAAAACAAAAACAAAAAAAAAAGAACTTTATAAGACAAACGAGTATAGGTGGGTTCACTACTATATGAGTAGATTGATAAGCGGGCTATAAGCACTACACATCTAACTAGCAAGTATTTTATTATTAGCCTTGATAAATAATAATCAAATTCTTTTTGTTTTGGACAAATATTGCAATTACTGCTTAGCTTGTTTGTCGTACGAAATGACTGGGGTTGTTTCGTTGACGACGTAACTCGCAATGAGTAAAGTGAGGCAGCTACCTGTCCGGCTGGTGTTTTGGTTCTACAGTAAAGTTTGGCTGCCACACATTTATTTGCCTATCGTTTTGCAGTTGTTCACGTACCCTTTTTTTTACAACAAACAATATATATATTATAAATCACAGCAGTCAGTTTACAACTAGGTCCTCAAAGGAAGACCAAATTACAAACAAGTCCATGATTCTAAGAGGAGCTCGGTAGCGCTGTCCATGGGGGCGGAGACGACGGAGCTGCCAGCGGGGGGTCGCAGGGGCGTCGAGGACGTGTGCACCCAGGTGGTAGGACCGCGCAGAGCGTTGGTTGAAGATGGGCCGGAGAAGCCAACAGTGGAGGAGCACACCGGCGACCGAAAGATTTGGTTGTAGCTGTCGCTGGAGATAGTTGAATCGGCTTGGACCGGGATCCCAGGGGGAGGCGGCTCTGTCGAGCAAACACCAGGAAGAGAGCCACCTTGCTGTGGAAGAGAGCACCAGGACCGAAGACCGCTGTGACGAGGAGGCGGAGTCGGAGAAGGCGGTTGGCGCGGCCATGAGGGGGAGAAGATGAGAGGTGGCACTAGGAACCAAATCCATCCAAAGGAGGAGCCGATCCATAGGCACAACCTTCAAATCGACCTCAACGCCAGCCAAATCGGGGGGGGGGCGACGAGTGGATTCCAGCAGCAGAGGATGGGGATGAACGGGGATGGAGCTACTTGGAGGGGTGACTTTATTTTATTACTACTTACTTGGGTAGCGAGGACGGCGGCGACAACGAAGCCGACGAGGACCATGGTAACGACGAAGACGACGGCGGCGCTCTCCGGGCAGAGCTTACCACGACGGGAGATAGCCATATAGGCACAGAAGAAACCTAAACAAACTACTACTGCTAGCTAGCTGCTGGAGACGGGGGCCCCTCTCCCGCGCGCGCTCCGGCGAGCTCGTCGGAGGCGGACTGGAGGGGGCCTGAAGTGGGCGGCGGCTGGAGGAGGCTTTTTCCTTCGTGAGGAAGGAAAGTCCAGGAGACCCACAAATCCTTTAGCTGGTGGTGAGTGTGGCGAGTTGTGGCGGGTGTGGCGGGCTTTCTCGTCATCTCAGTTGTGGCGACGCCACTAATGGCACACAATCCAAAATAGTATTACCATCATGCTATATGTCAGAAACACAAACTAACATAGAGTATTTCCTGAATATTACTAAGGCATGTTGTACAAAAATTCATAAAAAACCTCGATCTATACATGGGTAGGCACATTCATGTTCGCAATATATCACAAAAGTAGTTCAAATACTTTAGGGTTTGATCCACAAATAATAAAAGCTCACTACATATATGATGGACCTGGTTGGATACAAATAACTAATTTCTGGTTGAAATAAAATTAATCTAAATTAGTTCAAATTAACTGCGGTTGGCTAGCTAGTTGGTTATTAATCAGTTACAAACTTAGCTACAAAATTACCCTTCCTATTTAAATACACTGAGGCTAATCTTTAGATAAAATTAGCCAGCTAACAATTAGCCCATAGTATCTAAACGTGCCCTAAATAAAACAAGCTTGGCAGAAATCGAAGTTACGTTACTCACAGGCACTAATCATATCTCCAACTCGAATAACTCAAAGACATTCTACATATCAATCCTCTCATAAGTCACACCAATCACCGTCATCCATAAAAGAAGTCTTCAAACCCTCTTTGCATAGGAGAGGATACGATTGATCAACCATGTATTAACATGAAAAACTCGTTTGTAGCATAAAAGGAACCTAATTATCACGAATTTGTGACCGCTTTAGAAAAAAAATACTTCACCCAAATAATTATCAGTCAAATCCATTAGTGTATAAATGATGATGTAGTAATCGCATTCCTAATTAAAAGCTCCAAAACCTTCCAAAGCTCCTAGAATTATTTCCAAAAGATAGCAGTAGAACTTTAGAAACAATCTTTAGCCGAATACTCCCTCCGTCCTGGAATAGAGTGCATTCTGGATTTTAGAGATGTCCTCAAATATAATGCATTTAGAAAAAAAGGATAATATTTTCTCAAATAACAATACGGGAGTTGAAACTTAATTAAGTGGTTTCCATATTTTCTAAAAAACTCAAATTTAAGTATATTAGGAAGTTAAGTAAGCGATACAAGTGTCTATTATTCTCTCTCTTATTTTTTCCTAGAATGACAAGAATGTACTATATTTCAAGATGGAGTGAGTAATTATAAAATTTATTTTAATCCAAAAATGATGTTCCATTACTCACTCATCATGTCTCTCCTAGTTTTTTTTTGTATTTTTTACTATAAAAACCCAGAAACATTCTCCATCTTCATCCACAAAGCCCCAAAACCCTCTCTAAAGCACTGCCACAAGGGCCCTACCTGTGCTTTCCCACCCAGTCGCCATTATCACTACCACCTCTCCACCACCTCAGTCTCAATCTCACTCCCCTCCGCTCCACTCCTCCAATGGAGCTTACTCTCCCCTTCCTCCTCCTTGCACTCCTTGCAAGCGCCTCGCTTGCCCATGCCAATGGCGACGGCGGAAACACGACGACGTACATCGTGTTCATGGACCCGGCGCGCATGCCGGCCGTGCACCGCACACTGGCGCACTGGCATGCGGCGCACCTCGAGTCCCTGTCCATCGACCCGTCCCGCCACTTGCTCTACTCCTACTCCGCCGCCGCGCACGGATTCGCGGCGGCGCTGCTACCGGGCCATTTGCCCCTGCTCCGCGGCAGCCCCGGGGTGCTCCAGATCGTGCCGGACGAGGTGTTTCAGCTCCACACCACGCGCTCCCCGGAGTTCCTGGGCCTTCTCACGCCGGCCTACCTGCCCGCTATCGGCAATCTGGAGGCGGCCACGCACGACGTGGTCATAGGGGTTCTTGACACCGGCGTATGGCCGGAGTCGCCGAGCTTCGCGGGCGCCAACCTGCCGCCGCCGCCAGCTCGGTGGAAGGGGGTGTGCGAGGCTGGCGTGGATTTCCCGCCGAGCTTGTGCGGGAGGAAGCTGGTGGGCGCGCGCAGCTTCTCGCGCGGCCTCCGCGCCGCAAACGGCGGCGCAATAGGCGTGGGGAAGAGGACGTTCAGGTCGGCCCGGGACAGGGACGGGCACGGCACGCACACGGCGTCCACGGCGGCCGGCGCGGTGGTGGCCAACGCAAGCCTGCTCGGGTACGCCACGGGGACGGCGCGCGGGATGGCTCCCGGGGCGCGCGTGGCCGCCTACAAGGTGTGCTGGCCGGAGGGGTGCCTCGGCTCCGACATCCTCGCCGGCATTGACGCCGCTGTCGCTGATGGGGTGGGCGTGCTGTCGCTGTCCCTCGGCGGCGGCTCAGCGCCGTACTTCAGGGATACCGTAGCGGTGGGCGCCTTTGGCGCCGCGAAAGCCGGCGTGTTCGTCTCTTGCTCCGCCGGAAACTCCGGCCCATCCGGCGCCACCGTCTCAAACTCTGCTCCGTGGGTCGCCACCGTCGGCGCCGGGACACTCGACCGAGATTTCCCGGCATACGTCACGCTCCCCACAGGCGCGCGCCTGGCCGGCGTGTCCCTCTACGCGGGGCCTTCTCCCTCCCCGCGCCCCGCCATGCTCCCACTCCTCTACGGCGGCGGGCGTGACAACGCCAGCAAGCTTTGCCTCTCTGGGACGCTCGACCCGGCCGCCGTGCGCGGCAAAATAGTTCTCTGCGACCGCGGCGTCAACGCGCGCGTGGAGAAGGGCGCCGTCGTCAAGGCGGCCGGAGGCGCCGGCATGATATTGGCCAACACGGCGGCCAGCGGAGAGGAGCTCGTGGCGGACAGCCACCTGCTCCCCGCGGTGGCCGTGGGGCGGATGGTGGGTGACAAGATACGGGAGTACGCGGCGCGCGGCGGCGGCAGGCCCATGGCAATGCTGAGCTTCGGCGGCACGGTTCTTGGCGTTCGGCCGTCTCCGGTCGTGGCGGCGTTCAGCTCCCGCGGCCCCAACACCGTCGTGCCGGAGATCTTGAAGCCGGACATGATTGGCCCGGGGGTAAACATCTTGGCCGCTTGGACCGGCGTCGCTGGACCGACCGGACTCGCCAAAGATGGTCGCCGGACTCGCTTCAACATCATCTCAGGTGAGTGTCCCACTGTCCCTACCAAAAGCTCTTGCATTGTTCAGATTCAAAATTTTCACTGTCCCTACGAAGCTCTTGCATTGTTCAGATTCAGAATATTCACGTATTGTCTTGTTGCTGTCGTCTTTATCACGCTCTTGCACTGCTCGTGCTCAGTTCTCAGATTCAAAATTTCACATAGTATTGTCATGTTGCTAGCCTTTTTGGAATCACTACTCATCTGCTGCTCCTACGCCTCCTACACAGAGACATTTTTTGGACGAAAAATAGACAATTCAGTTAGTAAAAAGAGATAATACAGGCAAGCAGGGCCTTTATCAGATTCAGTCACGCTCATGCTGTTGCAGAAAGGCCGTTTCATCTTCACTTTCATTTGTGTCGTAAGAAATCGCATTTGCTTTCACCATCTTTTGTCAGGGTTGCACATGTGATGCTCTGCTCTGCTAGATATGAACCGCTTAAAAGGCAACAGCAGCAAGGACAATTACCTTTTACTTTTGCTTTTTTTATCCTTGACAATTCAAAAGGCATGAGGCAGTGATTTGAGTAGTCTCCAACTCTATAAACCGGATCTTGCATCACTGTGGTGGTATTTTCAGTACTAGCTTGACAAAGGTGTCGTCACTGCTGAAATTTAATCAAATAATTCTGAGAGATCTCAGTTCTCATTGATTTTTATTTGTTTGATTAGTGGATTCTCCGATTCTCTCCTACACTTAATTAGATCGATTTGTAACAATATATACTGTATATGTGAATGTTGGGTTATTGATTTGTTATCAGCAGATTACTTTAGTTGAATAGATAATCCTGTTTCCAGAGTGGAATTTCTGCTTCCTGTTTCCATGGTGGTTGAACTAATGAGCTGCTGTTTTCACCATGCTGTGGATCTTTCCTATGAGAAAAGAGACAGATTCCTCATTTTTTAGAAGAATAATTGATAATATACACAGTAGAACGCAAGTAAACTGGGCTGTCGATCGAGACTCCGTTCTAAACTCTTATTTTCTTATCCTATTTTTTATTTTACTCATGCTTATATAGTGAGTCTCTTTCATGATTGACATTCCTCAGTCCTGAATCATTAGTTTGCCTGCTACTACCAGCTGAACTGAGCAATTATCAGTCAAGTGTATTACCAATTGATTACTTCTTTTGATTCCTGCAGGGACATCGATGTCATGCCCTCACATTAGTGGAGTAGCTGCGCTCATGAAGGCCGCTCATCCTGACTGGAGCCCTGCTGCCATCAAGTCTGCACTAATGACCACCGCATACACCGTCGACAACACAAACTCCTCTCTCCGGGATGCCGCGGATGGTTCACTTGCAAATGCGTTTTCTTATGGTGCCGGCCATGTCGACCCGCAGAAGGCGCTTTCTCCTGGCCTTGTGTACGACATCTCTACAAGTGACTATGCTGCCTTCCTCTGCTCCCTGAACTACAGCACCCCGCACATCCAAGTGATCACCAAGACGTCCAACATCTCCTGCCCGAAGAAGTTCCGCCCTGGTGACCTCAACTACCCATCCTTCTCGGTGGTGTTCAATCAGAAATCGAAGAGGGTCCAGAGGTTCAGAAGGGAGCTAACCAATGTTGGCCCCGCGACCTCGGTTTACAGCGTGAAGGTGACCAGCCCCGAGTCCGTTGCTGTCACGGTGACACCAGCGAAACTCACGTTCAAGAAGGCGGGGCAGAAGCTCAGGTACCATGTCACCTTCGCGTCGAAGGCGGCAGGGCAAGGCCACGCGAAACCTGATTTCGGGTGGATATCCTGGGTGAACGATGAACACGTCGTTCGCAGCCCGGTCGCATATACATGGAAGATGTGAGGTGAGTTAATAATTAAGCTGAGCCCTCCTGGTGTCTAAGTCGTCTAATCATTCTGCTTAGCAGATGAAGGATAGGATAGCTAGCTTGATGTAGTTTGCTGATCGCTTCACGAAGAGAATCGGCGTGAAGCTCTCGACTGCAAACCTGTATTTGTTTCTTTGTTCCCTGGGTACCGGGTGTGGGTCGATCGGTAACTCACCGGGCCTCAACTTGGCCTCTAGTTTTCAGAAGTCCGGCATGAAGCTAAACTTGTGGGATTAACATGTGAGGTTGAGGTTTCCTTTCTTTGTAGCGTTATATTATATGTTTTTGGACATCAAGTAACCCTGAACCTGAATGAATTTGCCGTTTGGTGTTGCCATATATGCTGGTGTGTGCCTGGTAAACCTTGTATTGATTCCATAGTGAATGTCGCTGGATTTATCTACTACCTTGTCAAGTTGTATTGACGTGGTTTTATGTCTTTCGACGTTTCTGTGGAGTTTATGTTTTGAACTTTTTTTAAAAAAAATTTGAAGATTCAAACGTGTGCATCGTTGAACATGTTTTTGCTATTTTGCCCCGCACTCCCCATATGAGCTGGTACACTGGTGCTAATGCTATGTGAAGATTCTTGCCCGAAATCCTCTTTACCTACAGCACAGATCCCCGCGGTCGTAGTCTATCTGCTTTGTGGGACTGGGACACGGCAAGAACAGAAAAGGCTGCGTGCGTTGTCTGGCCACGCCGCCTTTGGCTTTCGCCCCGGCCGGCATGCGTGCGTGTACACTGCAAAGCACGCGTGCTCCCTGCCACCCTCGTCGCCGCCTTCTCTTTCCAGCAGTATCAGTTCAAGACCAACGGTAAGCTTGCGATTTGAATGATTGGATCCTTGACGAAATATGTTTGGGCGTGCTGGCCCAATGGATCTGGATTCTCTGCCCAGGTTGGGAGATGGGCCTGGTCACTACGACCCCTCTCTTCTTAGTTAAGTTTGGACACAAAAGTTCAGAAAAAATAATAAGATGTTGTGCACAGAAAATAAGAAAGAGAGATAGAGAGAATAGAGATAAAGATGTATTGGAAAAAGAAAAAGAAATTATTAAGAGAAGAGAAACGTGCATTGGAAAGTGGGATTGTTAAAGCGTTTATACCCCCTCCTTTCGTAACCGTTTGTGATTTTGTCCCTCTTTTTTCACTTTGAGATTTTACCCCTGTTATTTTGAAACGAACAAACACGTTACCTCCGTCTAGTTAACAGCCCCCAACGGTGTTAATTTTTGGACAATCAGATAATTTTGCCTATACGTTTTCGCCTCTGTTATATTATGTCCCTTATGTTTTTACCTCTATTTTGGGACAAGATGTTATTTTTACACAGAAATTTTTGAAAATTCGACAGCACACACAATTGGGGCGTTTCAACCGGACGACTGTGGCTGCCGGACGCGGGCAGGGAGCCTGCCGCGGGCCGAGGCTGCCGGGCGCGGGCGGGGCACCTACACTGCGGGTCGAGGCCACCGGGCGTGCGCGAGGTCGCCTCCGCCAGCGGCGAGGCCGCCTGTGAGGTCGCCTCCGCCGCTGGCGAGCCGCTGGGCGCGCGGGCAGGGCACCTACGCTGCGGGCCGAGGCCGCCAGGCGCACGCGAGGTCCCCTCCACCACCGGTGAGTTAGCTGGCGCGCGCCGGAGCCCCCCTATTGCCGGAGGCCCCCTCCCGGCGCCGCTGAAACCCTAGCCCATCGGGAGGCCGAGCAACGAGCGTCGGGCGTGGAGTGGGGCGGCTGGAGGAGAGGGGGGAGGAGGTAGGGGCCGAGGATGGAGGAGTCGCGCCGCCGCTCGGGGAAGTCGCTTCGCCGTCGCCCGGCCTCGCGTTGAGTCACGAGACGCGAAAAGAAGTCACCCGACTTCTTTCTGTTCGGCCGGACATGAAGTGAAGGGAGGGAGGATATGAAAGTCTTTTTGCCCTGGTGTCTTTTTTCTTTTCTTTTTTTCACCATTTATTCCATGTACTTTAAACGGTGCATTAAAAGAGGGGCAAACGATAGCTTCGTGTAAAAAAAGTGAGAGCAAAATCGTAAAGTGAAAAAAGGGGGCAAAATCACCATTGGCCTTTAAAATAGAGGTAGAACACTAAAACCCCTAAATATTTTGGGATAAAATTTGAATCCTATAACGCCAAGTATTTTAGGATGAAGGGAGTAGTATCGGTATGGGGTGTGTGCGCACGCCTGTCAAACTGTTTTTAGGACTAAATAGGTTTGCAGAAAATATTAGCAATATTTGTATTTTATGAAATATAAATTTATGTTAAAAATAGATTTAATGATCTATCAAATAATATTTATTATTATATATTATAAATATTAATCTAATATATATATATATATATATATTGTGAAAGTTGAGTAAGTTAGACTTTTCAAGCGAGACCGAGATTTTTTAAAAAAACGGAGAGATAGAGTAGGAGAGACGCAGAAAATACAAGACCACACAGTCATCTGTTCTGCGGTGGCGCCGTGTACACAAATGGCTCCAGAACGGCATCGTCTAGAGCAAGCAGCGACTCCAGCGCCTCTACCACGGCAGACATCTGTGGCCGTGATTTGGGGCTTACACTGAGGCACTGGTGCGCTACCCCCGCGGCCTTCTGCGCAGCTCGGGTGGGCGTGGGGTGGCCGTTGAGCAGCCTCCGGTCCACGACGCGCTCCAGCCGGCGAGCATCGCGCAGGCACGGGCGCGCCCACTCCACCAGGCTCTGCTCCCGCGGCGGCCGGTTCTTGTCCAGCGCCTTCCGCCCCGTCAGCAGCTCCAGGAGCACCACACCGAAGCTGTACACGTCGCTCTTGGTTGTCAGGTGCCCCGTCATGATGTACTCCGGCGCCGCGTAGCCCTGCGTGCCCATCACTCGGGTCGACGCGTGCGTCTCGTCTTCGCCGGGCCCGGCCTTTGCTAGCCCGAAATCAGACAGCTTCGCCGTGTAGTCCTGATCGGGAATGATGATGAACACAAGCGATTTGATTAGTGGTGCTGTCAAGGAAAACCGCATCCAATGGCGATGCATCTCAAGAGTCAAGACATACCGAGTCCAGCAGGATGTTGGAGGTCTTGAAGTCGCGGTAGATGACAGGTTTGGCAGCTTCGTGGAGGAAGGCCAAACCTTTGGCGGCTCCAATGGCGATCTTCAGTCGCGTCGACCACGGCAGGGAAGCAGAGTACTCTGTCGTTTCCATGAACCATATCGTTAGGAATGTTGGCTTTCACCCTTGTCTTGGGATCAATGAAAATTTCAGATCCAACATGCTGTAAAGTTCAGATCCAACATGTTTGGATTTATAGAATTTGCCGTACTTTTGAAGAGATGCTTCTCCAAGCTGCCACTGGCCATGAACTCGTACACAAGAAGCCTGTGCTCATGCTGGTAGCAGTAGCCGATGAGTTTGACAAAGGTGTGGATGCCTCAACTGCCCAAGGAAAACCACTTCAGCCTGTCCAGCAAAAACAAACAAATAAGTAAATCATCACAGGTAGTTCCAAGTCAACACAAGCATCATCTTCTTAGTATTTTAAGGAATATATTGATCACCAACACTTGGAAAAGTAGAATTGTCTGACCAAATAAATGAGCAGTGTTAGTTTGGTAGTTGACAAGTTGACGTAGTACTATACATCTCCGAAAAGGAAACTGTGTCTGAAGAGGGGAGGAGACATGGCGACTTCCAAAAGTGATACAGCTAAGCTATAGATGGCAACACTACTATTTTGTTTGGACAAATAGGTCCAAGCGTGCCAGCTGATCAGTTCAATTATACCATTACCTCAAAATTATTATTATTGGATAAAAAACACTAAAAAGCCAATCCTTATAATACTTCCAGACTGAAGTGCTGAACTGCCACTGCCCAAACCAAAAAGCATTCAGAAGTTAAAGGGACTATTAACTAGTCGTATTAGGTTTATACACTTTCAAAGAGGAATCGATTTCTGCAACGAAAATGGATTCAGAAGAATGGAAGAAAAATCTGCGAAACTAAACCGATCGAATCAGATTATTGGCGTGGATGATTCAGAAACTTTGCTTACCATCCACTCCTTGTGGCCCTGGTTGCCCTCGAGGTCGAGCAGCAGCCGGGCCTGACCCGCTCGTCGACGCGGCCTTTGTACACGGGCCCGAAGCCGCCCTCGCCGACGAAGTTGTCATCGAGAAGTCCCGCGTCGCCATCCGGAGCTCCTCCACCGTGAAGGCCAGCACGTCAGATCCCGCCAGTCCTCTGGCGAAGGCAGCGGCGCTGGAGCGGGAGGCCTGGAGGAACTGGAGGAGGCCACCTTGGCCGCGTTCTTGGAGCCGGAGCCGGAGCCGGAGCTGTCGCCAGAGCGGTCGGCATGGGAAGAGCTGAAGCAGCCGAGGCCGCCGAACAGCGCAGACCACGACGTCGACGACGACGACGACGACGACGACTTGGGCTTTCCATGGCCATGAGCGAGAGCGCGTTGGGGCAGCTGATCAAAATGGAGGGGGAAATGGAATATCGTGTGGAGGAGTCGTTTGTATTGTGTCTGAAAGCTGGCAGCCGTGTCTGCCTGTTCTGGGTTTGGCTCGTTTATTCGTAGTAGTAGTTGCTGTCATCATCATCATCATCAGTTAATTTATCAACCAATGATTTATTTAGTTTGGTTTGGTTGGGTTCGGTCAGTTGCGTACCTCGAGCTAGATAGATAGAGGTTTGGTTTTAAGATAGGCTACTAATTCGCTCCTGCACTTTTCAAAAAGAAAAAAAAAATTCGCTCCTGCAGATTTGAGGAATTTATAAGTTTTTATTAGCTTATTTCACGCCGATCGTCTAACACTATCTCCACTAATGTGCTATGTTCGTGACGTGTCGGTGTAATTGTCAGTGTTTCTCAATTTTAATAAAAAAGATAAGCAAACTTTTTACGTATTCGAGAAAAAATATTATTAGTTTATTGACATTGTGCTCTCACCCGGTTTCAAATTGAGACGTGTTGACATCCGGACGTCCAATGAGATAGTAGGACTCCGACGGCCGTTTCCCACGCGTGCCTGCAAAGCCTGCCCCCTGTCCACTAATTTGCCCTGCCCGCATACACATCGCGTCGTCCTTTAGCCGAGCACAACACCAAATGAAGGGAGACAATTTGTGGTAGTACAAAGAAAGAAATGACAGCGCTCCAAGCTTCAAATGCCTTTCTAGGCCATCAAGACTATTCCTTGGTAAAAGAATAAAAGACACAACCCATTTATTGTTCCTCCAAAGCAAAGAACAAGCAATAAATTCTACAGTTTTGGCTCCTTGGATCGTTGGACTCTTCAAAAAGCGCACGTTCATCTTCTTCAATTAGCAACAATAGTATCTAATGTTGTAGGTGCGCACGGAGCGAGGGGGCGAGTGCATAGTTTCACCACTACTACGCTCTACCCCTAGTGTCGATGTCGCCTCTGTACGACTCAATCGCAACTTGTCGTATCCCCGACCACCGACCCCAGCATGTCGTGCGCCACATCTGCCGTGCCACCATACTCCCCCTCGCCCCCCCCCCCCCGACTCTCTGAGCAATATGAAACACTTAATGCAATATGCATCTTAAAAATGTTATATGTCTTGAGCAGATGGAACATCTAAAACATGCATTTGCAACATATGTTTGAAAAACATATGCAATGTCTAGAAAACACTTGCAACTTGCGACACGCACACTTGCTGCAACAGAGGGCAGTAATAGATGAAACATTTGGAATGTATTGTTGCAACATATGGGTGAAACACATGCAACATACGTAACATATGAAACATTTTGAACAAACTCTCGCAACATGTCTTTGAAACATTTGCAACATGTGCAATATCTCCGATCCACTTTTCAACCATATAAAACAACTGTAACACCTCTGAAACATTTAAAATACTTGCACAAAAGATAGTGACACCCTGATAGATTTTCAGACGTCCACATTGACACCAAGGGAATTATGATATTGGATCAGTGTCACTATTTATCTTATCAAATTATCTTTCTATCCATATGCAAATCATCTTAAGTGGAGTCTGTATATGAAAAGTGTAGCTCAAGATCCTATGACTCCTATCGATGGTGGTGCAGTTGGGTCTTTAGAAAATATTTCTGAAGCTATAAAGCGTTTGTTGTAGTTTTTCCATGATCGTGGAATCAGTTTGGATTCCTTTAAATTTATTGGAATAGGGGCAGACAAACTCCGTGTTATGCCTAAGAAGTTGCAGCTACAACTTTCAAGATGTATTGATGAAGCTTTTACCATCCCTGATGCCGAGCTGGAACTTTCAAAGAAGCCACACCTTGCGCTTACGGATGCTAGTGTGTCAATGATGTATAAGGTACTATATAGCTTCGCTTTTATTTTCTTTCTTGATTTTTAATAAATA
Source organism: Bothriochloa decipiens (assembly GCA_023333625.1). Lineage (NCBI taxonomy): Eukaryota > Viridiplantae > Streptophyta > Magnoliopsida > Poales > Poaceae > Bothriochloa > Bothriochloa decipiens. The sequence continues at coordinate 40,866,358 of CM041629.1, forward strand.
CTTGCTTTGGTGATGAAAAGGTAAAAAAATTATATATACAGGGAGAAATTCTTCTTCGAAGTATGCGGACAAGTTTGAAAGAGAAAGAGAAAGAAGCGGCTCTTCGTGAGAAGAATTCACTTCTAGAGATTGATTCTTTGAAGGCCAAGCTTGCTGGAAAGGAAAAAGAAAGAGATGATGCGGTTGCTTCGTACCATACTATGGAAGGTAAGGCTATTAATGCTCTTGCTCGTCTTGAGGAGAAAGAAGAAGAATGTAAGAAGTTTGGAAATGAATATGAGAAGTTGACGGAAAGTATGAGGCGCTTGGAGCAGAAAATTTTAGAAAAGGATGAGGCTTTCCTTAGCAAGTTCAATAGAGCTTGGGAATTGTGTCCTGGTTGCTATGGTAAATTTGGTGCAAGGCCTGCTGATCCATGCTGGGAGCTTGGTGATTGTGACAACTTTTGCAGCTGGCTTTGCCGACAATATGAAGATTTTTCATCTGTTATTGAGACCACAATAGATATTAGTGTCTTTTACTCGACCCGTGCCCTTTTTCATCTTATGAAGCAAATTCAAGACCCTCTTTATGGTAAGCTATGTGATCCTATCTCTAAGTTCCCTGTTGTGGGTGTTTCAACTGATGTTTCTAGAGCAACTCAGATTCTTTGCAAAAAATATCTTGATCAATATTGGGTTGCTGGCGGCCGGGAACATTGTTTTCTAAAGGCGAAGGAGAAAATGCAAATGGTTTGTTTCTTGTTATTCATTTATATTTGAGTTTTGTTATTTTCATAACTAACTTTTTGTCATTTTCCAGCAAGTGGAAAAGAAGATGGCATCCAAAGAAGCAGAGATGAAGAGACAGAGTGAAGAGTAGGCTGGCAACATTCGAGCCGATGATGTTGGTGATCATACTTCTTAGACTCGCTTTTTATATTTTGGGAGGAAGAGAGGAAACTTTTGAAACCTTTGGTGGCTTTGTAATTTTTTTTGACATATTTAATTATTCTTCACCTGCGCAGGTTCCTCGTGCTGAGCATGTGCACGATGTGGAGGAGGTGGTGCCATTTTTGATGTGTAAAGATAACTTTATCTTTGAGCCATATGAGTTTTATGAATTTTGTGCTGCTAATGATGGATGTAACTTTGATGATTTTATGTCTTGTAAGTTTTTATTTATACATAATAGTGAAGTTTGTTTTGAAGATTATTCAAAATTCCTTGGATCCTTTTTTGTAGATGTAAATAAACAATATTGTGGTATTGATGTATCGGCCGTTCATCGGGTTTTCAATTTTTCCAATTTTGGACATGTAAGAAAATGCTATTTGTTGGTTCAAAATGTATTTCGGAGTTGATATCTTTACATGATGGATGTTTGTTAAGTGTTTATGTAGTCATCTTGTTCGAGCATTTCTCCAAGTTTTGTTGATGAAGACTTTTTGCATTGAGAGGCTGATGAAATTATTGACAAGGTTGTTGATGACATTCTTAGAGAGGCTGTGAATACCGTTGCTTCTGAAACTGATTGATCTATATTTTTATTGTAACGAAGAAAAACTGTTTGTAACATGGGAACGTTTGATTGTAATGAATGTATGAATTTATTTTTGTTGTTGTTTAGATTTGATGTAATAGTTGAATAATGTTAAACTTCAGTTTCGAAGTTAAGAACTTTTCGCCTTAGTGAAAAAATTCTGAAATTCACCTTAATGAATTTGAAAACTTCGTCCCTTCTTTTTTGCTGCGAAGTGGACGCAAAATCTTTGCTTGAAAGTTAGAAATATTTTGCTTTTATACTCTGAAATTGATAAGTTAGCATCTTTTGATTGTACGAAAATTAATGCTAACATACTTTTACGATTTTTTTATCGATGTTTGAATATACTTATAATATACTTTTCGGCATTAGATGTATTTTGAATTTTTTTATAGAGGAATACTTTGGGGGAAACTACTTTCTTATTTATATTGCATGAGATTTGCAAAAGATATTGCCTCGTTAAAAAAAACTCGTCCTCCAAGGGCTTCCTATAAGGACCGAGGATACGCCTAGAGGGGGATGAATAGGCGTTTCTGAAAATTTAACACTTATTAAGCTGAAACAATTTAGAATAGAGTTTTCAAAGATTTAAAAACTCCTCATGAAGAGATATAATCACAATACGAAAATATCAGAGTAAATATACGTATGAACAACACTTAATTGCCTAACCCCTGCACCACAGAGAATGAGATACAAAACTAAAACTTTCTGGATCACAAGTTGATACCGGACTTGTCCAGTCCAATACCGGACTTGTCCGAGATTCACGGGATGACTAGGTTTCCTGTTTTAGCTTTGCTTCTAGTCTGCAAATAGATTTGAGTCTCTTTTACTTTTCAACTTCCCTGTCAGCCTGTAGATATATTGTATGATGTATATATGCAACTAGTGATCTACAAGGCAACACAGAGATAGACAGAGCAAACTTCAAAGCTCTGCACAAATATGCTATACCAGACAAGTCCGGTACCGTGTTGTTGGACAGGTCCGAGATTCATGGGCGATTAAGCTCCTTTTACTCTCAACTTCCTTCCTCAACCTGCAGGGATACAATATGTTGTATATATTTAACTCACAACCTGCAGAGTAGCTCCAACAATAGATATTGCTCAAATATCGAGAAGAATCAATAATCACAAGAGAGGAGACACAATATTTGCTTATCCAAAGTTCGGTTTCCGTTGAAACCTACTCCCCGTTGAGGGAACTGTGGGAGACCCAAAGATCCTTACCTAGAGGATACCAACACAGGTCACTCTAGTTCTAGAGGATACAATACATGTCACTCTAGCGGGAGTCTTTTTCAACTTCTTATCTTTGGGATTCCCCCTAGAGGATACCACGCAGGTCATCACTCTAGCCAAAGTGTATTCCAACTTCTTTACCTCCTTCATCATATGATTTCTTCCCTTTCGGCGGTGAAATCAAACCGTTACAAACAATCTGAGGCAACCACAAGCTCTAAGGTGCTCTCCGACGATGCCTAAGCGTCTAGGACTGAAGAGTCCAAGAGTAACAAATACAGCTCATAAAATAGACAATATGCTCTAGTGCTGAAGGATTGGCTTCCTCACAAATTAAACCACAATATGAATTTTTTGATTTGGATCAATCACTCACTGAGAGAGGGTTTGAGAGAGTTAGACAAGCTTTGGAGAGGGTCTGGAAACCAGCAGAATCAGCCGCCCCACGAGATGGGGGCTTGGGGCTATTTATAGCCCTTCTGAAAATACTAGCCATTGCAATACCGGACAAGTCCGGTATGGGCAACCACGGCACACACTAAGCTAATACCGGACAAGTCCGGTATCATATCGGACATGTCCGATATGCACAGCCAGCACTCACTTGATTAGAATCTCGAGTTACTTACTCTCAAATCTTACTTGGGTTAACTCAAGATTAAAAGAAAATCTAAATTGGAATCTCTTGAGAAGTTTTTCTTCTAATTTAAAACCAATTTAATTCGAACTCCATCAATTGAGGGTGCCAACATGCCATTCTTAATTTCTTCATCTTGAGCATAGCCATCTTGAGCATGTGACTTGATTCCATTCATCAAATAGAAATAACTCGAAAAGTACCAAGTCACTTCAATCACTACAGTAGAATTTTTGATCCTTTATATCAACATGACAAGATTTGAATGGGAGATCATTTAATATGAAATTGCTTATATCTCATTGACCAATTTCCAACATGCTTGTTTTCACATGGATCATTGCAATCTCACAAAGATAAGCCTTTCACATGAATTCATTTGCATTGTTGTCTTGTGTTTGAACTAGATTGTTTATACAACAATACATCATTTTTGGCTTTACACACTTCATACAAATACTTGTGAGATAACTGATTTTCTGTCCAATCACTTAACAACATCATTAGTTCTTTAATCATTGTTGTCAATCAATCAACCAAGACCCACTAAAGGGCTTGATGCACTTTCACTTCTCCTGAGTGAAAAAAGAGTGCAACTCATTCACATTTTGAAGAGTAAATTTGCATGGAAGTATTTCTATTTCTATGATGTCTAATTGCTATCATACTATGGGTAGTACTTGCAGAGAGCTTCGATATTCTAGGTGTGATTGAGCTCCTCACCTTTCATATTTGACAGATGATACACTTCTTCTTTGTTTGTTCTTGTGATGATGAAAGGGCCTTCCCATTTGCGTTGAAATTTTCCCTTTTCTTTTTAACACCAATCTCCTGGTGCTAATTCTCTTGGCTTGACTTTCTTGTTATTCTAACTTTTTGTATCTTGTTGGTATTTTTGCAGATTCTTGAGTGCTTCATTTCTTTCTTCTCCGAGTAGATATTTGCTTGTTGCTTGATCTTTTTCACTTATGATCTAGACATTTATTCTTGGCCCTTCGTATTTGATCTTTTTCCTTCCGGGCTTTTACTGCCTTGAGTTATCTTCTAGGTACTCGTCTCTTATTGCCGATCTTGTATTTCGTGCGAGCGAAGTCAAGCTTTTGGCTTCGCTAGATACTTTTATCTTGCGAAACTGAAATATCAACTTCGTTCACTTCCTATACAGCAGATTCGTTAGTGTAAAAAGTTATACTTAACTCCAAAATCCGTGGCTACTTTTTTTGGTGGAGTCAAATCCCAACATTGCACGGGATTATGTAGCTTGAGATGCTTTCCATCATTGAATTTGTGATGTTGTAGGGGATAGTTTTGATGTTGAAGTACATGAACTTTTAGATGTTGCATTAGCCAGTTTGTGATGTTGTATAAGATGACTTTATATGCTGCAAACACTTTCCTCTGTTTTTCCTTTTTTTATTTGGAGATTGAACGACACACCATATACAATTTGGTGGCTATGTTTTGGTAGAAGTTTTTATTTGTATTTTTTTTCTGTTCTACTTCATTTGAAGATTAAACCATATTACGCAGCATATGTAACATATCAGTAATGTTTCGCAAAGAATTAGACCATCCAGGCGGTAACCGCCGAGCCTCCGTAAAGAAAACGATTTTAAGCTGGCAGAACCCAGTAGCTATCCACTCACTATGTTTTTTTTAAGTGTATCTGCTATCTATTTAGAAGAGTATTGTAATGTCTAACTGACGTTAGTTACATCTGATCCACATGGTCAACAGTCTCTACGTTTCGGACTCGGACTCGCTTTATTGTCTGTATAGAGACTTTGGAAGTTTGATTGACATATGTTGTTGTACATTGGTCATAATATGGACAAGCTAGAGAGTGACATCACTGTTCATTGTCACCGTCTAGCTGTGATTTTTTTAATATATTTCAATTTTCAAGAACGAAAGGGCCTGAGCCGAGAGCTCATCTAGTCACTATCAATTAATACCAAGTTACTATTAAAGACAAAGGATCCTTACATACAGTTTTTTGTTCC